>CM056504.1:37303689-38503689 GCA_029783415.1 Anisodus acutangulus
ATCCACTTTAACCTATCCACACGAACCATAGCCCTAATTCCCCAAAACCCAAAATTAGTCAAACAAGACCCTAATTTGAATGCGGCCATGCGTGAGGAATTTAATGTTTTAACAAAATAGCACACTTGGGATTTGGTCCCTAGACCAGAGGGGATGAATGTGATCTGTTGCATGTGGCTATTTTGTCACAAATTCAGAAAAAATGGTGACTTAGAGCGCTATAAGGCGAGACTTGTGGCTAATAGTACTAATTAGCATGAGGGCATTGATTGTGGTGAGACATTCAATCCGGTTGTTAAATTGGCTATCATTCGCACTTTTCTAAGCATTGTCATGGGTAAGCATTGGCCTATTCATCAACTTGATGTGAAAAATGCATTTTTACATGGGGACTTGAAGAAATTATTTACATACACCAGCCGCCAGACTTTGTCCATCCGAAGGCCCCTCATTATGTATGATGTCTACGTAAGTCACTGTATGGTTTGAAACAGGGCCCTATAGCATGGTATGAATGCTTTGCTCACTACATTATGCAGATTGAGTTTGTATGCAGCAAATGTGATAATTCTCTCTTTATTTTTCATTGAGGTAGTAACATTGCTTATTTGTTGTTATATGTGGATGATATTGTTCTTACTACCTCATCTGATGTGTTTAAAAATGAGATCATTGCACTGCTTAAAACCGAATTTGCTATGACAGACTTGGAGAAGTTGAGTTACTTTTTAGAGATATTAGTGACTAGATCTGCAGATACTATGTTTTTGAGTCAGCGTAAGTATGCAGAGGAGATTGTGTACATAGCTAAAATGGCGAACTGCAAGATCATGTCCACTCCGGTTGACTCTAAGTGCTCTTGATGGTGATCATGTGTCCGATCCCACTCTTTATAGGAGTTTTGCAGGTACACTTCAGTATCTTACTTTAACTAGGCTTGACATTGCTTATGTTGTTCAGCAAGTGTGTTTGTTTATGCATGCCCCTATGGAGCCTTATTTTACTGCTCTTAAACGTATCATTCGATATGTTAAGGGCACACTTCATTATGGATTACATCTATAACCCTCAACACCGACCATGTTATTATCATATATCGATGCATATTGGGGCAGGCTGTCCGGACACGCGACGCTCCACCTTCAGCTACTGTGTGTCTCATTTTTTGGTCTGCCAAGAGGCAAGCCACCATATCCTGTTCGAGTGTAGAAACAACGTATATAGGTGTTGCAAATGTTGTTGCTAAGATCTGCTGGCTCCGAAACCTTCTCTTGGAGCTTCAGTGTCCCTTGCGTAAGGCGTCTTTGGTGTACCGTGATAACATATCTGCCATATACGTTTCTCATAACCCGGTTCAGCATCAGCGAACCAAACACATTGAGATGGATATACATTTTGTTCGTGAGAAGGTTGCTATAGGACATATTAAAGTGTTTCATATGCCTTCTTCGTATCAGTATGCGGATATCTTCACTAAAGGACTACCTAGACAACTATTCATTGACTTCAGATCTAGTCTCAGCGTCCGGTCTCCTCCCGCTGACTGAGGGGGGTGTATTAATGAATATTAGTATAATATTCATGATATATTGTGTAATTATTAGTGATGTATAATTATGATAGTTATAAGATACACACTATATATATTTGTATTAATGAGAAAGACTCCCAAGTGGAGATTAATACAATCTTACAGTAATAATACTCCCTCTAGTTCTTTTTAGCTGTCATGATTAATTTCTTCCAAAATACTATAGTATCATTTTAGATAATAAAGAAGGATTAGTTATTTTTCACCTTTTTATCACTCTAATAATTATGGAGATAAATTTATAGTAAAAACAAGTGTCATAATAAATTGGGATTAAAGAATAAATAAGAATAACTTTATTAAACTATCATTTTAATATTTTTAGAATCATGTAAAGCTCAAACATGATAAGTAAAAAGGACGAGAGCAGTAACACTTAGCCGTCCAAACATTATTTATTATCCATTTTGTCATCCGCTAATGTCACAAATCAGGAAAATTAGTGGAGTAATCAATGTGATAAAGGGTGTACGAACAATATTATTAATGATGCAGATTTTTCTATCGGCTTTCTCATTTTGTGATGACGTATGTAGACATGAAAACCGAAAATATATACCATTAACCCTACAAAATTTCCTAAATGGCCCATTATCAAATTCTCTTCCATTATCATTGAATATTTTTAATTTTCCGTTCAAATTAAGTACATATGAATGCTCTCAATGATAGAAATGTGGAATAAACCTGAGACTTTTTAGATAACAAAAATGTCCACAAAATAATAGAATAATCATCCAATAACAAAACATAATAATGGTGGCCCGAAGAGCTCAAAACGGGAGACGTCCAAAGATCACTATGAATAATATCAAATGACAACATAGTATTAAAATTTGAGGCAACAAACGATAATTTAACATGTTTTTCAAGCGGACAAGAAGGACAAACATTAGCACTACGAGCATTATTACACTCAATAAATTTATTATTTTTAAGGGAGGAAAAACAAACGTTCCCGGATGACCCAAACGTGCATGCCATAAGGAAGGTGCTAAAGCGGAAAACATTGACGGTGTGGCTTGTTTTGTGGTGATGGGATAGAGCTCACCCCGACTATCACATCCCATTAGATGTATTCCCATCCAGAAATCCTTCACAGAAAATCCAAAAGGATCAAATTCAACAAAAACCAAGTTATCATTTGTAAATTTCTGAACAGACACCAAATTTTTAATTAATTGAGGAGCATGAATGACATTTTTCAAGGCTAAAGGCGGTTTGGGGGAGACAAATTTGTGTGACCATAACCACAAATTTGAATTGAATGACCATTATCAATAATTATGCCATGATTTTTGCTCAAATTGAAATAAGATGAGATTACATTGCGAGGATGTCATTTGAGAAGTAGCACCCGTATCCATGTACCAATTTACATCAGGAGGATTTAGCCCAAGTGTATGCATCGCTACCTTGATATCCGTGTGGGTTGGGGAAGTAGTTGGGCCCACAACAAAAAAACCTGTTGTGGCCGAGGCCTAAGAAGGCCAGGCTGCTGCAAGGTTGAATATTGTCGAGGCCCAACTGGGGCATTCTGCTAGTGCTGCTTTCCGCTAGGCTTGGACCAATTTGGTGTAGGGTAAGGGCAGGGCGGCATGGGACAATGTCCACTGGCCCAAGATAAGCCCCATAGCCACTGCCCCAAGATAAGCCCCATAGCCATTGCCCACTGGCCCAAGCCTACTACCATGGGTGTTGTGAACCACCCCCTGCTGGCCGTCACTGTCGCCACCACGTCTGCCACCGTTGCCACCACCCTTGCCATCGCCGTAGTCACCTCCACTGTTTTTGCCACGATTTTGACCCTTTTTGCTGTTGCGAATTTTTAGAGCTACGCAAGTATACGTATCACAATTTGTAATAATTTTTGGTAAGACCGAATAGCGTCCCACAGAGACTGAATTATCAATTACCAAATAATTAATCTCTAGTTTCTATTTGGCTAACGAATCTTGATTTGTAAAGATTAAAATAAAGAAAGCATAAACGAATGTAAAATGCAAAACTAAACTAGCAGCAAAAACACACGAATTAAATTCGAGAATGAGAGCAATTAGGGATTCTAATCTCATCAACTATCCACTCTATCATTTACTAATGCAAGGTTAATAGTTCTTCTTCTTATTAAGATAGCAGGTTAACAAAAATGTTTTATTTATATTCAAGTTACGACATATAAAACTCAATCTAAATGAGAATTTTCTATATTTCTATGATAAATTTCATCAATTAGGAAGCATTAAGATCGGCAACCTAAAAGCTACACAAGCAATCGTGATACTCTCGTTCAAGATTAAGCCTATGTCAATTCAACTATAGCATATTCAAATCTCACTTTTCAGATTTTGATTTAAACTCATTCAGATAAACGAAAACTAATGACCAATCAATTCTCATTCAATAAGCACACATTGAAAAGACCTTAATAGTTGAAGAAGACAAGATAACTTTGCATTAGTTCATGATAGAGGTTCAAGTGATTTAGTTAAAAATCCTAATAGAAGAATTAGTTCATAGTCATTCTAAAATTAACACATAAACTAAAAATTAACATAAAGATAATTTAAGACAAAGAAAAAGAACTGGAGGAATTGATATCCAATGGCTCCTCCAAGGTTCAAAAACTTCTTTTTCTCCTCCCTCCTCTCGATTTTCTCTCCTCCTCCAGCCTTTTAAATCAACCCCCCATTTTCCCCTTTTAAAAGACCTTTTTTGCCCTTGTGAAAACTGAGTTCTCATAATCTGTACGGATACAAGCGCCGTGGCTCATCTGCTTCCAGAAATATGGTCTTTCTGGAACCTCAGTGCCGTGGCTCTATTGTAGGAGCCGCAGCTCATTTGTCATTTTTTTTCATTTGAGACACGTTCAACTGCCTCACAAATTTTCCAGGACTTCTGTGAACAGTTTCTTTGACTAAACCGACATATTTATCCTCAATATCTGCTTATTCTCTCTAAATCTGCCTTACTTCCATTCTATATCGCTTTATCTTGAAAACAAAATAATAATAAGCGTAACACAGTACAAAATAACTTAAAGACTAACACAAGACTCCCTAAAACGTACTGTAAAATAGTACTTAAACAGACTTAACATTTTCCACCCTTGTTGTTACGATTTTGACCATAATTTTCGGAGAATGATTGAGAGTCATCGATTTCTCAGGACGTGGCCACCATCATGACGGAATGGGCTCCGGTTGCGCCTTTTTTATCCAATCGTGCATCTTCTAGGGTGGGCATGGAACGTGTTTGGTAGCACGGTGGGAGAGGATTTCTTTGGAAAATAAGAGTTCCAAACCCATTATACGCCTCAGAGAAGCCCGCAACTATCTGAAGAACGAGTCAATCATTTTTGACTTGCGCGCCGACGTTCTTGAGTTGATCCGACAATTTCCTGAGCCTTTGACAATAGGCGGAGGCATTCGAAAAATCCTTCATATTTATGTGAGAGAATTCTTGCTCAAGGGTTACGGCACGAGAATTTTTGTTATTTTGGAATATATCACGCAACCTATTGCAAGCTTCCATTGCCGTGGCATCGGGTTAGGTAATTATCTGTAAGAGGTCCCTAGAGATGGTGGAATAAATCCATTGGAGGACCGTAGCATCGAGAGTTTCCCATAACTCTATTTCATCATCGGCGGAAGGCACGTTCTCCTTGCCTTTTTCCGATTTGACGATGTGATAGAGGACTCTATGAGACCTTGCGTAAATTTTAAAAAGTTCCATCCACGTCACGTATTGGACGTTCTCCATTTCAAGGATGATAGGGATATTGTTCTTGATGTTGGAGACTGCAAGAGCAGGATGAAAGGTATTCTTTGTGTTAGACATGATGGAGGAATAAGGGGAGAATTAGGGTGTCGGAAAAAAATTGAAGGGAGGGACGACCGAGAGAGGGCGGCGGAAGTAGTAGGGAGAGGAAAAATTTCACCCAGACTACTGATACCATAAAAGAGAACAATCTCTTGCTGATTTCATTAATGTAAATAGTTTATATACATGATATACAATAGTAATTCTAGGCTATAATTATGAAAATTAAATATTTACCTAACTAATATAAAATATTGCTACAATAATTACAGATATACAAAATCACTAATTATACCAAAAAAATATTTGCATATATTCTATCACATATTATATTGTCAATACTAGAGTGTGGCCTCTTAGCCATTAGTGCTTTATTTATTGAGTGATGGAGGGAGAACCACAACATACCATTTTCGAAAAATTTAACATTAAAAGAAGGAAGCGAAAAAACACCTCTAGACTTAATTTAAAAGATGTTGTGTTAATTATGTTGAAGATAAGATATTAGGAGCATCTCTTATATATACGCATATTATTTAGGGGCAACACATTAGGGTATGTAACTAAAAAATGATATTGCACGTCTCAATCACTAATCAAAAAAAAATTTGTGACTTCAAGTTTTATCAAAATTGATACAAATATATGGGTGACAATAATTGTGTTACATTCTCATCATGACTCATGACAGGTACTTATCCTCTTATAATTACTTGAAATACATTTGGCTCCATTTGATTGCTGGGGTACCTAAACTAAACAAATGATATGTTCACCGACTACGAAAAAGAAAAAGAAACTCATTATACGATTCCTCTATCCTCAATGCCATATAATTAAAGAGGTTATGTTAAAAGTACTCCGCCGAAAATTTCTTTTTATTTTTAAAGCTCGAATTCAAAATATGAATTTTAAAAAAGAAGAAATTTTAAGTAGAGAGTACTTTAACATAACTTCTTTAATTAGTGAATCTATTCAGCACGAAATCAAATTAATCGAACAAGTAGCTAAATTCTGATTTTTGAATATTAGATGGCTGCATTTCCGGATCATCTGAGTTTAGATGAATAATAAAATGCAATACACTTACAAGAAGCACCACCACTCACCCATAAGTACTTTGAAAAATTAAAAAGAAAAAAAAGTAACTGAAAACTCATTAGCGCGCAGCAAGAGGGACACAACTGCTTATCACTAATTAACTGGCATATATTCTTTGTGTGCAACATTTGAAAATTTGACAAAGCATATACAGCTGGGGTATACCAGAATATTGGTGATTAATCACATATATTAGCATGGTTAGTACAATATATATGCGTCTCTCTTATCGATTTGATTCTTCTTTCGACTCAAGAGGAACATGTGGACACACCCTTTCTGGTTCTCCCTTTATCCATATATAGGACCACAGGGTTTTCAGGTTTTCTCCCAACATAAATTAAAGTTTCCCGCATAGAGGTATATATAAGTCAGCTTAATTTGAAACTAGGACATAGGATCCTTGATCGAGGTTTGGTGTTCGAGTTCCGAATAGAGAAACCTCTGAAAGGGAGCACTGTTCTCTTTAATAGGCCTTACACACCATCAATTCGGATTAATGAAATTCGAATACTAAAGGATTACGCAAAAGAAAATAAAATAGATCCTTCGGATTTCGCACAAGGATGAGATTTTTACACTAGGCAGCAGCCCGACAAAGCCCACAAATTACAATTAAGATTAATACTACGCAATTTTTTACAACTTTTAGCTAGTATGCAGTACATAATCAATGTATGAATTAAGAATTGGTATTGAATGGTTCTATAGAAATGCAATCAAGAATTTGGAGATAGAGGGTGACTCCAAGCTGTTAACATAATGGATTCTTAAGACATGTCAACCCCTTGGAATATATCGGATGCTATTGATGAAATTCAGAATTGTCTCAATAAACTTGACAACTGGACTATCCAGCATTGCTTTAGAGAGGCCAGTAAAGTAGCTGATACTTTGGCTAACTTTGGTCTGGAGTGTACTGAGGTAACTCACATGAACAACTTTCAAATGCTTCCTAAAAGAGCCAGGGGTGAAATGAATATGCACAGGATGCAACTTCCTTCTTTTAGGATCAAATCTCATAAGAATTCCTTCTCTTTGGATAGGAGTTTGTATAGGATGTATAGTTTTCATGTCTGTATAGGGCAAAAGTCGTATAATACAGTTGTACGAATTATGTTGTGACACGTGACAGATGATGCCGAGTCAGGTTCATGTCAGCCAATAGCGCTATCGGTAAAATATAAGCGGGACCGGAGACGTCGTGAGTACGTATGGTACCCGGTACTTCCCAGGTGAACCGTTTCAATTTCAACGGCCATTATCGGCCCGACCTCACATCTTCCAATGGAGTATTAATAACATTTATGGAGATACTAATTGCCTAATTATTATAACATTTATTCTTTTGTATTAATAAGGGCTTATATCGTGGGATGTGTACCCATAAGCTCAGGTATAAATAGGACACATTGCTCCATTATAAAGGATCATATGCAAGTTACTACAATACACTCTATAATATTTATCTCGATTACAACGCTTTCATACTAGTCTGGGAGACTTTGCCCAGAAGCTCACACAAGGCTCAGGCTAATTACTCTTTTACTTTGTCTTAATATTATTTACTAGGATTGCATTTTATCTAATATTCTTGCCAGGTCAGTCACTTGAGATCTACGTATCCTTGACCATGTATAAAAATTCAACTGTACCATTTTACGGTGTAAATAGTTTGGCGCCTACCGTGGGGCTTGGAAAATTGTGGTGTCACAAGTGACCCCTTTTTACAAATCTAATCTTTTCTTCAAGTCTTGTTTTTTGTTTAGAAAATAGATGACAGGAGTAGGAGAACACGGAGGCAGTCGTAACATTGGGGACAACACCAAAAATGTCCCGCTCAGACCAAATAGTTTACCAGTAGAAATTTCGGTACTAGAGGACCCGATGGCTGCAGACGGAGCCACTTCCAGAAGAGGATGTTCTCAATGACGAGATGCTTGAGAAAGCCGTACAAAATCTGAGGGCACAGGATGCGCTATGAGCGAACAGTTGGACCATTTGATACGGTTTTATTCAGATTTCGTATCCAAACTGCTTGCAGTACCCCAACAGATGCACCAACAACTCCACCAAACACCATCGGAGATGGCAGAAATGATTGAGAAATTATGATGCTTCAGAAAGCGAAATTGTTCCTGAAAATCCATTCTCGGAGTAAGTTTTGAAATTTCTGAAAGACATGACGAACAAAGTGGATACCAACGCAGAGAAGGCAGAGAAAAATGCCAAGGAGTTTTGGCACTGTTAAATCAAATACCGGGAGCCCCTCATGTAGTTGAAGGATCGGATGTGAGGAGATATATTCAGTTGGCGTATAAGCCAGAGAATGCGCCCAAACTGATCCCCAAAAGGTTCAAAATGCCATTTATACCCAAGTATGATGGAACTATTGATCCACATGAGCACATAACGACTTATACTACAACCGTCAAGGGAAATGATCTAAGGGAACATGAGATAGAATCGGTTCTGATGAAAATATTTGCTGAGACATTTGCTAAGGGAGCCTTGACATGGTACTCACTCCTCTCTGAACACTCAATTGGATCATTCGCCCAACTTGCCAACATGTTCATAAAAGCTCATGTGGAGGCACGGAAGGTGAAGATGCAAAAGATAGATATCTTTTGCATTGGGCAGAGAGAAGCGGAACTCCTTAAGGACTTTGTCTCGCGATTCCAGAAGGAGTGGATGCTGCTACCCGCAGTCTCGGATGAGTGGGTTACAGAGGCTTTCACATAGGGTTTGAATCCTTTGAGATTGGACGCCTCACGAAAGCTCAAAGAAAATCTCTTAGAATTCCAGGATACAACTTGGAAAGATGTACACAACCGGTATGAGTTCAAGATCCAGATAGAAAATGATTTGTTAGGGACTCAGGCTGGAAGTATTTTTCAGAAATCAGACAAAGGAACCATATCAGACTAGAATTCCTTGAAGAATTGCTTCAAACATTATCCTACTCCCAGAAAGCAAGGAGGTGGACAAGGTTTTCTCTCCCTTGAGAAAACATATAACAAGGGAGGCCCCGGAAGAAACAATCAGGGATTGGTGAATTTCGACAAAGGAAATTCATCTAATTCCTCCACTAAGAGTCCCGATTATCCGAAATTATCCGAGTACAACTTTAGCATCAATGAAGATAAAATGATGGCGGTACTGAGAACTCATTCATCATCCCGACCTTCAAAACTACTACAGTCCCATCCTAATAAAAGAGATCAATCCATTTGGTTCGATTTTCATGGAAAGCACGAGCCTAAAACCGTAGATTGCAGACATCTACAAGAAGAGGTAGCAGGAATGCTGAGTTGGGGACATTCGAGAATATTTGAGCAACAGAGATTGTAACAACTATGAGCGAGGACCACCCACTGAGGATAAATCTAATCCGGCTGTGCCACCCCATGTTATAAATATAATATTTGGTGGGTCAATGATTGCCGCTACGTCTTTCACTGTTGCTAAGAAAATAAAAATTTTAGTAACCCGGGAGAAAAGATTCCGGGAGATACTAGATGAACATACTATCACTTTCACTGAGGAAGACGTTGCCGGTGTGATCTTCCCCATAACGACGCATTGGTGATTTTAATACTTATTGATTGCTTCCAGAGGAAGAGTCTTGATCAATCCTGGGAGCTCTGCTAACATTATTCGGCTGAAGGTTGTAAAAGAAATGAACCTAGCAGATAAAATTGTTTCGATTGCTAGAACCTTCTCAAGTTTTAATATGTCTAGCGAGAACACAAAGAGGAAGGTAGATCTAATGGTGGATGCTATGAGAGTCATTAGTATGATTAAATTTTATGTCATTGACGGTGACATGAGGTATAATGCTATATTCAGGAGGCTATGGATACATTATATAAAGGCGATTCTATCAACATTACATCTATTGGTGAAATTCTCAAAGCCGAAAGGGATTCAACAAATTTGAGAAGAACAACCTGCTGCTAGGGAGATGTATGTCATAAAGGAACCAGAGGCAGTTGACACATCCTGAATAATAATTACAGAATGTGGAGCCCGCATCAGAAGATGTTCATTAGGTTCCGTCGGCAGAAGCAGAATCAACTTATCCTGAAGAAAAGTTCTCAGACTGATACCAGGTGCCTAGATGTTTTCAAGTACCAGACGAGTCAAATTCCACCAAAACCATGGTAGAAGAGCTTGAGCAGATAACTCTACACAAGAAGACTTCCGATAGGAAGATATACCTAGGCACAAAATTAACCCCAGACCTTAGGGATTTAATTCTTAATTATCTTAAAGCTAACAGTGATTGTTTTGCATGGTCACATAAGGATATGACACGCATCCCTTTAGAAGTCGCAACTCATAGGTTGGGCCTGGATATCACTTTTCCTCTCATGCGGTAGAAGAATCGGCCTACATACGAACTCTCTAATAGGTTTGTGAAAGAAGAGGTAATTAGATTACTTAATATAGGGTCAATCTGGGAGGTAAAATATCCGGACTAGTTAGCAAACGTAGTCGTAGTACCTAAAATAGGGAACAAATTTAAGTTATGCATTAATTATAAAGATTTAAATAAAACATGTCCAAAAGACTCATTTCCATTTCCTAACATAGATCAAATGATCGATGCCACGGCTGGACAAGAGATAATAAATTTTCTTGATGCGTATTCGGGGTATAACCAGATAAGGATACACCCGAAAAACCAAGAGAAAATATATTTTCTAACTACTTTCGGCATTTATTTATATAATGTTATGCCTTTTGGACTAAAAAATATTGGAGCTACTTATCAAAGATTAGTAAACAAAATGTTTGAAAAACAAATAATAGTATCTGACATGTTTCAGGGGATAAGATTGCAATTGGTATGAGAGTGGACTTCATCTTCGGTTGTGAAAAGTTAAGTGGACTTCGACGTGACTATATGGTAGTGGTTTGTGGGTTCTTTCAGGAAAGTGGTTTTCGATTCTAGATCAGAAAGCAATGCTACTTGTGATGAGAAGAGACTTAAGATGTTGGGCAACTGTGGTCCTGGTCCTTCAGTAAATGGTACGTTCACAGACTCTTCATGTTTAGAGGGATGATAAGGATATTATGGGATCAAGAACTAGTTGATTTGAGAGTTATTTTGCGGTCATACATGGTAGAATAGACATAAGAGTTCAGTGTGCAGTTGATATGTTTGGTTATGCCATGGGCCAATGGGAGCCGGTGGTTGACTAGTAAGAATGACTCTAGTATTGGATAAGTGCGAAGTTTTAGTAATCAAAGAGCTATTGGGTGTTTCATATAGTATTGGATTAGGGTTGAGATTCTTGTACCTATTTTGTAAGTTCGGCTAATTCCTACTACTACTGGTGTTACTATTCAGTTGAGTTGATCAAATGAAAGGGATAATCGCGCGAATGGTTAGGAGTGTTATGGTTCAACAATTGGGACGTTCGAAATGCTAAATCAATAATGAGGTTCAAATTAATTCGGGTTGTAAAGAACATTTCAGAATTTAAGTTAAGAGAAATTGAGCAAAGACATCCTGGTGGAGGTACACGAGGACATTAGTAGGACTGTGTATGTGATACGCTGGATTTAGAAAGTATTCAGTCTTAGAGTTGTGTAGGGTCGATAAATGGTTAGACGATGACGTTGATTCTGATTTGATTGGAATTGGAGAATTGAAGAGTCAGGAAAAAGTATAGGTTATGGAGATGTTATCTTACATATTTCAGACGAGGTGTGATCGTGAGTACGCTTAAAGAAGGGAGTCTACAGAAAGTGACTAAGTGATATAATGGATCAACTGATATGATGAGTTTTGTGAGGTTTCATAGTCAGCAACTAGTGAGAAGTAAATTTCAGGTAACCGACATGTTAAGGCTTATGGAAGTAGCTTGTGTGGGACACAATTGGGTAATTTCGTAACAATTTTCAGTGGATGAGTTAGTGTGGTTTAAGGGAAAGAAATTGTGGAACTCCTACTATGTGGAGGCTAGAGTTATATTTTTGAGCTGAGACCGTATTTGTGGCAGTGTATTATGTTGCAAGTAATAGTGACTGGACAACTTGGGTGAGCACATTTGGATATTAAGGACTTGGGAGTAGTTGCATGAGATTTAGACTGGTAGTTGTAAGATTTGATACTTACGATATTGTTATGGGCATATCGAGGGATTACAATGAGAGATTCAATGGTTAAAGTGCTATTATATGAGGCTATAGGTTTGCGTCAAAACGTTTGGGGTTGTATCAGATTGGCGTATCGGGTAAAAGTTAAAAAACATGAAGATTTCAATCATAAGGTATAGTTCTTCGGCACTAAGTTGAAAACTTGGATAGGACTCAACTTTTGGAGTCGAGGGTGACTGACATGATTGATTACACATGAGGAAGATATTGGAATTGGTCACTACAGATGTGTGGTAGGACGATGATTGGTTTCGGAAAGTTGGAGTCAGTTCGAGTGACTATTGGTAGTATTAGGGGTTGTGCATTCATTTTGGGTTAGAATTGTTTGATTAGAGCTTGATGGACTATGTGTATATTTTTGGAAGGACTTATGGATCCCCAATAAATCACATTCACGAATTCGATGAGTTTCAGTTCAAATTTGAGATATGACAGGTCTACCGAGCTTTATCAGTGTTTGCGAATGGACTAATGTATGAGTGGTAATGATTTAAGGAGGTACTATGATTGCGAGAGGTCTCTAGAGTGATCAGATGGTGCCCTACAAACTTGGCTCGGTGGGATATTCAGTGGTATGCTTCCTATATTATGATTTGAAGGTTTACGAAGACTTGAAACTAATGAAGTCAACTATGGGTAAGATTAGTTTGATGGAATTGCTTAGAGTTGCTCCGATAAAGTAAGAATTCTTTTCTGACAAGAGTAAGTCATGGTTTCGGGCTTGTGTGTATGTGTTTATAAGAAATCATGGTGCAAAGAACGGCTGTAGAAGGGTGAAAGAAAGGTTAGCAGAATCAAGTATTTTATCGGTTCAGAGTGGGCGATGATGGTGTCTATATCTAAAGGTTTGTGTTGTGTTGAAGAATGTTTGTTGGACCTATAGATCGCGTTCAGAGGTGTGGTTATATCGAATAAGATAATTCAAATAAAAATAGTTCTTATATTCGGAAATTGATGGTTAGAGAAATTTGAGTATGAAATTATGAAAATTGGGTCTTTTAGCCAAGTTAGAGGAAGTTTTGACTGATAAGGTGAACGAGTAGTGAATTGGCGTACTTCGTGTAGTGGAGGCTTCCGTGCTGTTATATTAAGGATTCCTTAGTTACCGTTAGCTTTCGTACTCTCTTTCTTCATTTGAGGATGAACGATTGTTTAATTGATATCTGATGTAATGACCCATTTGGTCATTATTGCACTTTTGACCTATTTACCCTAGTTGAATTGTCCCCGAGTCCCGTTAGTATGATTTTGACATGCGGGGATAGGCGACCCGATTCTAGAGGTAGTAGGGACTGTTTTGACTATTGGTGGAGAGTTGGTTTTAGACCGTTGGGGGTTGACTCGACTAAATAGACATTCGATGAAAATTTCGAGGCCACGAGTGAGTCCATAGCGTGGTTTTACGTGTGTGTGCATATTTGGTTTGTGTCGGGGAGATTTCGGGTGATTGTCGGATTTTGAAGGGGAATTTGTGAAATTGGATTTCTGTTGATACTTAATAACCTTTGCTATAGCAAGGGTCAGTGTGCCACAGCGGACCCGCCTTGGCGGAAGCCTGGTCCGCTGTAGCGGGTGTTTGAATTTTGGCTAGGGCCGCGAGTGCGAGCACGGGCTTCGTTGCAGAGGACCTTTTAACGCTGCAGTAGATGAGGCGGACCAGAACTCTATTTATTTCTAAGTTAAAACCCTATCTTTCCTATCACTTCAGCTATTATTCCTAAGCATTTTTGAGACAATTTGAGAAGATTCTTGGCCGGTTTCTCTTGTGAGTAAGTTCTCTAGCCTTTAATTCATTCTTTTCCCTTTCATAAGTTTGAATCCATGCTAGAAATCTATAGAACTAAAGCAAGAAAGATGGGTTTTGATGGTTACTTCACTAGTTGAGTTCTAGTCTTCCTAAATGAGATTTGTTAGTGGATTTAACTATTTTAAGCATGGAATTTGATGAGTTAGTGATTAATATGCTTGAATTTTCCATTTATGTTGATAAATTAAACTTGAAAAATCCAGGGTTTATGCCTAATTTGGGAGTTTTGTATTGTACGATGAAATGGGCATATTCTTAAACTAATTTAGCAATTGGAAAGTAAATTTCACCCTTTAATTACCGTTTTACCCTTGTGGGTCCATTTTTTTCCGTGTAATTAATTTTAATTTGAAAGATAGTATGACAATATGAGTGTCGTTCTTTCTTTTTTCTAACTTAGAACTCGATTATGGTTAGACTTTGAGTATTCAGAGGTTCTTGGAAAAGGAAAGGCTCTGATGTGATTATTTGTGGCTCCCGCTTGACATCCAGGTAGGTTACGACTTACCTTCTGGTTAGACTTCGGTTAGCGAAGCATATGTAGAGTTAGTTATTGTCGGAGAAAGCATGTTACGCCTTCAGGTATGAAGTTGGAATATATTATTTAGGTTTGATATTATTGACTGATTTGTGGGCTTATTGCCTAGTGTTTGATATTGTATTTGCACTTAATTGCCATATCGTGATTGTGATATAGTTGTCTCACTTATCTTGGTATTGTCATGGATAGAGGAAAAAATTTGACTTGATACTGATATTGTGATATGTGTCCATGTGTGGCACGATTGAGATTTAATTATGATTTACACTCGAGATTGATACATGCACATCATTCACACACATTCTACATGATTCATTGTTGTGAACTGTGATTTGATATCAATAATAATAAGAGGTAACGTAAAACATCCGAGGCTTCCTATCATGGTGTTTGCTATGCGCATATTTCGTATGGCATCTCTTGCATATATAATTGGTGTTAACTATGTGGTCCAAAGAGAAATTGTTCCGGATGTGGTATTGTATAGAATTGGGAATAATTTCATATTATTAGTTTATTTACGGATGTTGTTATGTTTATTCTTCTCATGATTAGTGTTTAATTTGACATTCATACATGCATTCATCCCCATTTCCATGATACGTTGACATTACATATGATAGACGTGATGGTGATTTCATGATACATTGTTATTAGCTGTGATTGGCGTGATGATGATATGTGAGGAAGAAATATCCATGATTCTTGTAACACATTTGATAGCGTAGCCATCTCTGGGCTGTATGCGGAATGGCTAGCGGTGTGGTGGGTGGTAGAGTCATCTCCAGGCTATGTGTGCGGAGTGACTGTTACATGGAATTTGTGGGTCCCTCATGGGTCATGACTGTCAGGACATAGAGATATTTCGCTCAGAGCATGTGTGTACAATATGAGACAGTTGGCCAGTGCATTGCATCGCACATACATTCATATTACATTCACTCATATCTCTGATTCTGGTTGTTGTATTCATTGTTTTGCATGATGCGTTTCAGCCTTGATTCCTTGATTGTTGATTCATTTGAGATGTTGTTTTCTTGTTAATCTCTTACCTAGACACATGATGAATTCTAGGACTAGAGGTTTCGCCTAGGCTATGACCATAGACTACTGAGATCTAGTGTGATTCACGTTACTGCAAGTCTTACGTGGATGTGCTTAGTGATTACCTCATTCTCGTATTTCTTAGATTCTGACTAGATACTTTATACTTGGGTTGCTTACTCTTGGACTGTGTAGTGTTTGTACTTAATTGTGAGTATGTCTATTTCAGTTTCTTCCTTTATATATGTTAGCTAACTGTTGTCGGTTTATGATATCTACCAGTACATAGTGTTTGTACTGATACTACTTTTACTACACCCTTTTCATGTGTAGAGTAGTTCCAAGTACTCGAGCGAGGTTCGATTAGCCTTCAAGGATCTCTTGGAGTGCATCTGGACTCTTCTATTTAATTCCTATTCTAAACAGCAGTTATATCATTTTTCTTTCATCTTTCTCTCCATGCCTATGACTCACGAAACGGTTTTCTCTAATCACCCAATTACCCTGAAAATAATATTTTTTATTCTTCTTTACACTGAAACTTTTAGAGTGTGCATACTGACAATATACGTTATAAGCTTCTTCCTCGTCCTTAACAATTTGATCTTTCATTTTCTCTTCTAATTCAATTATGAAACTTTCTGAATTTTATTCTTCTTGTTCTTCTTTTCCTTTCTCTTCTTCAATTTTAGTAACTTCTAATAATTCTTCGGACTCTCAACCTCATTTGTCTTCTCAAAAATTGACATTCTGTTATTTCAAAAGAAAAAAAAAAGTATTTGTAACATGTATAATCGTAAAAAGAGAATAATATATGCAACTATAATCAAATTTCACTCAGGCTCATGCAATTAAATATTAAAAGACTAAACTAATAATAAAATAGAATTTTGGGATAACATAAATATTCCTAAATACTATACGTCAAGTTCATGAGCAAACAAAAATGAATATTTTCTTCTCAACATGACAAATTTTGTCCTCAATTTAATTAAATTCTTTCAATATGCATAATGTATTGACATAAGTAGGAAGTTAACCAACCTAGTATATGTCAGTTCTTTTATGCCTTTCGCTCTTAATATGAACTTTTGATTACGTGTTCGTTATATCAATGTTACAAAAGGGACTGCAACAATTGATAAAACAGAAGAGAAAAACTATGAACTAACTAATTATGGCTAAAGAGATGTTTTCCTTAATAAATCCTAGCAAAAGATAACTATTACAATATATAGGAGACCCAATCCCCTAGATAATGATTAGGTGTATAGCAGAAGATCAGTATTGGATCCATCACTGCTCAGTATAGTACACTGCTGCGTAACAACCTCTGACAGGGACTGAAAGTGTTCAATTAAATAAAGTATCAGGTTAACTGCGTAAATACTGAAACTACTACTTAAAACTAATACGGGCAAAAGCGTAAATAACTAAACTATAAAGCAACTGAATTTTAGACTAAATTATAACGGCTAGGTACTACTCCGCAAGCTTGAGGTACAACTTCCGATTGCTTGATTTGTAACAATCAAATTTACGCAAAAAATAAAAATAAAAATGAATGGCAAGGAACCTTGAGAATCAAGTCACACAACGTAGAAAAAGATACGTGCAGGGAATTAAAGAAAGAAGAGAGTTACGGAACCCTAATATTCCTTCTACCGTTAGTTAATTAGCTAATAGGAATTTACTTCCTTTTAGTTAATTAGTATTTAATATCTTTTTTATTTTCTATTTAAAATAAACTTCTAAAGAGTTGTAGTTTATCTTTTATGGTTAACTTAACTACATTGAGTGTAAACATTCCGTGTGGATAAATTTTTACCCAATACTAATACCAAACACCGGGTGCAAAACAAAACAAAATTCTCTCATAATAAAATAGGGGTAAAGCTCAAATATGCTATCCAACAATAAAAAATAGTTCATTTATATCACTCGTTAATAGTTGGTCCATTTATGACATCACCGTGACACATTTGGTTCATTCTTGCCAGTAACCACTAAAGGAGCTCTAATACTATCAGATTTTACCACGTGACATTATCTAAACCCTTCATTACTTACCAACCCCACCTATTTTTACGAGTGACATATGTGAGCAATTTCGTCAAATTCAATGACATGTTTGGGGCTTTTCCCATATAATACCCTTTTTTCTCATGAAAAGTCATACATACTCTTAATTCACATACTCATATATATGTACTTCCACATGTAGCTACACCTCACTAGTGTACTTCCACACCCAACTACACCTCATTAATGTACTCTCTTTTAAACCTGACTCTTTTTTTCTTAAACAAATTTGATGTGCTTTTTAGATCTTTCTAAGAAGTCATAAAGTACATGAAAGTAGTGAATGATGTAGAATACAATTAGATTCATAATCCAATTAAATAAGAGAGTATAGTTTTTTCATGTAAAATAATAATTTTATTATATAAGGGATAAATTTGTCACATAAAATTAGAAGTTAGATAAAATTAAAAAATATGGAGGTTTATATATATAGGATATATGATTCTAAAATGGTGAATGTCATGCACCAATGATAAACAGAAAAATAACACAAGTTAGTATTGTTACCCGAGAGAGTCATGTATTATATTTAAGAGATTGGGAAAGTAACGATATGACTCACATATGCCACTCGTAAAAAGGAGTGGGGTTTGCTTAGTAATGAAGGGTTTAGATAATGTCACGTAGCAAAATCTGATAGTAGTAGAGTTCTGTTAGTGGTTAGAAGTTCCACGTGAATCAAATATGTCACAACGATGACATAAATGAACTCAACTATTAACGAGTGACATGAATAAATCATTTCACATAATTTGCATATTTGAACTTTTCCCAAAAAGTGTTTTAAAAGTTTTTATTTGTTCAAATAATATCAGTTGTAGTGTGAATCTTTACTTACTTGTTTTTCCTCGTACTTTGATACTAAAAATACTTTAAAGAAATACTCTTTTAGCTATAAAAGCATATTTCAAATGATTTTTGTCAAACACAATAAACTATTGATATATGCAAGATACTTTTTTTTAAACTTCAATCTGTCAAAAATACTTTTCAAAATAAATAAATTTTTTATAAGTTTGACCAAATAGGTCCTAAATGAGCACTTTATATTAAACTTGTTCAATAATTATTATTTTCATGATGAAAGAACCACATATTTATAAATGAAACTGAATAATTTTTTGTCCATCTAATATAACTTATTTATATATTTGAAGTAGCTTTATATCAAAAAGTAACGGACCTACTTTTTATATTTCATTCCCTACCAAAAGGAGAGAAAATTTAGTGGAAAATTAATTAAATTCCCTCTCCTTCTCAATTGTAATTCTCTTACCTTTTTCTTTTTTCGTCAAACTAAGGGTACAGACATGGCTTACCTATTATTATATGATGATGACATCATCTTCACCATATCATCTGATGCTCTCTGCCAGTCCATTATGTCTCTCATTTCCTCTAAGTTTGCTATAAAGGATCTAGGCCCCCTAAATTATTTCTTGGGAATCTCTGTCACTCGACATTATGGCGGCCTATTTCCGTGTCAGAACAAATACGCCGAAGAGATCCTTGACCCAGGCATGACATCTTGCAAACCATCCCACACGCCAATAGACACTAATTCCAAGCTCAACGCTGATTCCGGCCCCATATTCAGACCCGACTCACTATCGTAGCCTGACTTGGGCCTGTAGCACCTCACATTCACGAGACCTGACATATCCTATGTCGTGCAAAAAATCTGCCTACACATGCATAATCCGACGGAAGCACACATGCATGCCCTCAAACGTATTTTACGATACGTCCAAGGTACACTTCACTTTGAATTACATCTATACATGTCCTCGCTCACTGGTCTCACTGCTTATTCTGATGCTGACTGGGGTGGATGTCCTGACACCCGATGCTCCACATCTAGCTACTGTGTTTTCCTCGGAGATAACCTATTGTCTTGGTCTTCCAAAAGGCAACCTACACTATCCTGATCCAGTGCCGAAGCAGAGTACAGATGTGTCGCCAACGTCTTCTCTGAGTCTTGTTGGATCCATAACCTTCTACTTGAGATTCACTACCCGTTCAAAAGGCAACACTGGTCTACTGCGATAATATTATTGCGATATATCTTTCCGGCATTTCCGTCCAACATCAGTGCACTAAACACATTGAGATGGACATTCATTTCATTCGCGACAAAGTGGCTCGTGGTCAAGTTCGTGTCCTTCATGTTCCTTCCAGATATCAGATTGCCGACATCTTAACCAAAGGACTTCCGCGCATCCTATTTGATGATTTTTGAGCCAGTCTCAGTGTTCGTGAACCTCCCGCTTCGACTGTGGGGGTGTAATAGAATATTTCCCAAATATTCTTTCATTAATTGTATATCTCTTATTTTAGGTAGAATTGTATTCATTTTGTAATTAGGTCTCTTATTTTATGTAGAATTATATTTTATATTGTAATTAGGTTGATTAGTTACCTAGTTTAAATATTTTTGTACTAGTATGTATATTGTACATTATTGATGAATACAATGAAGGAATATATTGATTTATTTCTTTTTTCAGTATGTTTGTGTTCTGCCTATTTTTGTTGTTTAACTGTGGTTTCATTTCCCACAGTATTTTGTGACCTTAACAACTTATTGCAGACTTCTATCACGTTGTTGGTTGTGAAATATGTTGTGGTTGCTGCTATTATGAAGAAGTGAGTAAATCTAAAGATGCAAAACATTACTCTTGTTATTATGAAAGATCTGCCCATATTGTACTTGAAGATTGCTATCGTGGAGCCTCGTTGTTTATGTAGACAAGTAGTAATTTGTTAGATATTGTGTATGTAAAGAAGATACGTCTTTTCATTTCTTATCTTTCGGCATAAAGGTGTATTGGAATCCGATGACTATGACATTCCGTTTATCAGTATGCGGATATATTTACAAAAGGCCTTGCTAGACAACTCTTCCTTGACTTCAGATCCAGTCTTAGCATCCGGCCTCCTCCCGCTCAGACTGAGGGGATGTATTAGCATGTGTACATAAGACATATATTTACCATATTTTGTGTTGTATAATTATGGTAGAATTTGGATCCTTATTAGAGAAGGATTCAACATTGTACACCTATATATATTTGTATTAATGAGAAAGACTCCCAAGAAAAATTAATACAATTCTACACATCTGACTGATAGACACTTAGCATTTATGTAGACGTACTCTAATATAATGTATACATATTAGCTAGACAAATGATCTCTATGGTAATAATTTGTCTTTTCCTCGACTGTAATAATGTCATTGATGCTTGAATTTTTTCTAATGTTCACCTAGCTTAAGGCACCAGATTTGCTATGAACAAAACAATCGAACAATAACCAAATCCAAACATAAAGAATACACCTGATAAAATTTGCAGTTTTAGTCCAATCAATCAAATAAATTCTAATTTATATTCCATGATTTACAATATTGAGTTTGATTACAATAATGTGTTTATTGAATGCTAATTTAGTAAGATAAAAGTAGTAATAAGTAAATGTTAATGCTAATTGAGTAAAGGTCCAACCAAACTCATGACTTACATTTTATTTTTCATTTAAGTTGCACACAAATAAACTGGGGAAATAGATATTGCTTAATTCCAATTGACCAATCAATAGCTTATTTTCTTCAAATTCTTTCTATAAAATTATTATTTAAGACCTCAAGTTGTCCGTCGTAATAAATGATCTTACTAATTTATTATTCTATAAAATTATTATTTTTCCACGTAAGTTTTCAAAAGCAAAAGGTTCATAAGATTTAAACTCATTAAAAATAATATCATAAATGGAACTAACGGCGATATTAACAAAATCAGATTCCAAAACAAGTTAGGAATACAACTTACTAATTTCCAAAACAAACTAGGAATACAATTTATTAGTTTCCCAAATACAAATTAGGAATACAACTTATTAATTTTCCAACTGAACTAGGAATATAATTTATTAGTTTCCTAAATGCACAAGGAAATATTGCAGGCTATCTCTATATATAAGTTCTGTCGGATAATGCAAAGCAGTATGAGAAGTAAATAAATATTACAAGTGTTCGAAAGGATAAACAAACAGGCCAATATTCAGAACTGCCGCAAGCTTGTTGAGTCTTGAATCTCGATAACCTGAAATCAAGAAACACTAAATCTGGATTGTTACAACTGTGTGCTGAGTCGAGAGATGGCTCTCTGTCCTTAAGACAAGATTGCCCGTATATATGCTTTTACGTTAACGGGCAATAGTCTCCCAAGATAAAACAACAACTAATCAACACTACAAAGCAAATAGGTTGATTCTGACGAAGAAAACAAACACGAAACGACTTGCTGAAGAAATGGAAAAGAAAGGAAGAGTTTCTATTTTGTCACTGTTTCTCTTCCGTTTTTGTCTGTGTGTGTATAATGTGTCTCATTTTTTTGTGTATATCTGTATTTCCGTGTCACACAATTGAGCCAAAAGGCATCAATATATAGCATAAGGGGAGACCTCTCAACTGCCACGACATGGTTGTTAATGGCCCATTGAATGAGGGAGTAAACAACCAAGTAATAGCTGTTTATGGCCATTGAAAGAGGGAGTAATTCAGCCAAGTAATGGCTGTTAATGGAGGGAGTTAAACAATTTGGGGTCCAAGAGAGCAATTCTTCCTTTTCCCACCGATGTGGTAGATTTGTCCCACACCATATTTCCATGCCTCAAACACCTTACTTCGTGGACCAATATCTCTTTCATTTCTCAACGAAAATTGACGATTCTTAGCCCTACGGTCATCTACTCACTTAGTATATTATGCACGTGTGAAGAGACAAACCCTCCAACATGCGAAACCCTAGTGTTTATTTCATTAAATATGGGTGGATGCACCTCCCCACCAAAAGCAAATTTCCAACAAGTTCATTGTCACTCATGACCAGGAGGTCATGGGTTCAAGCCGTGTAAACAACCTCTTGCAGAAATGCAAGGTAAGGCTGCGTGTAATAGACCCTTATAGTTCGGCCCTTCTCCGGACCCCGCGCATAGTGGGAACTTAGTGCCCCGGGCAACCCTTTGTCACTCGAACTTATAATAGAGTGTTTTCTGCTTCTCATGTTCCTTTCAAGAACTCAAAGAGATCTATACTTTGTTTTTGTTTCATTTGTTCTTTAGTGTTCTTGAAAAATGAGTAATCAACAAGCCTATCAGCGTATCCATCGAATTCAAATGGCCCCCAATGATCATTCTTCTAGTAGATGACATCACACACTAATTGATCTGCCGTCTTCTCCGGCTCGTCTACTTAATAATGAACCGTACGTTTCAAGGCATGATGAAGGCACAATTACTCCAATGAATTATCAATATGTGGCGTCTACTGGTGTTCACACTATTTATCCGAATGGACCTTTAATAATTAACGTTAGTGGTCGTGATTTAGTGGATAGCCTCTTAAGGACAAGTGTAGCAGATTCCAATGATGATTTTGACTTTGAATCTTTGTATGATTTTGATCTTGAGGATGACATGGATTATCCAAAGATGAATGAGGAGGATGTTGTATTGGATTATTTTAATTTAAGAACTCATCATGTTAATGCGCCTAACGACGGAGTAAACAATCGCACAAAAACTGAAGAAGTTGCTGATAAAGAATCTGCAGAGCTTTGTCAAATTTGTCATGGGGAGTTTGAGCACGAATAGACCATTGGAAAACTTCGGTGCGGACACGAATATCATAGCGATTGCATCAAACAGTGGTTGTTGAGGAAGAAAGATTGTCTCATGTGCCGAGCTTCAGTTTTGCCCATCACATAAAGAAAGATTACTATAGAAATGCATAGCATTTAGAGATTATTTTATTCTTGTATTAATCTGAAGTCTTCGTTCTCTAATTTTGCAGGACCAATACTTGTTTGTGTACATATATTTTAAAACTCATCTCATTAAACTTAGTATATACAGACAAGTTATTTTTAAGTTGCGGATGTCATGCACTATATATCTTTCATACCTACAAGAACATTTTTTTCCGGCCCTAAATATTATTAAAAGACGACGAATTACAATATATAAATCATCGACATTTATCCTATGTAGACACTCTAAGGTACACATATTAGACGGATCATATGTATGGTAATAATTTGTCTTTTCCACAACTGTAGTGATGTCATTAATGCTTGAATTTCCTCTAATGTTCGCCACTTAACCTCAGGCACCAGTTTTTGCAGGGAAACAAATGCAAACATAAAAAGTACACCTGCTAAAATCTGCAGTTTTAGTCTAATCAATTAAATAAAAACGAACAATAACAGAAATCATGATCAGTACATAAAAGAGAATAGAGAACAGAGTTTTACCTGCTAATAGATCGCCAGTGAAACAAGAAATTAAAAGCATAGGTCACGACTCACAATCAAACCAATCCAACAAGATTTTCATTATTTTGAACAATCTCAAGAAGCATTTTAATTTTTCCTCGAAAGTGCTCTAGAAAGGGTGACAAACATGGATCAGTCTTGCCAATATTGCATATGGATTCAGTGAGTAAGCTTACAATAAGTTAATAAGTCACAAATCTGGACTCAGACAACTACTGAGTTATGTTACTCGGACTCCACAAAACTGCTGCCACACCCCTACCAGATCTTGCAAAATGCACTGATTTTGGAGGATGCCACACGCACCCAACAACATTTCTAAAGGACCACATATTTCTATAATGACACTGAATAATTTTTTTCGATCTACTATAACTTATTTAATAATTAGCAGTAACTTTATATTAAGAAATAATTAGACATATTTTTATTATATTTCGGTCCCTGCAAATGGAGAGAAAATTTAGTGGAAAATTAATTATATTCCATCTCCTTCTCCAACTATAATCCTTTTACCTTTTTCTTTGTCCGGTCAAACTAAAGAATGATATGGAATTGTGTTTTACTGTATTTCCTTTAACTTCCTTTCCGCGCAAATTTCCAAAAAAAAAAATGTTAATAAGATTTGGAAGATTTAAACCCATTTAGGTAATACCATAATGCAACTAATGGCCAGATTCGATAAATCTGATTCCCAAACAAATTTGGAATACAACTTATTAACTTGCCAAATGAATTAGGAATACAACTTATTAGTTACCAAAAACAAATTAGGAAGGCAATTTAATAATTTCCCAAATTATCCCTATATATATGTTCATTAATCAAGCACATCAAGGCACAAGTACCTTACCACATAACTATCAACCCATGGCGTTTACTAGTGTTCACAGTGAGTATTCGAGTGGAATTACTATTACTAACTTGAGTGATAATGATTCAATGCATAGGCTCTTGAGGCCAGATGTAGTAAACAATCTTCGAGGCCAATCCTCATAAATTTTGGGCGATTTAAATGATGATATTGTGTTCGATAGACTGATTGATCATTATATGCAGAATATTACCCCTGACTTTGACTTTCAGGATGATGATCTTGAGGACAACATGGATGATCAAAAGGAGAAAGAGGAGGATGCTATACTGGGGTATTTTAAAACAAGAACTCACCGTGTCGCTGCGCCTAAAGAAGTAGCTGATAAAGAATCTGCAGAGATTTGTTCCATATGTCTGGTGGAATTTGAGCATGAAGAGACCATTGGGACACTTCGGTGCGGACACGAATATCATACCAACTGCATCAAACAATGGTTGATGAGGAAAAAAGATTGTCCCATGTGTCGAGCTTCCGTTTTGCCCTTCACATCAACAAACATTATTTTAGAAATGCATAGCCTTTAGCTATTATTTTATTCTGAAATTCTGTTCTATTATCTGAAGTTTTTTTTTATAATTTTGCAAGACCTATACTTGTTTGTGTACTTATATTTTAGATCTCATCTCATTAAACTTAGTATACAGACAAGTTGATTTTAAGTTGTGGATGTCATGCGCTATACATCTTTCGTACATACAAGAACATTTTTTTCCTGTCCTAAATATTGTTAAGAGACGACGAATTACGATATGTATCATCTGACTGAGATCGACATTAATTAGTGCTTATATAGACACTCTGACCTATAGATATTTCTTTTCCACAATTGTAGTAATGTCATTAATGCTTGAATTTCTTCTAATGTTAACCTAGCTTAGGGCACCAATTTTGCGATGAAAAAAACAATTTAGCCGAAAACAAATCCAAACATAAAGAATACACCTGCTAAAATTTGCAACTTTAGTCCAATCAATCAAATAGAAGAGAACAATAACTGGAAAAGTGAAAAAAAATATGATTATTGTACTAAGAGAGAATAGCGTTTTACCTATAGTGAAACAAGAAAGAGTGATGAATCTGGATCAAAAGCCATCATTATAGAGGCAACACCAGTTGAGCAACCCCGGCAATATTGCATATGAATTTAGATTTTTTTACTCCTTCAAAGGCTATTATTCCAGTTTATTAACCACAAAACTCGTGGATAATTAGGACCCACCATGTAACACCCCGTACTTCGGGCGATGGTTTGAACAACTAGGTGTATGTAAGTAGACTTGAGCCTTGGAGGATTTATGTCATATTCACGTACCCAAATGAAGAGCTTAGGATATAAAAGAATGTGGTCCCGAGATAATTTAGGACTTAATAAATGCGACGATGGGGATTAATAACAATAGTTGTATGTCCCCAAAGAGGTTATGGACTAGTGCTATATCGCACGATTATGACATTGAGTATATGAAGGTTTTATAAGTCATTAAGATTTAAGTGAATTGAGATCAACAAATTAATTATGTGTGTGATTGATTAATTTGTGTTGTGGGAGAATTATTAGGTGGACATGGTCCACATGTGTTATGGACAGGTGGCATGGACTACATGCACGTAAAGAAATGGTACAGGTGATGAGTAACTAAAGAATTACCTATATAGTTACACGTGTAAAAGGTAGCTATTCCTTAAGTGATTCATTTTCATTTCCTTCACTAAGTGGGTTCATAAAATTGGGTGGGCTGCTACGTTACTTTCCATAAAAAGACTTTCCCCTTTTCAATTTTAACAAAAACGTATGAAGCACTTACCATTAGCTAGTATTATCTCTATTGTTGAAAATAGTACGTTTTGTACATCTCAAGAACGACAAAACATTTTGGTTTACTTTAATGGGTGTGTTTGGAGCATGTTAATTTAGATTCATCTATAATTCACCGAACTATTTAGTTCCTATCGGGGTTGGATCCTTCATTTACCAGGTCTCATGAACTCGTATGAGTATTTAAGGTATGTTAAGGAAAATCTTTCTTTTTGTCGGCATGTTCTAAATATGAAACGTGAACGTAAAATTGTCCCATAAATGATTCTACTCTTAGTAGTTAAGAATGTTCATGTTATTCATTCCCTATTGTCAAATCATGTCTAAATACGTTCCTAAATCCTTACTGAGGTATATTGGAAAGATGTTAGTATTCATAATGTTAATCAGAGGTGAATCGATATTACATCACTCCGACAAACTTATTGTCATGACCCAAACCGGAAGGTCATGATGGGCACCTGGACCTAACCTGCTGAGTACCACTAATCATATATTTAATATATAACCGTAGTTTCTCATGGTCCACGAGGGTCACCACAAGATACCCTGCTGATATATGAAAATAGTAAACTGGAACAAGAGCTATGTAAATTTTGGTAACCAGAAGGACCCAACCTATATACATATACATACCAAGGCCGACAAGGACATACATAACTACTATACACATGACAACTTTCTACAAGCCTCCCTAAAGAGTATGTAACATCATAAAGTCGGGACAGGGCCCCGCCATACCCCAACGCATAACAAAAATATCATACCACGACTAGACTTCAACTCTGGAACAAATAGAGTGCTCCAATATCAGCTGAATTGGCAACCTACTGGTGCGGACCATCATCCTATCTACTTGAACCTGCGGGCATGAAATACAACGTCCCCCGACAAAAGGGAAGTCAGTTCGAATAATGTATTGAGTATGTCAGGCATGCAAAATAGCATAATAGAAACCTGAAAGTAACCTGAGACAAGAAACAACCAACCAGTAGAGAATGCCTCTGAGGGTCATAATATGCATAAGTACCATATCTGTGCAGAATGCCTCTAAGGGACATAATATACATAAGTATCATATCTGTGTAGAATGCCTATGAGGGACATAATATTCCTAAATGCCATGCACAATGCAAATGCGGTCATACATATACATATGCATATACAACGCAATAAAGATTCTATGGACATCCCATCATATCATATCAGCCTCTGTGAGCATAATTATTATAGTGTATATCTATACCAACTGCAGGTGGTGTGTGTATATAACGTCGTATCCCTTTTCCCATTCCCCATATGTATATAATGCATACATATAGTAGAGTATATAACTCCTTTGAGGTCAATGTATGTAGATGAATATAATGCATGAATGATATGAAAATAAGACACTCTAAATTTGTCGGAGTGATGTAATATCGCTGCACCTCCGATTAACATTATGAATACTAACATCTTTCC
Source organism: Anisodus acutangulus (assembly GCA_029783415.1). Classification (NCBI taxonomy): domain Eukaryota; kingdom Viridiplantae; phylum Streptophyta; class Magnoliopsida; order Solanales; family Solanaceae; genus Anisodus; species Anisodus acutangulus. The sequence continues at coordinate 37,332,344 of CM056504.1, forward strand.
CATATATCTAAATAGGGATTTAGGAACATATTTAGACATGCTTTGACAACAGGAATGAATAACATGCACATTCTTAATTACTAAGAGTAGAATCATTTATGAGACAATATTACGTTCACGTTTCGTACTTAGAACATGCCAAAAGAAGAAATGATTTGCCTTAACATACCTTTATGTCGACTTCCCAATGGGGTGATGGAATTAACTTCCTTATCTATTCAAGCGCAACGAAAAACGAAACGACGGGATTGAAGTGGTGCGAAAAAACCCGCATATTGTTCTTGAGAAAGAAGACACATTTTTTCCATAGAATTTAATGTTTCATCCACAAAAGGAAATATCAAGTTGCTGCCAAGGTTTTTCCTCCTCAATGAATGAATAGTTTACTAAAAGGAAATGATCTTCACAATTCTATAAGAAAACGTTGCTGGTACATTTTGGTTAAGAGATAAAAATGGGAATAATCTAATAATGGAAAGGGGATTGCAACATACTTATGCTCATCCCCAAAATGCCAAATGAATTAGTCACCAACTTAAAGAACCTCAATTATACGTGTAACCCACCTAACATAATCCCTTATTACTTATACCACCGTAAGATGCCACAACACCCCTTATGTGGATGTATATAAGACTTGCTTCCAATTACCCATGACATGTGTCCACCTAACAATTATCCATAATATCTATTAATCAAGAGCCCACTTAAATTAATCCAGACAACTAATTATTCACAATTCATTTGATTAATTATTATTTTCAACACACTCCATATACTCATTGTCATGATTGTATAACATAACACTAGCCCATAGCCTCTTCAGGCACGCACAAAATATTATTCCCAACCACCGTCGTCACACTTTTATGTCCGAAATCATTTTGGGACTTTATCTTTTTATATACTAAGCTCTTGATGTGAATACCTCAATATAACCAAATTTCCTCAGGCCTCAAGTCTCCTTGCATATGCCTAGTTGTTCAAACCATTGCCCGAAAGTACGGGGTGTTACATCATTTCCCCCTGAGAAACATTCATCCTCAAATATTGGGGTGACATATCTAGTCCCCATCACGTAACCAGAAATACAACCACCGCTTCACGGGGCCATATAATATAATATACATTATTACATCAGACCTCACATGGTCCTCAGGCATTAATTATAATAATCTAAAATAGAACTCACCTTACACTTCTCTCGGAACCTTGGTGTTGGTCTAAAATAGGTAAGGATATTTGTGTTCCATCTCCTCTTCCGCCTCCCACATCATTCCTTCTACATTCTTACCCCTCCATAGAACTTTTATGGAAATTACTTCTTTAGTCCTCACCTTGCGAACTTGACGATCTAAGATAGCAGATGAACATCTTCATATGATAGATGCTATGTAACATTCACATCGTCAATTGGTACAATTTGGGAAGGATCCCCAACACACGCTCTTAACATAGAAACATGGAAACTGGATGAACAAACTCTAACTCCGAAGGCAAGTCCAATTCGTAAGCTACTTGGCCGATTTATCGAATTATGAGATAGGACCCAATGTACCTTGGGCTGAGCTTTCCCTTTTTCCCAAATCTCGTTAGCCGCTTCATAGGCGAGATCTTCAAAAAGACCAAATCATCTACCTGAAACTCTAAGTCTTGCCGTCGCACATATGAATATGACTTCTAACGACTCTAAGCGGTTAACAACCACTCTTTGATAAGCTTCACCTTCTCTATGGCTTGGTGCACTAGGTCAGGCCCAAATAGTTCTGACTCGCCTACCTTGAACCATCCGATAGGAAATCTACAATTTCGTCCATACAAAGCCTCGTATGGATCCATTTTAATTCTAGCATGATAACTTTTATTATATGAAAACTCAATAATTGACAAATGATCATCCCAACTTCCCTTAAAGTCCAATACACAAGCTCATAGAATGTCCTCGAGCGTCTGAATTGTACGCTCGGCCTGCCCGTCTATCTGAGGGTGGAATGTTGTGCTAAGATTAACTTAAGTGCCCAAACTCTTTGAAATGGTCTCCAGAAATTAGATAAGAACTGTGCACCTCGGTTAGATATAATAGAAATAGGCATACCATGAAGGCGAATAATCTCTTTAATGTACAACTTTGTGTAGTCCTCGGCTGTGTTGGTGGTTTTTTACTACCAGGAATTGAGCTAATTTTCTCAATATATCAACAATCACCCAAATAGAATAAAACTTATGATAAAAGCGAGGTAAACCCTTAATAAAATCCATATCAATCATTTTCCATTTTCACATCAGGATCTCAATGTTTTGAGTCAAGCCGCCATGATTTTGGTGCTCTACTTTTACTTGCTGACAATTGAGACACTAAACTACCAACTCCGCAATGTTCCTCTTCATGTCATCCCACCAATACATACTTTTGAGATCATGATACATATTAGTAGATCCAGGGTGAATGGAATATCGTGAGCAATGTACCTCAATTTCTTATCTCGTAATCCTGCTACATTGGGAATACACAAATGGACCTTCCACCTGAGGGGCCCTCTCCCATTATTCTCGAAGGTTGCGGTTTTCATTTGTTAGATATCCTTCCCGATCTTTCCTAAAAATGGGATTTTTATCATGACGTTCCTTTTCTTCCAGTATGAGGGATGACCCTGCTGTATTCTGAGTCATAGGTCTATCACTATCTAAATCCTCTAATCGGACTCCCACTTAGCTAACTGATGTGTTCTCTCAGGTCAACTTCTCTCCTTAGTCCTCACATTAATCAAGCCGATTGTAGGTGAATGATTCTATTGTCAACTTAGCTTTGTTTACTAACCGGTGTGCAAAAAACTCTTATATTTTTAGTATCTCAATCGTAAACACTTTATGGACAATGTCATCGAACCTGAAGTGCACGTATCATCGCAGTTAACTCTTATTCATGGTCTGAAAGGAATCTGTACTTTCTCACTACTCGTAATTATAAACAACTTCATTTCTTTACTTCTTTTGAGACTTGTTCACTCCTTCTGTTACTTGTCGTACTCGTTTTAATTCTAAAATATTATGGTATACATATGTACTCTTAAACATTGCTCCTGATTCGAATCCTTGGCGTTACTACCCCTTAAAAGATGAGTTGTTAACTTATCCCCTCCTGCAGTATGTGAAAGATTGTAAAGAATTTTCATTACATGATGTTGGCGTACTATATCCAAACCTGGTCATTATACTTAGATTCAAATTTCTTCACTTGCCTCATGGCTAAGACTTTCTGTCAATGGCGCTTTGGGAAAAGATTTCCTTGATCTCGTTAAGTTGTACACCCATTACTTTAGCTATATCGTAGAACCTTTGGTCAGTTCAGAGATGCTCATGGACATATGTGTTTGCCTGACATTTTATCTTCATTATAATGTCATTATCTCTTGTCATATATCTTTAATGTCTACCTTGTGTCCATATGCATCATTGGCCCCTTCTCACCTGTTAGGTGCTAATATCGAACTTTACTCACTGTTACTTCCATTTACATACTTTCTGAGAGGTATGACTGCATATGTTATAGAAATGATGCTTCGTATATTTAGATCCAATTCATGGTGTTACATAATCCAACGACTTGTCAAGATTTCTTGTCTTATCATTATTAGATCTCCCATCGACCGAGTGCTCATTCGTCTTACCTTTACATTTCCATTTCAAGTTGCCTTGGGAGGTCTCTTATCTCAAAGTATTTCTCATACTATCTTCATGAACATCAGAGGTTCATCACCTTTGGTCGAATAGTTCTTACTGTTACTTCTCTACCATTGGTCCTTATGCTGTTCTGGAGTAATCATACCTTTGTGAAATATGCAAAACTATAATCTCACTCACCTTTATCCTTCTTGTCGTAATCCTTCCTTCTATTCGTCAAAAAACATTTCGGCGTTGATACCTGATCATACCATTCCACTGATACTTATTAACTATTTCCGTATTTTTACAACCATTTTTTTATTGTTTCATAGTTCTCGTCCTCAATTGCCCCAACAAGCTATGTTGTCCAGAGGTTATTTAGAATTGCTACCTGCTGTACAATGAAGCTGATGTGGACATCTTATATCATCCCAGTAAAGATAATGTTGTAGCAGACTCGCTCAGTCGTAAGTCAATGGTCAGCTCGATGTCGGTGCAGGTCGAAAGGAATGAACTAGTAAGAGAGCTCCATCAATTAGCTAGTTTGGGAGTCCGACTAATGGATTCAGAGGATAGTAGTTTTGTGATTCAAAATATGTCAGAGTCGTCCCTCATATTGGAAGTTAAGGAACGTCAGTGGGAAGACCCCACTTTGGAAAAAATCAGAGAGGGCATTCAACAGAAAAAGACTACAACCTTTGAGATTGATGAACATGGGGTCATCAGGCACCAGGTTCGTTTATGTGTTCCAAATGTAGCGGGATTACGAGATAAAATTATGAAAGAAGCCCATTTCTCATGATATTCCATTCACCCTGGATCTACTAAAATGTATCATGATCTCAAGGGTATTTATTGGTGGAATGACATGAAGAGGAGCGTTGCGGAATTTGTAGCTCACTGTCCTAATTGTTAGCAAGTAAAAATAGAGCACCAAAAGCCCGGTGGCTTGACTCAGAACATTGAGTTTCCGATGTCGAAATGGGAAATGATTAATATGGATTTTGTTACGGGTTTACCTTGCTGTTATCATAAGTTTGGTTCTATTTGGGTAATTGTTGACAGACTGACCAAATCAGCTCATTTCCTGGCAGTTAAAACTACCTACACAGTCGAGGACTATGAGAAGTTGTATGTTAAGGAGATTGTTCGCCTTCATGGTGTGCCTATTTCTATTATATCTGACCGAGGTGCATAGTTTACAGCTAACTTCTGAAAATCATTTCAAAAAGGTTTGGGCACCCAAGTTAATCATAGCACAACTTTCCACTCTAAGATAGACGGGCAGGCCGAGCGTACGATTCTGACGCTCGAGGACATGCTATGAGCTTGTGTATTGGACTTTAAGGGAAGTTGGGATGATCATTTACCCCATATTGAGTTTGGGTACAATAACAACTATCATGCTAGCATTAAAATGACTCCATACGAGGCTTTGTATGGACGGAGATGTAGATCTCCTATCGGATGGTTCGAGGTAGGCGAATCAGAGTTATTTGGGCCTGACTTAGTACACCAAGCCATAGAGAAGGTGAAGCTTACCAAAGAACGATTGTTAACCACTCAAAGTCATCAGAAGTCGTATTCAGATGTGCGACGGCGAAACTTAGAGTTTTAGGTAGATGATTGGGTCTTTTTGAAGATCTCGCGTATGAAGGGGGTAATGCGATTTGGGAAAAAGGGAAAGCTCAGCCCAAGGTATATTGGGTCATATCGCGTAATTCGACGAATCAGCCAAGTAGCTTACGAATTAGACTTGCCTTTGGAGTTGGAGTTTATTCATCCTATTTTCCATGTTTCTATGTTGAGAGCGTGTGTTGGAGATCCTTCCTAGATTGTACTGATTGATGATGTGAAGATTACATAGGACTTATCATATGAAGAGGTTCCTATTACTATCTTAGATTGACAGGTCCGCAAGTTTAGGACTAAAGAAGTAGCCTCCGTGAAGATACTATGGCGGAAAAAGAATATAGAAGAAATGACATGGGAGGCGGAAGAGGAGATGAAACACAAATATCCCTACCTATTTCAGACCAACGTCGATGTACCGAGAGAAGCATAAGGTGAGTTCTATTTCATATTATTATAATTACTGCTTGGTGACCATGTGAGGTCTAGTATAATAATGTATGTTATATTATATGGCCCCATGAAAAAGTGGATGTATTTTCTGGCTACATGACCGGGATGAGATATGTCACCCCAACATTCGAGGATGAATGTTTCTAAGGTGGAAAGGATGTAACACCTCCTACTTCCGGGAGATGGTTTGAACAACTAGGTTATGTAAGTAGACTCGAGCCTTGGAGGATTTATGTCATATTCACGTACGTAAATGAAGAGCTTAGGATATAAAAGGATGTGGTCCTGAAATAATTTAAGACTTAATAAATGTGACGATGGGGATTAATAACAATAGTTGTATGTCCCCAAAGAGGTTATGGACTAGTGCTATATCGCACGATTATGTCATTGAGTATATGAAGGTTTTATAAGTAATTGAGATTTAAGTGAATTGGGATCAATAAATTAATTATGTGTGTGATTGATTAATTTGTGTTGTGAGAGAATTATTAGGTGGACATGGTCCACATGTGTTATGGACATGTGGCATGGACTACATGCACGTAAAGAAATGGTGCAGGTGATGAGTAAATAGAGAATTGCCTATATAGTTACACGTGTAAAAGGTAGTTATTCCTTAAGTGATTCATTTTCATTTCCTTCACTAAGTGGGTTCATAAAATTAGGTTGGCTGCTACGTTACTTTCCATAAAAAGACTTTGCCCTTTTCAATTTTAACAAAAATGTATGAAGCACTTACCTTTAGCTAGTATTACCTCTATTGTTGGAAACAGTACGTTTTGTACATCTCAAGAACGGCAAAACATCTTCGTTTACTTTAATGGGTGTGTTTGGAGAATGTTAATTTAGCTTCATCTATAATTCACCGAACAATTTAGTTCCTATCAGGGTTGGATCCTTCATTTACCACGTCTCACGAACTCATATAAGTATATAAGGTATGTTAAGGAAAATCCTTATTTCTTTTGGCATGTTCTAAATACGAAACATGAACGTAAAATTGTCCCATAAATGATTTGACTCTTAGTAGTTAAGAATGTTCATGTTATTCATTCCTATTGTCAAATACGTTCCTAAATCCTTACTGAGGTATATGGGAAAGATGTTAGTATTCATAATGTTAATGGAAGGTGAAGCGATAGTACATCACTCCGACAAACTTATTGTCACGATAATGATTATGCCCACATAGGCCGATATGATATGATGGGATGTCCACAGAGGCTTGATGGCATTATACACGCATATGTATATCTACGACAGCATTGTGCATGACACATAGACATATTATGGCCCTCAGAGGAATTCTGCACAAACATGATACTTATGGATATTATGGCCCTCACAGGCATTCACTACTCGTTGGTTGTTTCCTGTCTCAGTTTACTCTTATGTCTCTATTATGCTATTCTTCATGCCTGACATACTCGGTACATCATTCGTACTAACTTCTCTTTTGTCGGGGAACGTTGCATTTCATGCCCATAGGCTCACGTAGACAAGGCGACAATCCGCATTAGTAGGTTGCTGACTCAGCGGCTATTGGAGCACTCCCCTTGTTTTGGAGTGGCAGTCTAATCTCGGTGTGGTGTTTTTGCACGTACATATGGGTATGGCGGGTCCCTGTCCCGACCTTATGATATTGCGTACTCTTTAGAGGCTTATAGACATTGTCTTGTGTATAGCAGTCAGGTATGGCCTTGTCGGCCTTAGTATGTATATATGCATGGGTTGAGTACTTTTGTTTGTAAGATTTTACATAGCTTCTTTCCAGTTTATCATTCTTATGTGTCAGCAGGGCACTTTGTGACGGCCCTTGGGGCCATGATTAATTATTGTTAGATGTTACATATATGATTAGTGGTACCCGGAATGTAAGGTCCGGGTGCCCGTCATGACCCTCCGGTTTGGATCGTGACACACCAGTAGCTTTTAGTATCTACCAGCAGCTTATGCAGATCACCTGAATGAAGCAAAGGGATAGCTCCTGAAATGTAACCAATTAAAACCAATAAGGAAAAATAGTTTCTTCGAACCGCCAAAAAAATTGTAAGAAAGAACATCACAGAAAAGGAATAAGACAAGTGTATGTTAGAAATTCTCTATTTAGTGGACTCACATATTTAATATAATTGTACATAGATATGCTATTATGAAATTTACACTGAAGTATGCAGAGCATAGATGAACTTAGACCTACATTTCTATCGAACAGTGGATGCAAACATTTGAGAGCATTTGAGAAGAAGAGAGAAGATATTTTGTATTAGTTATGTTGTAGAAATGAGGGCTACATTGCTTTATACATAGTGACTCATCTACCATGTGCCTTGCACATGCTCTCACTAACTAACTTCATTTCCACTAACACTATGCCTTGCACATGCTTCCCCCTCTAGCTAGAAGTTGAGTAAACATCTAAGACTCCAAGCTTGCTCAATAACAAATGATGTTGTGAAACTCCTAAGCCCTTTGTGAATAAGTCAGCTAAGTGTTCCTTGGTATTAACATACTCAGTCTGCACTAGTCCTCCTTTGATTTTCTCCCTCACAAAGTGACAATCAATTTCTATATGTTTAGTTCTCTCATGGAAGATAGGATTTGAATCAATTTGGATTGCTGCCTTATTATCACAGTATAGCTTGACTGGTGTTACAACTGAAACATTCAACTCATTTAGGATCTCTACTAGCCAAATAATCTCTGAAATTGCAGTTTCCATATTTTTGTACTCAGCTTCTGCTGAGCTTCTACTAACTGTGTGCTGCTTTTTTTACTTCCAATAGATGAGAGAACTCCCTAAGTTCACCACATAACGTGTCACTGACCTTCTAGTATTAGGATATGCAGTCATGTCTGAGTCACAAAATGCTACTAATTATGTGTCTGCATCAATGCTTAGAAGTAAGCCTTTCCCTGGACTTCCTTTGATATATCTGATCAATCTGAAAGCAGCTTCCCGAGAGACAACTCCATGTATACTTCTTCAAACAAATCACCTTGAAATAATGCATTATATACATCCATTTGGATGAGAGGCCAATTATGTGATGCTGCAATAGAAATAACAGTATTCACAGTGACTATTTTGGCCAATGGGGAGAATGTTTCATGATAATCTAGGCATTCTTGATGATTATACCCCTTAGCAACCAGTACCTTTCCACATCTCCATTAGCTTTGTGTTTCACTTTGTACACCCACTTGGAACCAATAGCCTTCTTTGTTGGTTGCAAATCAACTATCTCCCAAGTCTTATTATGTTCGAATGCATCCACCTCAGCTTGCATTGCTTCAATCCAATGTAAATGTTTAGAAGCCTCTTTAAAAATAGAAGGGTCAAGACTACTGTGAAAGCATCAATATATTCTTGATAGGAAGGACTGAAATGAGAATAATATACAATGTCTTCAAAAGGATATAAACAAGATGAATTAGCCTTATGAGGGACAAAGTAGTCCTTGTGCCATAATGGTGGCTTAGAAGGTCTGCATGTCCTTCTTGTACTTGCATTACTATCATGTGGCACCACGACAGGTGCATGATCAACAATTGGCTCTTCTTCAAAACTTCCACAATAGGAACAGGATTTTCAACAATTATATGATCTATAGTATCATCAACAACAATTTCCACATTAGCCACCTCTGGGACAGGGGGTGGTTGTTCAATAGGATCAGTGCAAACTACCTCATCCACAATGGGAAGAGAAGAAGGAGTTTCTATTTCCTCTTCAGATGGTAAAACATCAGGAACCTGAGCTTGGTGGTTAAGCTGGATAAATGGATCAATGGAATCTTCTTGAACTGTTTTGAAAGGAAAAATATTCTCCATGAATGTGACATCTCTGCTAACTAGGAAAGTGTTGGACTCCAAATCTAGGACTCTATACCCCTTTTGAGTTTCAGAGTATCCCATAAGAATAACCATTTTTGCTTTAGGTGCAAATTTATCAAGTCTAGGAAAGACTGAGACAAAGCTTAGACATCCAAAGACTCTTAAGTGATCTATTCTTGGCAACTTCCCGTACAACATTTCATAGGGAGATTTTCCAGCAAGAACACTAGAAGGCCATTTGTTAATTAAATAAGTTGCAGTTTTATCACAGTGTCCCCAAAATCTAATGGGAACAACACTATGAATTCTCAAGGCTCTAGAAGTGTCTAATATGTATCTATGCTTTCTTTCCATAATGGCATTTTGTTGTGAAGTATAAGCACAAGAACTTTGGTGAATAATGCCTAGTGAAGAAAATAAATCTCTACATTTTAAGTTAAGGAATTTTGTGCCATTGTCTGATCTTAACACATTCACATTAGTAGTAAACAGAGTATTAACCATAACAAGAAAATATTTCAAAACACAGTGCACTTCAGCTTTAGATTGAAGTAAGAAAATCCAAGTAAATTTGTTATAATCATCAACTACTATCAACAAATATTGCTTCCTATTATAAGTTGGAGTCATGACCCCAAACATCTACATGTATAAGCTGAAAGATATGAGCAGACTTATTTATGCTATGAGGGAAAACTCATCTACTTTGCTTTTCCATAGGACAAACTTGACAACAATCAGCCTTGTTGATCTGGATGTTGTCTTTGACAGAGGATATATGTTTCATTTCCAGTATGGATGGATGTCCAAGTGAAGTGCCATAGCTCAGTCAAATTATTTTCCTTTATTGTTTTTCCTACCGTTTCCTTTATTTCACTTTTCAACAAGTATAGGCCATTAGATTGCCTACCAATCCCAATTACCTTGCCACTGTAAAGATCCTACAAGACAAAGAAGTTAGGAAAAAAACTAACACTACATCATAGTTCCATTGTTATCTTTGCATCAGACAGAAGGTTGAACTGGAAATCAGGCACATGTAATACATCTTTCACTGTAAGATTTCCCAAAATCACTAGTTCTCCTATATTTTCAATTAGTGCCTTGTTTCATATTGGTAGCTGGACTGTACTAGACTTGTATACTTCTAAACATTTCAATTCTCTTAATATACTCTTGCATGAAGTGATATGGTGTGTTGCTCTTGAATCAACAATCCATTCATATACACTATAATTTGGCACTAAAGATACATTACCTGCCAAATTTTCTTTGTAATCACTTGGTCCTGCATTCATCCTCAGGTTCAGGTTTCTCAGTTGATTGTGCTCATCCTCAGTGAGTCCAAAATCCATGTCTTGTCCACCAGCCTGAGCATTGTTTGCATAAGGTCTGAAATTCCCTATGCCTTGTTGAACTTGAACATTTGCTCTAAAACCACCAGTGTTCTGATAGTTACCAGTTCTTGTACTATTATTTTTCCTCTTGCTCTTAAAATCAAGTGGATATCCCACTACTCTATAGCATTCTTCTGCTGTATAATTTTTAAAACCACACACTTCACAACCTCCACATGTTGCCTTTTTACCTTTTAAACCATATCCTCTTCCTGCCATCATAGTGAGTGGTTCCTTGTTCTTATCTACTACTCCCAATAATCTCTGACTTTCTTGTGTTACTATGGCATAAACCTGATTCATACTAGGCACATCAGTTTTAAGAAAAATATTACTTTTAACATGACAAAATGACTCATTCAATCCCATAAAAATATCAATAATCTCTGTTGAAATAGATGCCCTACATAAGGTTTAGCTTCAGCACATCCACACGCAGGAGCTGGTACTATTACATCAAACTCATGCCACAAATTCTTCATTTTTTTATATTAGTCAGTTACAGAGTCAGTACCTTATAGTAGCGTTGCAACATCTGTCCACAACTGACACACTCTTGTAAGATCTAATTTTGCAAATCTCTCTTTGCATTTGAAGTATATACTATAGTGGTCATCAATTCTGGTGTTACAGTGCTGCTAATCCATGATAATACAACCGCATTACATCTTTCTCATTGATCTGCCAATTTTCCTTTTGAACTGACCTTTTTGATAAGTTCCGTCTATGAAACCTAATTTGTTCTTCACCAATAGTAACAATCTCATCGACCTGCTCCACAATCCATAGTTATCAGGACCGCTAAGCTTAACTGCAATCAAAGCCACACCTGGTGTATCAGATGAATGTAGATATATTGGAATCGTGTTCGAGTGTCGCAACTGTCAATTCTGCCAATTCCGCCATTTTTACTTGTTTTTTAGCTTTATTTTGAGCTCAAATTTCTTAATTTGTGTTTCTAATCAATCGATCTTATGCGCAGGTCTCGCCTTCTTTGATACCATATGAAATTTACACTAAAATATGCAGATCATACATTAACTTAGACCTACATTTCTATCGAACAGTGCATGCAAACATTTGAGAAGAAGAGAGAAGATATTTTGTATTAGTTATGTTGTAGAAATGAGGGCTACATTGTCATCTACCATGTGCCTTTCACATGCTCTCACTAACTAACTTCATTTCCACTAACACTATGCTAACCGCTTTTGACTACACTCTTAACAAACTTTGACTACTAACTACTTGGATCATTATCTTCATCCGCAATAGCTATCAATCAAAGACGTCCATTTTTCTGATCTAATAAAATATTATTTTTATGAGTTATATATAAATCTTATATTATAAGGTATGTATTTTATATGCATAAAAATCTATTCTTTTAACTCTTCCAGTTACTCCTATTATTATTGATGGGTCTTTCTAACTGAAGAGTCACCTCTTCTAAGTTTATTTCTATAGAGTTGCGTATGTTCTATTTAAGTTGGTTGTGGTCCCTGTGACACATACGGTACTTTCTTCCCTCCCTCATCAAAGAAAAGAACCAGAAACATTAACGTGTGAACACTCAGAAGATCATCAACTTACAAATCAAAACTTGATTTACAACAAAGTCATTTCCAATAAATCAAGGTTAGTGTTCCTACAATTGTTATTCGTTTTCTGTCGATTTTATATTCATAGATTCCTAATTAACTCTTCAATCATAATTGATAGGTTCATAACTGAAGAATTACCACCAAACCATGTACCACTGCCGTTAAACAACACTCCCTCCGAATAAAAAAGAGTGTCCGCTTAGTCTTTTTTTCTTTAGTCAAAAAGAATGTCCACTTATAAAATCAAGAAATAATTAATCTTATTTTTCCAGATTTGTTCATAATTAATACTATGAGATCAAATCTCAATACATATTTAATTAGAGACAGTGCAAATGACTAACTGAACACTCTTTTTGATCCGGAGCGAGTATTAAACACATAAGGAAAGTAATATTATGAGGATTTTAAACGCAACACATATGGAAGTTAGTAGGGACATCTTGAAAACTGCAAATTAGTTGTTTATTATACTGCAAATGATTCCATCCTGATTATATTTCTCATCAAAGAGCAATGCAAGGATGCGTTAGAAAATTTGCAACGAAGACCAGCTCCAATTCCTATTCATAATCTTCCTGTATTGAGCGACGAAACATTCTTTAAAATCAGTACTCAAATCATATATCAGTTCTTCTTCGTTAAATTTGTTTCTGTTGGAAATTAGCCTTTGGCGGGGAGATGCGTCCACCCATCTTTGATGAATTAAACACTAGTGTTCCGCATGTTGGAGACCTTGTCTCTTCGCACATGCATGATCTACGAAGTGAGTAGATGATCGTAGGGCCAAGTATCGTTAAATTTCGTTGAGAAATGAAAGAGATATTGGTCTACGAAGTAAGGTGTTTGAGGCATGGAAATGTGGTGTGGGACAAATCTACCACATCGGTGGGAATAGGAAGAATTGCTCTCTATATAAGTCTCTAATTGGTAAAGGGTTTGGATCCCCAAGGGGTATCCCATGTGTTTAAAGGAGGGAAGACCTAGATGTGCTTGGGTTCAAGGCTAAGCCCACACGCGCCGCCCGCCCGTCCCGTCCGGTTCCGGGTTTGTGGGCTGTGGGCCTTGGGCCTTTCTGATATTATCTTTTTGGACCAGAATTCTTTCATATGTACAGTTTGGTCCCTAAAGTTTCTAAATTTACAATTTGGTTCCCAAAGTTTCTGGGAAGGTGACGGAAGGCAGAAAGCCTACCGTTGGGACTGTTTTTTGAGGCATTAATCAGCCATTACTTGGCTGATTAACTCATCCATTAACAGCCCATTACTTGGGCAGTTGGGCAGCCTTTCAATGGTCATTAACAGCCATTACTTGGCTGTTTTAATGGCCTCCTAATGGCCATTAACAGCCGTGTTTTGGCAGTTCGACAGCCCCTTCTCCTTGCTATATATTGAGCTTCATTTGGCTCAAAACAGGAGTGAGAAACAGGCCAGAAAACAGACGGAAAAGACACACAAAAAGCGATCGAAAAATAGTCACGAAATCAAGCCAAAACAAGGAGCAACTGTGATTTAAAAACAGTGACCAAACACCCTTATATACACAAGATATACACTACAGAGACACACTATATACACAGAGACAAAAGAGAAGAGTAGACAAAAACTCTTCCTTCCTTTTCCATATATTCAGCAAGTCGAGTCATATTTGTTTTCTTCGACAGGCTCAACCTATTGGCTTTGTAGTGTTGAGATTAAAGTGTTGTTTTATCTTGGGAGACTATTGTCCGCTAACGTAAAAGCATATATACGGGGCAATCTTGTCTTAAGGATAGAGGGCTATCCTCGACTCAACACACAACGTTGTAACCATCCAGATTTAGTTGTTTCTTGATTTCAGGATATCAACATTCAAGACACAACAAACTTGCGGTAGTTCTCAACATTGGCTTTGCAAGGTGATCAAGATTCAAGACACAACACACATGCGGCAGTTTTGAAGATTGACCATTTATTTATCCTTTCGAACATTTGTAATAGTTATTACTTCCGCATCGCTTTATAAAGTACCATAGAATCCCAACAATTTAAGACAAGATTGTATTGTAATACTATTAGTGTTCGAAAGATGTCGGTCAAAAGTTGTGTGACCAAATCTGGATATGGCAATGGTTTTCTGGTAGAAGAGAGTGATGATGATGAACGTGTTCATGGTGTCACCGCTACCAAGACTGGTTGGAACAAGCGCTCATGAGAGCTTGAGGATGTCAACTGGGACAAGAGGAGAAGACTGAAGATGTACTTCTATCTTGCAGCAGAAGGCCTGTATCTATCCCAGACAAAAGATCCGAATAATGGTAAGAAGAAAATGGACACTCAGTCTGATGAAGTGACTGAAGTGAGCCAGAATCCGAAATTGGGATAAGTAGTTTTTCTTACGTGTCAAGAATAAAGATTAAATGAGGTCTGATTAAAAATTGATTAAAGTAAGGAGGAATATGAAAATAATTTATATTCCTTACGCTTTAAAAATCAGAAGTTTAATCTCATCTTCTTTTCCGTTTAACGATTGGATTGTAAAGCAACTTAAAAAGATCTGTTCTTTTAAGTGTAATTATTAAAAGTGAGTAAAGTATGTTCGCACATACGAGGGAGTAAGATCCACTGACTGTGCGAAAACTGTTACCACTCTTAAGTAAGCGCCAAGAATTATCTGGGCACCAATCATAACGGAAGAAGTCTAAAAGTTAAAGACGTTGAGCATGTCATACTATTTGGCAGAAGATCCTTCATAGGATGATATTGGACACTCAGTCATATAAAGCCTCCGGGCGACTGGAGTGGGCCAAAATTCCTTTGATATGATGATATTGGACACTCAGTCATATAAAGCTTTCGGGCGACTGGAGTGGGGACAGAATTCATTTCATAGGAAAAATAATGGACACCTAGTAAGGTGGGTCAGAGTTTCCAGGTCTGAAATGATTTGAAGGCCTAAAGAAAGGCAGAAAAGAAGTTGGACACTCAGTCTGCAAAGCAACTACAGTGGGCCAGAGTATCCAGATCACATATGATCCAGTTACGCCCTAACCACGGGCAAGAGGTTGTTCATGTGAAGCAACGCCACCTCTAAAGTAGAAGGGGTTGAAGAGGTTGTCCTCAATAGGACTTCAGGGAATGAGATCACTCTAAGCTGAGGTGATACATGGTCCTAACTTGGTTTAAGGGACGCTGTTGGTCAAGCTGGTTTGAGACTAGTCCAACAGGTCTGTAATAACTAAGAATGGTACAGTACGTCTGTAGCCAAATGAATGATATATTTGTAATCCGTGCATCTATGCCATCATAGATTAAGACACGTTAAATAGCAAGTCATTCAAAAGCTAACGATGTTGATATTGTTGTCTTATGTCGACATAAACCCTCAAAATGAATGTGAGGTAGACGAATAGGCAAAATCACCTTTCCAAATTCCGTCAAAAGGAATAGCGAAAGAAGCGCTGCTCCTCTAGAACTTAGTCACACCTACTTGGGTGATTTGAAGTTTATACAAAATAGAGGGAGGGAGAAAAGTACGTTGTGACCTTCATTGATGATGGTACAACGTATGGAATTCTTTGTTTGTTAAAAAGCAAAGATGAAGTTGTTGAAGCGGATAAGCGCTACAAAGCAGAAGTTGAAAATCAACTAAGCCTACGGATTAAGAAATTCGTAGTGATAGAGGGGGAGAAAGTGAAGCATCGTTCATTAAACGACTATTCATTTCTCACCTCAGTCCAACGGTGTTAGCCAAGCGCAAAGCTCGTACGCCCAAATTATGTGGGGTGGCTTGATAAAAGTTGGAATACTAAAATAGGTCAAGTTGTACCTAAGACTGTATATTGCATATCTGTCAGGATCTGCAAATAACAGTAGTGTTGATCGCCTCTTGGCGTCAATGAATGTTGAATTCTTTGAAGATAGCTTTCCTTGAAAAAGGAAAAAGGAGTAATTGCTCAAGGTTAACAAGAACCCGCGAGGGCCTGACTGTCCGAAACTAGACGTTCCGTATCTACAGGACTCGAAAGTTCTTTGGCTATCCTAACTTAATATTCCAAATCTGCAGAACTCAGGGATTCTAGATGTAGAACCTAGAAGGAGCAAAAAGGGGACAAAGACTTGTTCCATACCTTCTAGCTTGTATGGTTGAGAACGAACCATGGACAATTAACAAAGAATTGTCATCTCCAAAAGCACTACTTTGGAAAGAAGCTAAAGAAAGAAATAGATTTTATCATATAGAACCATACTTGCGTAATGGTTGATCTTCCTCCGGAAAAAGAACCTTTGGGTTGTAAAATATGCTCCCCTGTGAGTAGGTTAACATCCAGGGCCATTGTAGTCTTACATGGCATAGATGTTGAAACAGTTTTTCCAACCGGAGAGTTGGAAGAAGAGGATCAGAATTGGTTTGCTGAACTGTTGGGCTTCTTCCTGAACTTTCATTTTGGTCCCTGAAATGTTTACATTTTGATCCTGAAAGTTTCAGATAAAACAGAAACAATGAATCTGACCACAGAAACATTGACTCTGAAATTAGAAAGCCAATAGTTGGAGAATCAACAGTCTAAAAGTAAAAGTCATATTGAAACAAAGTCTCGATATGAAAGATATGGGTATGACATATGACATCTTAGGAATTGGATTTCTAAGACATCTAACGGACTGGTCGATAGTTGACAGTCTCGTTGAAGCCACCAATGGATATGAATCATAGAACTAATTGGAATCATGGTGCACCCATAGACAAGGAGCGATATGCACAGATCATGTGTAGTTCAATGTATTGTACACACTACAACCGACCTGGTATCGTCCTACGAACAGATCAGTTGAACTAAGGTTCACTGATAATTTTAATACATGATCGGTAAAAGGCGTTAAATCTGATATGACGATATCTGAGTTAATGCTTATCTACAGATTATAGTATTCTGGATGTCCAGCGGTTCTGGGAGAACACAGTGATGCAAACTGGACATCAGATCTGAAGAACACCAAAGCCACAAGTAAATGTGTATGGTGGGTCTTGGAAAATCCTCTAAGCAAACTTGCATCGGCCGATTCATGATGGAATCGGAGTTTATCGCTTTATACAAAGCATGAAAGAAGTTGAGTAACTTCACGGCTCCTTAGAGGACGTTCCTTATTGGGAGAAACTCGTGCCTTCGCCAGCTTATACATCGTGGCTAGCCGGCCGGCTTCGTGAAGGACACGGATGACTGCGTCTGGACATATCTTTCAAGATGTGTCGGAGACATAAGACCGTATGGTAGTTGACCATCACGGGTGTCACATCCTTGTGTACTAACTAAGGGACTACCCGGAGATCAAGTGTTCGCCTGTCTAGGGAATTGGCTTAAAACCCAAAAATACGAACGCTTTGCGGTGGAAACCCAACCATACCGATTGGAGATCCCAAGAATTTGGTTCAATGGAAAAACTAAGCGGCAAAGGCCCGGTTGAGCGCTTGGTGGAAGCAAGAAGCACTTCGATGATGATTTCATGCGGAAACATGAATCCAAAGTCGTTCCCGCGATAGACATTAAAGTGCTACCTGCATGGTGGGTAAAGGTTAAGCTTCCAAACCTTTAAAAGATCCTCAAATGGTTGAGGTTAAGGTCAGGAAACTTTTAATGATTCCTAACACTTGAGAAGTGGGGTATAGCAGGATACCTTGTAGGAGATCACCTATTTAAGTGCGAGGATGGCCGCCTCAAATGAACGCACTTAAGAATCCAAGTGTGTCCATGGCCACAACGGATAGAAACGTAAGAAGGAAAATGAATAAGAAGAGTTATTGTGTTGATATCATTGTCTTGGCTTACACTAAACACTGACGGTTCAAGACATCACGTTCACCGCGCAGTAAGTAAGTCCGATGGTTTCAACTATGGAAGGTTCAAAGCGAAAGCTACCACTCCTGATGCAATATCTTTTCGCTGAAAGATTGCTGAAATGTAGGCACCTTGTGTGTGCGCCACAATCTCTCTTTCATAGAGGGGATTGTTGGAAATTAGCCTTTGGCGGAGAGATGCGTCCACCCATCTTTGATTAATTAAACACTAGTGTTCCGCATGTTGGAGACCTTGTCTCTTCGCACATGCATGATCTACGAAGTGAGTAGATGATCGTAGGGCCAAGGATCGTCAAATTTCGTTGAGAAATGAAAGAGATATTGGTCTACGAAGTAAGGTGTTTGAGGCATGGAAATGAGGTGTGGGAAAAATCTACCACATCGGTGGGAGTAGGAAGAATTGCTCTCTATATAAGTCTCTAATTGGTAAAGGGTTTGGATCCCCAAGGGGTATCCCATGTGTTTAAAGGAGGGAAGACCTAGATGTGATTGGGTTCAAGGCTAAGCCCACACGCGCGCCGCCGCCAGCCCGTCCCGTCCGGTTCCGATTCCGGGTTCCGGGTTCCTGGTTCTCGGGTTCACGGGTTTGTGGGTCGTGGGCTGTGGGCCTTTCTGATATTATCTTTTTGGACTAGAGAACTCTGCCAGATGTACAGTTTGATCCTTGAAGTTTCAGATGTACAGTTTGGACCAGAATTCTTTCATATGTACAGTTTGGTCCCTAAAGTTTCTAAATTTACAGTTTGGTCCCCAAAGTTTCTGGGAAGGTGACGGAAGGCAGAAAGCCTACCGTTGGGACTGTTTTTTGAGGCATTAATAAGCCATTACTTGGCTGATTAACTCCTCAATTAACAGCCCATTACTTGGGCAGTTGGGCAGCCTTTCAATGGCCATTAACAGCCATTACTTGACTGTTTTAATGTCCTCCTAATGGCCATTAACAACCATGTTTTGGTAGTTAGACAACCCCTTCTCCTTGCTATATATTGAGCTTCATTTGGCTCAAAACAGGAGTGAGAAATAGGCCAGAAAACAGACGGAAAAGACACACAAAAAAACTGACTGAAAAACAGTCACAAAAACTGCTCAAAACAGTGAGCAAACTGTGACGAAAAACAGTGACCAAACACCCTTATATACACAAGATATACACTACAGAGACACACTATATTCACAGAGACAAAAGAGAAGAGTAGACAGAAACTCTTCCTTCCTTTTCCATATCTTCAGCAAGTCGAGTCATATTTGTTTTCTTCGACATACTCAACCTATTGGCTTTGTAGTGTTGAGATTAAAGTGTTGTTTTATCTTGGGAGACTATTGCCCGCTAACGTAAAAGCATATATACGGGGAAATCTTGTCTTAAGGATAGAGGGCTATCCTCGACTCAACACACAACGTTGTAACCATCCAGATTTAGTTGTTTCTTGATTTCAAGATATCAACATTCAAGACACAACAAACTTGCGGCAGTTCTCAACATTGGCTTTGCAAGGTGATCAAGATTCAAGACACAACACACATGCGGCAGTTTTGAAGATTGACCATTTATTTATCCTTTCGAACATTTGTAATAGTTATTACTTCCCGTACTGCTTTATAAAGTACCATAGAATCCCAACAGTTTCAACATGTACTAGGACTTTATAAGGTCTTGTATCATGATAGAACTCGTAACTATTCAATTTAAGAATAGCATAATGTTAGGCATACACATTTGCAAAAATTATAGAAAGCCACATTAATGGTCTGCAATGAGGATTATATCAGATTCACAACTCAGAGGAAATATATAGCAAGCATAAATATTTTGAAACTATAGTGAGTATCTAAGAAAAGCAAATAACATACAACTCTCCAGCCAACAGTGATGAGTAAATAACATACAACTCTCCAGCCAACAGTTTCTGTCATTGAAAAAGGCCCCAATGGTTACTCCAAGAGTCAGCATCGAACCAAACGATTTTAAATATGGATATACACTTAAGTTGGTTTACTTAATGACATTTAATCTGGTAACTGCAACCTCATAAATACACTATGCCCTGTTAATTACATGATTTTCTTGTAGCACCAAACCTGAGTGTCTTTCATACATAAAATAAATGTATTGTTTTACCAAATAAAGTAAACCAGAAAACTCTAACAAGCTGGGGATGTAGCTCAGATGGTAGAGCGCTCGCGAGAGGTACGGGTATTGATACCCCGCATCTCCATTTTCGCTTGTCTTTTTACGATAATAAACAAATGAACAAGTATAATGGAGTATTTAATGGAGCATACATAGAGAGAAACATAGAGTTTTAGTCTAACTACAAATAAAATGATCCTTTCTATTTTATTTTTTTGTGGCAATTTATTACGTAATACTAGTAGGAGTGGTTGGTTAGGTTGGTGAGATAAGGGATAAGACAACATAAGACTGCAAATTCAGCAATCTATTTTCTCCTTATAAAATAGGTTCAGACTCACTAATCCAACTTGACAATTAATGTGCATTATTTCATTTGCCATAATGGCAGCTGTAGATCCACCTCAGATATTCTTTGCCGTGCGTTATTTCTGCTACATGCATAGGTGTCTGCTTTTACGATGGCATTTTGATTATATTTCTGATCAAAGAGGAATGTGTCACGACGGGAACCCGGACCTTACTTGCTGAGTACGACTAATCATACAGTTAACATCTAACCATAATTAATCATGGCCCCAAGGGCCGTCACAAAGTACCATGCTGCCACATAGAAATGATAAACTTGAAAGAAGCTACGTAAAATCTTACAAATAGAAGGACTCAACCCATGCATACATACATACTTAGGCCGACAAGGCCATACATGACTGTTATACACAAGACACTGTCTACAAGCCTCTAAAGAGTACGTAATATCATAAGGTCGGGACAGTCCCCACCATACCCATATGTACATGCAAAAATACCATACCAAGATTAGACCGCCACTCCGAAACAAGGGGTGCTCCAATATCTGCGGAGTCAACAACCTACTAATGCAGATCGTCGCCTTGCCTACGTGAGTCTGCGGGCATGAAATTCAGCGTCCCCCGACAAAAGGGACGTTAGTACGACTGATGTACCGAGTATGTCATGCATGCAGAATAACATAACAGAGACATAAAAGTAAACTGAGACAAGAAACAACCAACCTATAGTAAATGCCTCTGAGGGACATAATGTGTATAAGTATCATGTCTGTGCAGAATGCCTCTGAAAGGCCATAATGTGCATAAGTATCATGTCTGTGCAGAATGCTTCTGAGGGCTATAATATACATAAGTATCATGTCTGTGCGGAGTGCCTCTGAGGGACATAATATGTATAAATGACATACACAATGCGGTCATACATATACATATGCGTATATAATGCCATCAAACCTCTGTGGGCATCTCATCATATCGGCCTTTATGGGCATAATTATTATTGTATATATTTGTACCAGCTGCAGGTGGTGTGCGTATATAACGCCTTCCCTTTTCACATGCCCCATACATATATAATACATACATATAGTAGAGTATATAACTCCTTTGAGGTCAAGGTATGTACATGTATATAATGCATGAATCTTACGATAATAAGACACTATAAATTTGTCGGTGTAATGTAATATCGCTTCACCTCCGATTAATATTATGAATACTAACTAATATCCTTAGTTTCATCCTTTTTAAAGATACCAATGACCAAAATGGAATTAATTATTCTATTACGGAAGTTGGGATCCCACACGCTGGGTTAATCACTAAGGTCTTATACAATTTTATGTTGGATGATTTCGACCGGGGATTTAAACAACTATACCCCAGTCTTTCTTATTATCGTTACTTGGCTGACTGTTACATATTATTTCCATTGTTTAGTCTCCCAAGCGAGCAGCAGTGTGAAGAAGAAATGAATAGTATCCTCTTATAGTTAGATCTTGATGGGGATATCACAACTATTCTACCTGGTGGGGGTACCCATGTGACTCGTGATGGGCGTTTGATTATTCTAAGTCGAGATTGATCTTTCTCATATACCTCAATAGGGATTTAGGAACATATTTAGACATGCTTTGACAATAGGAATGAATAACATGAGCATTCTTAACCAGTAAGAGTAGAAACATTTATGGGACAATATCACGTTTACGTTTCGTACTTAGAACATGCCAAAAGAAAGAAGGATTTTCCTTAACATATCTTAGCCATTTTGTGTCCACAATACAACTAAAGCAGCCCGTAATGCACCCCAATCTTATTTCTCAAAAAACCCTCTTCTTCCACCTTACTTCACTTCGAAGAAATCCCGAATTCAACAACATGACACTATGGAACAACATAATCGAAGTGGTGCACAAAACCCGGTATGTTATTCTTGGAAGCAAATCATACGTTGCTTGCTCAATTTAAGAACTTAAGTTGCTGCAAAATACATGGACTCTCTCACGTTGCTACTGCTAACTAAATGATGCACACACACACACACACACACACACACACACACACACACACACACACACATATATATATATATATATATATATAATCCTTCATAGGAAGATACTAAAGAAAAATGATCTTAATTAGAACATCTTTGATGTTTTTTTTCTCGTGAAATCTAAATGATAAAGTCTAAATATGGAAAGGAGTTTATTACCTCCTAGTCTTAATATCACAAATGGAAAATGATGTTGCTACCTATGTTGCTTAAAGAAATTGTTTACATAAAATGTTATCTCCAATATTTGTCATCACTAATGGACCCTACCTTTTAGTAGACACATCCCTCTAATGGTGCCACCAAACACTTAATAATGCTTAGTCATTTGATTACTTTTTCTCATGGTGACATGTGCAATTGTTGTCCCCTCACTAATTATCTAAATGGAGCTTTAATGAATTCTTTTGTTTCCCGCTATACTCCCACATCATAATCATGTGATATAACACTAGTCCATAGCCTCTTTTGGCACATACAAAATATTATTTCTAATCACCATCGTCACACTTTGTTAAGTCCTAAATTATTTTGGGACTGCATCCTTTTGTATACTAAGCTCTTTATGTAAATACCTAATTATAACAAAATTTCCCCAAGACCCAGGTCTACTTGCATACGTCTAGCCGTTTAAACCATCTCTCGAAAGTACGTGATGTTACATCCTTCCCCCCCTTAGAAACATTCATTCTAGTATGTTGGGGTGACATATCTAATCCCGTCACGTAGTCAGAAAACACAACCACATTTTCATGGGGCCATATAATATAACACACATCTTTACATCAGACCTCACATGGTCCTCAAGCATTAATTATAATAATATAAAATAGAACTTACCTTATGCTTCTCTCGGAACCTCGGCTTTGGTCTGAAATAGGTCGGGATATTTGTGTTTCATCTCCTCTTCCACTTCCCATGTCATTTCTTCTACGTTCTTATTCTGCCAAAGAATATTCACGGAGGCTACTTCTTTAGTCCTCAACTTGCGAACTTGTCGATCTAAGATAGCAATAGGAACCTCTTCATATGATAGATCCTCCGTAACCTTTACGTCGTCAATTGATACAATTCGGGAAGGATTCCCAATACACGCTCTTAACATAGAAACATGGAAAACCAGATGGACAAACTCTAACTCCGAAGGAAAGTCCAACTCGTAAGCTACTTGTCCTATTCGTCAAATTATGTGATATGGGCCAATATACCTTGGGCTGAGCTTTCTTTTTTTCCCAAAACTCATTACACCCTTCGTAGGCGAAATCCTCAAAAAGACCCAATCATCTACTTGGAACTCTAAGTCCCGCCGCCCTACATCTGAATACGACTTCTGAAGACTCTGAGCGGTTATCAGCTGTTCTTGGGTAATCTTCACCTTCTCTATGGCTTGGTGCACCAAGTTAGGACCAAATAATTCTGACTCGCCTACTTCGAATCATCCGATAGGAGATCTATATTTTTGTCCATATAAAGCCTCGTATGGAGCCATTTTAATGCTAGCATGATAACTGTTATTGTACGCAAATTCAGTAAGGGGTAAATGATCATCCCAACTTCGCTTAAAGTCCAATACACAAGCTCGTAGCATGTCCACGAGCATCTAAATCGTACGCTCGGCCTGCCCGTCTGTTTGAGGGTGGAAAGTTGTGCTAAGATTAACTTGGGTGCCCAAACCTTTTTGAAATAATTTCCAGATGTTAGCTGTAAATTGTGCACCTCGGTTAGATATAATAGAAATAGGCACACCATGAAGGCGAACTATTTCCTTAACTTACAAATTCGCATAGTCCGCAGATGTGTAGGTAGTTTTGATCACCAGGAAATGAGCTGATTTGGTCAGTCTATCAACAATTACCCAAATAGAATCAAACTTACGATAAGAGTGAGGTAAACCCGTAACAAAATCCATATTAATCATTTTCCATTTCTACATTGGAATTTCAATATTCTAAGCCAAGCCATCGGGCTTTTGGTGCTCTATTTTTACTTGTTGACAATTAGGACACTGAGCTACAAACTCCGCAACGCTTCTCTTCATGTCGTTCCACCAATAAATACCCTCGATATCATGATGCATTTTAGTAGATATAGGGGAATGGAATATCGTGAGCAATGGACCTCTATCATAATTTTGTCTCGTAATCCCGCTATATTTGGAACACATAAACGACCCTGGAGCTTGAGAACCCCATTTTTGTCAATCTCTAAGTCTATTGTCTTATTTTGCTGAATACTTTCTATGATTCTTCCTAAGATGGGGTCTTCCCACTGGTGTTCCTTAACTTTAAATATGAGGGACGACTCTGATGTATTCCGAATCACAAAGACACCATCCTCCGGATCCATCCAAAACTAGATAATTGATGGAGCTCTCTTACTAACTCATTCCTCTCGACCTGCACCGACATCGAGCTGACTATCGACTTACGACTGAGCGCGTCTGCTACAACATTAGCTTTATCGGGATGGTATAAGATGTCCACATCATAATCCTTTAATAATTCAAGCCACCTCATTTGTCTCAATTTTAACTCTTTCTGTTTAAATATGTATTTCAGACTTTTATGATTCGTGAAAATGTCTACATGAACACCATACAAGTAGTGCCGCCAAATTTTTAGTGCATAGACCACCGTTGCTAACTCCAAATCGTGCGTCGGATAGTTTTTCTCATATTTCCTCAATTGCCTTGAATCATAGGAAATCACTTTACCATGTTGAATTAGCACGCATGCTAAACCTACTCCCGAGGTATCATAATACACAACATAGCTTTTTGGACCCTCTTGGAGAGTAAGGACTGGGGCCGATGTTAGTCTTTCTTTTAACTCTTAGAAGCTCTGCTCACAAGCATCAGACCACTGAAATCTTATGGCTTTTTGTGTCAACTTTGTTAATAGTGATGATATGGTAGAAAATCCTTCTATAAACCTCCTATAATAGCAGGCTAAGCCCAGAAAGCTACGAACCTCTGATGGGGTCGTGGGCCTCGGCCAATTCTTCACCTCTTCAATCTTCTGAGTGTCAACTCTTATACCTTTATCTGACACTATATGACCGAGGAAAGCCACTGAATTTAACCAAAACTCACACTTGGAGAGCTTAGCATATTACTTATGATCTCGAAGCGTCTGTAGTACTACCCGTAAATGATCCAGATGCTCTGCCTCTGAGTAAGAGTAAACCAGAATATCATATACAAATACTATCACAAATACATCCAGAAATGGGTGAAACACGCTATTTATTAGATCCATAAATGCTGCCGGCTTGTTTGTGACTCCAAATGACATTACTAAAATCTCGAAGTACCCATACCTTGTTCTGAAAGCCATTTTCGGAATGTCCTTCTTTTTGAACCTTAGCTGATGGTACCCCGACCTTAGGTCGATCTTTGAGAAACATTTTTTACCATGTAACTGGTCAAGCAAATCATCAATTCTGGAAAGAGGGTACTTGTTCTTGATAGTGACTTTGTTCAGCTGCCGATAGTCAATACACATCTGTAATGAACCATCTTTCTTTCGTACAAACAATACCGGCGCACCCTAAGGAGATATGTTGGGCCTAATAAAGCCTTTATCAAGCAGATCTTTTAATTTCTCCTTTAATTCTTTTAATTAAGTTGGAGCCATTCCATAAGGAGAAATAGATATCGGCTGAGTATTTGGAAACACGTCTATACCGAACTCAATCTCCCTTTCGGAAGGAATGCCTGGAAGTTCATCTGGAATTACATCCAGAAACTCATTAACCACCGGAATTTATTGAGAAGTAGTTGGTTTGGCATCGACATCTCTAGCCCGAGCAAGATGGTATATAAAACCTTTGACGATCATCTTTCTTGCCTTAAGGTATGAAATAAACCTACCTTTTGACGTCGCTGTATTACCCTTCCATTCAAGGACTTGTTTGCCTGGAAACTGAAATTTAACAATCTTTGTTCAGCAATCAACATTAGCATAGCACGATGCCAGCCAATCCATGCCCATAATAAAATCGAAATCAACCATTTCTAATTCTACCAAATCTGCTAAGGTCTGATGGCTACAAACTAATACTGCACAATTTCGATAGACCCGTCTAGCAACTATCGACTCACCAACGGATGTAGATACCACAAATGGATCTCTTATCAACTCAGGCTCTATACCCAATTTACAGGCAATGAAAGGGGTAATATATGATAGATTGGAGCTTGGATATAAAAACGCATACACATTATGTGAAAAGACTAATAATATACCTGTAATAACATCAGGTGAGGACTCCTTATCCTGTCGACCCATCAATGCGTAAATGCAGTTCTGGCCACCACCAAAGTTAGTTGCTCCACCCCTACCTCTGCCTCGATCGGATAATGTCTGATAACTTTGCCCTGACGGGCGTACTGAATGTGATGAAGTTTATTGGAGATCCGACCGGCTGGGCCATAACACCTTCGCCTCTTGTCTGGCATTCTCGCATAATATGACCAGGATGACCGCAAGAATAACACCCATATGGTCCTTATTAACATGGTCCCGATGGATCTTACCACACTTCTCGCATCGAGTCAGCGATGGCCTCATCTGACTAGAGTCCCCTCTATAATAATATCCTAATGCTTGTGAACTCTGACCTGGTCCAGATTGAACAGTCCGATCAACCCTCAATCTTAAAAATGGTAATGATGCGTTAGCTGCCAGGTAGGATGTGCGTCTATAAAACTGTGGCCTAGGCCTACCTCTGAACTCTCCTACGTCACCTACGGATCTAGCCCTCTTATGCTGGCCCCTATCATGCTCACGATCTACCTGCTATTGGATCTTACGATCCTCTAGATTCTGTGTATACACCTAAATGTGAGCAATATCCATATTTGGATTCAGAGAAGCCGTAGTACACTCATTGACCAAGTGCGGCCCCAAGCCAGTAACAAACCTATGTACCCGATCACTCATTTTAGCTATAGTTGTAGGAGCATATCTGGCCAATGAATTAAACTGCAAGCTACATTCTCGAACACTCATATTACTTTGCTCAAGGCATAAAAGTCTATCCTGCCTGGCCCGTCGAAGCTCGACCAGCATAAAATACTGTAAAAAAGCCTCTGAAAAACTCTCTCCATCCTGCTGGTGGAGCACGAGGTCTCTTAGAATGCTCCCATGTGTCATACTAGGTCACCACAACATTCCACCGTCTATCAGAAGTAAACTTTACCGACTCAGCATCGGTAGCATCCATTACCCGCAAGGTACGTTGTATCTGATCTAGAAAATGCTGCGAGTCCGCGTTCAGGTCCAATCCCGTGAATACCGAGGGGTCTAGTTTGATGAAATCCCGAGTTCTCACAATAGCGGATCTATCAGAATGATTGGGAATATGATATTGGGCCTAAGCGGCCACTAATCGAGTCAATAACTATACATCACTTCGCATATCAAGATCCTCATCTAGAGTATCAGGTGGAGGAACTGGGGTACTGCAGCCCCACTACGCTCCTCTACAAGGGGTGGAATTGGGAAATCATACTAAGGAGTCGCACTTTGGGTCTCACTTTGGCCCTCGCTAGCGGGTGGCACTCGGCTGGTACCTTCGCCCGCAGCCGTATTCAACGCCCTCATACTCTGGAACTTCTTCCTTGTTGTAGGCATTGCTGAAATCATAAACAAGAGATAGATTAGAAATGGAATACTTATAACTCAGCTCTACTGCACGATCTAGAACAAGAAAGGAAATTAACCATCCTAAATTCCTGGTTGCCTCCTGTCTATAAGTGTGGTGCACAACACAACCATAAACAAGACGCTACTAGCATGACTTGTAGACTCCCTAGGACAGACCTGACTCTGATACCAAGTTTGTCACGACCCAAACCGTGTGTTATTTCTGCTACATGTGTAGGTGCCTGTTTTAATGATGGCATTTTGATTATACTTCTGATCAAAGAGGAATGTGTCACGACCCAAATAAGAGGGCCATGATGGGCACCCGGACCTTACTTGCCGAGTACTACTAATCATACAGTTAACATCTAACCATAATTAATCATGGCCCCAAGGGCCGTCACAAAGTACCCTGCTGCCACATAGAAATGATAAACTGGAAAGAAATTACGTAAACTCTTACAAACAGAAGGACTCAACCCATGCATATATACATACTAAGGCCGACAAAGTGATACATGACTATTATACACAAGACACTGTCTACAAGCCTTTAAAGAGTACGCAATATCATAAGGTAGGGACAGGGCCCCGCCACACCCATATGTACATGTAAAAATACCGTATCGAGATTAGACCGCCACTCCAAAACAAAGGGAGTGCTCCAATATTCGCGGATTCAGCAACCTATTAACGCAGATCGTCGCCTTGCCTACGTGAGTCTAGGGGCATGAAACGCAGCGTCCCCCAACAAAAGGGACGTCAGTACGACTGATGCACCGAGTATGTCAGGCATGAAGAATAACATAACAGAGACATAAAATTAAATTGAGATAAGAAACAACCAACCAGTAGTGAATCCCTCTAAGGGCCATAATATGCATAAGTATCATGTCTGTGTAGAATGCCTATGAGGGCCATAATATGCATAAGTATCATGTCTGTGCGGAGTGCCTATGAGGTCAATAATATGCCTAAGTGCCACGTACAATGCGGTCATACATATACATACTAGTATATAACGCCATCAAGCCTATGTGGGCATCCCATCATATCATATCGGCCTCAGTGGGCATAATTATTATCGTGTATATCTGTACCAGCTGCAGGTGGTGTGCATATATAATGCCTTTCCTTTTACCATGCACATACATATATAATGCATACATATAGTAGAGTATATAACTCATTTGAGGTCAAGGTATGTACATGAATATAATGCCTGAATGTTATGATAATAACACAATATAAGTTTGTCGGAGTAATGTAATATCGCTTCACCTCCGATTAACATTATGAATACTAACATATTTTCCATATACCTCAATAGGAATTTAAGAACATATTTAGACATGCTTTGACAATAGGAATGAATAACATGAACATTCTTAACTAATAAGAGTAGAATAATTTATGGGACAATATCACGTTTACGTTTCGTACTTAGAACATGCCAAAAGAAAGAAGGATTTGCCTCAACATACCTTAGCCATTTTGTGTTCACAATACAACTAAAGCACCCAGTAATGCACCCCAATCTTATTTTTTAAGAAACCCTCTTCTTTCACTTTACTTTACTTTGAAGAAATACCGAATTCAACCACATGACAATATGAAACAACGGAATTGAAGTGGTGCACAAAACCCGATATGTTATTCTTGGAAGCAAATCATACGTTGCTTGCTTAATTTAAGAACATAAGTTGTTGCAAAATACATGGACTCTCTCACGTGGCTACTGCTAACTAAATGATGCACACACATATATATAGATAATCCTTCATAGGAAGCTACTAAAGAAAAAGGATCTTAATTATAACATCTTTGATGTTTTTTTCTCGTGAGATCTAAATGATAAAGTCTAAATATGGAAAGGAGTTTATTACTTCGTAGTCTTAAGATCACAAATGGAAAAATTTCCCCAGGACCCAGGTCTACTTGCATACATCTAGCTGTTTAAACCTTCGCCCGAAAGTACGGGATGTTACAGAATACAAGAAATGCATTAGAAAATTTGCAAAGTTCACCACATAGCAATAAAGTCCAGCTCCAATTCCTGTTCATAACTATCTTCCTGTATTGAGAAACCAAACATTAGTCATAACATATTTTAGGCTAAATAATTAAATCACCTTCCGATAGACAGAGAGAGTTTCTGAGTCGAGAATCCAAGGGTTGTGAGGTTCAGTAGTTATGTGACGATTTGCTCCAGAGTCGAGAATCCAAGGGTTGTTTGAGGCATGCATTCCTGAAATATAGTTGGACTGGGCCTCAACATGATTATGAGATTTGAATCTACATACACTTTCAACATGACCGAGTTTGTTGCACAATTTGCAGCAAATATCATCATAGGAGTTACAGGTGTTCGAAGATCGCCACTGATTGGATGAATTAAAGAGATTGTTGGATCGCCATTGTTGGTTACTGCCAATGTTATTGTTGGGGCGACGATTGTTGCGATTATACGAGTTACCAGACTTATTAGATGTAGCAGCAACAACAGTAAGCTGGCTAGGAGCTTTCTTTGACTCTTCATGTCTTAGGAAAAGATCACGATCAAGAAGATTTTCATAGAGTTCTTCGTACGTAATAGTGGAGTCACGAGCACGGATCGCAGCAGAAATCTCACGAAACTTTGGACCAGACCACTCAGGATTTTGTTACCGGGGCTCCACCAATAGAGAGTTCATTCGAAATAGACCGAATATTTTGCATACATTCAGTGACTGATTGGGAGTCTTTGGTGAGTCGCACAAGTCGATCGCGAAGATTGAAAACTCTAGTTTAGGACTTGTTCGCATATGCAGTGTGCAATGCTTCCCGGGATTTCTTTGTTGAATCAGCAGCAGCAATAGTAGAGTCTATTGGGATAATAGTAAATGATCAAAGAGATCATGACCATGCATAAGCATGGAAAATTACGCTTTTTCCGAGTTGAAAAGTTTTGGCTGCCTTGTAATTTTATTGGCAATTGGGATGCTAGATTAAATTGGATGACTGTTGCACCGATAGTATTTTCGGAATTAACGACTTGAAGAGTGTTGGCTATTTGTGGAGGGTGGGTTGGAGAGAAAAAATAGGATCTTACTCGTTAGAGTTTGGTGAGGCTATTGATAC
Organism: Anisodus acutangulus; assembly: GCA_029783415.1. Taxonomy (NCBI): domain Eukaryota; kingdom Viridiplantae; phylum Streptophyta; class Magnoliopsida; order Solanales; family Solanaceae; genus Anisodus; species Anisodus acutangulus. Next base: position 37,364,037 of record CM056504.1, read on the forward strand.
CATAAATGAACAAAATAGAAGGCAGAAAACTCTTTCATTGTATTGCTAGAATGCTACCAGTATATATACAGATTAGGCTAACAACATCCTAAACTAACTCCACCACAAATTGAGGAGATAATGCTAATCCTAACAACCTGCTAAAGCCCTATTAAAATAGTAAAAACCAGTAGTAAACTACTAGTAAAAGCCAGTTGCAACTGTTGAGTAATATAACAGTAACTAATTCTCCTAAGCTAATACAACAGTAAACTAATGCACTGAAGTGATAACCAATTATACTTCAAGCTTTAAGCAAGTAATTACATACATGCCCTACAGACTTAGGTAGGTTTACTTAATGACATTTAATCTGGTAACTGCAACTTTAGAAATGCACTATGCCCTGTTAATTTTACACGATTTGTTTGAACCAAATCCGAGTACATTACATACATACATTACATACATATACATACATGATACATGTGTACATTCTGGGGTTTGCATTTAAGTACATGTTCAAACCAGAAGACATTGACAAGCTGGGATGTAGCTCAGATGGTAGAGCGCTAACTTAGAGATACCCGCATCTCCATTTTAGCTTTTATATTTATGATTTTGCAAATGAGCAAATATCATGGAGTATTTAACTGTCACATCTTTTTCTTTCCTACCAGCACTGAAGTAATCTGCTTTTTTCTTTTCTTTTTGTGTTGTTTGTAAATATTTATCAAACAGACAATACTGCTAATACACAGTTTATCCTGGAGTTCTGCTATTTTCTGACAAAGCTACATTGTACATCTATGATCTATCCCTTCCATAACCCAACATAATTAGAGTTAATGGTAAAAAATGCACGTGAACTATCATATTTTCGAGAGTTTCACACTCCATCTATCATTTGATCTATTTTCTTACCTGAACTATCACAATCTATAGATTAAAACACACCTCGAAGTTGACTAGGCCAAAACTATCAGTTGTTCCCTTTTTCTACCTGGACTATCACCATCTACTCAACTAGGTGTGTTTTATTACATATATAGTGATAATTCAGGTAGGAAAAAGGAACAACTGATAGTTGGGGTGTAAAACTCGCAGAAAAATGATAGTTCAGGTGTGTTTGTTTACCGATATCTCAAATAATTACTCAGTTAACAATTATTTAAGGAAAGTGCCAATTGGAGTAGCAGTACACCCTGATAAAAGAACCACATGTTTTTATAGTCAAACGCTATACAGATGTTGTTTGTCTGGATATTTTTATGTTGCTATAGGCAAATGCTATTATAGAGAAGAAAGAGATTGGAAATTATATTCTGGGAACTGTTGAATCAGATGAAGAAGAAGAAGCTGATAGAGAGATTTGTGCCATATGTCAAGAGGAATTTGAGCATGAAGAGACCATTGGAACACTTTGATTTTTCCCAGCACATCAACAAAGACTATACAAATGCATAGCTTTTAGAGATCATTTTATTCTGAAATTCTGTTGTATTAATCTGCAGTTTTCTTTCTCTAATTTTGCAAGACCAGTACTTGTTTGTTTATTCTTTAGAACTCATCTCATTAAACTTAGTAACACAAGTTGTCTTTTAAGTTATGGATATCATGCACTTTACATCTTTCATACATACAAGAACAATATTTTCCTATCCTAATATATATCATCTGATTAGCACGTGTACATAAGACATATATTTACCATATTTTGTGTTGTATAATTATGGTAGAATTGGGAAACTTATTAGAGAAGGATTCAATATTGTACACCTATATATATTTGTATTAATGAGAAAGTCTCCCCAAGGGAAATTAATACAATTTTACATGGTATCAGAAGCCAAAACCTAAACCCTAATTCTTTTCTTTCCTCTCGGTTTCCGCAGCCTTACCTCAGTTTCCCCAACTGGCGGCTGCACTATGTCAGAATTTCTTTCTTTGATTTCTGTCCATTACCTAAGAAGGAGCACAGTCCCTTGTCTTTTTTTTTTCTTTATTCGAACAACAAGCAAAGTGCTTGTTCAAACTGCTCCTACTACCTGTCTCTTTACCCGAGAAACAGTAAGCTGCCTACTTTTTCTAATTTCTGCCTCCCAAGTATTAATTGGAAAGAGGCGATAGTAGGTGCACCCTTGCCAAGACCTGCAGGCCTTAGTTTTGACTATTGATTGCTTCTTCTCTACTTTTCCTCTTCCTTTTTCGAGAAACAAAAGCCACATAACTTTTCTGCTTTTTCCTATCTTGTTGTCCTTTACCCGACAATAATTAAAATTGTCCTTTACCCGAAAACAAATCAATGGCTTCCTTGACCCGTCAACACTCCGATAAATGCATGGTATATAGATATGGGCGCCACGCCTCATCTCACCCACAATTCAGGTAATCTTCCTCAACTGTGCCAGTTACCAACTCCATAATCTATTATGGTCGATAGTGGTCATTAGATTTCAATTCAAGGGTTTGGCCACACCCTTACCCCACTATCGCATCCCCACTTCGCTCTTAAAAATGTCTTTTATGCCCCAAACATCATAAAAAATCTAATTTCTATTAGAAAATTTGTCATCGATAACTCTGTCTCAATTAATTTTGATCCGTTTGGATTTTCTACAACGGACCACCGTACCGGGAAACTCCTTACGAGATGAAATAGTAAGGGGGGCCTATATCCGTTCCTACCCACATCTGTTGTTAGTGTCACTCCTCACACCGTTCTAACAATTATATCTCCCTCTACGTGGCATAGTAGACTTGGTCATCTAGGCTCTCACGTTTTTTATTTCTTAGAAACCAAAATTTAATCCAATGTAACAAAGGGAACCTTTCTCATAGTTGCTCCTCCTGTCAGTTAGGGAAACACGTTAGACTACCATTTACGACTTCTACGAATACCACTTTCTCTCCTTTTGATATTATTCACGCTGATTTATGGACCTCTCCCATTACTAGCAACCTAGGCCATAAATATTATTTAGTTTTTTTGAAGATTTTTCCCACTTTATTTGGGTCTATCCACTAAAACGCAAATCTCAAGTGTTCTCCAAATTTGTAGAGTTTCATACACTGATCAAAACACAATTTGAAAAAGACATAAAACCGTTTCAATGCGATAATGGTTGTGAGTTTAATCATTCTTTATTTCATAAATTATGTGCTGCTAACGACATGATTTTTCATTTCTCGTGCCCATATACCTCCCCTCAAAATGGTAAAGCTGAAAGAATTATCCGAACCATTAATAATATGATTCGTACTCTCCTTTTTCATGCGTCTCTCCCTCCTACTTTTTGGGCATATGCACTAAAAATGGTAGAACACATTCTCAACATTTTACCTACCCGTGCGATTCAAAATAGGACATTCACCGAAATTCTCTACTGTCGGATCCCTACCTATGACCATCGTAGAATTTTTGGTTGTCTGTGTTACCCTAATTTGACATCCACGCCCTCCCCCCAAATTGGCACCCAGATCTACTCCATGCGCCTTCCTTGGTTTCCCATCAAATCATAGGGGATACATGTGTTATGAGCTCTCCATTGATAAAATCACAATTTCTCGCCACGTCACTTTTGTTGAGTATGTTTTTCCATTTGACAATATTAAAAAATTTGAGTCATTGATTACCAATTCCTCGAAGATTCGGACCCATCATCGCTTGACCAAAAAGCATTCCGCCAGACTGTCACTGTTCCGCCGCCGGCAGACGCACAATCTGCCACCACCACCAGTCGGATCGTCAGCTTCACATCCCCTCCAATCCGATCTGCCACCACCACTGCTCAGTTAAACCCCGGTCGGGGAACTGCCACCTCCGGCATCTCCCCCGTCGTCCCCGGCCAACTGCGTCAGTCCACCACCGTAACCCCATCACTGCCACTTGCTGCCATCACCATCGATAGCATTTATGCGCCCTTGTCACCGCCTCTATCTCTGTCACACCTGTCGCCGATTGACACCACCTCTGACAATCGACACAATATCTCTGGATCACCAAAGGTAATCATCCATACCACCAACCGGAACCAATCACCACCACCTACTGTATTGTAGCCTCCAGAAGAAACCGTAGCTGCTAACCCAGTCAACCACCCCTCCACCGGAACCCTACCGGTCATCAAAACCATGACCACACCTAGTCCAGTACCCGCAACACCAACACCACACCAACACACCACCGGTATAGTCCCAACCCACCACCGTCACCATACCCAACATCACCGACCCGTCTTTTCCACCACCTTACTCGAGGACATCCCCTAACACAGCTCACCCAATGTCATGTCTCATCGACATCACCTATCCCCGTTCTGACACTAACCACAAAATCAGTGACCTGACACCACAAACCCAACCAAATACCCATCCACCCATGATACCCAGTCACCCAATGAAAACCCGTGCCCAATAAGGGATTTTCAGACCCAAAGTCCAGTTTAACTTATCAACATAAACAATTTCCCCTATTCCCAAAAACCCAAAACTAGCGAAACTTTACCCTAATTGAAGTGCGACCATGTGTGAGGAATTTAATGTTTTAATGAAATAACACATTTGGGATTTGGTTCCTAGAACGAAGGGGGTGAATGTGATTCGATGCATGTGGCTTTTTCATCACAAATAATGAGACAACGGTGCTCTAGAGAGGTACAAGGCACGACATGTGGCTAATAGCACTAATCAGTAGGAGAGTATCGATTGTGGTGAGACATTCAGTCCGGTTGTTAAACCGGCCACCATTCGCATAGTTATGAGTATTGCTATGGGTAAGCATTATCCTATTCATCAGCTTGATGTGAAAAATGTGTTTCTACATGGGGATAAAAAAAGAAATGGTTTATATGCATCAACCGCCTGGTTTTGTCTATCTAGACGCCCCTCAGTATGTATGTCATCTCCGTAAGTCACTTTATGGCTTGAAACAGGCCTCTCGAGCGTGATATGATCGCTTTGCACAATATATTTTACAGATTCGGTTTGTATGAAGCAAGTGTGATAATTTTCTATTTATTTTTCATAGAGGTAGTAGAATTGCATATTTGTTATTGTATGTGGGTGATATTGTGTTTACTACCTTATCCGAGTTGTTGAAAAATATGATCATTGCATTGCTCAAAGTAGAATTTGCTATTACTGACTTGGGGAAGTTGAGCTATTTTTTGGAGATTTCAGTGACTAGATCCGCAGACACTATATTTCTTTGTCAACGTAAGTATGCAGAGGAGATTGTGTACAGGGCTAAAATGGCGAATTGGAAGATCATGTCTACTCTAGTTGACTCTAAATCAAAGCTCAATGCTTTGGATGGTGATCCAGTGTCATATCCCACTCTTTACCGGAGTCTTGAAAGTGCCCTACAGTACCTAAATTTTATTAGACCTGATATTGCTTATGTTGTTCAGCATGTATTCTTATTCATGCGTGCCCCTAGGGAGCCCCATTTTACTGTCCTTAAACGTATCAGTTGATACATTAAGGGGACACTTGATTATGGATTACATCTCTACCCCTTAGCACCGACCAGATTGTTGTCATATACGGATGTTGATTGGGCAGGCTGTCCGGACACGCGACGATCCACCTCAGGCTATTGTGTGTTCTTAGAGGATAATCACATATCTTGGTCTGCCAAGAGACAAGCCATATTATCCAATTCAAGTGCAGAAGCCGAGTACAGAGGTGTTGCGAATGTTGTTGCTGAGATATGTTGGCTCCGAAACCTTCTTCTAGAGCTTCAGTGTCCGTTGCGTAAGGCATCTTTGGTTTATTGTGATAACATATCCGCCATCTATCTATCTATTTCATAATCCGATTCAGCATCAGCGAACTAAGAATATTGAGATGGACATCCACTTTGTCCGTGAGAAGGTTGCTCTCGGTTATGTCAGAGTATTACATGTGCCTTCCTCTTATCAGTATGCGGATATATTCACAAAAGGTCTTCCTAGACAACTCTTCCTTGACTTCAGATCCAGTCTTAGCATCCAGCCTCCTCCCGCTCAGACTGAGGGGGTGTATTAGCACGTGTACATAAGACATATATTTACCATATTTTGTGTTGTATAATTATGGTAGAATTGGGATCCTTATTAGAGAAGGATTTAACATTGTACACCTATATATATTTGTATTAATGAGAAAGGCTCTCCAAGGAAAATTAATACAATTCTACCCATCTGACTGATAGACACTTAGCATTTATGTAGACGTACTCTAATATAATGTATAGATATTAGCTAGACAAATGATCTCTATGGTAATATTTTATCTTTTCCTCGACTGTAATAATGTCATTGATGCTTGAATTTCTTCTAATCTTCACCTAGCTTAAGGCACCAGATTTGCGATGAACAAAACAATCGAACAATAAACAAATCCAAACATAAAGAATACACCTGCTAAAATTTGCAGTTTTAGTCCGATCAATCAAATAAATTCTAATTTATATTCCATGATTTACAATATTGAGTTTGATTACAATATTACCTTTTTCTGGTCAATCTAAACAAGGATATATAATTTGTATTACAATATTTCCTTTTACAAAAATCATATATTTAAATAATATTAATTATATAGTTAATCTTTACTTATTCCCCTCCACCCCACCCCCACCCATAATTTGATGCTAGAAAACATTCTAGCAAAGATTAGCTAAACACAAACTGTTTTTATAATATTATAAAAGCACCTTTTAAATATTTTTGTCAAATACAATAAACTGTAGATATGTAAAAGGACCTTTTGTGAAACTTCATTTAACAAAATAGGTTTTAAAATAAGCAGATTTTGAAAGATTAATCAAACATACCCTAAATCTGGATATTGTATTAAACGTGTTCTCTAATTATCATTTCTTTTGGTTATCACATGATAAAAGAATCATATATTTCTATGATGAAACTAAGAGTGGCCAGTGGGCCGGGCTCGGGTCTGGCGGGCCGGGTCTGGCGAGGTCGGGGTCGGGGCAGGACGGGAGAAGGGGTCGGGGTCGGGGTCGGGGTCGGCGGGCTCTGGCGGGGTCGGGTCTGGCGGGACTGGAGCAAGTCCCGTCCCGATCCCGATCCCGTCGGTATCGGGTCGGGGCGGGCTCGGGTCGGGCTCGGGGCGGGATACGGCGGGTTTTCCTTTTTTTTTTTAAATAACATATGTATAAAAAAAACTCAATAAACAAAACAAGATAGTGTAATAAAAACATCCCAAGGCTGTTTTTGTGCCTCTTATATTATTTAATAGACATATGATTTTTTTGTAATACAAATACAATTGTCTAAAATCTAAATTGCAACTTTGTGGTGTTGTCTAAAAGTTGCAAATTACATAATAAAATTACAATTAAAAAAGTACATTCTCAAAAAAACCTGTTCTAATTGCTTGATGATTTCATGTGGTTCTTCGGTTGGAATTGGTATTTGTTGGTCAAATTGATCCACGTCGCTTCCACTACCTTCGGTTAAGATTTCGTTGTAGTTTTCATCATCTTCTTCGTTGATCTTCGGTTGACCGCACCTTCTCCGCTCCGCTCGTATCTAATCTCTGAATAATAGTGCAATTTTCAAGCTGTCTCCGGCTAATGAGTGTCTGTGGTCTCCTATTTGATATCTGCCTGTAGAAAAAACGCTTTCAGACGCAGTTGACGACGCTTGAATGTTCAAAACATCTCGAGCCATCAATGAAAGTGTCGGAAAGGTCTTCTCATTCCCCCTCCAGTATTTCAGCAAGTCTTCATGTCCATCTTCATTGATAACTTCTTGATACGGTACAGAACCCTGCAAAACAAAAATATTCAACTCGCTAATTTGGTTAGTAGTAGAGGTACGACCGCACCTTCTCTTTCTGAGGCTTTCAATACTAGCCGCAGAAACAACATGTCTTTTGTGAGGTTGTGTTGAAGATGAAGAAGATGGTATGGAAGCTGGTAAGTTACTAGCATTTTCTTGTTGATAAAATCTATATATATTTTTGCATTGGTGTTCTACGCTAGACAACACTTCTTCTTTAGTTTGTTCAATAGGTGGTGGGTGATTTAGATTTTTGGGACTTGGAGGTGGTAGTACTTCTATACAATCGTAAATAGTTTCAATTAGTGATTTAGTACCGTCTATTTTAATAGTAGGATTTAATACAGAACCAATAATATAAATAGAGGGAATAGGAATAAAATATTTTTTTAATAGCTGCCTTATAAGCTGGTTTTTTCATATATTCACTAAGTAATAAAAATATTAGAGTTATATAAAATAACATAGTTGAAATAGTAGAATAATATATACCGAAAAATTCTTTTGTTGCTTGAAAAAATTTCTCTAAAAATACAATAAGTTCGGAAAATTTTTCCCAATCACTATCTAAAATCATATCAGCTGGCTTTTTATTATGAGAGTTAAAAAATAAAGTTATAGGTAATTTATAGTCATAAGCAACAAGTAGTTGCTCGTATAAAGAATTCCACCTAGTGGATACTTCTTGTGGAATTTTTCTATAAGGTAGTCCACAATCATGACAAATTTTTTTATATTCTTTTCTACGTTGTACTTTATTACTTTTAAAAATAAAGTTTATAGCAAATTATATTTTACTAAGAATGTCTTCAAAAAGTGATAGACCATCCTTTACAATTAAGTTATATATATGGCACGCGCATTTTATATGAAAATGGTCTGGAAAAGATGGAGTTAAACTATTTTTTAAAATTGTAATTGCGTAATTGTTATTAGAAGCGTTATCTAATGTAATAGTCATAATTTTATCGATAATTCCGTAATAATCGCACACTTGATAAATATTTTCTGCAATAAAAGTACCAGTGTGCCTATCATCTATATATCTATACGGTAAAATACGTTTTTGCATAGACCATTTATAATCTATCCAATGACAAGTTCTGATTAAATAATCATGGCCGTTAGTACTACGACCTATATCGGATGTGATAGATACTTTGCCATTAAAATGATATAATGAAAACGTAAATATTGTTGATATTCATGCGCTAATTTAAATACATCTCTCTTAACAGTTGATCTAGGAAAACCGTTAAAAGCGAGGATTATATATATCTCTAATGTAATGAATAAAATCGGAGATGAAGGAAATGAAAAAGGCAAACCCTCCACAAAGAACTAATTTTGATATTGCTTCCCTATCTCTATGTTTATTGTATTTAGAGCCTACAATTCCCCGTCATAGGGTTAATTTGACCAGATTTGGTCCGGGGACAATGTCGGTATGTGAACCTTGTCCCGATGGAGCGGGCGTTTGCGCACCGGTTTTGAAGCCTAGTATTGGGCATACCTAGTGGATGAGCACTTACTACGTGTCTAATTAAACCCCCGTCCCACCGTGACCTTTTCGCTTTTAAATTTTAAAACATTTTTACAAATTTTACATATGGCTACTTGATTCTCTACGTCCCTATCAAAAAATGTCCATGCATCTGATTTTAATGGTCGTTTTGCTGGACCTCGTCTCATACTAGGGGGAATAGGAGGTATTACAGTTGAAGGTGCACTAGTGGGTGTGTTGTCATCAACATTAGTGGGTATATCATCTAGATTATCGTCTAAATTAAAGTCTTCTTGAGTTCCAGAAAATAGCTCCTGGTCTAAATCTAATGGTATTGTAGAAAAATGTTGAGTATCAACAAAATCATCCTGTGTAGGAATAAGATGACTAGAAGAAGTACCCTTGCCCTGGTTGCCCCTACTAGAAGAAGCACCCTTACCCTTACCCTTAAACATACCTTTTAATCCTTCCATTTTAATTATGATAATAAATAATTAAAGACAATAAAATTAAGTGCGCTAAATAAAATAAACAGACAATAATAATTTAATGGAGGAATGAATGTACCAAACGCCGACGTAACGTCGACGTGTAATCGAGAGGTTGAAAATTGAAACTTTGCTCGATGAAAGATCCTCAAGCTAGTTGCCAACTTCACTCCCAATTCCCAAATGAATAAATAAAATTGAATATTTAGCAAACAATGTAGACTTGTAGAGAGATATATTGAGAAATTAGAGAGATTGTAGGAAGATTTGTGAGAAAGATGAAGAGAAAATGAGTTATTTATAGTTGGAAAATTGGGTTAAAGTGTAAATATAATAACTTATGGGTTAAAAATAAATATTAAGGGGTAGGGGGGTTGGGGGAGGGGGGGCCTAAAATGGTCATTGGCCAACGGCCATAATCTAAAATGGTCGTTGGTGCAACGACCATTTTTGCAAAGGGGGGAAAAGGTGCAGCCCTAGATGAAACCGGATTTTTTTTTCTGACGGTCTAATATAACTTATTTAAATAAATTAGAAGTTACTTTACATTCAAATAAATAGACCTATTTTTCATACATATTTCATTTCCTACCAAAATGAGAGAAAATTTAGTAGAAATTAATTATATTCTCTAATCTCCTTCGCCAACTATATATATTTCTTTACCTTCTTTTTTGGTTAAACTGAACAAGGATACTTAATTGTCTATTACGGTATTTCCTTATACTTTTTTTCCACGTAAGTTTTCAAAAGCAAAAGGTTCATACGATTTAAACTCATTAAAAATAATATCATAAATGGAACTAACGGCGATATTATCAAAATCAGATTCCAAAACAAGTTAGGAATACAATTTATTAATTTCCAAAACAAACTAGGAATACAATTTATTAGTTTCCCAAATACAAATTTGGAATACAACTTATTAATTTTCCAACTGAACTAGGAATACAATTTATTAGTTTCCCAAGTGCACAAGGAAATATTGCAGGCTATCTCTATATATAAGTTCATTGTCACTCATGACCAGGAGGTCATGGGTTCAAGCCGTGTAAACAGTCTCTTACAGAAATGCAAGATAAGGCTGCGTATAATAGACCCTTGTGGTTCGGCCCTTTTTCAGACCCCGCGCATAGTGGGAACTTAGTGCACTAGGCAACCCTTTGTCACTCGAACTTATAATAGAGTGTTTTCTGCTTCTCATGTTTCTTTCAAGAACTCAAAGAGATCTCTACTTTGTTTTTGTTTCATTTGTTCTTTAGTGTTCTTGAACAATGAGTAATCAACAAGCCTATCAGCTTATCCATCGAATTCAAATGGCCCCCAATGATCATTCTTCTAGTAGATGACATCACACACCAGTTGATCTGACGTCTTCTTCGGCTCTTCTACTTAATAATGAACTGTACGTTTCATGGCATGATGAAGGCACAATTACTCCAATGAATTATCAATATGTGGCGTCTACTGGTGTTCACACCATTTATCCGAACAGACCTTTAATAATTAACGTTAGTGGTCGTGATTTAGTGGATAGCCTCTTAAGGACAAGTATAGCAGATTCCGATGATGATTTTGACTTTGAATCTTTGTATAATTTTCATCTTAAGGATGACATGGATTATCCAAAGATGAATGAGGAGGATGTTGTATTGGGTTATTTTAAAACAAGAACTCATCATGTTGCTGCGCCTAACGACGAAGTAAATAATCGCACAAAAACTGAAGAAGTTGCTGATAAAGAATGTGTCGAGCTTCAGTTTTGCCCATCACATAAACAAAAATTACTATAGAAATGCATAGCATTTAGAGATTGTTTTATTCTTGTTTTAATCTGAAGTTTTCGTTCTCTAATTTTGGAGGAACAATACTTGTTTGTGTACATATATTTTAAAACTCATCTCATTAAACTTAGTATACAGACAAGTTATTTTTAAGTTGTGGATGTCATGCACTATACATCTTTCATACATACAAGAACATTTTTTTTCCAGCCTAAATATTATTAAAAGACGAGGAATTACAATATATATGTCATCAACATTTATCCTACGTAGACACTCTAAGGTACACATATTAGACAAATCATATGTATGGTAATAATCTGTCTTTTCCACAACTGTAGTGATGTCATTAATGCTTGAATTTCCTCTAATGTTCGCCACTTAGCCTCAGGCACCAGTTTTTGCAGGGAAACAAATGCAAACATAAAAAGTACACCTGCTAAAATCTGCAGTTTTAGTCTAATCAATCAAATAAAAGAGAACAATAACAGAAATCATGATCAGTACATAAGAGAGAATAGGGTTTTACCTGCTGATAGATCACCAGTGAAACAAGAAATTAAAAGCATAGGTCACAACTCACAATCAAACCAATCCAACAAGATTTTCATTATTTTGAACAGTCTCAAGAAGCATTTTAATTTTTCCTCGAAAGTGCTCTAGAAAGGGTGACAAAACTGCTGCCACACCTCTATCGGATCTTGCAAAATGTACTGATTTTGGAGGATGCCACACGCACCCGACAACATTTCTAAAGGACCACATATTTCTATAATGACACTGAATAAATTTTTTTCGATCTACTATAACTTATTTAATAATTAGCAATAACTTTATATTAAGAAATAAGTAGACGTATTTTTATTATACTTTCGTCCCTGCAAATGGAGAGAAAATTTAGTGGAAAATTAATTATATTCCCTCTCCTTCTCCAACTATAATCCTTTTACCTTTTTCGATAGACTGATTGATCATTATATGCGGAATATTACCCCTGACTCTGACTTTCAGGATGATGATCTTGAGGACAACATGGATGATCAAAAGGAGAATGATGAGGATGCTATACTTGGATATTTTAAAACAAGAACTCACTGTGTCGCTGCGCCTAAAGAAGTAGCTGATAAAGAATCTGTAGAGATTTGTTCCATATGTCTGGTGGAATTTGAGCATGAAGAGACCATTGGGAAACTTCAGTGTGGACACGAATATCATACCAACTGCATCAAACAACGGTTGCTGAGGAAAAAAGATTGTCCCATGTGTCGAGCTTCCGTTTTGCCCTTCACATCAACAAACATTATTTTAGAAATGCATAGCCTTTAGAGATTATTTTATTCTGAAATTCTGTTGTATTATCTGACGTTTTCTTTTTTCTAATTTTGCAAGACCTATACCTATTTGTGTACTTATATTTTAGATCTCATCTCATTAAACTTAGTATACAGACAAGTTGATTTTAAGTTGTGGTTGTCATGCGCTATACATATTTCATACATACAAGAACATTTTTTTCCTGTCCTTAATAATGTTAAGAGATGACGAATTACGATATATATCATCTGACTGAGATCGACATTAATTAGGGCTTATGTAGACACTCTGACCTATAGATATTTCTTTTCCACAATTATAGTAATGTCATTAATGCTTGAATTTCTCCTAATGTTAACCTAGCTTAGGGAACCAATTTTGCGATGAAAAAACAATTTAGCCGAAAACAAATCAAAACATAAAGAATACACCTGCTAAAATTTGCAACTTTAGTCCAATCAATCAAATAGAAGAGAACAATAACTGGAAAAGTGATAAAAAAAACATGATTATCGTACTAAGAAAGAATAGAGTTTCACCTGCAGTGAAACAAGAAAGAGTGATGAATCTAGATCAAAAGCGATCATTATAGCGGCAACACCAGTTGAACAACCTTGGCAATATTGCATATGAATTTAGATTTTTTTACTCCTTCAAATGCTATTATTCCAGTTTATTAACCACAAAACTCATGGATAATTAGGACCCACCATGTAACACCCCGTACTTTCGGGTGATGGTTTGAACAACTAGGTGTATGGAAGTAGACCCGAGCCCTGGAGGATTTATGTCATATTCACATACCCAAATGAAGAGCTTAGGATATAAAAGGATGTGGTCTAGAAATAATTTAGGACTTAATTAATGTGACGATGGGGATTAATAACAATAGTTGTATGTCCCCAAAGAGGTTATGGACTAGTGCTATATCGCACCATTATGACATTGAGTATATGAAAGTTTTATAAGTCTTTAAGATTTAAGTGAATTGGAATCAAGAAATTAATTATCTGTGTGATTAATTAATTTGTGTTGTGGGAGAATTATTAGGTGGACATGGTCCACGTGTGTTATGGACAGGTGGCATAGACTACATGCACGTAAAAAAATGGTGCAGGTGATGAGTAACTAGAGAATTACCTTTATAGTTACACATGTAAAAGGTAGCTATTCCTTAAGTGATTCATTTTCATTTCCATCACTAAGTGGGTTCATAAAATTGGGTGGGCTGCTACGTTACTTTCCATAAAAAGACTTTCCCCTTTTCAATTTTAACAAAAACGTATGAAGCACTTACCCTTAGCAAGTATTATCTCTATTGTTGGATACAGTACGTTTTGTACATCTCAAAAACGACAAAACATCTTGGTTTTACTTTAATGGGTGTGTTTGGAGCATGTTAATTTAGCTTCATCTATAATTCACCAAACAATTTAGTTCCTATAAGGGTTGGATCCTTCATTTATCACGTCTCACGAACTCGTATGAGTATTTAAGGTATGTTAAGGAAAATCCTTCTTTTTTTTTTGGCATGTTCTAACTACGAAACGTGAATGTAAAATTGTCCCATAAATGATTCTACTCTTAGTAGTTAAGAATATTCATGTTATTCATTCCTATTGTCAAAGCATGTCTAAATACGTTCCTGAGGTATATGGGAAATATGTTAGTATTCATAATGTTAATCGGAGGTGAAGCGATATTAAATCACTCCGACAAACTTATTGTCACGATCCAAACCGGAGGGTCATGACGGGCACTCGGACCTAACCTGCCTAGTACCACTAATCATATATTTAACATATAACCGTAGTTTCTCATGGTCCACGAGGGCCACCACAAGATACCCTACTGATATATGGAAATAGTAAACTAGAACAAGAGCAATGTAAATTACTCTAACCAGAATGACCCAACCTATATACATATACATACCAAGGCCGACAAGGCCATATATGACTACTATACATAGGACAACTGTCTACAAGCCTCTAAAGAGTACGTAACATCATAAGGTCGGGACAGGACCCTGCCATACCCCAACGCATAACTAAAATATCATACCACGACTAGACTGCAACTCTGGAAAAAATAGAGTGCTCCAATATCAACTCAATTGGCAACCTACTTGTGCGGGTCGTCGTCCTATCTACCTGAACCTGCGGGCATGAAATGCAGCATCCCCCGACAAAAGAGACGTCAGTACGAATAATGTACTGAGTATGTCAGGCATGAAAAATAGCATAATAGAAACCTGAAAGTAACCTGAGACAAGAAACAACCAACCAGTAGAGAATTCCTCTAAGGGTCATAATATGCCTAAGTACCATGTCTGTGGAGAATGCCTCTAAGGGCCATAACATACATAAGTATCATATCTGTGTAGAATGCCTCTGAGGGCCATCATATGACTAAATACCATGCAAAATGAAAATGCGGTCATACATATACATATGCATATACAATACAATCAATATTCTGTGGGCATCCCATCATATCATATCGGCCTCATTATAGTGTATATCTGTAACAGCTGCAGGTGGTGTGCGTATATAATGCCGTATCCCTTTTTCCATTCCCCATACATATATAATACATACATATAGTAAAGTGTATAACTCCTTTGAGGTCAAGGTATGTAGATGAATATAATGCATGAATGATATGAAATAAGACACTATAAATTTGTCGGAGTGATGTAATGTCGCTTCACCTCCGATTAACATTATGAATAATAACATCTTTCCCATATATCTCAATAGGGATTTAGGAACATATTTAGACATGCTTTGACAACAGGAATGAATTACATTCTTAATTACTAAGAGTAGAATCATTTATGGGACAATATTACATTCACGTTTCGTACTTAGAACATGCCAAAAGAAGAAATGATTTGTCGTAACATACCTTTATGTCAACTTCCCAATGGGGTGACGAAATTAACTTCCTTATCTATTCAAGCGCAACGATAACAGGAACGACGGGATTGAAGTGGTGCGAAAAAACCCGCATATTGTTCTTGAGAAAGAAAACACATTTTTTTCCATAGAATTTAATGTTTCATCCACAAAAGGAAATATCAAGTTGTTGCCAAGGTTTCGCCTCCTCAATGAATGAATAGTTTACTAAAAGGAAATGATCTTCACAATTCTATAAGGAAACGTTGCTGGTATATTTTGGTTAAGAGATAAAAATGGGAATAATCTAATAATGGATAGAGGCGTGCAACATACTTATGCTCATCCCCAAAATGCCAAATGAATTAGTCACCAACTTAAAGAACCTCATTTATATGTGTAACCCCCTAATCCTTATTACTTATACCACCGTAAGATGCCACAACACCCCTTATGTTGATGTATATAAGACTTGCTTCCAGTTATACATGACATGTGTCCACCTAATAATTATCCATAATATCTATTAATCAAGGGCCCATATAAATTAATCCACACAACTAATTATCCACAATTCATTTGAATAATAATTATTTTCAACACACTTCATATATTCATTATCATGATTGTGTGACATAACACTAGCCCATAGCCTCTTTAGGAATGCACGAAATATTATTCCCAACCACCGTCGTCACATTTTTAAGTCCTAAATCATTTTGGGACTTTATTCTTTTATATACTAAGCTCTTGATGTGAATACCTCAATATAACTAAATTTTCTCAGGCCTCAGGTCTCCTAGCATACGCCTAGTTGTTCAAACCATTGCTCGAAAGTACGGGGTGTTACATCCTTTCCCCCTTAGAAACATTCATCATCGAATGTTGGAGTGACATATCTAGTCCCCGTCACGTAACTAGAAATACAACCATCGCTTCACGGGGCCATATAATATAACATACATCATTACATCATACCTCACATAGTCCTTAAGCATTAATTATAATAATCTGAAATAGAACTCACCTTATACTTCTCTCGGAACCTCGGCATTGGTCTAAAATAGGTAAGGATATTTGTGTTCCATCTCCTCTTCCGCCTCCCACGTCATTCCTTTTACATTCCTACCCCGTCATAGAACTTTTATGGAGGCTACTTCTTTAGTCCTCACGTTGCGAACTTGATGATCTAAGATAGCAGAGGAACCTCTTCATATGATAGATGCTATGTAACCTTCACATCGTCAATTGGTACAATTTGGGAAGGATCCCCAATACACGCTCTTAACATGGAAACATGGAAAATCGGATGAACAAACTCTAACTTCGAAGGCAAGTCCAATTCGTAAGCTACTTGGCCGATTCAATGAATTATGAGATAGGGCTCAATGTACCTTGGGCTGAGCTATCCCTTTTTCCCAAATATCATTACCCCCTTCATAGGCGAGATCTTCAAAAAGACCCAATCATCTACCAGAAACTCTAAGTCTCGCCGTCGCACATATGAATATGACTTCTAACGACTCTGAGCGGTTAACAGCCGCTCTTTGATAAGATTCACCTTTTTTATGTCTTGGTGCACTAGGTCAGGCCCAAATAGTTCTGACTCGCCTACCTCGAACCATTCGATAGGATATCTACAATTTCGTCTATACAAAGCCTCGTATGGAGCCATTTTAATGCTAGCATGATAATTGTTATTGTACGAAAACTCAATAAGGGGCAAATAATCATCCTAGCTTTCCTTAAAGTCCAATACACAAGCTCGTAGCATGTCCTCGAGCGTCTGAATTATACGCTCGGCCTGCCCATCTATCTGAGGGTAAAAAGTTGTGCTAAGGTTAACTTGAGTGCCCAAACTCTGTTTGAAATGGTCTCCATAAATTAGATATGAATTGCGTACCTCGGTCAAATATAATAGAAATAGGCATACCATGAAGGTGAACAATCTCCTTAACGTACAACTTTGCATAGTCATCGGCTGTGTCGGTAGTTTTTTACTGCTAGGAATGAAACGGATTTGGTCAATATATCAACAATCACCAAAATAGAATCAAACTTATGATAAAACTAAGGTAAACCCTTAATGAAATCCATATCAATCATTTCCCATTTCCACATCGGGATCTCAATGTTCTGAGTCAAGCCGCCAAGATTTTGGTGCTCTACTTTTACTTGCTGACAACTGAGACACTGAACTACCAACTCCGTAATGTTCCTCTTCATGTCATCCCACCAACACATACTTTTGATATTATTATACATATTAGTAGATCCAGGGTGAATGGAATATCATGAGCAATAGACCTCCGTTTCTTATCTCATAATCCTGCTACATTGGGAATATACAAATGGACCTTCCACCTGAGGGTCCCTCTCCCATTATTCTCGAAGTTTGTGGTTCTCATTTGTTAGATATCCTTCCCGATCTTTCCTAAAAATGGGATTTTCATCATGACGTTTCCTTTCTTCTAGTATTAGGGATGTCCCTGCTGTATTCTGAGTCATAGGGCTATCACTATCTGAATCCTCCAATCGGACTCCCACTTAGATAACTGATGTGTTCTCTCAGGTCAACTTCTGTCCTTAGTCCTCACATTAGTCAAGCCGCTTGTAGGTGAATGATTCTATTGTCAAGTTAGCTTTGTTTACTAACCGGCGTGCAAAAAACTCTTATATTTGTAGTATCTCAATCGTAAACACTTTATGGATAATGTCATCAAAATTGAACTGCGCGTATTATCGCAGTTAACTCTCATTCATGGTTTGAAAGGAATCTGTACTTTCTCACTACTCGTAATTATAAACAACTTCCTTTCTTTACTATTTTTGACACTTGCTCACTCATTTTCTTACTCGTCATACTCGTTTTAATTCTAAAATATTCTGGTATACATACGTACTCTTAAACATTGCTTCTGATTCGAATCATTGGTATTACTACCCTTAAAAGATGAGTTGTTAACTTATCCCCTCTTGCAGTACGTGGAAGATTCTAAAGAGTTTGCATTACATGACGTTGGCGTACTATATCCAACCCTGGTCATTATACGTAGATTCGAATTCCTTCACTTGCCTCATGGCTAAGACTTTCTGTCAATGGCGCTTCAGGAAAATATTTCCTTGACCTCGTTAAGTTGTACACCTATTACTTTAGCTATATCGTAGAACCTTTGGTCAATTCAGAGATGCTCATGGACATATGTGTTTGCGTGACATTTTATCTTTATTAGAATGTCATTATCTCTTGACATATATCTTTAATGTATACCTTGTGTCCATAGGCATCATTGGACCCTTCTCACCTGTTAGGTGCTAATATCGAACTTTACTCACTGTTACTTCCATTTACATACTTTCTGAGAGGTATGACTGCATATGTTATCGAACCGATGCTTCGTATGTTTAGATCTAATTCATGGTGTTACATGATCCAACGACTTGTCAAGCTTTCTTGTCTTATCATTATTAGATCTCACATCGACCGAGTGCTCATTCGTCTTACCTTTACATTTCCATTTCAAGTTGCCTTGGGGGATCTCTTATCTCAAAGTATTTCTCATACTATCTTCCTGAAAATTAGAGGTTCGTCACCTTTGGCCGAATAGTTCTTACTGTTACTTCTCTACCATTAGTCCTTACGCTGTTCTAGAGTAATCATACCTTTGTGGAACCTGTATAACTATAATCTCACTCACATTTATGCTTCTTGTCGTAATCCTTCCTTCTATTCGTCAAAAAACATTTCTACATTGATACTTGATCATACCATTCCACTGATACTTATTAACTGTTTCCATATTTTTACAACCATTTTTTTATTGTTTTATAGTTCTCGTCCTCAATTTCCCCCAACAAGCTATGTTGTACAAAGGTTATTTAGAATTGTAACCTGCTGCACAATGTAGCTGAAGACCTTACCAGTCCAATACCTATAGCATACCTTATCCTACCAACATTGACACATGTAATTCTCAATAATACACAGTATGGTTCTTTACGCATGGACGAGAGGCTTATGTCCCCTTCCACTACTGTGGATAACTCGATTCTTATATATGACCTGGGCTCACTATTTTGGGTACGTCACTTTACGTGATCTTCTTAAATTTACTGATGGTCACTCTTCAGATGATTCGATTGTGGCAATCCGTTCTTATTAATGATACCCCGGGACAATTCCCAATCTATTATAGGCAAGACATTACAATTTAGGTCGCACGTACATAACATATCCCTCACTATAATCAGCAAAATTCACTGTAAAACGTGTAGCTTTTCATAACCTACTAAACCTTCCAATGATGTCTTCTGCTTTTTCGTCTGTACACTCATAATCATCTTATCCTTACCTTTGTGCATCAACATAGGGCACTTCGGAACATTGAGGCCATAATTACCACACTAAACCAACATCATGTACCTTTGCGGCACAATCTGGCATGTGCTCGAACACACTAACTACAAAACGGTCGGGGCGGTCTTCCTCAACCTTTACAACTTTGACCCTGAGATATTGGCATCTTTGACCCTTTTAACTATTGGCGATCCATGACTAATAAACTCCCTGGCCCCTCAAGGGCCTATCTCTATCAGATGCTCTAGGATGAAGTCGCGCCTGGGAAAGCAACTTACTCATATCCTCTGACGGATATTTCTCAATAGAGAGCATACAATCTTTTGCGTTCAGGTGCTTAGTACTTCCTTTACTTTGCTCATTCTTTTTTCTGTATCCCAAAACAAATATTTTGCTTTCTAAACACATAGTCTGAAAACATATCTCTTTGCAGAATTTTAAGATCACCGGAGATACACAACCCACCCTGGCTCTGCCTCCCTTTTTTCCTCTCTGGTGACGGGATAAATGGCCTAGGTGCTGGGAGTTGCTCGACAGACTCTTTCTTAATTTTTTTTAAGAGATGGTGTTTTATGGACTAATATGGTTCTTAAGTATAATCTTTCAAAGTATTTATCTTCTGATATTATGATATTAATCTTGATATTGGCTATAGAATAGAAGGGTTTTTAGCTAGACATGAGAGAGTATTTCAAAGATTGAAGATGTTGTATTTCAAAAGATGTTTTTCAGTTGTTACAATGAGGATCTTTATATAGATAACCTAGGTTGCCTTTCACTATTAGCATGGTGAAAAAGTCTAAAAGTTGATACATTATTGTTACAAAAGTCATAAAGAAAATAGTGCTTTGTCTCTTGTCCTTTCATGCTTTTTCTTAAAGTTGTTTGTCGTTGCAGCCATTTTTTCAATGTTTGTTGTCTTGTCATCTTCCATCTTTGATTACTTGTGGGTCCGGTGGCTTTTGCTTTCTTCCATAGGCATCTTTACAAGTGTCTTCTTTGCACAGGGCATTTTTTGCCTGTCTTCTTTGTACAAAAAGATGATTTTTTTCTTCGACGATACTCCTATAGAATAGGAATGATATCGTTTTGATTTTTTCCTTTTGATACTCCTATAGAATAGGAACGGTATCAGTTTAGTAGTATGATAATACATGGGCTTTACTGTAGTTTGGATTACATTGGGCCATATTAAGTTGTTACATTGTGGCTTTCTGTAGTTTAAACTACATTGGACCGTTTTATTCAAAAAGGATTAGGCGATCCTTCTTTTTTCATAGTTACATGTGTGGTTTCCTCCTTTATGCTTATAACGGGCCTTTTTCTCCAGCTTATCAAGAGCTTGTATTGTTCTACTGTCCCACTGGAGTGTTTGTGCTCCATTTTGGTGATTCTGTCATGCATGTTGGTAAGGTGTGTGGTCTCTTGTGATAGTACCTCATTGTTGTAGTACAGTGTGATAAGTTCTTCGGTTTCTCCTCCTTTGGAGTTTCCAATAATACTGGCTTTGCCTGCTCTTAGCATATCTTCAATTTTTTATTTCACGGTTGATAGTCCTATGGCTCTTTTGGCACTGAGCCATTCTTGAAACGTTTCTATAGTACATGGTATTTTCATTTTTAGGTCTTTGTCATCTCCGCTTATATTGTTGTTCCTTCCTATTTTAAATAGTTGGCATTTAATGATAGGTTTTCCTGTTAAATCTGTTGAGGCGTGGAACAGTTGTATGCCGTAGATACCTCTTCCAAATGATTCCATCATTAATCTAGCAGATTCTACTAAAACATTGGGTAATTTAGCAATATTGTAAAAAGTTCCGTCTACTAGTATTTTATGTATAAATCTGTAAGTAAAGTGTTTAAGAACTATAGCAGGGTTTGATTTTTCATTTCATAAAAACCTTGGATATTTTCTTAATTTTGCACTTCTCAAAATGTGTGGGTTTGATTTGTAATCATAAAATTTATTAATTTGCTCGTAAGCTGTAATTTATTCAGGTGAGAATTTCACTTTGTCGCACATTATTACTTTCGTTGTCATCTGAGAAGATGATGCTGTTATGGGTGGTGGTATAGTGGTTGGCATGGTTACAAGTTTGGATGTGAAAGTCTTTGGTTTTTCTATAGGGGTTTGGGAAGATTTCAAGGTTTGTAGGGTTTTGAAGTCTTTAAAGGCTTCTGTCAGCTGTTCTAGCAAGTGTGTATTTTCTTCCATTTTGGTTGTAATAATTTTTTGGTTTTGCTTGATGATTTCTGTAACATTGGTAATATATTCTTCGAATTTGTCACTGCTGGTTGACATTGTTGTACCTGCTAAGTAAATCAGCTAGAATATTCTTAGTTCCAGATATATTTTTGACAATAAAATCATAACAATAAAAGAATGATTGTCACTTTCTTCTCTTGTTTAGTTCTGGCAAATGTTCTATT
Organism: Anisodus acutangulus; assembly: GCA_029783415.1. NCBI lineage: Eukaryota > Viridiplantae > Streptophyta > Magnoliopsida > Solanales > Solanaceae > Anisodus > Anisodus acutangulus. Next base: position 37,386,582 of record CM056504.1, read on the forward strand.
TTATTTGTAATGAAAGCTCTTACTTGGGTGTTATCTGTTCTAACAATAAAATTTACTGGTAATAGGTGATAATGGAATCTCTTTATTCCAAATTTTACTGCTAATAGTTCCTTTTCGTTAATATGGTAATTTTTCTCATTAGGCATCCATGTTCCACCTCCATATCCACAAATTAGTGATTTTTCTTTATCTATATCCTCTTTATCATATGCTATGAGGACTGCTCCCCATCCTATATCACTGGCATCCGTAAAAATTTCTAGTTGATCCAGTTTTGTTGGTATTCTATGTTTTGGCAAGGCTTTCACTTTTTTCTTGATTTTATTTATGGATTTAGTATGTTCTTCCTTCCATTCAAAGGTTATATTTTTTCTAGTTAGTTCCTGTAATGGTTTTCTCAAGAGTGATAAATCCTTTATATGGTCTGAAGCATAGTTTACTACTCCTAGAAATTGTTGTACTTCCTTTTTTGCTCTCTAATTTATCTTTAAAAATTTTTATTTTTGTTACAATGTGTTCCTGTAATTGCAATCCTTCATTATCTATTCTGTATCCCAAATATTCTATACTATTCTTGAAGATTTCGATTTCTCTTCAGATAATAATATTTCATGTTGTTTCACAGTTTTTATAAATTCTTCTAGGTGTTTTATATGATTTTCCAAATCATCACTATATATTAATATGTCGTCAACATATACTATACAATATTCTGTTAATTTTCTGAACACTTGGTCCATTCTTCTTTGAAATATTTGTGGTGCGTTCTTTAATCCAAAGGGTAGTACAATCCATTCGTAGTGTCCTTGAGAGACACTAAATGTTGTTAAAGCTTTTGATTCATTTTTTAGTTTTATTTGCCAAAATCCACTTTTACAATCAAATTTACTGAACCATTTTTTATTCCCTAATCTATTAATAAGATTTCTTTTTACGGTAAAAAATATCCATCAAATACAGTTTTTTTTTTAGCTCTCTATAGTCAATTACCATTCTAGCATTTCCTCTTTTTTGTTCACTATGTTTTCTAACTAAAAAGGCTGGGCTACTAAGTGAGCTTTTACTTTCTTGTATCAGTTTTAATTCTAATAACTCTTTTAGTTGGGTTTCAAATTCCTTTTGATCTGTTGGGCTATATCTAATAGGCTTAGATCTAACTATATCACTGAGATTTATTAATTTGGTTTCAGCATATATTTTTTCTTTTTCCCATAGTTGCATCGGATTTTCTCCAAAATTTATTTTTAATAAATTGAGGTATTTTTCTCTTAATAACTGTAGGTTATTATTCCTATTCGATCTTATGTTACATATTCTTATTGTATGTATTGGCAATACTCTTTTTAGTATTATCCATTTATTACAAGGTGTTTGTAAGTTGAAAGTGTTATTATTTATCACTTACATTTTAAAGTAGTCTAGGAAATTGTTTCCTAATAATACTTGTTGTTTCATATCATTCAGTTGGTATATGACTAGTAGTCTAAATATTTTTTTTCCTAATACTATTCTCATGTTTTCTGCTACTATATCTAATTCTTTTGTTTGTTCGTTAAAGCCTGATACTCTTGTTCTATGTGTTTTAGACATTTTCCATCTGTGTGGTTCTAATACTTCTTTCTTTGCTAGACATAAGTCTGCTCCACTATCAATAAAGATGTTTTGTTTTATCATTTTATTAGGTTTGTACTCTATATGAGCTTCTATGTAGATTGCTACCATCTAATTATTATTCCTTTCTAAATCCATTTCTCTTAATCTTTGTTGAAGCTCTTTATCTTGTTCCATTTCTTTCACTTCTTCTAGTATCTTTTTCCATCTTATTTCACTTAACCTTTATCCTATTTTGCTAATGCTTTTTGTAATCTTATTGTACCTATCACTATAGTATTTATTTCCTGTTTCACTAGTAGTCGTAATAAGCTTATTGTGAACATACCTTTCATATTGCATCCAGTAATCTCTTTCTTCTAGTAACTTTCTTTCTTCTTGCGACTTCATTTAGTCAGAGCTATTTTCACTTTTTGAGTTTTGGTTAACAAAGTTAATGTTTTCTGATTCACTTTCTTCATCAGTTTGGTGACATAAAAATTTTCATATTCGTACCAGTTATTTTTTTCTTCTTTTATTTGTTGTAGGCTCATTATAAATTGTGTTATATTTTTCACCTTTTTTTAGCTTTGGGCATTTATTACCATAATGTCCTTTTTCATTGCCGTTCCAACATTTACATTCTTTAAGTTTTTCTTCTTCAATTGGTTTTACATATTTTCTCTTATGCTTAAATTTTTCCTGGTTTTGAGGGTATTTCTATTCCTTTTAAATCTCTTTTTTCTATAAGGTTTGTAATAAGGTTGTTGGTTTTGTCTGCTGTAATTATTATATCTTTTATACCTTTTGTGTTGATATTTCTTTTTATGACTTTTCTTATATTTCTTTTCTCTTTTATTATCATCACATCCGAATACTAATCTTCTTTCCGTAAATCCACATACCTCTCTTAATCATATTTTCTTATCTTTTTTAATCTTTTGCTGCATTCTATATTCTTCACATTTTCGCATTAGGTATGCTCTTAGTACTCTTATTCTTTCTCCTAATGTATTTCTTTTGGTTCTAGTTGGGTGTATTCCTTCGATATTTCTGTGTTATAAGGTATAGGTAGGTGATCATAATAAAGTTGTTGATATATTAAACCTTCTTCTGGCAAGAATCTTGCTTCATAAAAGAACTTACTAAAACTTATTGTATATTCTGGTAATTTATTAATTTTACAACATTTCATGTTATTTAGATTCATTATTATTTCAGTTTTTCTTTCTGCGAGTATGTTTTCTCGTGCTACCAACTATTTTTCTCCTAAAAATTCTCTCTTTAGTATGATATCAAATATTATTAGCATGGATTTCCAATCTCCTGCATGGCTAAATACTTCTCCTCTTAATTGGTATGCTATGGATTCTATCCAATAAGCTACTTTTCAGATTAATGTTTTAGATATCAAGTCATACATATATTTTAGGTTTTCTGTTTGTGTGGAGTTCATTAATGCTATATATATTTCAAGATTCCAATCATTTATTCTTCTTCTTATTCTTGTTCATCATAAACATTATCTAAGTCTAAGAAATATCCATTGTAATTTACGCCTTGTGACATTGATCCTACAAATTCTTTAAATGTAGCTTGTTGTCCTACTGGTATATGATTTGGTAACCTAGTTTGTCTTCTATTTATTATTTCTAGGTTGGGATCTACTTATTCTTCTTCTGGGTAATCATTTGCATCTTCATTTATTATATCATCAGTTTCCATTTCTGTTTCCATAGGACTATTAAATTCATCTTCTATATCACTTTCGGGTTCATCTTCTATGATTGCATTTACACTTTTCATTTTTTGTAAGGCTACTATTATCTGGTTATTTTCCTTTAGTATCTCTGAGTCTTCTTCCTCTTCTATGAATTCTGCTACTTTTACCCCTTGGTTAACTAATTCAATGTTGTTATCTTCGTTTGTATCGCTCTCAAGCTTTTCACTACTAGTTCTACTTTCTTCACTTGTTTTATCATTTCTTACTTTCTTTTTTCCCTTTAACCTTTTTATCTCTTCTCTTAGGATTTGTATTTCATTTTTTAATTCTCCTAATTCTTGTTTTACATTATTCAATTCTTATTTTGTTTGTTTCAGTTCTACTTTGGTTTATTTCAATACTTTCTTTGTATCATTAAATTTGTGTTTGTATTTTTTATATTTGTTATACCATTTCTCATTATTGTGTGTTTTCAGTTTAGTATTTTCTGTTTCTAATTCACATAACTTCCATTCTTGTTTGTCTAATTTTAGATTTAAATACTCGTTGGTTGTTTTCTCTACGTCTTTTAAATACATGTTTTCACTTTTTGAATTATTGTCATGTGTGGTTTTTTCTTTCCTTTTCATTGGTTCATACTTGTATCGTTCTCTTTCTAGTATATGTTTTCCATGGTTTCTTAAAAACGTAAGTACACTAGGTTCTTGGTTTTCCATTTAAAATTGTCTTTTCTTGCTTAATATTGCTAAGCTATCTAATATTTTTTCTACTTTCTTTGGCAGTCTTGGTTTTATTTTACTAATATCTACCATTATTGGCTATTTACTCCTTCTCCAAGCATCTATTGATACTATTTCTGGTTGTTAAGTTGTAGTGCTAATTATGGTGTTTTCTTTGCTCGTACTAGGTTCATTTTCTTCTACTTGTTTACCTTTATTTTTACTTTTCTCTTCTACTAATATGTTTAGTTTTTCTAATATTATTTTAAATGTTGGCACCTCAGATACATTCCATAATTTTGTTAATTCTTCTTTTATTATTTCTTGCATTTTAGTTTGGTTTTCTTTTATTTCATCCATTAATACTAATGTATTCTTCATTTTTTCTTTTACTACTATTCCTTCCCATAATGCACTAATTTTTTTGTTAGAACTCATCAGGATTATTAATTCTTTTTCTCCATCCGTTTCCCATATCTATCCATATTTTATCAAACTTTTCACATTGTTGTTCTAACCGTTTTATCTTTTCTTCTAGTTTTATCTCTTTTGCCTTATATTTTAAGTATTTGAGTTGTGAGAATATTGCTTCTGATAAAGCTTTTCTTATTGATTTTAATTTCTGCTTTTTCTCTATTATTTCTTTTTGTATGTTCATACTTTATTTACGAATCTTGTTTTCCCTTGGTTATTTATTTCAATTCCATTATTAGTTATCTTAAAATTTATCATGGTTAAAAAGTCACTTCCTAGAAGTAGTTCATTAAAACTATCATATTTTATTACTCCTATACTTATCTTATACTCTAAATCTTGGATCTTGAATCTTAAATTAATACTTTTGGTAATTATTATTTCTCTTTCATTTTCAGGATAATTATAGGTTTGTGGGTCTATTAAATCACAATCATTTTCGTCAATTTTACTTATATGTATAAAACTTTTAATAGCTCCAGTATTTACTTCAGCTATACAATCTGTTGTTATCATACCTTTAAATATTATTATTTTAATTTTTAATCTATTTGTGTTTATATTTATTAAATCTAATATTCTAGGTTGTATGACACTAGTTTGTCGTGACATTGTTGGTTCTCTTGTAATACTTAATCTAGATCCTTCTATTTTTGGTATTAGTCTTTTGGATGGTGTAAGGGTTCTTGTATTAAAATCCATATATATTTCTTCTGGTATAGTTATTTTGGAATTTTCTTTATGTTCTATCTGTTCTAATATTTCTTGGTACATTCTTGGTACTAGTATATTCATTTCATGTTGTTTCTTTACATGGTGGTTTCCGGTTAGGGCATTTATCATTTTATTTCAATACTTATGACTTTACTTCCTGGTGGCATTGTTATTTCATCTAGTTTATAATATAGTGTTAAGGCTAAGTCTTTGTGTTCGTCTTTTAATAATATACTAAAGTCTGGTTGTACCGTAAATTTTAATTTTTTAATTCTTTAATTGTTCTTTCCTGTTCATAAATTTCTTTAGCATTTTCTTGTAAACTTTTATCTTTTATATCAATTAGATATATACTTATTCTGCAACTTATTATATGTTGGTTTATATCTCTATTATATGTAAGGGGTTTTCTACTATTATTCTAAGTTCTTCTAATTTATTTTGTTGATATATTAGAAACAACATGAAATATTATTATCTGAAAAGAAATCAAAATCTTCAAGAATAATATAGAATATTTGGGATACATAATAGATAATGAAGGATTGCAATTACAGAAACACATTGTAACAAAAATAAAAAAAATTAAAGATAAATTAGAGAGCAAAAAGGAAGTACAACAATTTCTAGGAGTAGTAAACTATGCTTCAGACCATATAAAGGATTTACCACTCTTGAAAAAACCATTACAGGAACTAACTAGAAAAATATAATCTTTGAATGGAAGGAAGAACATATTAAATCCATAAATAAAATCAAGGAAAAAAGTGAAAGCCTTGCCAAAACATAGAATACCAATAGAACTGGATCAACTAGAACTTTTTACTGATGCCAGTGATATAAGATGGGGAGCAATCCTCATAGCATATGATAAAGAGGATATAGATAAAGAAAAACCACTAATTTGTGGATATGGAGGTGGAACATGGATGCCTAATGAGAAAAATTACCATATTAACGAAAATAAACTATTAGCAGTAAAATTTGGAATAAAGAGATTTCATTATCACCTATTACCAGTAAAATTCGTTGTTAGAACAGATAACATCCAAGTAAGAGCTTTCATTACAAATAAAATAGAACATTTGCCAGAACTAAACAAGAGAAGAAAGTGACAATCATTCTTTTATTGTTATGATTTTATTGTCAAAAATATATCTGGAACTAAGAATATTCTAGTTGATTTACTTAGCAGGTACAACAATGTCAACCAGCAGTGACAAATTCGAAGAATATATTACCAATGTTACAAAAATCATCAAGCAAAACCAAAAAATTATTACAACCAAAATGGAAGAAAATACACACTTGCTAGAACAGCTGACAGAAGCCTTTAAAGACTTCAAAACCCTACAAACCTTGAAATCTTCCCAAACCCCTATAGAAAAACCAAAGACTTTCACATTCAAACTTGCAACCATGCCAACCACTATACCACCACCCATACCAGCATCATCTTCTCAGATGACAACGGCAGTAATAATGTGCGACAAAGTGAAATTCTCACCTGAATAAATTACAGCTTACGAGCAAATTAATAAATTTTATGATTACAAATCAAACCCACACATTTTGAGAAGTGCAAAATTAAGAAAATATCCAAGGTTTTTATGCAATGAAAAATCAAACCCTAATATAGTTCTTAAACACTTTACTTACGGATTTATACACAAAATACTAGTAGATGGAACTTTTTACAATATTGCTAAATTACCCAATGTTTTAGTAGAATCTGCTAGATTAATGATGGAATCATTTGGAAGAGGTATCTACGGCATACAACTGTTCCACGCCTCAACAGATTTAACTTGAAAACCTATCATTAAATGCCAACTATTTAAAACAGGAAGGAACAACAATGTAAGCGGAGATGACAAAGACCTAAAAATGAAAATACCATGTACTATAGAAACGTTTCAAGAATGGCTCAGTGCCAAAAGAGCCATAGGACTATCAACCGTGAAATAAAAAATTGAAGATATGCTAAGAGCAGGCAAAGCCAGTATTATTGGAAACTCCAAAGGAGGAGAAACCGAAGAACTTATCACACTGTACTACAACAACGAGGTACTATCACAAGACACCACACACCTTACCAACATGCATGACAGAATCACCAAAATGGAGCACAAACACTCCAGTGAGACAGTAGAACAATACAAGCTCTTGATAAGCTGGAGGAAAAGGCCCGTTATAAGCATAAAGGAGGAAACCACACATGTAACTATGAAAAAAGAAGGATCGCCTAATCCTTTTTGAATGAAACGGCCCAATGTAGTTTAAACTACAGAAAGCCACAATGTAACAACTTAATATGGCTCAATGTAATCCAAATTACAGTAAAGCCCATGTATTATCATACTACTAAACTGATACCGTTCCTATTCTATAGGAGTATCAAAAGGAAAAAATTAAAACGATATCATTCCTATTCTATAGGAGTATCGTCGAAGAAAAAAAATCATCTTTTTGTACAAAGAAGTACAAATCCTAAGAGAAGAGATAAAAATGTTAAAGGGAAAAAAGAAAGTAAGAAATGATAAAACAAGTGAAGAAAGTAGAACTAGTAGTGAAAAGATTGAGAGCGATACAAACGAAGATAACAACATTGAATTAGTTAACCAAGGGGTAAAAGTAGCAGAATTCATAGAAGAGGAAGAAGACTCAGAGATACTAAAGGAAAATAACCAGATAATAGTAGCCTTACAAAAAATGAAAAGTGTAAATGCAATCATAGAAGATGAACCCGAAAGTGATATAGAAGATGAATTTAATAGTCCTATGGAAACAGAAATGGAAACTGATGATATAATAAATGAAGATGCAAATGATTACCCAGAAGAAGAATAAGTAGATCCCAACCTACAAATAATAAATAGAAGACAAACTAGGTTACCAAATCATATACCAGTAGGACAACAAGCTACATTTAAAGAATTTGTAGGATCAATGGCACAAGGCGTAAATTACAATGGATATTTCTTAGACTTAGATAATGTTTATGATGAACAAGAATAAGAAGAAGAATAAATGATTGAAATCTTGAAATATATATAGCATTAATGAACTCCACACAAACAGAAAACCTAAAATATATGTATGACTTGATATCTAAAACATTAATCTGAAAAGTAGCTTATTGGATAGAATCCATAGCATACCAATTAAGAGGAGAAGTATTTAGCCATGCAGGAGATTGGAAATCCATGCTAATAATATTTGATATCATACTAAAGAGAGAATTTTTAGGAGAAAAATAGTTGGTAGCACGAGAAAACATACTCGCAGAAAGAAAAACTGAAATAATAATGAATCTAAATAACATGAAATGTTGTAAAATTAATAAATTACCAGAATATACAATAAGTTTTAGTAAGTTCTTTTATGAAGCAAGATTCTTGCCAGAAGAAGGTTTAATATATCAACAACTTTATTATGATCACCTACCTATACCTTATAACACAGAAATATCGAAGGAATACACCCAACTAGAACCAAAAGAAAATACATTAGGAGAAAGAATAAGAGTACTAAGAGCATACCTAATGCGAAAATGTGAAGAATATAGAATGCAGCAAAAGATTAAAAAAGATAAGAAAATATGATTAAGAGAGGTATGTGGATTTACGGAAAGAAGATTAGTATTCGGATGTGATGATAATAAAAGAGAAAAGAAATATAAGAAAAGTCATAAAAAGAAATATCAACACAAAAGGTATAAAAGATATAATAATTACAGCAGACAAAACCAACAACCTTATTACAAACCTTATAGAAAAAAGAGATTTAAAAGGAATAGAAATACCCCTGAAACCAGGAAAAAATTTAAGCATAAGAGAAAATATGTAAAACCAATTGAAGAAGAAAAACTTAAAGAATGTAAATGTTGGAACGGCAATGAAAAAGGACATTATGGTAATAAATGCCCAAAGCTAAAAAAAGGTGAAAAATATAACACAATTTATAATGAGCCTACAACAAATAAAAGAAGAAAATAATAAGTGGTACGAATATGAAAATTTTTATGTCAGTCAAACTGATGAAGAAAGTGAATCAGAAAACATTAACTTTGTTAACCAAAACTCAAAAAGTGAAAATAGCTCTGACTAAATGAAGTCGCAAGAAGAAAGAAAGTTACTAGAAGAAAGAGATTACTGGATGCAATATGAAAGGTATGTTCACAATAAGCTTATTACGACTACTAGTGAAACAGGAAATAAATACTATAGTGATAGGTACAATAAGATTACAAAAAGCATTAGCAAAATAGGATAAAGGTTAAGTGAAATAAGATGGAAAAAGATACTAGAAGAAGTGAAAGAAATGGAACAAGATAAAGAGCTTCAACAAAGATTAAGATAAATGGATTTAGAAAGGAATAATAATTAGATGGTAGCAATCTACATAGAAGCTCATATAGAGTACACACCTAATAAAATGATAAAACAAAACATCTTTATTGACAGTGGAGCAGACTTATGTCTAGCAAAGAAAGAAGTATTAGAACCACACAGATGGAAAATGTCTAAAACACATAGAACAAGAGTATCAGGTTTTAACGAACAAACAAAAGAATTAGATATAGTAGCAGAAAACATGAGAATAGTATTAGGAAAAAAAATATTTAGACTACTAGTCATATACCAACTGAATGATATGAAACAACAAGTATTATTAGGAAACAATTTCCTAGACTACTTTAAAACGTAAGTGATAAATAATAACACTTTCAACTTACAAATACCTTGTAATAAATGGATAATACTAAAAAGAGTATTGCCAATACATACAATAAGAATATGTAACATAAGATCGAATAGGAATAATAACCTACAGTTATTAAGAGAAAAATACCTCAATTTATTAAAAATAAATTTTGGAGAAAATCCGATGCAACTATGGGAAAAAGAAAAAATATATGCTGAAACCAAATTAATAAATCTCAGTGATATAGTTAGATCTAAGCCTATTAGATATAGCCCAACAGATCAAAAGGAATTTGAAACCCAACTAAAAGAGTTATTAGAATTAAAACTGATACAAGAAAGTAAAAGCTCACATAGTAGCCCGGCCTTTTTAGTTAGAAAACATAGTGAACAAAAAAGAGGAAAGGCTAGAATGGTAATTGACTATAGAGAGCTAAAAAAGAAAACTGTATTTGATGGATATTTTTTACCGTAAAAATTTTTTTATTAATAGATTAGGGAATAAAAAATGGTTCAGTAAATTTGATTGTAAAAGTGGATTTTGGCAAATAAAACTAAAAATGAATCAAAAGCTTTAACAACATTTAGTGCCTCTCAAGGACACTACGAATGGATTGTACTACCCTTTGGATTAAAGAACGCACCACAAATATTTCAAAGAAGAATGGACCAAGTGTTCAGAAAATTAACAGAATATTGTATAGTATATGTTGACGACATATTAATATATAGTGATGATTTGGAAAATCATATAAAACACCTAGAAGAATTTATAAAAACTGTGAAACAACATGAAATATTATTATCTGAAAAGAAATCGAAATCTTCAAGAATAGTATAGAATATTTGGGATACATAATAGATAATGAAGGATTGCAATTACAGGAACACATTGTAACAAAAATAAAAATTTTTAAAGATAAATTAGAGAGCAAAAAAGGAAGTACAATAATTTCTAGGAGTAGTAAACTATGCTTCAGACCATATAAAGGATTTATCACTGTTGAAAAAATCATTACAGGAACTAACTAGAAAAAATATAATCTTTGAATGGAAGGAAGAACATACTAAATCCATAAATAAAATCAAGAAAAAAGTGAAAGCCTTGCCAAAACATAGAATACCAACAAAACTGGATCAACTAGAAATTTTTACGGATGCCAGTGATATAGGATGGGGAGCAGTCCTCATAGCATATGATAAAGAGGATATAGATAAAGAAAAACCACTAATTTGTGGATATGGAGGTGGAACATGGATGCCTAATGAGAAAAATTACCATATTAACGAAAATGAACTATTAGTAGTAAAATTTGGAATAAAGAGATTTCATTATCACCTATTACCAGTAAATTTTATTGTTAGAACAGATAACACCCAAGTAAGAGATTTCATTACAAATAAAATAGAACATTTGCCAGAACTAAACAAGAGAAGAAAGTGACAATCATTCTTTTATTGTTATGATTTTATTGTCAAATATATATCTGGAACTAAGAATATTCTAGCTGATTTACTTAGCAGGTACAACAATGTCAACTAGCAGTGACAAATTCGAAGAATATATTACCAATGTTACAGAAATCATCAAGCAAAACCAAAAAATTATTACAACCAAAATGGAAGAAAATACACACTTGCTAGAACAGCTGACAGAAGCCTTTAAAGACTTCAAAACCCTACAAACCTTGAAATCTTCCCAAACCCCTACAGAAAAACCAAAGACTTTCACATCCAAACTTGCAACCATGCCAACCACTATACCACCACCCATAACAGCATCATCTTCTCAGATGACAACGGCAGTAATAATGTGCGACAAAGTGAAATTCTCACCTGAATAAATTACAGCTTACGAGCAAATTAATAAATTTTATGATTACAAATCAAACCCACACATTTTGAGAAGTGCAAAATTAAGAAAATATCCAAGGTTTTTATGCAATGAAAAATCAAACCCTAATATAGTTCTTAAACACTTTACTTACAGATTTATACATAAAATACTAGTAGACGGAACTTTTTACAATATTGCTAAATTACCCAATGTTTTAGTAGAATCTGCTAGATTAATGATGGAATCATTTGGAAGAGGTATCTACGGCATACAACTGTTCCACGCCTCAACAGATTTAACAGGAAAACCTATCATTAAATGCCAACTATTTAAAACAAGAAGGAACAACAATATAAGTGGAGATGACAAAGACCTAAAAATGAAAATACCATGTACTATAGAAAAGTTTCAAGAATGGCTCAGTGCCAAAAGAGCCATAGGACTATCAACCGTGAAATAAAAAATTGAAGATATGCTAAGAGCAGGCAAAGCCAGTATTATTGGAAACTCCAAAGGAGGAGAAACCGAAGAACTTATCACACTGTACTACAACAACGAGGTACTATCACAAGACACCACACACCTTACCAACATGCATGACAGAATCACCAAAATGGAGCACAAACACTCTAGTGAGATAGTAGAACAATACAAGCTCTTGATAAGCTGGAGGAAAAGGCCCGTTATAAGCATAAAGGAGGAAACCACACATGTAACTATGAAAAAAGAAGGATCGCCTAATCCTTTTTGAATGAAACGGCCCAATGTAGTTTAAACTACAGAAAGCCACAATGTAACAACTTAATATGGCCCAATGTAATCCAAACTACAGTAAAGCCCATGTATTATCATACTACTAAACTGATACCGTTCCTATTCTATAGGAGTATCAAAAGGAAAAAATCAAAATGATATCATTCCTATTCTATAGGAGTATCGTCGAAGAAAAAAATCATTTTTTTGTACAAAGAAGACAGGCAAAAATGCCCTGTGCAAAGAAGACACTTGTAAAGATGCCTGTGGAAGAAAGCAAAAGCCACCGGACCCACTAGTAATCAAAGACGGAAGATGACAAGACAACAAACATTGAAAAAATGGCTGCAACGACAAACAACTTTAAGAAAAAGCATTAAAGGACAAGAGACAAAGCACTATTTTCTTTATGACTTTTGTAACAATAATGTATCAACTTTTAGACTTTTTCACCATGCTAATAGTGAAAGGCAACCGAGGTTATCTATATAAAGATCCTCATTGTAACAACTGAAAAACATCTTTTGAAATACAACATCTTCAATCTTTGAAATACTCTCTCATGTCTAGCTAAAAACCCTTCTAGTCTATAGCCAATATCAAGATTAATATCATAATATCAGAAGATAAATACTTTGAAAGATTATACTTAAGAACCATATTAGTCCATAAAACACCATCTCTTAAAAGAAAATTTAAGAAAGAGTCTGTCGAGCAACTCCCAGCACCTAGGCCATTTATCCCGTCACCGGAGAGGAAAAAAGGGAGGCAGAGCCAGGGTGGGTTGAGTATCTCCGGTGATCTTAAAATTCTGCTAAGAGGTATGTTTTAAGACTATGTGTTTCTAATTATAAACTTGAAAAGTATACATCTCTGCAATTATGATGTTAAATGTTGATAAAAGGTTATAGACTTTTATCTAAAAATGAATTTTGAGTTAATAATAACTGCTTCCGTACTACATGCCTATTATTTATTAAACCTACGTCACAATATGTTAATATGACATCTATATTCCTATCCTCTTCAGGGTTATTACATGATGAAAAGATCCGCCCAGAAAATGGCATCAGAGCTTAAAAATGGAATAAGTTATAAACAATGAAAACTCGCGAAGAATTTGCCCAAGTCAGAGCATTAAATAAAAGAATGCTCATGCTAAAAAGGATAAGACACCAAGTATTACAAAGAAGAAACCACAACGAAATACTAGTAAAATACTATAGTGATTTAGTAGAATTAAAGAAACTAGGACTAGCATTAAAGAAACTTAAAGATTATGAAAAAATAAAAGAAGAGGCTGACTTAGCAGCGATAAGATCTAATTTAGACGATGTTACAAGAAATTACAGAGTATTCATAAATCTCAACACTGAATTAGTCAGAATAAACCAAGAAATAACACATCGAAAAGAAGAACTACGAATGACAATAGAACACTATGATGAAAATAGACTAATAGATCAACAAAATAAATTAGAAGAACATAGAATAATAGCAGAAAAACCCCTTACATATAATAGAGATATAAACCAACATATAATAAGTTGTAGAATAAGTATAAATCTAATAGATAAAAAAGATTAAAGTTTACAAGAAAATGCTAAAGAAATTTATGAACAGGAAAGAACTATTAAAGAATTAAAAAATAAAATAGCATTAAAAGACGAAGAGTTAAGACAGAAGGAAGAAGAAAATATGAAACTTCTAGAAAATAAATTAAGAGAAATAATCAGAAAGGATAATAAATTAAAAGATCTAAATGACATAATAGAAGAACAATATAAGTACATCAACTTATTAAAATATGGATAAAGGAAAATAAATAGTACAAGAATTAAAAGAAACATATTATCAGATGAATACATATGAAGGAGGATCAACACAAACATAAAGCTTTAAGCCAGAAACATATCAGAAGATACAAGATGAAAAAAAAGAATTATCTATAAAGAAATTATTTAAAACAAAATGGTTTGAGAGAAATAAAGAAATAAGGTACATTGCACACAAGCATGAAAATATAATAGATACAATGAGTGTATATGGAAGAACAAAAATAAACTTGATAACAGATGAAGTAACAAAAAGAGAGTTATCAAAACTATCTAGTAGGGAAGCTAAAAAATATAGGAACATATACTTTGGACGAGTAGAATCTACTATAAAAGCATACTTTCATAAAAACATAGATACACCTATACAAATATTCATATTAGATGATACGATATTAGGAAATCTACAAGATGCTTTAATATCAGTAGTAAAAGAAAATTTAATATATCAAAAATTAAAATTTACGGTACAACTGGACTTTAGTATATCATTAAAAGACGAACACAAAGACTTAGTCTTAACACTATATTATAAACTAGATGGAATAACAATGCCACCAGGAAGTAAAGTCATAAGTATTGAAACAAAAATGATATATGACCTAACCGAAAACCACCATGTAAAGAAACAACATGAAATGAATATATTAGTACCAAGAATGTACTAAGAAATATTAGAACAGATAGAACATAAAGAAAATTCCAAAATAACTATACCAGAAGAAATATATATGGATTTTAATACAAGAACCCTTACACCATCCAAAAGACTAATACCAAAAATAGAAGGATCTAGATTAAGTATTACAAGAGAACCAACAATGTCACGACAAACTAGTGTCATACAGCCTAGAATATTAGATTTAATAAATATAAACACAAATAAATTAAAAGTTAGAGTAATAATATTTAAAGGTATGATAACAACAGATTGTATAGCTGAAGTAAATACTGGAGCTATTAAAAGTTTTATACATATAAGTAAAATTGATGAAAATGATCAACCTATAATTATCCTGAAAATGAAAGAGAAATAATAATTACAAAAAGTATTGATTTAATATTCAAGATCCAAGATCCAAGATTTAAAGTATAAGATAAATATAGGAGTAACAGAATATGATAGTTTTAATGAACTACTTCTAGGAAATGACTTTTTAACCAAGATTTCTTATGGTATATGACATTAAAATTTTCTGCATTTTTCTGCATTGTCCTGTAGAGTTTTATGTAGATTATTGTTGTGCTTTTCGGATTTTCTAAAGCGATTTTGCATAAAGCGAGTATCAATCTACATTTTCCCAGTTGCATTTTGGGATGTCTTTTTTTGCTATTTTTTCGCTGCGCGTAAAAAAAATAGTTATTTTTCCTAGGAATGGAATTATACCATATGTGCTTCTTGTTTCAAATGAAATAGATTAATCTAATATGTTGCCAAAGTAACCTCTATTAGATAAAATTTATTTGCCTTGGACATGCGAGCATGTTTTTCTATGCAGAATAATCATCTCAAAGGGAGATTATTTTGGTCAGAGAATAGATAGTCATGAATATGTGATACATTTAATAATGTCATGATATTAATTTGTCGGTCCAAAGAAAGGCATATTGCTAGGCCGATTGAGTAGTCAATGTTCATGAAATATGGACAAGAGTACCATTTATAAATTATTATTTAAGTCCAATGACTAAACTATAATGTGTTTTTAGGTATTTTGAGATGAGCTTTTTTGAATATATATGTGTTTGAAACATGCATATCCAAAGTTCGTCGAAACTCAAGTGTATACACATTAAATTTCTGATTGTGTGAATAAAAGAGTTCAGAGTCTTTTTGTGTCAATAGAGCATATTAGTACAAACTCAATTATTGAGGACCTGCTCATGAAAGGCTGCAACCTAAAGTTGTTTTATGAGCCTGTAGCTTATATGAATGTCGTTGGACTCTATGATGAGCCATTTCAGCGGGAGTTTGTTGTTTTATTTATGCTTTTAACATTTTAAAGTATATTTTCTGTACAGATTAAAGTTTGATGAAATTTATGAATTTTGAGTGATTATTGAAAACTCTGAAAATTAAGTTATTGACTTTCTACTGCGGTTTTGCATGAAGTGTAAGAAAGTGATTTTTAGACTATTTAAAGTCATAAAGCCTGAGCAGTTGGAAATAGGCATGACTGAGATCAATTTTACATGCAATTTTCATGCTATGCATCCATACTTTATCTATGTCATTGATTTTGCTGATATCGTGACCATTGATGGATTTAGTGACGAATATATGTTGCGAAACTTTGATCCCAAATTAGTACAATTAATGGACCGCTTAGAGATAGCAAATTGCATGCACTATAAAGTTTTGGCTATATACAAATTTTCAGAAATATATGTGGTACAAGTGGGAGTGTTAGAAATTCTATATTTAGTGGACTCACAAATTTAATATAATTGTAAATAGATATGCTATCAATTAAAGACGGTCATTTTTCTGATCTAATAAAGTTTTACTTTTATGGGCTATATATAAATCTTATGTTATAAGGTATGAATTTTATATGCATAGAAACATAATTAACTCTACAGTTATAATTGATGGATTCATAACTAAAGAGGTACACCTCTTCTGAAAGGTTACCTTTGAAGAGTTATGTCTCTTCCGAAGAGATGTCTCACTATTATATATATTGATTGTGTTCCCTAAGTCTGTCACTGAATTCTTTCCCTCTCTGTCCCATTAAGAGAAGTACCATAAAGAAAGTAACAATACTTGGAAGATCCCACTTTCCTTATGTGTTTAATACTCCCTCCTGATAAAAAAGAGTGTCTACTTAGTCATTTGCACACTCTTTAAGAAAGTACTAACTCTAGATAAAAAGAAGTAATTTGACTAAATTGTCCCTCATTAAATATGTATTGGGATTTGATCACATAGTACTTAATAGGGGAAAATTTGAAAAATAAGATTTATTATTTCTTGATTTTATAAGTGGACACTCTTTTTTACTCAAGAAAAAAAGGCTAAGTGGACACTCTTTTTTATCAGGAGGGAGTATGGTTAAGTACCACCAAACCATGTACCACTGCCGTTAAACAACCCTCCATCCGGATAAAAAAGAGTGTCCAGTTAGTCTTTTTTTTCTTGAGTCAAGAAATAAATAATCTTATTTTTCCAGATTTGCCCATATTTAGTACTATGTGATCAAATCTCAATACATATTTAATTAGAGATAATTTAGTCAAATTATTTCTTTTTATCTAGGAGTTAATATTTTCTTAAAGGGTATACAAATGGTTAACTGAACACTCTTTTTGATCCGGAGCGAGTATTAAACACATAAGGAAAGTAATATTATGAGGATTTTAAACGCAACACATATGGAAGTTAGTAGGGACATCTTGAAAACTGCAATTTAGTGGTTTATTATACTGCAAATGATTCCATCCTGATTATATCAAATAAGTACTTAAATCATATATCAGTTCTTCTTCGTTAAATTTGTTTCAACATGTACTAGGACTTTATAAGGTCTTGTATCATGATAGAACTTCGTAACTATTAAATTTAAGAATAGCATAATGTTAGGCATACACATTTGCAAAAATTATAGAAAGCCACATTAATTGTCTGCAATGTCAATATTTTGAAACTATAGCGAGTATCTAAGAAAAGCAAATAACATACAACTCTCCAGCCAACAGTGATAAGCAAATAACATACAACTCTCCAGCCAACAGTTTCTGTCATTGAAAAAGGCCCCAATGGTTACTCCAAGAGTCAGCATCGAACCAAACTATTTTAAATATGGATATACACTTAAGTTGGTTTACTTAATGACATTTAATCTGGTAACTGCAACCTCATAAATACACTATGCCCTGTTAATTACATGATTTTCTTGTAGCATCAAACCTGAGTATCTTTCATACATACAATAAATGTACTGTTTTATCAAATATATTCAACCAGAAAACTCTAACAAGCCGGGGATGTAGCTCAGATGGTAGAGCGCTCGCTTAGCATGCGAGAGGTACGGGGATCGATACCCCGCATCTCCATTTTCGCTTGTCTTTTTACGATTTAATATACAAATGAACAAGTATAATGGAGTATTTAATGGAGCATACATAGATAGAAACATAGAGTTTTAGTCTAACTGACAAATAAAATGATCCTTTCTATTTTTTTTGTGTGGCAATTTAGTACGTATGAGATAAGGGATAAGACAATTGTAAACTGCAAATTCAGCAATCTATTTATACCTTATAAAATAGGTTCGGACTCACTAATCCAACTTGAAAATTAATGTGCATTATTTCATTTGTCATAATGGCAGCTGTAGATCCACCTCGGATATTCTTTGTCGTGCGTTATTTCTGCTGCATGTATAGGTGTCTGCTTTAACGATGGCATTTTGATTATATTTCTGATCAAAAAGGAATGTGTCACGATCCAAACCGAAAGGCCACGACGAGCATCCGGACCTTACTTGCCGAGTACTACTAATCATACAGTTAACATCTAATCATAATTAATCATGGCCCCAAGGGCCATCACAAAGTACCATGCTGCCATATAGAAATGATAAACTGGAAAGAAGCTACATAAAATCTTACAAATAGAAAGACTCAACCCATGCATATATACATACTTAGGCCGACAAGGCGATACATTATTGTTATACACAAGACACTGTCTACAAGCCTCTAAAGAGTACGTAATATCATAAGGTTGGGATAGGCCCCGCCATACCCATACGTACATGTAAAAATACCATACCGAGATTAGACAGCCATTCCGAAACAAGGGGGGTGCTCCAATATCCGCGGAGTAAGCAACCTACTAATGCAGATCGTCACCTTGCCTACGTGAGTCTGCGGGCATGAAATGCAGCGTCCCCCGACAAAAGGGACGTCAATACGACTAATGTACTGAGTATGTTAGGCATGAAGAATAACATAACAGAGACATAAAAGTAAACTGAGACAAGAAACAACCAACCTGTAGTGAATGCCTCTGAGGGCCATAATGTGCATAAGTATCATGTCTGTGCAGAATGCCTCTGAGGTCCATAATATGCATAAGTATCATGTCTGTGCGGAGTTCCTCTGAGGGACATAATATGCCTAAATGACATGCACAATGCAGTCATACATATATATATATATATGCGTATATAACGCCATCAAGCCTCTGTGGGCATCCCATCATATCGGCCTCTATGGGCATAATCATTATCGTATATATCTGTACCAGCTGCAGGCGGTGTGCGTATATAATGTCTTCCCTTTTCCCATGCCCCATACATATATAATGCATATATATAGTATAGTATATAACTCCTTTGAGGTCTAGGTATGTACATGAATATAATGCATGAATGTTACGATAATAAGACACTATAAATTTGTCGGAGTAATGTAATATCGCTTCACCTCCGATTAACATTATGAATACTAACATCTTTTCCATATACCTTAATAGGGATTTAGGAACATATTTAGACATGCTTTGACAATAGGAATGAATAACATGAGCATTCTTAACTACTAAGAGTAAAAACATTTATGGGACAATATCACGTTTACGTTTCGTACTTAAAACATGCCAAAAGAAAGAAGGATTTGCCTTAACATACCTTAGCCATTTTGCGTCCACAATACAACTAAAGCACCCCGTAATGCACCCCAATCTTATTTTTCAAAAAACCCTCTTCTTCCACCTTACTTCACTTTGAAGAAATCCCGACTTCAACAACATGACACTACGGAACAACGTAATCGAAGTGGTACACAAAACTTGGTATGTTATTCTTGGAAGCAAATCATACGTTGCTTGCTCAATTTAAGAACTTAAGTTGCTGCAAAATACATGGACTCTCTCACGTTGCTACTTCTAACTAAATGATGCGCACACACATATATATATAATCCTTCATAGGAAGCTACTAAAGAAAAAGGATCTTAATTATAACATCTTTGATGTTTTTTTTTCTCGTGAGATCTAAATGATAAAGTCTAAATATGGAAAGGAGTTAAATACTTCCTAGTCTTAAGATCACAAATGGAAAACGATGTTGCTACCTACGTTTCTTAAAGAAACTATTTACATAAAATGTTATCTCCAATATTTGTCATCACTAATGGACCCCACCTTTTAGTAGACACATCCCTCTAATGGTGCCACTAAACACTTAATAATGCTTAGTCATTTGATTACTTTTTCTCATGGTGACATGTGGAATTGTTGTCCCCTCACTAATTATCTAAATGGAGCTTTAATGAATTCTTTTGTTTCCCTCTATACTCCCACATCATAATCATATGATATAACACTAGTCCATAGCCTCTTTTGACACATATAAAATATTATTTTTAATCACCATCGTCACACTTGTTACGTCCTAAATTATTTTGGCACTGCATCCTTTTGTATACTAAGCTCTTTATGTAAATACCTAATTATAACAAAATTTCCCCAGGACCCAGGTCTACTTGCATACGTCTAGCTGTTTAAATAATCGCTCGAAAGTATGTGATGTTACATCATTCCCCCCTTAGAAATATTCGTCCTAGAATGTTGGGTGGCATATCTAATCCCCGTCACGTAGCCAGAAAATACAACCACCTTTTTATGGGGCCATATAATATAACACACATCTTTACTTCAGACCTCACATGTTCCACAAGCATTAATTATAATAATATGAAATAGAACTCACCTTATTCTTCTCTCGGAACCTCGGCGTTGGTCTGAAATAGGTAGGGATATTTGTGTTTCATCTTCTCTTCCGCTTCCCATGTCATTTCTTCTACGTTCTTATTTTGCCAAAGAACTTTCATGGAGCCTACTTCTTTAGTCCTCAACTTGCAGACTTGTCAATCTAAGATAGCAATAGGAACCTCTTCATATGATAGATCCTGCGTAACCTTCACATCGTCAATTGATACAATTCGGGAAGGATCCCCGACACATGCTCTTAACATAAAAACATGTAAAACTGGATAGACAAACTCTAACTCTGAAGGGAAGTCCAACTCGTAAGCTACTTGTCCTATTCGTCAATTTATGCGATATGGCCCAATATACCTTGGGCTGAGCTTTCCCTTTTTCCCAATCCTCATTATACCCTTCATAGGGAAAATCTTCAAAACGACCCAATCATCTACTTAGAACTCTAAGTCCCGTCACCGCACATCTGAATATGACTTCTGAAGACTCTGAGCGGTTAGCAGCCATTCTTGGATAAGCTTCACCTTCTCTATGGCTTGGTGCACCAGGTCAGGCCCAAATATTTCTGACTCGCCTACTTTGAATCATCC
Source organism: Anisodus acutangulus (assembly GCA_029783415.1). Taxonomy (NCBI): domain Eukaryota; kingdom Viridiplantae; phylum Streptophyta; class Magnoliopsida; order Solanales; family Solanaceae; genus Anisodus; species Anisodus acutangulus. The sequence continues at coordinate 37,408,253 of CM056504.1, forward strand.
GATAGGAGATCTACATTTTTGTCCATATAAAGCCTCGTATGGAGCCATTTTAATGCTAGCATGATAACTGTTATTGTATGCAAATTCAATAAGGGGTAAATGATCATCCCAACTTCCCTTAAAGTCCAATACACAGCACATCCTCGAGCGTCTGAATCGTACGTTCGGCCTGCCCTTCTGTTTGAGGGTGGACAGTTGTGCTAAGATTAACTTGGGTGCCCAAACCTTTCTGAAATAATTTGTAGAAGTTAGCTGTAAACTATGCACCTCGGTCAGATATAATAGAAATAAGCACACCATAAAGGCGAACAATCTCCTTAACGTACACCTTCGCATAGTCCTCGAATGTGTAGGTAGTTTTGATCGCCAGGAAATGAGCTGATTTGGTCAGTCTATCAACAATTACCCAAATAGAATCAAACATACGATAAGAGCGAGGTAAACCCATATTAATCATTATCCATTTCTACATTGGAATTTCAATATTCTGAGCCAAGCCACCGGGCTTTTGGTGCTCTATTTTTACATGTTGACAATTAGGACACTGAGCTACAAACTCCACAACGCTCCTCTTCATGTTGTTCCACCAATAAATACCCTTGAGATCATGATACATTTTAATAGATCTAGGGGAATGGAATATCGTGAGAAATGGGCTTCTGTCATAATTTTGTCTCGTAATCCCGCTACATTTGGAACACATAAACGGCCTTGGTTCTTGAGAACCCCGTTTCTGTCAATCTCGAAGGTTGTTCTCTTATTTTGTTGAATACTTTCTCTGATTCTTCCTAAGATAGGGTCTTCTCACTGGCGTTCCTTAACTTCCGATATGAGGGATGACTTTGATGTATTCTGAATCACAAAGCCACCAACCTCCGGATCCATTTGTCGGACTCCCAAACTAGCTAATTGATGGAGCTCTCTTACTAACTCATTCATTTTGACCTGCACTGGCATCGAGCTGACCATCGACTTACGACTAAGCGTGTCTGCTACAACATTAGCTTTACCGGCATGGTATAAGATGTCCACATCAAAATCCTTAAATAATTCAAGCCACCTCATTTGTCTCAAGTTCAACTCTTTCTGTTTAAATATGTATTGCAGACTTTGATGATCCATGAAAATGTCTACATGAACACCATATAAGTAGTGCTGCTAAATTTTCAGTGCATAGACCACCGCTGCCAACTCCAAATCTTGCGTCGAATAGTTTTTCTCATGTTTCCTCAATTGCATTGAAGCATAGGTAATCACTTTACCATGTTGCATTAGCACGCATCTTAAACGTACTCCTGAGGCATCATAATACACAACGTAGCCTTCTGGAACCTCTGGAAGAGTAAGGAGTGGTGCCGATGTTAGTCTATCTTTTAACTCTTAGAAGCTCTGCTCACAGGCATCAGACCACTGAAATCTTATGATTTTTTATGTAAACTTTGTTAATGGTGATGATATGGTAGAAAATCCTTCTACAAACATCCTATAATAGCCGGCTAAGCCTAGAAAGCTGCGAACCTCTGATGGGGTCGTGAGCCTCGGCCAATTCTTCACGTCTTCAATCTTCTGAGTGTCAACTTTTATACCTTCGTCTGGCACTATATGATTGAGGAAAGCCACTGAATTCAACCAAAACTCACACTTGGAGAGCTTAACATATTACTTATGATCCCGGAGCGTCTGTAGTACTACCCGCAAATGATCCACGTGCTCCGCCTCCGAGTAAGAGTAAACCATAATATCATATATAATTACTATCAAAAATACATCCAGAAACAGGAGAAATACATTGTTTATTAGATCCATAAATGCTGCTGGCGCGTTTGTGAATCCAAATGACATCACTAAAAACTCGAAGTGCCCATACTTTGTTCTGAAAGTCGTTTTCGGAATGTCCTTCTCTTTTACCCTTAGCTGATGGCACTCCGAACTTAGGTCGATCTTTGAGAAACATTTTGCACCTTGTAACTGGTCAAGCAACTCATCAATTCTGGGAAGAGGGTACTTGTTCTTGATAGTGACTTTGTTCAGCTGCCGATAGTCAATACACATCAGTAATGAGCCATCTTTCTTTCGTACAAACAATACCGGCGCACCCCAAAGAGATATGTTGGGCCTAATAAAGCCTTTCTCAACTTTTAATTGCACCTTTAGTTCTTTCCATTCAGTTGGAGTTATTCTATAAAGAGAAATAGATATCGGCTGAGTGTTTGGAAACACGTCTATACCGAACTCAATCTCCCTTTCGGGAGGAAGGCCTGGAAGTTTGTCTGGAAATACATCAAGAAACTCATTAACCATCGGAATTTATTGAGAAGTAGTTAGTTTGGCATCGACATCTCTAGCCCGAGCAAGATGGTATATACAACCTTTGGAGATCATCTTTCTTACTTTAAGGTATGAAATAAACCTACCTTTTGGTGTCACCATATTACCCTTCCATTCAAGGACTGCCTTGCCTAGAAACTAAAATCTAACAATCTTTGTTCGGCAATCAACATTAGCGTAGCACGATGCCAGCCAATCCATGCCCATAATAACATCAAAATCAACCATTTCTAATTCTACCAAATCTGCTAAGGCCTGATGGCTACAAACTAATACTGCATAATTTTGATAGACCCGTCTAGCAACTATCGACTCACCAACGGATGTAGACACCACAAATAGATCTCTTATCAACTCAGGCTCCATACCAAATTTGCAGGCAATGAAAAGTGGTGATATATGATATATTAGAGCATGGATCTAATAACGCATACACATTATATGAAAAGACTGATAATATACTTGTAATAACATTAGGTGAGGACTCCTGATCCTGTCAAGCCATCAATGCATAAATGCAGTTCTGGCCACCACCGAAGTTAGTTGCTCCAACCCTACCTCTGCCTCGACCAGATGATGTCTGATGACTTTGCCCTGACGGGTGTACTGAATGTGATGAAGTTTATTGGAGATCCGACCGGCTGGGCCCTAACACCTTCGCCTCTTGTCAGGCATTCTCGCATAATATGACCAAGATGACAGCAAGAATAACACCTATATGATCCTTGTTGACATGGTCCCGATGGATCTTACCTAGGGATGGCAACGGATAGGATCTGGATCGAATCCTACTAGATCCAGATCCATTTTTCATACCTAGATCCATATCCGGATCCAGATCCATTGGGTCCATAAAAATTAGATCCAAATCTGAATCCATCGGATCGGATCTGGATCCACATGTAAAAAATTTGTCTTGCTAAGAATTTTTTTTTTGAACCGACAAACGATTTTTACTTAGCTAATAGTTTACTGTGTCTCAATTTTGAAATGTTCATAATGAGATATTTTGTTTGTTGCCTCGTTTTGATTGTGAGCTATTAATTGAAAATGTTGGACAATGACAATAGTTGTGGAAAATGATGACTAGTATTTTCACAATGCAGAACTTGCATGTGCTTGGAATCTTCACAAATGAAGTGAATATAATTTTAACTACTTGTCTATGGAGATGTTAGTCATTCACTAATATAACATTGATTTTATTATCGAAGTTACCTCTTTATTTTTTGGTTTTTGAGTTAACGCGGAGATAAATTAAACTTGTTTTGAGAATTAAACTTGCAAGGGTGTGCTTAGCAATTTTAAAAAAATACTTATAAAATTACATTCTACGTTATGAATATATTTAATAAAAAACGGATCCACGGATCGGATCTCAAATACAAGATCCAGATCCAGATCCGATCCATCAGAAACGGATCCGGGTCCGATTCGGATCCGTCGAGTTCAAATTTTGAAGATCCATATCCTATAAAATGGATCTGGATCCACCGGATCTGGACAGGGTCCAGGATCCACTGCCATCTCTAATCTTACCACACTGCTTGCATCGAGTCAACGATGGCCTCATCTGACTAGAGTCCCCTCTATAATAAGATCCTAATGCTTGTGAACTCTGACCTGGTCCAGATTGAACAGTCCGATCAACCCTCGATCTTGAAAATGGTAATGATGCGCTAGCTGCCAGGTAGGATGGGCGTCTATAAAGCTGTGGCCTAGGCCTACCTCTGAACTCTCCTACGTCACCTACGGATCGAGCCCTCTTATGCTGTCCCCTATCATGATCACGATCTACCTGCTATTGGCTCTTATGATCCTCCAGATTCTGTACATATACCTAAATGTGAGCAATATCCATATCCGGATTCAGAGAAGCCGTAGTACACTCATTGAACAACTGCGGCCCCAAGCCAGTAACAAACTTATGTACCCGGTCACTCATCTTAGCTATAATCGTAGGAGCATATCTGGTCAATAAATTAAACTGTAAGCTATATTCTCGAACACTCATATTACCTTGCTCAAAGTGTAAAAGTCTATCCTGCATGGCCCATCGAAGATCAACCGACAGAAAATGTTGTAAGAAGGCCTCTGAAAACTCTCTCCATCCTGCTGGTGGAGCACGAGGTCCCCTAGAATGCTCCCATGTCTCATACCAGGTCACGCGACATCCCGCAGTCTATAAGAAGTAAACTTTACCGACTTAATATCGGTAGCATCCATTACCCGCAAGGTACATTGTATCTGATCTAGAAAATTCTGTCGGTCCGTGTTCAGGTCCGATCGCGTGAATACCAGAGGGTCTAGCTTGATAAAATCCCGAGCTCTCACGCTAGTGGCTCTATCAGAATGATTAGGAAAATGTACAACACTTCGCATATCAAGATCCTCATCTGGAGTATCAGGTGGAGGAACTGGGGGTACTACAGCCCCACTACGCTCCTCTACACGGGTGGAATTGGGAAATTATATGAAGGAGTTGCACTGTGGGTCTCACTTTGGCCCTCGCTAGCAGGTGGCACTCGGCTGGTACCTTCGCCCACAGCCATATTCAACGCCCTCATACTCTGGAACTTCTTCCTTGTTGTAGACATTGCTGGAATCATAAATAGGAGACAAATTAGAAGTGGAATGCTTATAACTCAGCTCTACGCACGATCTAGAACAAGAAAGAAAATTAACCATCCTAAATAGCCTCATGTCTATAAGTGTGGTGCACAACACACCCATAAATAAGACTTTACTAGCACGGCTTGTAAACTCCCTAGGAAAGACCTGGCTTTGACACCAAGTTTGTCATGACCTAAACTGTGCGTTATTTCTGCTACATATATAGGTGCCTTCTTTAATGATGGCATTTTAATTATATTTATTATCAAAGAGAAATGTGTCACGACCCAAACCGGAGGACCGTGACGGGCACCCGGACCTTACTTGCCGAGTACCACTAACCATATAGCTAACATCTAACCATAATTAATCATGGCCCAAAGGACCGTCACAAAGTACCCTACTGCCACATAGAAATGATAAACTGGAAAGAAGCTACGTAAACTCTTACAAACAGAAGGACTCAACCCATGCATATATACATACTAAGGTCAATGAGGCCATACATGATTGCTATACACAAGACACTATCTACAAGCCTCTAAAGAGTATGCAATATCATAAGGTAGGGACAGGGCCCCGCCATACACATATGTACATGCAAAAATACCATATCGAGATTAGACCGCCACATACAAACAAGTAGAGTGCTCTAATATTCGCGGATTCAAGGGGCATAAAACACAGAGACCCCCGATAAAAGGGACGTCAGTACGACTGATGTACCGAGTATGTCAGGCATGAAGAATAACATAATAGAGACATAAAAGTAAACTGAGACAAGAAATAACCAACTAGTAGTTAATGCCTCTAAGGGCCATAATGTGCATAAGTATCATGTCTGTGTAGAATGCCTCTGAGGGCCATAATATACATAAGTATCATGTCTGTGCGGAGTGCCTCTAAGGGCCATAATATGCCTAAATGTCATGCACAATGCGGTCATACATATACATATGCGTATATAACGCCAGCACGCCTCTGTGGGCATCCCATCATGTCATATCAGCCTCAGTAGGCATAATTATTATCGTGTATATCTGTACCAGCTGCAGATGGTGTGTGTATATAACGCCTTCCTCTTTCCCATGCCCATACATATATATTTTATACATATAGTAGAGTATATAACTCATTTGAGGTCAAGGTGTGTACATGAATATAATGCATGAATGTTATGATAATAAGACACTATAAGTTTGTCAGAGTAATGTAATATCGCTTCACCTCCGATTAATATTATGAATACTAACATCTTTCCCATATACCTCAATAGGGATTTAGGAACATATTTAGACATGCTTTGACAATAGGAATGAATAACATGAGCATTCTTAACTACTAAGAGTAGAATCATTTATGGGACAATATCACGTTTACATTTCGTACTTAGAACATGCCAAAAGAAAGAAGGATTGGCCTTAACATCCCATAGCCATTGTGTGTCTAGAATACAACTAAAGCAGCATGCAATGCGCCCCAATCTTATTTTTCAAGAAACCCTCTTCTTCCATCTTACTTCACTTCGAACAAATACCGAATTCAAAAACATGACACTATGGAACAACGGAATCGATGTGGTGCACAAAACACGATATGTTATTCTTGGAAGCAAATCATACGTTTATTGCTTAATTTAAGAACTTAAGTTGCTGCAAAATACATGGACTCTCTCATGTTGCTAATGCTAACTAAATGATGCACACACATATATATAATCCTTCATAGGAAGCTACTAAAGAAAAATGATCTTAATTATAACATCTTTGATGTTTTTTTCTTGTGAGATCTAAATGATAAAGTCTAAATATTGAAAGGAGTTTATTACTTCCTAGTCTTAAGATCACAAATGGAAAAAGATGGTGTTGCCTACGTTGCTTAAAGAAATTATTTACATAAATGTTATCTCCAATATTTGTCATCACTAATGGACCACACCTTTTAGTTGACATATCCCTCTAATGGTACCACCAAACACTTAATAATGCTTAGTCATTTGACTACTTTTTCTCATGGTGACATGTGGAATTGTTGTCCCCTCACTAATTATCTAAATGGAGCTTTAATGAATTCTTTTGTTTCCCTCTATACTCCCACATTATAATTATGTGATATAACACTAGTTCATAGCCTCTTTTGGTACATACAAAATATTACTTCTAATCACCATCGTCACACTTGTTACGTCCTAAATTATTTTAGGACTGCATCCTTTTGTATACTAAGCTCTTTATGTGAATACCTAATTATAACAAAATTTTCCCATGACCCAGGTCTACTTGCATACGTCTAGCTGTTTAAACCATTGCCCGAAAGTACGTGATGTTACAGAATGCAAGAAATGCATTAGAAAATTTGCAAAGTTCACCACATAGCAATCCTGTTCATAACTATCTTCCTGTATTGAGCAACCAAACATTAGTCATAACATATTTTAGGCTAAATCAGTAAATAACCTTCCGATAGACAGAGAGAGTTTATTAGTTTCTCTTTTCCATTTAACTTTGTTACTTTCTTCTCATCTTAGTTTATGATAACCAATTATACTTCAAGCTTTAAGCAAGTAACTACATACATGCCAGTGTGAGTAATTGGTATTCTGTTACCATCACCCATGGCGACCTGCTCCATGCCAATGTATTCCTGCAAGTTGTGAGGTTCAGCAGTTATGTGACGATTTTCTCCAGAGTCGAGAATCCAAGGGTTGTTTGAGGCGTGCATTCCTGAAATATAGTTGGACTGGGCCTCAACATGATTATGAGATTTGAATCTACATACACTTGCAACATGACCGAGTTTGTTGCACAATTGGCAGCGAACACCGTCATAGGAGTTGTAGGTGTTCGAAGATCGCCACTGATTGGCTGAATTAAAGAGATTGTTGGATCGCCATTGTTTGTTGCTGCCAATGTTATTGTTGGGGCGAAGATTGTTGCGATTATACGAGTTACCAGACTATTAGATGTAGCAGCAGCAGCAGTAATCTGGCTAGGAGCTTTCTTTGACTCTTTATGTCTTAGGAAAAGCTCATGATCAAGAAGCTTTTCATAGAGTTCTTCGTACGTAATAGTGGAGTCATGAGCACGGATCGCAGCAGAAATCTCACAAAACTTTGGACCAGACCACTCAGGATTTTAACAATAAGTTCAGAGTTTGTTACCGGGGTTCCAGCAGTAGAGAGTTCATCAGAAATAGACCAAATATTTTGCATATATTCAATGACTGGTTGGGAGTGTTTGGTGAGTCGCACAAGAAGATCGCGAAGACTGAAAACTCTGGTTTGGGACTTGTTCGCATATGCAGTGTGCAATGCTTCCCGGGCTTTCTTTGTTGAATCAGCAGCAGCAACAGTAGAGGCTATCGTTGGATCAACAGACGCCATGAGTGCATTTTGAATGAGTTGGTCTTGACGAAACCAAATAGGACATGTAGCATAGGCAGTAGTTACTGTGCCAGTTGTGATAGTGCGAGATGGGGCAGGAGTAGACCCATCTAAATGACCAAAGAGATCATGACCATGCATAAGCATGGAAAATTAGGCTTGCCAAGTTGAAAAGTTTTGGCTGCCTTGTAATTTTATTGGCAATTGGGACGCTGGATTAAATTGGATGATTGTTGCACCGATAGTGTTTTCGGCATTAATGACTTGAAGTGTGTTGGCCATTTGTGGAGGGTGGGTGGGAGAGAAAAAATAGGATCTTACTCGTTAGAGTTTGGTGAGGCTATTGATACCATAAAGGAACAAGATAGAAGGCAGAAAACTCATTCATTGTATTGCTGGAATGCTGCCAGTATATATACAGATTAGGCTAACAATATCCTAAACTAACTCCACCACAAATTGAGGAGATAATGTTAATCCTAACAAAGTGCTAACGACCTAGTAAAACAGTAAAAACCAGTAGTAAACTACTAGTAAAAACCAGTTGTAACTATTGAGTAATATAGCAGTAACTAATTCTACTAAACTAATACAACAGTAAACTAATGCACTGAAGTGATAACCAATTATACTTCAAGCTTTAAGCAAGTAATTACATACATGCCCTAGAGACTTAGGTAGGTTTACTTAATGACATTTAATCTGGTAACCTCCGGATGCAGTTCTCTGATTCAAGTAATAGGATGCTTTTGTGGTATGGTTCTCGGCTCACAAACTGTGCTGGCATTCTTTCACAGGGTTGTTTGCTTTTTCTCTTATTTAAATTTCTTCAATCATGGTTTAAGTCCCTAATAATTGATTCTCGATTTTGGATTTTCTGTAGCAGGGTATATGCGGAGGAATGATAGATAAGTACACAGTCATATAATTGGTTTTTTTGGTGTTGTTTAAAGGTCCACTTTACTGGCCAACATTTGTAGTTGCAGTTGTTACAGCCATTATTGCAAGTCAAGCAATGATATCTGGAGCTTTTTCTATTGTGGCCCAGGCACAAAGTCTAGGTTGTTTCCCAAGGGTGAAAGTAGTTCACACATCAGCAAAACACGAGTGTCAACTTTACATCCTTGAACTCATTTACTTTCTCATGTTTTCTTGTGTTGTAGTCACTCTCAGCTTCAAAAACTCAGAATAATTGGGGAATGCTTATCATTAAATTAATTAGTGATGATCTTATCGGCTAACTAGGAAGGAAGTGCTTAGCTTTAGAAAAAGGTCATGATATAATATTGTTAAGAGACAACAAATTACAATATATATCATCTTATTAGCATGTGTACTTAAGACATATATTTATCATATTTTATGTTGTATAATTATGATAGAATTGGATCCTTATTAGAGAAGGATTCAACATTGTACACCTATATATATTTGTATTAATGAGAAAGGCTCCCCAAGGGAAATTAATACAATTTTACATGATATCAGAAGCCAAAACCTAAACCCTAATTCTTTTCTTTCCTCTCGGTTTCTGCGGCCTTACCTCGGTTTCCTCAACCGGCGGCTGCATTGTGTCAGAATTTCTTTCTTTGATTTCTGTCCATTACCTAAGAATGAGAACAGTCCCTTGTCCTTTTTTTTCTTTACTAGAACAACAAGCAAAGTGCTTGTTCAAACTGCTCCTACTGCATGTCTCTTTACCCGAGAAACAGTAAGCTGCCTACTTTTTTTTATTTCTGCCTTCCAAGTATTAATTGGAAAGAGGGGACAGTAGGTGCACCCTTGCCAAGACCTGCAGGCCTTAGTTTTGACTTTTGATTGCTTCTTCTCTGCTTTTCCTATTCCTTTTTCGAGAAACAAAAGCCACATAACTTTTCTGCTTTTTGCTATCTTTTTGTCCTTTACCCGACAATAATTAAAATTTTGTCCTTTACCTGAAAACAAATCAATGACTTCCTTGACCCGTAAACAGCCTGATAATGCGTGGTATATGGATATGGGCGCTACGTCTCATCTCACCCACAATTCAGGTAATCTTCCTCAACTACGCCAGTTACCAACTCCACAATCTATTATGGTCGGTAATGGTCATTGGATTCCAATTCAAGGGTTTGGCCACACCCTTACCCCACTATCGCATCCCCACTTCACTCTTAAAAATGTCTTTTATGCCCCAAACATCATCAAAAATCTAATTTCTGTTAGAAAATTTGCCATCGATAACTCTATCTTAATTAATTTTGACCCGTTTGGATTTTTCGTAACGGACCTCCGTACCGAAAAACTCCTTACGAGATGCAATAGTGAGGGGGATCTATATCCGTTCCTAACCACATCCGCTGCTAGTGTCACTCCTCACACCTTTCTAACAACCATATCTCCCTCTACGTGGCATTGTAGACTTGGTCATCCGGGCTCTCACATTTTTTATTCTCTTAGAAACTGAAATTTAATCCAATGTAACAAAGGGAACCTTTCTCATAGTTGCTCCTCCTGTCAGTTAGGAAAATATGTTAGACTACCATTTACGACTTCTATGAATACCACTTTCTCTCCCTTTGATATTATTCACGCTGATTTATGGACCTCTCCCATTACTAGCAACCTAGGACATAAATATTATTTAGTTTTTTTGGATGATTTCTCCCACTTTCTTTGAGTCTATCCACTAAAACTCAAATCTCAAGTGTTCTTCAAATTTGTAGAGTTTCATACATTGATCAAACGAAAATAGATGGCTTTACCATATACTAACGACATCTATTTTCGTTTCTCGTGCCCATACCTCCCCTCAAAATGGTAAAGCCGAAAGAATTCTCTGAACCATTAATAATATGATTCGTACTCTCCTTTTTCATGCGTCTCTCCCTCCTACTTTTTGGGTATATGCACTAAAAATGGTAGAACACGTTCTCAATATTTTACCTACCCGTGCGATTCAAAATAGATCATTTACCGAAATTCTCTACAGTCGGATCACTACCTATGACCATCTTGGAAATTTTGGTTGTATGTGTTACCCTAATCTGACATCCATGGCCCCCCACAAATTGGCACCCAGATTTGCTCCGTGCACCTTCCTCGATTTCTGGTCAAATCATAGGGGATACCTGTGCTATGAGCTCTCCATCGACAAAATCATAATATCTCGCCACGTCCCTTTTGTTGAGTATGTTTTCCCATTTGGCAACATTAAAAAATTCAGAGTCATTGATTACCAATTCCTCGAAGATTCGAACCCATAACTGCTTGTCCAAAAAGCATTCCGCCAGATCGTTATCGTTCCCGGCGCGGCAGTAATACGCCGCCACCACCACTGGCCGGATCGTCAGCTCCACATCCCCTCTAGTCTGATCTGCCACCACCACTGCTTAGTTAAACCCTTGTCGGGGTACTTCCACCTCCAGATCTCCCGTCATCCCGACCAATCAAGTCGATCCACCATCAGAACCGTCACATCGCCACCTGCCGCCATCACTACCGACAACATCTATGCGCCCGTGTCACCGCCTCTATCTCCGTCACACATATCACTGATTGACACCACCTCCGACAATCAACACAATATCTCTGGATCACCAAAGGTAATCATCCATACCACCAACCGGAACTAATCACCACCACCTACTATGTCGCAGCCTCCAAAAGTATCCGTAGCCGGTAACCCAGTCAACCACCCCTCTACCAGAACCCTACCAGTCATCAAAACCACAACCACACCTAGTCCTAATACCCGCAACACCAACACCATACCAACCCACCACCGATACAGTCCCAACCCACCACCATCACCATACCCAACACCACCCTACCCGAGGACATCCCCTGACACACCTCACCCAATGTCGTGTCTCGTTGATATCACATGTCCCTGTTCCGACACCAACCACAAAACCAGTGACCCGACACCAAAAACCTAACCAAATACCCATCTACCAATGATACCCACTCACCCAATGGAAATCTGTGCCCAACAAGGGATTTTCAAGCCCAAATTCCAGTTTAACTTATCAACAAAAACAATTTCCCCCATTCCCCAAAACCCAAAACTAGCGAAACTTGACCCTAATTGAAATGCGGCCATGTGTGAGTAATTTAATGCTTTAACAAAACAACACACTTGGGATTTGGTTCATAGACTGAAGGGGTGAATGTGATCTGATGCATGTCGCTTTTTCATAAAAAATACAAAGCCAGTGGTGCTCTAGAGAGGTACAAGGCACAATATGTGGCTAATGGCACTAATCAGCAGAAGAGTATCGATGACCTTTGTGGAATGAGTTTATGAGCTACTTAAAGCTCAAGACAAAGGAGATGACCTTTGAAAAACTTATTATCAAACTCCAAATTCAGGAAGATAATAAGAAGGCCTTGCCTAGGGGTAAACAACCTGTTGAGGCAAAGACAAATCTGGCTGAGGCCAAAGGGAACCCAAGCAAGAAGTGGAAGTTCCAGAAAGACAGCAAGACCCACGCAACGGAGATGTTCAGAGGTAACTGTCATCACTGTGGGAAACCTGGTCATAAGATCAAGGAATGCCGCAAGCTCAAGACTGAGCAATAATAGAAAGCCAAGGCTAAAGGCAAGGCGCATGCTAACATTGTCAAGGACAAGCTCCTGGATGACATGATTGAGGAGTTCTCAGCAGTGGTGCTTAAAGAAAACCTGGTTGAGAATCCCATACAGTGGTGGATGGACACAGGTGCTACCAGACACATCTGTTCCAATAGAAATGCCTTCTCCGCGTATACATCGGTCAACGACAAAAAGATGTTCATGGGCAGCAACGCTTCGTCTGACGTGCTGGGGGGTAGGAAAGGTGGTCCTGAAAATGACTTCTGGAAAGGAGATCACTCTGAAGGAAGTGATGCATGTCCCTAAGATTAGGAGAAATTTAATTTCAGGACCTTTATTGGTTAATGCTGGTTTTGGGCTAGTGTTTGAATCCAATAAATTTGTACTCACTAAGAATGACACTTTTTGTGGGGAAAGGCTTCGTCTGTGAAGGCCTCTTCAAAGTTAACGCTATGTCTGTAATGCGTTCAAGTAATAAAGTTAAAGCTTTTTCTTATTTGCTTGAGTCTTCTAATTTATGTCATCATAGATTAGGATATATTAAATACAAATCCATCCAAAGGTTGGTAAAATTGGAGTTGTTGCCGTCTATCGCCGTAAACCCTCAACATAAGTGTGAGGTGTGCGTAGAGGCAAAACTCACAAAGCTTCATTTTTGATCCGTCGAAAGGAATACCACTCCTCTAGAACTTATTCACACAGATATATTTGATTTGAAGTTTGTACAAACTAGAGGGGGGAACAAGTACTTTGTGACATTCATTGATGATAGCATAAGGTATTGTTACCTTTACTTATTGAAAAGTAAGGATGAAACCTTTGAAGCGTTCCGACGTTACGAAGCAGAAGTTGAGAACCAACTAAGCATACAGATTAAATCAATTTGTAGCGATAGAGGGGGAGAATACATAGCGCCATTTGAGGAATATTGTGCCCAATCAGGCATTGTTCATCAAACGACGGCTCCATACTCACCTCAATCAAATGGTATGGCGGAACGTAAGAACCACACATTGAAGGAAATGATGAATGCCTTGCTCATCAATTCTGGTATTCCCCAAAACATATGGGGAGAAGCCGTCCTTACCGCTAATATGATTCTTAACAGAGTCCCACATAAGGGTAAGGACAAAACTCCATATGAATCATGGAAGGGAAAGAAACCCACCTATAAATATTTAAAGGTATGGGGTTGTCTGGCAAAGGTTGAAGTACCCAAGCCAAAGCAGGTCAACATTGGGCCTAAGACTGTAGATTGCATATTCATCGGATTGGCAAATAACAGTAGTGCTTATCGTTTCTTAGTGCATAAGTCAGCTATTCCAGATATCCACGGGGGTACAATCATGGAATCAGGGAATGTTTAATTCTTTGAAGGTACCTTTCCTAGAAAGGAAAAAGACATAACCTCTTGCAAACGAAGTTATGAACAAAGGTCTCAAGAATCGGGAGTCGTTGACGGCCCGGATCTAGATGGTTCAGATCTAGCGGATCTCGAAGTGGCTGAATATCCGGAATCTAGTGTTCCAGATTCTCAGAACTTGGAGACTCCAGAGATGGAACTAAGGCGAAGTAAAAGGGCCAGGAAGGATAAATCCTTCGGTCCTGACTTTGTAGCTTATATGGTTGATGATGAACCAAGGAAAATTACAGAAGCATTGTCAACTCCAGAGGCACCGCTCTGGAAAGAAGTTATTGAGAGTGAAATAAGCTCCATTCTACATAACCATACTTGGGAGTTGGTTGATCTTCCTCCGGGAAATAAACCGCTGGGTTGTAAGTGGATACTCAAACGGAAGTATAATGCAGATGGGTCTATAGATAAGTACAAGGCCAGGTTGGTAGTCAATGGCTATCGGCAGAAAGAAGGTCTTGACTACTTTGACACTTACTCTCCGGTATCTCGGATGACGTCCATACGGGTATTCATTGCGATCGCAGCTTTGCGTGACTTTTAGATACATCAAATGGATGTAAAGACAGCCTTCCTAAATGGTGATTTAGAAGAAGAAATTTATATGGACCAACCCGAAGGGTATGTGGTTCAAGGGCAAGAGAAGAAAGTTTGTCGGCTTGTCAAATCTCTATACGGGCTGAAACAAGCCCGAAGCAATGGCACGAAAAGTTTGATAGTACTTTACTATCAAAGGGTTTCTCCATTAACAAGTGTGACAAATGTGTCTACACGAAAGGTAACTCTGACTCGGTCGTCATGATATGCATGTATGTAGATAATATGTTGATCACAAGAAGCAGTCCTAGGGTAATCCTAGAGACTAAGAACATGTTGAAACAATGCTTCAACATGAAGGATATGGGTATCACAAATGTCATCTTAGGGATAAAAATCGCTAAGATGTCTGACGGACTAGTCTTATCTCAGTCTCACTACATCAAGGATGTTTTGAGAAAGTTCAAGATATTTGACAGTTCACCGATAAAGTCACCAATGGATTGAAATCAAAAGCTTGATAAAAATTATGGTGCACCCATATGCCAGGAGCGATGTGCACAGGTGATCAGTAGTTTGATGTACATAACAAACTACACCCGACCTGATATTGTTTATGCAGTCAATAAGTTGGCTGGGTTTACCCGTAATTCGAGTGATGATCACTGGAAGGCGTTGAATCGGGTATTACAATACCTGAAACACATGTTAACTTTTGGGTTACATTATTCGAGATATTCAGCTGTACTAGAGGGGTACAGTGATACAAACTGGATATCTGATATAGAGAACACCAAGTCCACCAGTGGGTATGTATTTATAATTGGTGGTGGGATTGTGTCTTGGAAATCCTCTAAGCAAACTTGCATCGCCCGATCCACAATGGAATCGGAGTTTATCACTTTAGACAAAGCAGGAGAAGAAGCTAAGTGGCTTCATGACTTCTTAGAGGATGTTTCGTGTTGGAACAAACCTGTACCTTTTGTAATGATCCACTGCGACAGCCAGTCGGCTCTAGAAAGGGCATGGAATGCTATGTACAATGGCAAGTCTCTTCATATTCGACGAAGGCATAAGACCGTTAGGCAGCTGATCACCACGGGTATAATATCCATTGATTACATAAAGTCAACGGATAATATAGCAGACCCCTTGACAAATGGCTTACCCAAGGATCAGATATTCATGCCTGTCTAGGGGAATGGGCTTAAAACCCAAAGTATAAGGACCAATACGGTGGTAACCCAACCTTACTGACTGAAGATCCCAGGAATTTGGTTCAATGGGAAAACTAAGCTGTAAAGGTTCAGTTGATCACTTCAGTGGAAGAATGAGCACTTCGGATAGTGATTTCTGTAAAGAAACACCAAATCCAAAGTCGTTCCCGCAATAGACGTTAACTGCTATCAGCAGTGTGGGTAAATGTTAAGTTTTCAAAACCTTTAATGATCCTCAACAGTTAAGGTTAGGTTGGGGAAACTTTTAATGGTTCCTAACACTCTTGAATTGGGGTATAGCATGATACCTTGTAGGAGACCACCTATTTAAGTGTGAGGACATGCTACCTCAAATGAACGCACTTAAGAATCCAAGAAGTTGTCCACGGCCACAATGGACAAAACATTACGAAGAAGAGAGTAAGGAAATTTGTTGTGTTGGTACTATTGACTTGGCTTACATTAAACACTGACGGTTCAAGACATCACATTCACCGCGCAGTAAGTAAGTCCGATGGTATTTAACTATGGAAGGTTCAAATCTGAAGCTACCTCTCCTTATGCAACATCAGTCCGCTGAAATATTGATGGGAAAAGGCACCATGTGAGTGCGCCAAAATCTCTTTTAAGAGGGGATTGTTGGAAATTTGCCTTTGGCGGGAGATGCGTCCAACCATCTTTAATGGCTTAAACACTAGTGTTCCGCATGTTGGAAACTTTGGTTCTTCACACGTGCATAATCTACAAAGTAAGTACCGTATGGCCAAGGATCGTCAAATTTCATTAAGAAATGAAAGAGATATTGGTCCACGAAGTCAGGTGTTTGAAGCATGGAAAAGGGTGGTAAAGACCAATCCTCCCTCATCGGTGGGGGAAGAAGATTTGTTTAGTTTATAAGTCTTAGAGTTGTAATACTTAGCAGTTACTTATTTTCATTTTCTGCACCATTGTAATCAACAGAAAGATTATCTCATGTGCCGAGCTTCAGTTTCGCCCATCACATAAACAAAGATTACTATAGAAATGCATACCATTTAGAGATTGTTTTATTCTTGTATTAATCTGAAGTTTACGCTCTCTAATTTTGCAGGACCTATACTTGTTTATGTACATATATTTTAAAAGTCATCTCATTAAACTTAGTATACAGACAAGTTATTTTTAAGTTGTGAATGTCATGCACTATACATCTTTCATACATACAAGAATATTTTTTTCCGGCCCTAAATATTATTAAAAGACGACGAATTACCATATATATATCATCGACATTTATCCTATGTAGACACTCTAAGGTACACATTAGACGGATCATATGTATGGTAATAATCTGTCTTTTTCACAAATGTAGTGATGTCATTAATGCTTGAATTTCCTCTAATGTTCGCCACCTAGCCTCAGGCACCAATTTTTGCAGGGAAACAAATGCAAACATAAAAAATACACCAGCTAAAATATGCAGGTTTAGTCCAATCAATCAAATAAAAGAGAACAATAACAGAAATCATGATCAGTACATAAGAGAGAATAGAGTTTTACCTGCTGATAGATCACCAGTGAAACAAGAAATTAAAATCATAGGTCACAACTCACAATCAAACCAATCCAACAAGATTTTCATTATTTTGAACAGTCTCAGGAAGCATTTTAATTTTTCCTCGAAAGTGCTCTAGAAAGGATGACAAACATGGATCAGTCTTGCCAATATTGCATATGGATTCAGTGAGTAAGCTTACAATAAGTGAATAAACTTATTTTCGGTTGAATAAGTCACAAATCTGGACTCGGACAACTACTGAGTTATGTTGCTCGGACTCCACAAAATTGATGTCACACCCTTGCCGGATCTTGCAAAATGCATTGATTTTGGAGGATGCCACACGCACCCGACAACATTTCTAAAGGACCACATATTTCTATAATGACACTGAATAAACTATTTCGATCTACTATAACTTATTTAATAATTAGCAGTAACTTTATATTAAGAAATAATTAGACATATTTTTATTATATTTCGGTCCCTGCAAATGGAGAGAAAATTTAGTGGAAAATTAATTATATTCCCTCTCCTTCTCCAACTATAATCCTTTTACCTTTTTCTTTGTCCGGTCAAACTAAAGAAGGATATAGAATTGTGTTTTACTGTATTTCCTTTAACTTCCTTTCCGCGCAAATTTCCAAAAAAAATGTTTATAAGATTTGGAAGATTTAAACCCATTTAGGTAATACCATAATGCAACTAATGGCCAGATTTAATAAATCTGATTTCCAAACAAATTTGGAATACAACTTATTAACTTGCCAACTGAATTAGGAATACAACTTATTAGTTACCAAAAACAAATTAGGAAGGCAATTTAATAATTTCCCAAATGCACTAGGAAATATGGCAGGTTCTCTATAAATAAGTTCATTAATCAAGCACATCACGGCACAAGTACCTTTCCACATAACTATCAACCCATGGCGTTTACTAGTGTTCACAGTGATAATGATTCAATGCATAGGCTCTTGAGGCCAGATGTAGTAGACAGTCTTCGAGGCCAATCCTCACAAATTTTGGGCGATTTAAATGATGATATTGTGTTCGATAGACTGATTGATCATTATATGCAGAATATTACCCCTGACTTTGACTTTCAGGATGATGATCTTGAGGAAAACATGGATGATCAAAAGGATAAAGAGGAGGATGCTATACTGGGGTATTTTAAAACAAGAACTCACCGTGTCGCTGCGCCTAAAGAAGTAGCTGATAAAGAATCTGCAGAGATTTGTTCCATATGTCTGGTGGAATTTGAGCATGAAGAGACAATTGGGACACTTCCGTGCGGACACGAATATCATACCAACTGCATCAAACAATGGTTGTTGAGGAAAAAAGATTGTCCCATGTGTCGAGCTTCCGTTTTGCCCTTCACATCAACAAACATTATTTTAGAAATGCATAGCCTTTAGCTATTATTTTATTCTGAAATTCTGTTGTATTATCTGAAGTTTTTTTTTATATAATTTTGCAAGACCTATACTTGTTTGTGTACTTATATTTTAGATCTCATCTCATTAAACTTAGTATACAGACAAGTTGATTTTAAGTTGTGGATGTCATGCGCTATACATCTTTCGTACATACAAGAACATTTTTTTCCTGTCCTAAATATTGTTAAGAGACGACAAATTACGATATATATCATATGACTGAGATCGACATTAATTAGTGCTTATATAGACACTCTGACCTATAGATATTTCTTTTCCACAATTGTAGTAATGTCATTAATGCTTGAATTTCTTCTAATGTTAACCTAGCTTAGGGCACCAATTTTGCGATGAAAAAAACAATTTAGCCGAAAACAAATCCAAACATAAAGAATACACCTGCTAAAATTTGCAACTTTAGTGCAATCAATCAAATAGAAGAGAACAATAACTGGAAAAGGATTAAAAAAATATGATTATTGTACTAAGAGAGAATAGAGTTTTACCCGCAGTGAAACAAGAAAGATTGATGAATTTGGATCAAAAGCCATCATTATAGAGGCAACACTAGTTGAACAACCTTGGCAATATTTTTTTACTCCTTCAAAGGCTATTATTCCAGTTTATTAACCACAAAACTCGTGGATAATTAGGACCCACCATGTAACACCCCATACTTTCGGACGATGGTTTGAACAACTAGGTGTATGTAAGTAGACCCGAATCATGGAAGATTTACGTCATATTCACGTACCCAAATGAAGAGCTTAGGATATAAAAGGATGTGGTCCCGAAATAATTTAGGACTTAATAAATGTGACGATGGGGATTAATAACAATAGTTGTATATCCCCAAAGAGGTTATGGACTAGTGCTAAATCGCACGATTATGACATTGAGTGTATGAAGGTTTTATAAGTCATTAAGATTTAAGTGAATTGTGATCAAAAAATTAATTATGTGTGTGATTAAATAATTTGTGTTGTGGGAGAATTATTATGTGGACATAGTCCACATATGTTATGGACAGGTGGCATAGACTACATGCACATAAAGAAATGGTGCAGGTGATGACTAACTAGAGAATTACTTATATAGTTACACGTGTAAAAGGTAGCTATTCCTTAGTGATTCATTTTCATTTCCTTCACTAAATGGGTTCATAAAATTGCGTGGGCTGCTACATTACTTTCCATAAAAAGACTTTCCCCTTTTCAGTTTTAATAAAAATGTATGAAGCACTTACCCTTAGCTAGTATTATCTCTATTGTTGGAAACAATACATTTTGTACATCTCAAGAACGACAAAACATCTTGGTTTACTTTAATTTAATGGGTGTGTTTGGAGCATGTTAATTTAGCTTCATCTATATTTCACCGAATTATTTAGTTCCTATTAGGGTTGGATCCTTCATTTACCACGTCTCACGAACTCGTATGAGTATTTAAGATATGCTAAGGAAAATCCTTCTTTTTTGGCATGTTGTAAATACGAAATGTGAACGTAAAATTGTCTCATAAATGATTCTACTCTTAGTAGTTAAGAATGTCCATGTTATTCATTCCTATTGTCAAAGCATGTCCAAATACGTTCCTAAATCTTTACTGAGGTATATGGGAAAGATGTTAGTATTCATAATGTTAATCGGAGGTGAAGCGCTATTACATCACTCCGACAAACTTATTGTCACGACCCAAACTGGAGGGTGATGACGGGCACCCGGACCTAACCTGTCGAGTAACACTAATCATATATTTAACATATAACCGTAGTTTCTCATAGTCCACGAGGGCCACCACAAGATACCCTGTTGGTATATGAAAATAGTAAAATGAAACAAGAGCTATGTAAATTCTGGTAACCAGAATGACCCAACCTATATACATATACATACCAAGGCCGACAAGGCCATACATGACTACTATACACATGACAATTGTCTACAAGCCTCTTAAAAGTACGTAACATCACAAGGTCGTGACGGGGCCCCACCATACCCCAACGCATAAACAAAATATCGTACCACGACTAGACTGCAACTCTGAAACAAATATAGTGCTCCAATATCATCTGAATTGGCAACCTACTGGTGCGGACCGTCATCCTATCTACCTGAACCTGCGGGCATGAAACGCAGTATCCCCCGACAAAAGGGACGTCAGTACGAATAATGTACTGAGTATGGCAAGCATGAAAAATAGCATAATAGAAACCTGAAAGTAACCTAAGACAAGAAACAACCAACCAGTAGAGAATGCCTCTGAGGGTCATAATATGCCTAAGTACCATGTCTGTGCAGAATGCCTCTAAGGGCCATAATATGCATAAGTATCATATCTGTGTAGAATGCCTCTGAGGGACATAATATGCATAAATGTCATGCACAACGCAAATGCGGTCATACATATACATATACATATGAGTAGACAACGCAATCAAGATTCTGTGGGTATCCCATCATATCATATCGACCTCTGTAGGCATAATCATTATAATGTATATCTATACCAGCTGTAGCTGGTGTGCGTATATAATGTTGTATCCCTTTCCCCATTCCCCATACATTTATAATGCATACATATAGTATAGTATATAACTCATTTGAGGTCAGGGTATGTAGATGAATATAATTCATGAATGATATGAAAATAAGACACTATAAATTTATCGTAGTGATGTAATGTCGCTTCACCTCCGATTAACATTATGAATACTAACATCTTTCCCATGTATCTCAATAGGGATTTAGCAACATATTTAGACATGCTTTGACAACAGGAATGAATAACATGAACATTCTTAATTACTAAGAGTAGAATCATTTATGGGACAATATTACGTTCACATTTCGTACTTAGAACATGCCAAAAGAAGAAATGATTTGCCTTAACATACCTTTATGTCTACTTCCCAATGGGGTGACAGAATTAACTTCCTTATCTATTCAAGCGCAACGAAAAATGGAACGACGGGATTGAAGTGGTGTGAAAAAAACCGCATTGTTCTTGAGAAAGAATACATATTTTTTCGATAGAATTTAATGTTTCATCCACAAAAGGAAATATCAAGTTGCTGCCAAGGTTTTTCCTCCTAAATGAATGAATAGTTTACTAAAAGGAAATGATCTTCACAATTCTACAAGGAAACGTTGCTGGTACATTTTGGTTAAGAGATAAAAATGGGAATAATCTAATAATGGAAATGGGCGTGCAACATACTTATGCTCATCCCCAAAATGCCAAATGAATTAGTCACCAACTTAAAGAACCTCATTTATACGTGTAACCCACCTAACATAATCTCTTATTACTTAAACCACCGTAAGATGCCACAATACCCCTTATGTGGATGTATATAAGACTTGCTTCCAGTTATCCATGACATGTGTCCACCTAACAATTATCCATAATATGTATTAATCAAGGGCCCACATAAATTAATCCACACAACTAATTATCCATAATTCATTTGAATAATAATTATTTTCAACACACTCCATATACTCATTGTCATGATTGTGTGACATAGCACAAGCCCATAGCCTCTTTAGGCACGCATGAAATATTATTCCCAACCACCTTCGTCACACTTTTAAGTCCTAAATCATTTTGGGACTTTATCCTTTTATATACTAAGCTCTTGATGTGAATACCTCAATATAACCAAATTTCCTTAAGCCTCAGGTCTCCTTGCATATGCCTAGTTGTTCAAACTATTGCCCGAAAGTATGCGGTGTTACATCAGGTCCCCTTTCGAAACATTTATCCTCGAATGTTAGGGTGACATATCTAGTCCTCGTCATGTAACCAAAAATACAACCACCTCTTCATGGGGCCATATAATATAACATAGATCATTACATCAGACCTCACATGGTCCTCAAGCGTTAATTATAATAATATGAAATATAACTCACCTTATACTTCTCTCGGAACCTTGGCGTTGGTCTAAAATAGGTAAGGATATTTGTGTTCCCTCTCCTCTTCTGCCTCCCACATCATTCCTTCTACATTCTTACCCCGCCGTAGAACTTTTACGGAGGCTACTTCTTTAGTCCTCACCTTGCGAACTTGATGATCTAAGATAGCAGAGGAACCTTATATGAAAGATGCTATGTAACCTTCACATCGTCAATTTGTACAATTCGGGAAGGATCCCCAACACACGCTTTTAACATGAAAACATGGAAAACCGGATGAACAAACTCTAACTCCGAAGGCAAGTCCAATTCGTAAGCTACTTAGCTGATTCATCGAATTATGAGATAGGGCTCAATGTACCTTGGGCTGAGCTTTCCCTTTTTCACAAATCTCATTACCCCCTTCATAGATGCGATCTTCAAAAAGACCCAATCATCTACCTGAAAATCTAAGTCTCACCGTCGTACATATGAATACAACTTCTAATGACTCTGAGCGGTTAATAGCCGTTCTTTGATATACTTCACCTTCTCTATGGCTTGGTGCACTGGGTCAGGACCAAATAGTCCTGACTCGCCTACCTCGAACCATCTGATAGGAGATCTACAATTGCGTCCATACAAAGCCTCGTATGGAGCCATTTTAATACTAGCATGATAACGGTAATTGTACGCACACTCAATAATTGACAAATGATCATCTCAGCTTCCCTTAAAGTCCAATACATAAGCTTGTAGAATGTCCTCGAGCGTCTGAATTGTATGCTCGGCCTGCCCGTCTATCTGAGGGTAGAAAGTTATGCTAAGATTAACTTGAGTGCCCAAACTCTGTTTGAAATGGTCTCCAGAAATTAGATATGAACTGCGCACCTCGGTCAGATATAATAGAAATAGACATACCATGAAGGCGAACAATCTCCTTAACGAACAACTTTGCGTAGTCCTCGGCTGTGTCGGTAGTTTTTTACTGCCAGGAATTGAGCTGATTTGGTCAATATATCAACAATCACCCAAATAGAATAAAAATTATGATAAAAGTGAGGTAAACTCTTAATGAAATCCATATCAATCATTCCCATTGCCACATCGGGATCTCAATGTTCTGAGTTAAGTCGCCAGGATTTTGGTGCTCTACTTTTACTTTCTGACAATTGAGACACTGAACTACCAACTCCGCAATGTTCCTCTTCATGTCATCCCACCAATAAATACTTTTGAAAGCATGATACATATTAGTAGATCCAGGGTGAATGGAATATCGTGAGCAATGGACCTTTGTTTCTTGTCGTGTAATCCTGCTATATTGGGAATACACAAATGGACCTTCCACCTGAGGGTCCCTCTCCCATTATTCTTAAAGGTTGTGATTTTCATTTGTTAGATATCCTTCCCGATCTTTCCTAAAAATGGGATTTTCATCACGACGTTCATTTTCTTCCAGTATGAGGGATGACCCTGCTGTATTCTGAGTCATAGGGCTATCACTATCTGAATCCTCC
Source organism: Anisodus acutangulus (assembly GCA_029783415.1). NCBI lineage: Eukaryota > Viridiplantae > Streptophyta > Magnoliopsida > Solanales > Solanaceae > Anisodus > Anisodus acutangulus. The sequence goes on from CM056504.1 coordinate 37,432,720, forward strand.
AATCGGACTCCCACTTAGCTAACTGATATGTTCTCTCAAGTCAACTTCTCTCCTTAGTCCTCACATTAGTCAAATCGCTTGTATGTGAATGATTTTATTGTCAACTTAGCTTTGTTTACTAACCGCTGTGCCAAAAACACTTATATTTGTAGTATCTCAATCGTAAACACTTTATGGACAATATCATCGAACTTAAAGTGCGCATATCATCGCAGTTAACTCTCATTCATGGTCTGAAAGGAATTTGTACTTTCCCACTACTCGTAATTATAAACAGCTTCCTTTCTTTACTTCTTTTGACACTTGTTCACTCATTTTCTTACTTGTCGTACTCATTTTAATTCTAAAATATTCTGGTATACATACGTACTCTTAAACATTGCTCCTGATTCAAATCATATGAGTTACTACCCCTTAAAAGATGAGTTGTTAACTTATCCCCTCTTGTAGTACGTGGAAGATTCTAAAGAATTTGCATTACATGACGTTGGCGTACTATATCCAACCATGGTCATTATACTTAGATTTGAATTCTTTCACTTACCTCATGGCTAAGACTTTCTGTCAATGGCTCTTTGGAAAAAGATTTCCTTGATCTCGTTAAGCTATACACCCATTACTTTAGCTATATCGTAGAACCTTTGGTCAGTTCAGAGATGCTCATGGACATATGTGTTTGCCTAACATTTTATCTTCATTATAATATCATTATCTCTTGACATATATCTTTAATGTCTACCTTGTGTCCATAGGCATCATTGGCCCCTTCTCACATGTTAGAGGCTAATATCGAACTTTACTCATTGTTACTTCCAGTTTTATACTTTTTGAGAGGTATGGCCTCATATGTTATAGAACCGATGCTTCATATGTTTAGATCCAATTCATGGTGTTACATGATCCAACGACTTGTCAAGCTTTCTTGTCTTATCATTATTAGATCTCCCATCGACCGAGTGCTCATTCGTCTTACCTTTACATTTCCATTTCAAGTTGCCTTGGGGGGTCTCTTATCTCAAAGTATTTCTCATACTATCTTCCTGAACATTAGAGGTTCGTCACCTTTGGCCGAATAGTTCTTATTGTTACTTCTCTACTATTGGTCCTTACGATGTTCTGGAGTAATCATGCCTTTGTAAAACCTGCATAACTATAATCTCACTCACATTTATCCTTCTTGTCGTAATCCTTCCTTCTATTCGTCGAAAAACATTTCTGTGTTGATACTTGATCATACCATTCCACTGATACTTATTAACTATTTCCATATTTTTACAACCATATTTTTTATTGTTTCATAGTTCTCGTCCTCAATTGCCCCCAACAAGCTATGTTGTCCAGAGGTTATTTAGAATTGTAACTTGCTGCACAATAAAGCTGAAGACCTTACCAGTCCAATACCTATAGCATACCTTAGCCTACCAACATTGATATATATAATTCTCAATAATACACGATATGGACCTTTCCGCATGGACGAGACGCTTATGTCCCCTTCCACTACCGTGGATAACTCGATCCTTATATATGATCTGGGCTCACTATTCTGGGTACGTCACTTTACGTGTTCTTTTTAAATTTACTGATGGTCACTCTTCAGACGATTCGATTGTGGCAATCCGTTCTCATTAGTGAAACCCCAGGACAATTCCCAATCTATTATAGGTAAGACATTACAATTTAGGTCGCACATATATAACATATCCCTTATTCTAATCAGCAAAAGTCACTGTAAAATGTGTAGCTTTTCATAACCTACTAAACCTTCCAATGACATCTTCTACTTTTTTATCTGTACACTCATAATCATCTTATCCTTACCCTTACACATCAACATAGGATGCTTCAGAACATTGTGGCCATATCTGCCACACTAAACCAACCTCATGTACCTTTGCGGCACGATCCGGCATGTGCTCGACCACACTGACTACAAGACGGTCGGTGCGGCCTTGCTCAACCTTTACAACTTTGACCTTGAGATATTGGCATCTTTGACCCTTTTAACTATCGGCGACCCTTGACTAATAAAATCCCAGACCCCTCAAGGGCCTATCTCTATCAGATGCTCTAGGATGAAGTCGTGTCCGGGAAAGCAACTTATTCATATCCTCTGACGGATATGTCTCAATAAAGAGCATACTACTCGCATTTACACTCGATCAAACTTCAATCTCCCTGCTAATCATAGCCCTACTGGAAGAATGCATTGTTGTAATCATAAACACGATAAGGTGTACAGAGAAAATCCTTACAATCTTCTGCGTTCAGGTGATTAGTACTTCCTTTACTTTACTCTTTTTTTTCTATATTCCAAAACAAACATTTTGCTTTCCAGGCTTGCATTATCTCTTTCGAATATGAGTGAGACAATTCCTCACAATCTCAAAATTTTAACATAATACTGCCCTTCTGGCGTATCAATCGTCTGGTAGAAGTCACTCATTTTCTTGCTACGAATATGAACTAACCGGAGTCTTTTTGGTAACCGGCATTACTGAAATAGTATCAGGCACGAGTTAAACTTGAATTATTAAGACTTAGCTCTACTGCACGATCTATGATATGAAGGAATAGAAACCATCTCTAAATGTCGTGCAACCTCCTGTTTATAAGTGTGGCGTGCAACACACCCATAAATAAGACTCTACTAGACACGGCTTGCAGTCTCCCTAGGACGGACCTGCTCTGATACCAAGTTTGTCACGACCCAAATTGGAGGGTCATGACGGGCATCCGGACCTTACCTGTCGAGTACCACTAATCATATATTTAACATATAACCGTAGTTTCTCATGGCCCACGAGGGCCAACACAAGATACCCTGCTGAAATATGAAAATAGTTTAATATCCCATAATTTTGGGCGATGGTTTGAGCACCTAAACGTAGGCAAGTGGACCCGGGCCTCGGGGAATTTATGTTACATTTACTTATGCTAATAAAGATATTAGTATATAAAAGGATAAAACCCCGAAATAATTTTGGACGTAACAAATGTGACGATAGGGATTAATAATAATAGTTGTATATTCACAAAGAGGTTATGGACTAGTGTCATATCACAAAATTATGACATTGAGTATATGAAGGTCTTATAAGTTATTAAGATTTAAGTGAATTGGGATCATGAAATTAATTGTGTGTGTGTGATTAATTAATCTTAGTGAGGGGACAAAGTTGAGTGGGACATTACGAGTGTCATACGAGTGGACTACCTAAAATGACTAAGCTAATATTACTAATAGGTGGTAGCAATTGAGGTTAACAGGTAACGTGGTTAATATTAATATGAGGGGGGAGCAAATCGTGAATCATTTTCATAAAACCCCTCCAACCCCTTTTTGTATTCACCTATCCCCGTTCCGACACCAACCACAAAACCAGTGACATGACACCACAAATCTAACTAAATACTTATCCACCCACGATACCCACTCACCCAATGGAAACTCGTGCCCAACAAGGTATTTTCAGGCCCAAAGTCCAGTTTAACTTACCAACACAAACAATTTCCCCCATTCCCAAAAACCCAAAACTAGCGAAACTTGACCATAATTGAAATGCGGCCATGTTTGAGGAATTTAATGCTTTAACGAAACAACATACTTGGGATTTGGTTCCTAGATCGAAGGGGTGAATGTGATCCGATGCATGTGGCTTTTTCGTCACAAATACAGAGACAGTGGTGCTCTAGAGAGGTACAAGGCACGACATGTGGCTAATGTCACTAATCAACAGAAGAGTATCGATTGTGGTGAGACATTCAGTCCGGTTGTTAAACCAGCCACCATTTGCACAGTTCTGAATATTGTTATGGGTAAGCACTAGTCTATTCATCAGCTTGATGTGAAAAATTTATTTCTACATTGGGATTTGAAAGAAACGGTTTATATGCATCAACCGCCTGGTTTTGTCCATCTAGCCGCCTCTCAGTATATATGTGATCTCCGTAAGTCACTTTATGGCTTGAAACAGGCCTTTCGAGCGTGGTATGATCGCTTTGCACAATATATTTTGCAGATTGAGTTTGTATGTAGTAAGTGTGATAATTCTCTATTTGTTTTTCATAGAGGTAGTATCATTGCATATTTGTTATTGTATGTGGATGATATTGTGTTCACTGCCTCATCTGAGTTGTTGAAAAATAAGATCATTGCATTGCTCAAAACAGAATTTGCTATGACTGACTTGGGGAATTGGGATCCTTATTAGAGAAGGATTCAACATTGTACACCTATATATATTTGTATTAATGAGAAAGACTCCCAAGAAAAATTAATACAATTCTACACATCTGAATGATAGACACTTAGCATTTATGTAGACGTACTCTAATATAATGTATACATATTAGCTAGACGAATCATCTCTATGGTAAAGGTCCAACCAAACACAAATAAACTGGGGCAATAGATATTGCTTAATTCCAATTGACCAATCAGTAGCTTATTTTCTTAAAATTCTTTCTATAAAATTATTATTTAAGACCTCAAGTTGTCCGTCGTAATAAATGATCTTTACCACTTCAACTTCTCGTCTAAACTCAGACTTAAAATGTCACATGTTGCTCTTCATTAAATTATAATTAATTTCATTCTCATAATTACCGTCAAATAAATATGGACTTTATCAAATGTCAAAATGACAGGGGATTTACACACACTTATCAAGATTACTTAAATCATGTCATTAGGCACGTAATTTAATGAAAGGAGAATGGCAGATTGTGTAAGGAAGAAGCTAAGGGAGAGATGAGTAATTGGGAGAATCAGTGTTGAATTCTCATTTATGTGATAAACAAATACATGTATGCTTAATACTATTTATACAACTAACTAACCGATTTTAATTATCTAACTAACTAATGATAACTTCCAACTAATAATGTACAAGTAGCCTTCAGGCTTCAGCCTAACTAACTAGGTACAAGCATCAACAACTATGACTAATTTGTACATTATTAGTCTGAAATAACGTTCTATATAACGCACAAGTTGGGTCGCAATAGTAATTAATTTTCTATCATATAACACACAAGTTGGGTGACTTTATTAAATACAAATCAAAGCAAAGTGACTTTGCTCCATAATTTTTCATCAATAGTGAATTTAATTTTTATTTCATTCCCTACCAAGTGGAGAGAAAATTTAGTGGAAAAATAATTGCATTTCCTCTCCTTCTTCAACTATTACCTTTTTCTGGGCAATCTAAACAAGGATATAGAATTTGTATTACCGTATTTCCTTTTACAAAAATCATATATTTAAATAATATTAATTATAGAGTTAATCTTTACTTATTCCCCTCCACCTCCACCCCCACCCCCACCCCCACACATAATTTGATGCTAGAAAACATTCTAGCAAAGATTAGCTAAACACAAACTACATTTACATATTATAAAAGCACTTTTTAAATATTTTGTCAAATACAATAAACTGTAGATATGTAAAAGGACCTTTTGTGAAACTTCATTTAACAAAATACATTTTAAAATAAGCAGATTTTGAAAGATTAATCAAACATACCCTAAATCTGGATAATGTATTAAACGTGTTCTCTAATTATCATTTCTTTTGGTTATCACATGATAAAAGAATCATATATTTCTATGATGAAATCGGATTTTTTTCTGACGGTCTAATATAACTTATTTAAATAAATTAGAAGTAACTTTACATTCAAATAAATAGACCTATTTTTCATACATATTTCATTTCCTACCAACATGAGAAAATTTAGTGGAAATTAATTATATTCACTAATCTCCTTCGCCAACTATATATATTTATTTACCTTCTTTTTTGGTTAAACTGAACAAGGATACTTAATTGTGTATTACGGTATTTCCTTATACTTTTTTTCCACGTAAGTTTTCAAAAACAAAAGGTTCATAAGATTTAAACTCATTAAAAATAATATCATAAATGGAACTAACGGCGATATTAACAAAATCAGCTTCCAAAACAAGTTAGGAATACAACTTATTAATTTCCAAAACAAGTTAGGAATACAATTTATTAGTTTCCCAAATACAAATTAGGAATACAACTTATTAATTTTCCAACTGAACTAGGAATACAATTTATTAGTTTCCCAAATGCACAAGGAAATATTGCAGGCTATCTCTATATATAAGTTCATTGTCACTCGTGATCATGAGGTCATGGGTTCAAGCCGTGTAAACAGCCTCTTGCAGAAATGCAAGGTAAGGCTTCATATAATAGACTCTTGTTGTTCGGCCCTTCTCCGGACCCCGCGCATAGTGGGAACTTAGTGCACCGGCCAGCCCTTTGTCACTCGAACTTAAAATAGAGTGTTTTCTGCTTCTCATGTTCCTTTCAAGAACTCAAAGAGATCTCTACTTTGTTTTTGTTTCATTTGTTCTTTAGTGTTCTTGAACAATGAGTAATCAACAAGCCTATCAGCGTATCCATCGAATTCAAATGGCCCCGAATTATCATTCTTTTAGTAGACGACATCACACACCAGTTGATCTGCCATCTTCTCCGGCTCGTCTACTTAATAATGAACCGTACGTTTCAAGGCATCATGAAGGCACAATTACTCCAATGAATTATCAATCTGTGGCGTCTACTGGTGTTCACACTGTTTATCCGAACGGACATTTAATAATTAACGTTAGTGGTCATGATTTAGTGGATAGCCTCTTAAGGACAAGTGTAGCAGATTCCGATGATGATTTTGACTTTGAATCTTTGTATGATTTTGATCTTGAGGATGACATAGATTATCCAAAGATGAATGAGGAGGATGTTGTATTGGGTTATTTTAAAACAAGAACTCATCATGTTGTTGTGCCTAACGACGGAGTAAACAATGGCACAAAAACTGAAGAAGTTGTTGATAAAGAATCTGCAGAGCTTTGTCAAATTTGTCATGGGGAATTTGAGCACGAATAGACCATTGGAAAACTTCGGTGCGGACACGAATATCATAGCGACCGCATCAAACAGTGGTTGTTGACGAAGAAAGATTGTCTCATGTGCCGAGCTTCAGTTTCGCCCATCACATAAACAAAGATTACTATAGAAATGCATAGCATTTAGAGATTGTTTTATTCTTGTATTAATCTGAAGTTTTCGTTCTCTAATTTTGCAGGACCTATACTTGTTTGTGTACATATATTTAAAACTCATCTCATTAAACTTAGTATACAGACAAGTTATTTTTAAGTTGTGGATGTCATGCACTATACATCTTTTATACATACAAGAACATTTTTTTTCCGGTCCTAAATATTATTAAAAGACGACGAATTACAATATATATATCATCGACATTTATCCTATGTAGACACTCTAAGGTAGACATATTAGACGGATCATATGTATGGTAATAATCTGTCTTTTCCACAACTGTAGTGATGTCATTAACGCTTGAATTTCCTCTAATGTTCGCCACCTAACCTCAGGAACCATTTTTTGCATGGAAACAAATGCAAACATAAAAAGTACACCTGTTAAAATCTGCAGTTTTAGTCCAATCAATCAAATAAAAGAGAACAATAACAGAAATCATGATCAGTACATAAGAGAGAATAGAGGTGAAACAAGAAATTAAAAGCATAGGTCACAACTCACAATCAAACCAATCCAACAAGATTTTCATTATTTTGAACAGTCTCAGAAAGCATTTTAATTTTTCCTCGAAAGTGCTCTAGAAAGGATGACAAACATGGATCAGTCTTGCCAATATTGCATATGGATTAAGTGAGTAAGCTTACAATAAGTGAATAAACTTATTTTCGGTTGAATAAGTTACAAATCTGGACTCGAACAACTACTGAGTTATGTTGCTCGGACTCCACAAAACTGCTGCCACACCCCTGTCGGATCTTGCAAAATGCACTGATTTTGGAGGATGCCACACGCACCTGACAACATTTCTAAAGGACCACATATTTCTATAATGACACTGAATAAACTTTTTTCGATCTACTATAACTTATTTAATAATTAGCAGTAACTTTATATTAAGAAATAATTAGACATATTTTTATTATATTTCGGTCCCTGCAAATGGAGAGAAAATTTAGTGGAAAATTAATTATATTCCATCTCCTTCTCCAACTATAATCCTTTTACCTTTTTCTTTGTCCGGTCAAACTAAAGAAGGATATAGAATTGTGTTTTACTGTATTTCCTTTAACTTCCTTTCCGCGCAAATTTCCAAAAAAAAATGTTTATAAGATTTGGAAGATTTAAACCCATTTAGGTAATACCATAATGCAACTAATGGCCAGATTCGATAAATCTGATTCCCAAACAAATTTGGAATACAACTTATTAACTTGCCAAATGAATTAGGAATACAACTTATTAGTTACCAAAAACAAATTAGGAAGGCAATTTAATAATTTCCCAAATTATCCCTATATATATGTTCATTAATCAAGCACATCAAGGCACAAGTACCTTACCACATAACTATCAACCCATGGCGTTTACTAGTGTTCAAAGTGAGTATTCGAGTGGAATTACTATCACTAACTTGAGTGATAATGATTCAATGCATAGGCTCTTGAGGCCAGATGTAGTAGACAATCTTCGAGGCCAATCCTCACAAATTTTGGGCGATTTAAATGATGATATTGTGTTCGATAGACTGATTGATCATTATATGCAGAATATTACCCCTGACTTTGACTTTCAGGATGATGATCCTGAGGACAACATGGATGATCAAAAGGAGAAAGAGGAGGATGCTATACTTGGATATTTTAAAACAAGAACTCACTGTGTCGTTGCGCCTAAAGAAGTAGCTGATAAAGAATCTGCAGAGATTTGTTCCATATGTCTGGTGGAGTTTGAGCATGAAGAGACAATTGGGACACTTCCGTGCGGACACGAATATCATACCAACTGCATCAAACAATGGTTGTTGAGGAAAAAAGATTGTCCCATGTGTCGAGCTTCCGTTTTGCCCTTCACATCAACAAACAGTATTTTAGAAATGCATAGCCTTTAGAGATTATTTTATTCTGAAATTCTGTTGTATTAGCTGAAGTTTTCTTTTTTCTAATTTTGCAAGACCTATACTTGTTTGTGTACTTATATTTTAGATCTCAACTCATTAAACTTAGTATACAGACAAGTTGATTTTAAGTTGTGGATGTATTGCGCTATACATCTTTCATACATACAAGAATATTTTTTTCCTGTCCTAAATATTGTTAAGAGACGACGAATTACGATATGTATCATCTGACTGAGATCAACATTAATTAGTGCTTATGTAGACAATCTGACAAATAGATATTTCTTTTCCACAATTGTAGTAATGTCATTAATGCTTGAATTTCTTCTAATATTAACCTAGCTTAGGGCACCAATTTTGCGATGAAAAAAAACAATTTAGCCTAAAACAAATCCAAACATAAAGAATACACCTGCTAAAATTTGCAATTTTAGTCCAATCAATCTAATAGAAGAGAACAATAACCGGAAAAGTGAGAAAAAAAATATGATTATTGTACTAAGAGAGAATAGAGTTTTACCTACAGTGAAACAAGAAAGAGTGATGAATCTGGATCAAAAGCCATCATTATAGAGGCAACACCAGTTGAACAACCTTGGAAATATTGCATATGAATTTATATTTTTTTACTCCTTCAAAGGCTATTATTCCAGTTTATTAACCACAAAACTCGTGGATAATTAGGACCCACCATGTAACACCCCGTACTTTCGGGCGATAGTTTGATTAGCTAGGTATATGTAAGTAGATCCGAGCCTTGGAGGATTTATGTCATATTCACGTACCCAAATGAAGAGCTTAGGATATAAAATGATGTGGTCCCGAAATAATTTAGGACTTAATAAATGTGACGATGGAGATTAATAACAATTGGTGTATGTCCCCAAAGAGGTTATGGACTAGTGCTATATCGCACCATTATGACATTGAGTATATGAAGGTTTTATAAGTCATTAAGATTTAAGTGAATTGGGATCAAGAAATTAATTATGTGTGTGATTGATTAATTTGTGTTGTGGGAGAATTATTAGGTGGACATGGTCCACATGTGTTATGGACAGGTGGCATAGACTACATGCACGTAAAGAAATGGTGCAGGTGATGAGTAACTAGAGAATTACCTATATAGTTACACGTGTAAAATGTAGCTATTCCTTAAGTGATTCATTTTTATTTCCTTCACTAAGTGGGTTCATAAAATTGGGTGGGCTGCTACGTTACTTTCCATAAAAAGACTTTCCCCTTTTCAATTTTAACAAAAACGTATGAAGCACTTACCCTTAGCTAGTATTATCTCTATTGTTGGAAACAATACGTTTTGCACATCTCAAAAATGACAAAACATATTGGTTTACTTTAATGGGTGTGTTTGGAGCATGTTAATTTAGCTTCATCTATGATTCACCGAATAATTTAGTTTCTATCAGGGTTGGATCCTTCATTTACCACATCTCACGAACTTGTATGAGTATTTAAGGTATGTTAAGAAAAATCCTTCTTTTTTGGCATGTTCTAAATACGAAACGTGAACGTAAAATTATCCCATAAATGATTCTACTCTTAGTAGTTAAGAATATTCATGTTATTCATTCCTATTGCCAAAGCATGTCTAAATACGTTCCTAAATCCTTCCTGAGGTATATGAAAAAGATGTTAGTATTCATAATGTTAATCGGAGGTGAAGCAATATTACATCACTCCGACAAACTTATTGCCACGACCCAAACCAGAGGGTCATGACGGGCACCCGGACCTAACCTGTCTAGTACCACTAATCATATATTTAACATATAACCATAATTTCTCATGGTCCACGAAGGCCACCACAAGATACCCTGCTGATAGATAGATTTAGTAAACTGGAACAACAGCTATGTAAATTACGGTAACCAGAAGGACCCAACCTATATACATATACATCCCAAGGCCGACAAGGCCATACATGACTACTATACATAGGAAAACTGTCTACAAGCCTTTAAAGAATACGTAACATCATAAGGTCGGGACAAGGCCCCGCCATACCCCAATGCATAACCAAAATATCGTACCACGACTAGACAACAACTCTGGAACAAATAGAGTGCTCCAATATCAGCTGAATTGGCAACCTACTGGTGTGGACCGTCGTCCTATCTACCTGAACCTGCGGGCATGAAGCGCAGCATCCCCCGACAAAAGGAAAGTCAGTACGAATAATGTACTGAGTATGTCAGGCATGAAAAATAGCATAATAGAAACCTGAAAGTAACCTGAGACAAGAAACAACGAACCAGTAAATAATGCCTCTCAGGGTCATAATATGCCTAAGTACCATGTTTGTGCAAAATGCCTCTAAGGGCCATAATATGCATAAGTATCATATCTGTGTAGAATGCCTCTGAGGGTCATTATATGCCTAAATGTCATGCACAATGCAAATGTGGTCATACATATACATATGCGTATACAACGCAATCAAGATTCTGTGGGCATCCTATCATATCATATCGGCCTCTGTGGGCATAATCATTATAGTGTATATCTATACCAGCTGCAGGTGGTGTGCGTATACAACGTCATATCCCTTTTTCTATTCCCCATACATATATAATGCATACATATAGTAGAGTATATAACTCCTTTGAGGTCAAGGTATGTAGATGAATATAATACAAGAATGATAAGAAAATAACACTACAAATTTGTCGGAGTGATGTAATGTCGCTTCACCTCCGATTAACATTATGAATACTAATATCTTTCCCATATATCTGAATAGGGATTTAGGAATATATTTAGACATGCTTTGACAACAGGAATGAATAGCATGAACATTCTTAAATACGAAGAGTATAATCATTTATGGGACAATATTACATTCACATTTCGTACTTAGAACATGCCAAAAGAAGAAATGATTTGCCTTAACATACCTTTATGTCGACTTCCAAATGAGGTGATGGAATTAACTTCCTTATCTAATCAAGCGCAACAAAAAACGGAACGACGGGATTGAAATGGTGCGAAAAAAACCGCATATTATTCTTGAGAAAGAATACACATTTTTGCCATAGAATTTAATGTTGTATCCAGAAAAGGAAATATCAAGTAGCTTCCAAGGTTTTGCCTCCTCAATGAATGAATATTTTACTAAAAGGAAATGATCTTCACAATTCTATAAGGAAACATTGCTGGTACATTTTGGTTAAGAGATAAAAATGGGAATAATCTAATAATGGAAAGGGGCGTGCAACATACTTATGCTCATCCCCAAAATGCCAAATGAATTAGTCACCAACTTAAAGAACCTCATTTATACGTGTAACCCACCTAACATAATCCCTTATTACTTATACCATCGTAAGATGTCACGACATCCTTTATGTGGATGTATATAAGACTTGCTTCCAGTTATCCATGACATGTGTCCACCTAACAATTATCCATAATATCTATTAATCAAGGGCCCGCATAAATTAATCCACACAACTAATTATCCACAATTCATTTGAATAATAATTATTTTCAACACACTCCATATATTCATTGTCATGATTGTGTGACTTAGCACTTGCCCATAGCCTCTTTAGGCACGCAAAAAATATTATTCCCAACCACCGTCGTCACACTTTTAAGTCCTAAATCATTTTGGGACTTTATCATTTTATATACTAAGCTCTTGATGTGAATACCTCAATATAAGCAAATTTCCTCAGGTCTCCTTGCATACGCCTAGTTTTTCAAACCATTTCCCGAAAGTACGGGGTGTTACATCATTTCCCCCTTAGAAACATTCATCCTTGAATGTTGAGGTGACATATCTAGTCCCCGTCATGTAACCAGAAATACAACCACCGCTTCACGGGGCCATATAATATAACATACATCATTACATCAGACCTCACATGGTCCTCAAGCATTAATTATAATAATCTGAAATAGACATCACCTTATACTTCTCTCGGAACCTCGACGTTGGTCTAAAATAGGTCAGGATACTTGTGTTCCATCTCCTCTTCCGCCTCCCATGTCTTTCCTTCTACATTCTTACCCCGCCATAGAACTTTTATGGATGCTACTTCTTTAGTCCTCACCTTACTAACTTCACGATCTAAGATAGCAGAGGAACCTCTTCATATGATAGATGCTATGTAACCTTCACATCGTCAATTGGTACAATTCGGGAAGGATCCTCAACACACGCTATTAACATGGAAACATGGAAAACCAGATTAACAAACTCTAACTCTGTAGGCAAGTCCAATTCGTAAGCTACTTAGCCGATTTATCAAATTATGAGATAGGGCCCAATGTACCTTGGGTTGAGCTTTCTTTTTTTCCTAAATGTCATTACCCCTTTCGTAGGCGAGATTTTCAAAAAGACCCAATATTCTACCTGAAACTCTAAGTCTCACTGTCACACATATGAATACGACTTTGAGCGGTTAACAATCACTCTTTGATAAGCTTCACCTTCTCTATGGCTTGGTGCACTAGGTCAGGCCCAAATAGTTCTAACTCGCCTACCTCGAACCATCCGATAAGAGATTAATAATTTCATCCATACAAAGCATCGTATAGAGCCATTTTACTACTAGAATGATAACTGTTATTGTACATAAACTCAATAATTGACAAATGACCATCGCAACTTCCCTTAAAGTCCAATACATAAGCTCGTAGCATGTCCTCGAGTGTCTGAATTATACACTCGGCATGCCTGTCGATCATCGCAGCTTCCCTTAAAGTCCAATACCAACTCCGCAATGTTCCTCTTCATGTCGTCACACCAATACATAATTTTGAGATCATGATACATATTAGTATATCCATGGTGAATAGAATATCGTGAGCAATGGACCTCCGTTTCTTGTCTCGTAATCCTACTATATTGGGAATACATAAATGGACCTTCCACCTGAGGGTCCCTCTCCCATTATTATCAAAGGTTGCATTTTTCATTTGTTAGATATCCTTCCCGATCTTTCCTAAAAATGGGATTTTCATCATGACGTTCCTTTTCTTCTAGTATGAGGGATGACCCTGTTGTATTCTGAGTCATAGGGCTATCACTATCTGAATCCTCCAATCGGACTGCCACTTAGCTAACTGATGTGCTCTCTCAGGTCAACTTCTCTCCTTAGTCCTCACATTAGTCAAGCCGCTTGTAGGTGAATGATTCTATTATCAACTTAGCTTTGTTTACTAACCGGTGTGCAAAAAACTCTTATATTTGTAGTATCTCAATCGTAAAATCTATATGGACAATGTCATTGAACCTGAAGTGCGTGTATCATCACAGTTAACTCTCATTCATGAGCTGAAAGGAATATGTACTTTCTCACTACTCGCAATTATAAACAACTTCCTTTCTTTACTTCTTTTGACACTTGTTCACTCATTCTCTTACTTGTCGTACACGTTTTAATTCTAAAATATTCTGTTATACATGCATACTCTTAAACATTGCTCCTGATTCGAATCCTTGGCATTACTCTCCCTTAAAAGATGAGTTGTTAACTTATCCCCTCTTGCAGTACGTGGAAGATTCTAAAGAATTTGCATTACATGACGTTGGCGTACTATATCCAACCAAGGTCATTATACTTAGATTAGAATTCCTTCACTTGCCTCATGGCTAAGACTTTCTATGAATGGCGCTTTGGAAAAAGATTTCCTTCATCTCGTTAAGATATACACCCATTACTTTAGCTATATCATAGAACCTTTGGTCAGTTCAGAGATGCTCATGGACATATGTGTTTACCTGACATTTTATCTTCATTATAATGTCATTATCTCTTAACATATATATTTAATGTCTACCTTGTGTCCATAGGCATCATTGGCCCCTTCTCACCTGTTAGGTGCTAATATCGACCTTTACTCATTGTTACTTCCAGTTTTATACTTTTTGAGAGGTATGACCGCATATGTTATAGAACCGATGCTTCGTATGTTTAGATCCAATTCATGGTGTTACATGATCCAACGACTTGTCAAGCTTTCTTGTCTTATCATTATTAGATCTCCCATCGACCGAGTGCTCATTCGTCTTACCTTTACATTTTCATTTCAAGTTGCCTTGGGGGTCTCTTATCTCAAAGTATTTCTCATACAATCTTCCTGAACATCAGATGTTCGTCACCTTTGGCCGAATAGTTCTTACTGTTACTTCTCTACCATTGGTCCTTACGTTGTTTTGGAGTAATCATAATTTTATGAAACCTGCGTAACTATAATCTCACTCACCTTTATCCTTCTTATCATAATCCTTCCTTCTATTTGTCGAACAACATTTCTGCATTGATACTTGATCATACCATTCCACTAATACTTATTAACTATTTCCATATTTTTACAACCATATTTTTTATTATTTTATAGTTCTCGTCCTCAATTGCCCCCAACAAGCTATGTTGTCCAGAGGTTATTTAGAATTGTAACTTGCTGCACAATAAAGCTGAAGACCTTACCAGTCCAATACCTATAGCATACCTTAGCCTACCAACATTGATATATATAATTCTCAATAATACACGATATGGACCTTTCCGTATGGACGAGAGGCTTATGTCCCCTTCCACTACCGTGGATAACTCGATCCTTATATATGATCTGGGCTCACTATTCTGGGTACGTCACTTTACGTGATTTTTTTAAATTTACTGATGGTCACTCTTCAGACGATTCGATTGTGGCAATCCGTTCTCATTAGTGATACCCCGGGACAATTCCCAATCTATTATAGGTAAGACATTACAATTTAGGTCGCACATATGTAACCAGGTCAGAGTTCACAAGCATCAGGGTCTTATTATAGAGGGGATTTTATTCAGATGAGGTCATTTTTGGCTCGATGCGAGCAGTATGGTAGGGTTCATACAGGGTCGTGCTGACAGGGATCAATGGTGTGTTGTTCTTGTGGTGAACCTGGTCATATTAGGCAAGAATGCCTGACAAGAGACGGAGGTGTTAGGTCCCAACCGGTCGAATCTGCAGCAGCTTCATCATATTCAGTACGCCCGTCAGGGCAAAGTCAACAGGCGTTATCTGGTCGTGATAGGGGTAAGGGCCAGAATCGCACTTATGCGTTAGTGGGGCGACATGATCAGGAGTCTTCACCTGATGTTATTACATGTATATTATTGGTCTTTTCACATAATGTGTATGCGTTGTTAGATCCAGGCTCCAATCTATCATATATTACCCCTTTTATTGCATGTAAATTTGGTATTGAACCTAAGTTGATAAAAGATCCATTTATGGTATCTACATCAGTTGGTGAGTCGATAATTGCTAGACGGGTCTATCAAAATTCTGTAGTATTAGTTTGTAGCCATCAGACCCTAGCGAATTTGGTAGAACTAGAGATGGTTGATTTTGATGTTATTATGGGCATGGATTAGCTGGCGTCGTGTTACGCTAATGTTGATTGCCGAACAAAGATTGTTAAATTTCAGTTCCCAGGCGAGCCAGTTCTTGAATGGAAGGGTAATACGGCGATGCCAAAATGTAGGTTTATCTCATACCTTAAGGCAAGAAAGATGATCTCCAAATGTTGTATATACCATCTTGTTCGGGCTAAGGATGTTGATGTCGAACCACCTACTTCTCAATCAATTATGGTTGTTAATGAGTTTCTTGATGTATTCCTAGACGAACTTCCAGGCCTTCCTCCCGAAAGGGAAATTGAGTTCGGCATAGATGTATTGTCAGACACTCAGCCGATATTCATTCCTCCTTATAGGATGGCTCCAGCCGAATTGAAGGAATTAAAGGAACAATTAAAAGATCTGCTCGAGAAAGGTTTTATTAGGCCTAGCATATCTCCTTGGTGTGCGCCGCTATTATTTGTATGAAAGAAAAATGGCTCGTTACATATATGTATCGACTATCGGCAGCTGAATAAAGTAACTATCAAGAAGAAGTACCCTTTTCCCAGGATTGATGATTTGTTTGACCAGTTACAAGGTGCAAAATGGTTCTCAAAGATCGACCTAAGGTCAGGGTACCATCAACTAAGGGTTAAGGAGAAGGACATTCCAAAGACGGCTTTCAGGACAAGTTATGGACACTTCGAGTTCTTAGTAATGTCATTTGGACTCACAAACGCACCTGCAACATTTATGGATCTAATGAACAACGTGTTTCGCCCATTTCTGGATGTGTTTGTGATAGTATTTATAGATGATATTCTGATTTATTCTTACTCGGAGGCAGAGCATGTGGAGCATTTGCGGATAGTACTATAGGCGCTCCGGGACCATAAGTTGTATGCCAAGCTCTCTAAGTGTGAGTTTTAGCTGAAGTCAGTGGCTTTTCTTGGTTATATAGTGTCAGACGAGGGTATAAGAGTTGACACTCAGAAGATTGAAGCGGTGAAGAATTGGCCGAGGCCCATGACTCCATCAGAGTTTCGTAGCTTTCAGGGCTTAGCCGACTATTATAGAAGGTTGGTAGAAGGATTTTCTATCATATCAGCACCATTAACAAAGTTGACACAAAATGCCATAAAATTCCAGTGGTCCGATGTTTGTGAGCGGAGTTTCCAAGAGTTAAAGGATACATTAACATCGGCACCAATCCTTACTCTTCCAGAGGGTCCAGAAGGCTATGTTATGTATTGTGATGCCTCGGGAGCAGGTCTATGATGCGTGCTAATGCAACATGGTAAGGTGATTGCCTATGTTTCAAGTCAATTGAGGAAACATAAGAAAACTATCTAAGACACGATTTGGAGTTGGCCGCAGTGGTCTATGCACTGAAGATTTGGCGGCATTACTTGTATGGTGTTCATGTAGACATTTTCACGGATCATAAAAGTCTACAATACATATTCAAACAGGAGTTAAATCTGAGGCAGAAAAGGTGGCTTGAATTATTGAAGGATTATGACGTGGACATCTTATATCATCCCGATAAAGCTAATGTTGTAGCAAACGCACTCAGTCATAAATCAATAGTCATCTCGATTCTGGTACAGGTTGAGAGGAAGGAATTATTAAGGGAGCTCCTTCAATTAGCTAGCTTGGGAGTCCGACTAATGGATGCTGAGGACGGTGGTTTTGTGATTCAGAATGTGTCAGAATCGTCCCTCATATCGGAAGTTAAGGAACGTCAATGGGAAGACCCCAGTTTGAAAAATATAAGAGAGGGCATTCAACAAAAGGGGACCACAACCTTTGATATTGACGAACATGGGACTCTCAGGCACCAGGGCCGTCTATGTGTTCCAAATGTAGCAGGATTATGAGATAAAATTTTGACAAAGGCCCATTGCTCACGATATTCTATTCACCCGGGATCTACTAAAATGTATCATGGTCTTAAGTGTATCTATTGGTGGAACGACATGAAGTGGAGCGTTTCGGAATTTGTAGCTCAATGTCCTAATTGTCAGCAAGTAAAAATAGAGCACTAGATGCCTGATGGTTTGACTCAGAACATTAAGATTTCGATGTGGAAATGAAAAATGATTAATATGGATTTGGTTACGGGTTTACCTTGTTCTTATCGTAAGTTTGATTCTATTTGGGTAATTGTTGATAGATTAACCAAATCAACTCATTTTTTGCCGATCAAAACTACCTACACAGCCGAGGACTATGCGAAGTTGTATATGAAGGAGATTATTCGTCTCCATAGTATGCTTATTTCTATTATATCTGACCGAGGTGCACAATTTACAGCTAACTTTTGGAAATCATTTCAAAAGATTTAGGCACCCGAGTTAATCTTAGCGCAACTTTCCACCCTCAGACGGACGGGCAGGACGAGCGTACGATTTAGACTCTCGAGGACATGCTACGAGCTTGTGTATTGGATTTTAAGAGAAATTGGGATGATCATTTACCCTTTATTGAGTTCACGTATAATAACAGCTATTATGCCAGCATTAAAATGGCTCCATAGGGGTAAATGATCATCCCAACTTCCCTTAAATTTCAATACACAAGCTCATAGCATGTCCTCGAGTGTCTGAATCGTACGCTTGGCCTGCCCGTCTTTCTGAGGGTGGAAAGTTGTGCTAAGATTAACTTAAGTGTCCAAATCTTTTTTTGAAATGATTTCCAAAAATTAACTGTGAACTGCGCATCTCGGTCAGATATAATAGAACTAGGTATACCATGAAAGCGAACAATCTCCTTAACGTATAACTTTACGTAGTCCTCGGCTGTGTAGGTAGTTTTGACAGCCAGGAATTGAGCTGATTTTGTCAATCTATCAACAATCACCCGAATAGAATCAAACTTATGATAAGGGTGAAGTAAACCTGTAATGAAATCCATATTAATCATTTTCCATTTCCACATTGGGATCTCAATGTTCTGAGTCAAGCCGCCGAGCTTTTGGTGCTCTACTTTTACTTGCTGACAATTAAAACACTGAGCTACAAACTCTGCAATGTTCCTCTTCATGTCGTTCCACCAATACATACCCTTGAGGTCATGATACATCTTAGTAGATCTAGGGTGAATGGAATATCGTGAGAAATAGACTTCCGTCATAATTTTGCCTTATAATCCTGCTACATTGGGAATACACAAATGAACCTTCCACTTGGGGGTCCCTCTCCCATTATAGTTGAATATTACGGTTCTCTTTTGTTAAATATCTTTCCTGATCTTCTCTAAAAATGGGATCTTCATCATAACGTTCATTTGCTTCTAGTATAAGGGATGACCCTGTTGTATTCTTAGTGATAGGGCTATCACTATCTGAATCCTCCAATCGCACTTCCACTTAGCTAACTGATGTGTTCCCTTCGGTCAACTTCTCTCATTTATCCTCACATTAGTCAAGCCGCTTGTGGGTGAATAATTCTATTGTCAACTTTGTTTTGTTTACTAACTGGTGTGCTGAAAACTCTTATGTTTGTAGTATCTCAACCATGAAAACTTTATGGACATTGTCATCGAATATGTAGTGCGCGTATCATCGTAGTTAACTTTCATTCATGGTCTGAAAGGAATCTGTACTTTCTCACTACTTGTAACTATAAACAACTTCCTTTCTTTACTTCTTTTGACACATGTTCACTCATTTTCTTACTTGTCCTGCTCTTCTTAATTCTAAAATATTCTGGTATACATACGTAATCTCAAACATTGCTCCTGATTTCAAACCTTGGCGTTACTACTCCCTAAAGATAAGTTGTTAACTTACTTTTTCATTCAGTACGTGAAAGATTCTGAAGAATTTACATTACATGACGTTGGCCTACTATATTCAAACCTGGTCATTATAATTAGATTTGAACTCCTTCACTTGCCTAATGGTTAAGACTTTCTATTAATGACGCTTTGGAAAAAGATTTCCTTGATCTCATTAAACTGTAACCCATTACTTTATCTATCTCGTAGAACCTTTGATCAGTTCAAAAATGCTCATAGACATCTGTATTTTCCTGACATTTTATCTTCATTATAATGTCATTATCTCTTGACATATATATTAATGTCTACCTTATATCCATAGGCGTCATTGGCCCCTTTTCACCTGTTTAGGTGCTAATCTTGAGCTTTACTCCTTGTTACTTCCATTTACATACTTCCTGAGAGGTATGATTTCATATGTTGTGGAACCAATGCTTCGTATTTGTAGATCCAATTCACGGTGTTACATGATCCCATGACTTGTCAAGCTTTCTTGTCTTATTGTTATTAGATCTCTCATCGACAGAGTGCTCATTCGTCTTTCCTTCATATTTCCATTTCAAATTTCCTTGGGGGTCTCTTATCTCAAAGTATTTCTCATACTCTCTTCCTGAACATCAGAGAATCGTCACCTTTGGCCGAAGAGTTCTTACAGTCCCTCCTCCACGATTGGTCCTTACATTGTTCTAGAGTAAACATACCTTTGTGAAACCTGTATAACTATAATCTCATTCACTTTTATCCTTCTTGTCGTAATCTTTCCTTCTATTCGTCATTAAATGAAAAAATATATTTCTGCCTTGATACTTGATCATACCATTTCATTCATACTTATTAACTATTTTCATACTTCTTACAACCATTCTCGATTGTTCCATAGTTCTCGTCCTCAATTGCCCTAATGAGCTACTGTTATTCAGAGGTTATTTAGAATTGTAACATGCTGCACAATGAAGCTGAAGACCTCACCCGTCTAATACATGTAGCATGTCATAGCTTACTAACATTGATTATGTAATTCTCAATAATACGCGGTATAGACCTTTACACACGGACGAGAGGCTTATGTCCCCTTCCACCACCGTGGATAACTCGATCCTTATATATATGACTTGGGCTCACCATTTTGGGTACGTCACTTTACGTGATCTTCTTAAATTTACTGATGGTCACTCTTCACATGATTCGGTTGGGGCAATCCATTCTTGTTAATGATATCCTGGGACAATTCCCAATATATTCTAGGTAAGACATTACAATTTAGGTCGCATATACATAACATATTCCCTCATTCTAATCAGTATGAGTCATTGTAAAACGTGTAGATTTTTATAACCTACTAAACCTTCCAATGATGTCTTCTGCTATTCATTTGTACAACTCATAATCATCTTATCTTTACCTTTGCGCATCAACTTGGAACACTTCGGAACGTTGTGGTCATGGCTGCCACACTAAATAAACCCCATATACCTTTGCGGCATAATCCTGCATGCGCTCGACCATACTGACTACAAGATGGTCGGGGCGGTCTCACTCGACCTTTACAACTTTGACTCTGGGATATTGGTATCTTTGAACCCTTTAAATATCGGCAATCCCTGACTAATAAACTCCCTCACACCCCAAGGGGTCTATCTCTATCAGATACTCTAGGATGAAGTCATGCCTGGGAAAGTAACTTACTCATATCCTCTGACGGATCTGTCTCAATAGAGATCATACTACTCGCATTTACACTCGATACAACCTAAATTTCCCTGCTAATCATAGCCCTATTGTAAAAAGGCATTGTTGTAATCATAAACACAATAAGATTTACAAAGAGAATTCTTACAACACAGCTCTATAGCACGATTCTAGATCAAGAAGGAAGGTAACCATCATCCTAAATGCCATGTAGCCTTCTTTCTATAAGTGTGGTGCAAAACACACTCATAAACAAGACTCTACAAGACACGACCTGTAGACTCCCTAGGACAGACCTGGCTCTGATACCAAGTTTGTCATGACCCAAACCTGGATGGTTATGACGGGCACATGGACCTTACTTGTCGATTATCACTAATAATATATTTAGCATCTGACCATAATTAATCATGGGCCCCGAAGGCCGCCATGAGATACCCTGTTGATATATGAAAATAGTAAACTGAAAAGAGCTATGTAAAATTCTGCAACCAGAAGGACCCAACCTATATACATATACATACCGAGGCCGACAAGGCCATACACGACTACTACACACAGGACATCTGTCCACAAACCTCTAAAGAGTACGTAACATCATGAGGTCGGGAAAGGGCCCTGCCACACCCCTATGCATATCAAGAATATCATACCACGACTAGAATGTACCTCTGGAATGAGTAGAGTGCTCCAATATTAGCGAAACCATCAACCTACTAGAGCGGACCGTCACCCTGTCTACCTGAGCCTGCAGGCATGAAACGTAGCATCCCCTGACAAAATGGATGTCAATACGACTGATGTGCCGAGTATGTTAGGCATGAAAAATAGCATAATAGAGGCATAAAAGTAAACTGAGACAAGAAACAACCAACCAGTAGTGAATGCCTCTGAGGGCCATAATATGCATAAGTATCATGTTTATGCAGAATGCCTCTAAGGGTCATAATAGTATCATGCATGTATAGAATACCTCTGAGGGCCATAATATGCCTAAATGTCATGCACAATGCGGTCATGCATATGCATATACATATATAATGTCATCAAGCCTCTATGAGCATCCCATCATATCATATCGGCCTCTGTGGGCATAATCATCATCTTGTATATCTATACCAGCTGCAGGTGGTGTGCGTATATAACGTCTTCCCTTTTCTCATACCCCATACATATAGTAGAGTATATAACTACTTTGAGGTCAAGGTATGTACATGAATATAATGCATGAATGAAATGATAATAAGATATCATAAGTTTGTCGGAGTGATGTAATATCGCTTCACCTCTGATTAATATTATGAATACTAACATTTTTTTTCATATACCTCAATAAGGATTTAGGAACATATTTAGACATGCTTTGACAATAGGAATGAATAATATGAACATCATTAACTATAAAGAGTAGAATCATTTATGAAACAATATTACGTTTACGTTCCGGACTTAGAACATGCCAAAAGAAGAAATGATTTGCCTTAACATACCATATTTAATTCTCTTGACAACCCATCAAACGCATCCCATATAGTACCACAATCTTATATATCAAGAACTATCCATTATTTAGAGATTTCCGTCACCTTACTTCACTATGCAGTAACCTTCGATCCCTTAAAAACAAGAGGAAATTGGTGTTATAATCATGAAATCGATGGAAGAACTGAGTAGAGAAAACTTAGCCTTTGCATTATTAAATAAAAAGATGTTGCACCTTTGAATCAACGTTATTTGCTTCTTTAAAATGAAACCCATATTGCTGCTCCATAAGAATAACGTCACAGTTCCTCCTCCAACATATAACATACAGAACCTTACTCATTCGTGTATGAGATGTTTAGTAGGGAATTGATTAGAAAAATTGCCACTATGGGCCGTGGGTACCACCCCTCAAGTGGCCATCCTTAAGATTAGATTCATATGCCTATCTATAAGTAAATGACTCACTAAATGCCCCATCTACCATGCTCCCACGTGGAAGGGGTTGTTGCCACATCAACACATGTCCACTTCTATTAATTCACAATAATTAACCCACTTTAATCCTTATCCAAAAATACAGTAACTACCTCTTTACTCTCTCACTTTATCAATTTCTTGATCCTAATTTATTTAGCTAGTAATCATATTAGTACACTTCATATATCCATCATCACAGTCATTTGATATAACACTAGTTCGTAGCCTCTTTCGGTACACATACAATATTATTTCTAATCACCGTCATCGCACTTTTAAAATCTTAAATTATTTCGGGACCGCATCCTTTTATATACTAAGCTCTTATTGTGCATACTTCAATATAACAAAATTTCCCCGATCTCAAGTCTACTTGCACACGTCTAGCTGTTCAAACCATCATCCGAAATTACGGGGTGTTACATATAGTGTCAGATGAGGGTTTAAGAGTTGACACTCATAAGATTGAAGAGGTGAAGAATTGGCCGAGGACCACCACTCCATCAGAGGTTCGCAACTTTCTGGGCTTAGCTGGCTATTATAGGAGGTTTGTAGAAGGATTTTCTACAATATCAGCACCATTAACAAGTTGACACAAAAGGCTATAAAGTTCCAGTGGTCCGATGCCTGTGAGCTGAGCTTCCAATAGTTAAAAGACAGACTAATATCGGCACCAGTCCTTACTCTCCCAGAGGGTCCAGAAGGCTACATTGTGTATTGTGATGCCTCGGGAGCAGGTTTAGGATGCGTGCTAATGCAACACTATTACCTACGCTTCAAGGAAATTGAGAAGACATGAGAAAAATTATCTGACACACGATTTGGAGATGGGCGCGTGGTCTATGCACTTTCACGGAGGTGGCTTGAATTAATGTAGGCATTTTCACGGATCATAAAATTCTGTAAAACTTATTTAAACAGAAAGAGTTGAACTTGAGACAAAGGAGGTGGCTTGAATTATTGAAGGATTATGATGTGGACATCTTATATCATCCCGGTAAAGCTAATGTTGTAGCAGACGCGCTCAGTCGTAAGTCGATGGTCAGCTCGATGTCGGTGCAGGTCGAATGGAAGGAGTTTGTAAGAGATCTCCATAAGTTAGCTGGTTTGGGAGTCCGACTAATGGATTTGGAGGATGGTGGTTTTGTGATTTAGAATATGTCGCAGTTGTCCCTCATATCGGAAGTTAAGGAATGTCAGTGGGAAGACCCCACTTTGGAAAAAATCAGAGAGGGCATTCAACAGAAAAAGACTACAACCTTTGAGATTGACGAACATGGGGTTATCAGGCACCAGGGCAATTTATGTGTTCCAAATATAGCGGGATTACGAGATAAAATTATGACAGAAGCCCATTGCTCATGATATTCCATTCACCATACATCTACTAAAATGTATCATGATCTCAAGGGTATTTATTGGTGGAACGACATGAAGAGGAGCATTGCGGAATTTGTAGCTCAGTGTCCTAATTGTTAGCAAGTAAAAATAGAGCACCAAAAGTCCGGTGGCTTGACTCAGAACATTGAGATTCTGATGTCGAAATGGGAAATGATTAATATGGATTTTGTTACGGGTTTACCTTGTTGTTATCATAAGTTTGGTTCTATTTGGGTAATTATTGACAGATTGACCAAATCAGCTCATTTCCTGGCAGTTAAAACTACCTACACAGCCGAGGACTATGCGAAGTTGTATGTTAAGGAGATTGTTCGCCTTCATGGTGTGCCTATTTCTATTATATCTTTCTGAGGTGCACAGTTTACAGCTAACTTCTGAAAATCATTTCAAAAAGATTTGTGCACCCAAGTTAATCTTAGCACAGCTTTCCACCCTAAGATAGAGGGGCAGGCCGAGCGTAAGATTCTGACGCTCGAGGACATGTTACGATCTTGTGTATTGGACTTTAAGGGAAGTTGGGATGATCATTTACCCCTTATTGAGTTTGCGTACAATAATAGTTATCATGCTAGCATTAAAATGGCTCCATACGAAGCTTTGTATGGACAGAGATGTAGATCTCCTATTGGATGGTTCGAGGTAGGTGAATTAGATTTATTTGGGCCTATACCATTATTAAGATTGTTCATGTGTTAATAAAGTGAAATGGAGAAGAAAACATATAGAAACTATGAATAGAAAGTAGATTTGAAGGGTAAACTTGTGGACTGTTTTGGAAGGCATGTTATGGCTATTTTGAACTAGGAATCATATGGTACATATAAGTATGATTTTCTGAAGGTTGTAAACTAATTTATGGAATAAGAGTTGGATTCGAATTATGTTTTGTTATTCGTAAAAATGAATTTGCCGCTCAATATGATTGTTAAGATAATCAGAGAAGCTCATATTGGATTATATTGTTGTTGTTGTTGGGATGTTGATGATCCTTAGTGGTCTTTGGGATGTAGTAAAAATAGGGGAGATGATGCCCGGTTTTTCGTAAGTTATATGACTAGCCAAATACGATGGTTATGACATTATATGTTATCGACGATATCATTTCTCTTGTTGTATACGCAAGAAGTTGTGTTAAGCTTGGTTGAGGAATAAAAAAGAGATCATACTTGTATGTAACGCTTTTCCCTTCTTTGACATGATCTTGTTATAGCCC
Source organism: Anisodus acutangulus (assembly GCA_029783415.1). Lineage (NCBI taxonomy): Eukaryota > Viridiplantae > Streptophyta > Magnoliopsida > Solanales > Solanaceae > Anisodus > Anisodus acutangulus. The sequence goes on from CM056504.1 coordinate 37,459,128, forward strand.
AAAAGTGAAATGAAGTATCGTCGCACGATTCGATTCTTAGTAGCTTGATTATCTTGTGTTTCCCTTCCATTATTACTTATGATTCTAGTATGATCCTTGTCGGAACTCTCATTCACATCTTATGATATTTCTTTTGATACTATTGATTCAGAGAACTAGGGTTGGATTGTAACGTTCGTTGTGTATGATTCCATAATGAGAGTCAGAGGGTAACGACCATAGGTCACTCCGACTCTGTTCATGGTGTCCTTTGAGGTATGTCTTGCATTACACTTATATACTCGATCGGGCATGCATACCACTGATCAGTTGGACAGATATTACCGCATTCTATATGGCCAAGCAATTTATGATGAGCTTAACCCACATATGAACTTGATATTATATTATATGGCCCCATAGAGAGGCTTGATTTTATTTTCACGCATATACACATGGGTATGTTAGTTGTAATCCCTCAGTGGTAGTTCCGAGTTTCAGGTTGATTCCTACACCCTTCTCTTGTATTACATTCTTATAAATGTTTACCTACCTTACATATTCAGTACATCTTTCGTACTAACGTTCCTTTTGTCGTGTGACGCTGTGTTTCATGCCCGTAGGTGCAGATAGACTATTTGACGAGCCTCCTTGGTAGGGTCACTGTTCAGCTTGAGTTGGAGTACTCATCTTTTTCCGGAGTTGTTGTCTGAGTTTTGAATATGCATTTTGTACATATTATGGGTATGGCAGGACCCTGTCCCGACCTGGTTGTTTATTATATGACTCTTAGAGGCTTGTAGACTAGTGGGTTATGTATAGTCATTTTGTATGGCCTTATCGACCTTCTTTTCAGTCTGATAATAATATTGCTATGGCCTTGCCGGCCTTTTGAGGTTAGTTGTGGCCTTGTCGTCCTTACGATATATGTACACATGTTGATTTTGTTGTTACTTGTTCAGGTTGCTATTTTCAGTCTCTCTTGTAATTGTCATTCTGAGGCCTTGTCGGTCCAGACAATTATATATTCGCATTATGATATACAGGTGGTACGCTTGATCCGTTCAGGCGCCGGGTGCCGGCCGCACCACCCCGAAGCTGGGGTGTGACATATATTCAACAGAAAAATTAGCTCATTGACTTATTGTAAGCAGCAGATAAATAATTATTGAATTGAAGTTCAACTTACTTGCCTGAACTTCTTACTTGCATTTGTATGCTACAATTGTTAAGTTGGAGTTGGTCTAATGCTTCTGGTGCAATATTGGGTGTCCTCTTTTGCTGGTCCCATATTAAAAGCTCCCGGTGAGTCCTAATTAACAAATTTTGCGGTTGATAAACTGGAATAATAGCTTTTGCAGGGACTAAAAAAGCTGAATGTATATGTGATATTATTTACCATTGATGGATAAAACTGGACGGCGCCTACTTAATATTGATGGTACATATCAAAAAAATTCTGACCATAATGTAGCTGGATTGGTAAGTAGCTAGGTCAGCAATAAATTTCCTAGAGGTTACATTAGGCAATTGATGTAGCTCCTCAGGAGCCTCCTTAGGTGGACAGAATCTTTCACTCAAACACTTTAATTAAATTTTGTTCCATTTAGATACTTAAAGTGGGCTCTGATTATGTCTTTTAGATACTTTTCGATGACTTGGCGAGTTGTGTGAATTTCACATCAAATGACGCGTGAAAAAGCCAAAAAACATATTTTGTTTTTATTTCCTTCTTCTTCATTCTTTTTTTCTACCATCTTCCTACCATCACCAAGATTATCGTCGCTGCTATCACTACTGAAAAAAATACCGATTACATTTTTAATTCACCTCAATCTCTTGCTATGTCTCCTAGTAAAAAGAAAAAGAAAATCAAAGGAGCTCATCGAAACATCATTAATGGATTCTTTAGAGAGCTTGAAGGTTTAAAATGAGTTACTTTATTTGATGAAAATTTTGAGAAATTAATGTTGGAGTTGCCTTCGGGTCTTCGTGGGGAATCTTTAGCTGAAGTTATAAAAAAATTGGAGGATTTTTCTTGAAATTTTGAATTAAAATCGTGATTAGAACAAAAACACACCTGAAGATGGTGAGAAACACCAAAAACATGATTTTCGGATTTTTTTGGTTAGTAAATGCATTTATTTTTGTGTTAATAATGTGCAGGGTTCAGAAAATAGATATTTTTTTCTTTTTTGAAATATCAAAATCTATTTTTACATTATAATAGAGTCAAATAACACATGTCCTAATTTAATTTGTCATTTTGTCGCGTCATCGGCGAGTGTGTTACACATACATTACATATTTGGTTGATTGTGCGAAAGTGTCTAAATGACACAATCGGGTCTTACCTCATGTATCTAAATAGAACAAAATTTAGTTATAATGTTTAAGTGAAAGATTTTATCCCCCTTGTAAACTCCCGATGGGTTCTGTCTAATACTTAATAGACGATACAAGCTAGTTATGCCTATACATGTAACTATAGCTATGTACATCATATCATATCGTATTACTCCCTCAATTTCAATTTAGGATGAACCCATCGCGGGCCCCTTGTGGTCGGCAAGATTTTTTATTTAAACACCTCAAGTAAGCTTTGTTTCATTTATACACCTCAGGTAGGCCCCACTGTTCCATTTATACATTTTTCTCTAACTTGACAAGTTATATAATTTTCACACAAACCAGACGTGTGGAAAGTCTAAAACAATATTTTTTTAACTTTTTAAAATTCTTTTTATTTCTTCTTCTTCTTTGTTCATTTCTCTTTCTTCTCCGCTTAATATTCTGCCATTAACAAACTTTTCACAATTCCTAGCTTGCTTACTAGAAAAATGAAGATCGTCACCATTCTCTGAGAACATGTGACATTTTTTGTATAAAATTAATATCAAAATGGGAATTAAGTTTTAAAAAAAAAAGAATTTCAGCCAAAAAAAATCACCCCACAAGGCGTTAATGATCTCAAATAATACTTTTTTTTGGTAACTTCTCTTTCATTGACATATAACTTTAATTAAATAAATAAATAAAATATTTAAAAAAAATTGGCAGATGGGTCCAATAAACCAGCCTAAAAATAAAATAGATCGGAAAATCTAACAAATAAAGTTCACCGAAAAAGATTTCCGGCAAAATCCATCCATTTTCCACCAAAAAATATGTGAAGTTTGTTTAGAAAATATTTTTATTATTTTTTAAATTTTCCGGCGAAAAATATGTGGAGTTTGTTTAGTAATTTTATTTTTTATTTTTTATTTTTTATTTTTTGCTGAAAAGAATCTTTTTTTTCCTCTTAATTTATTCTAACTATTTCGGACCCAAAATGTCAATGTAGTCAGTTAATTGGCTACTTCATCATGTCATTGGCACGTGTGTTACACACTCTTTACATATTTGGTTGAGTCAGCGAAAAGTGTCTAAATGAAACAGTAAGAGCCCACCTGGGTGTCTAAATGAAACAACAGTTACTTGAGGTGTTTATCATGCCGACAACAAGGGGGCCGCGATGGGTTCAACCTTCAATTTATGTGAATCTATTTGAATGGGCACATAGCTTAAGACATAAGAGATTTAAGCTTGTAATGTTAAATGAGTCACGTATATTTTGTGTGACTATAAATCATTGCATAAAGATAAATTGTTTCCAAATGTAGAAAGTGGTCATTCTTTTTTACACAGACTAATAGGGAAATAGGTTCACCTAAATTAAGACTAATAAGGAAATAGGTTCACCTAAATTAAAAGAGAGAAAGTATTATATAAGTGGGAAGCCTCAAAGTTAAAAGTTGAATTACCAAATGTCAATCAAAAGTTGAACGACATTTTTACCCTTCACATAAAGACTTGCTATATTATTTTTGTACAGTAATATAAATATACATTCTACTAAATAGTTAAATATAAATAGTGTATACACTAAGTGTAATCCAGTCGTTAGAATTCTCAAATTTAAAGTTTCTAGATGTGGATTATTAATGCAGTAAAGACGAATTAAAGAAAAACATGTAAATATGGTATCTTTTTGTATCCCAATCTTTTCATATCCTTTCAAATTTATTTTGTGAGTCTATCCCACTACTCATAATTAAGTACAAATTAATACAACGTACGACATATTATTTATCCACAACGTACGACATATTATTTATCCTCTGAAAGTGGTGTTTCATTTTTGTATTGCCACCCAAATTCATGAAATATTGATTTTGTTAGGATAATTGCTTACAAAGTTTCATTTCATGGACTGAAGAACAAGCTGAAGAAGTGATATCCCAGCTTATTTCTTCCCATTTTTTTTCCTGAAAAATAATCAATGATCGTGCTTACATCTATGTATGACGGAGCTAAGATCCGGTAAGGACAGTGGGAGGAGACTCAAGATAATTTCCTGTCATGATGGGGTTGTATCAAGGATCAGCTCTTAGCCCGTTTTTATTTGCTCTGACGTTGGATGTATTGACGGGTCACATCCAAGGGGATGTATCATGGTGCATGTTATTTGCGGATGATATTGTATTGATCGATGAGACGTGGAGCGGGGTGAATGCTAGGTTGTAGGTTTGAAGACAGACCCTGGAGTCTAAAGGTTTCAGGTTGAGTAGTACTAAAACTGAGTACTTGGTGTGCAAGTTCAGTGCGGTGACGAGTGACGCTGACGTGGAAGTGAGGCTGGACTAACAAATCGTCCCATGGAGAGGAAGTTTCAATTACCTTGGGGCTATAATACAAGGTAATGTAGAGATTGATGAGGATGTCACACATCGTATTAGATCAGGGTGATTGAGATGGAGGCTCACATCCGGTGTCTTGTGTGATAATACTGTGCCACTAAGACTTAAAGGTAAGTTCTATAGAGTAGTAGTTGCTGCTATTACTACTTATTATTACTGTTGCTTTCATTTCTACTTGAGCCGGGGGTCTATAAAAAAAACCTCCCTATCAGTCAAAAGTTAGGGGTAAAGTCTGCGTACACTCTATCCTCCCTAGTCCCCACCTAGTAAGAATATCCTTCAATTTCCTTATCGAATAATCCGTTAACCCGTTAAGAATTATTATATTTATATTTTTACCCCTAGACAGAAAGTATTTATTGCAAATTCTAAAGCTAAAGCCTCATTATATTGTACCAAAAACTACCAATCATATTTTTTCTATGCAATGCAAAGTATATTTTACTTTTTGTAGTTTCTTACCAATTAGTTTCACTGTGCTTTTGCTTCGTTTTTCTCCTTTTGACTTATTTTTTATCAAGGTCATTTAATCACCTTCAATTTGAATATAATAAGTGATCAAATTGAGAGTATTTGTACTTGACATCTGATATATCCGATAAGGGGCTTCGTAAAATTCCAATATAGTATTCATATTTGAGGGGCACTTGGCCATGGTGATCCTAATTGAATTAGGGCTGTTACAAACAAGCTAATACCCTTACCCATGTTAGCAATATCTACTATTCTCTCTCAGGTTTGCATTTTTATTTCTGGTTAGAAAATTTAATTTGGAATTTTAGTGCTTAGAAATATAAAAGGATATTTTATAGTGCACAGGGATTAAGAACGAGACCCTTGCGGTTTTTTACTGCTATTCTTCACTCAGAGAACTTTTTTGTACATGTTTATTCCAGTTGTTTCGATATCTATAAATTGATATATCACTTAATTACCTTCTCTTTTTTTATTATCATTTAATCACCTTCAATTTCAATATAACAAGTTCAAGTGGGTGATATAGTTAGGATAAGAAATTAGCTGATACACCATCTGATAACTGTCCGATAATTATTAATCTGATATCGAATCAATTAATATCTTCTAGTTGACTAGTGGGTTAGCATATTTAAAAAACTGATAACCGATAAATCGAATTGCTAAGCGTAATAATCCGCTCAATCCGCCCGATAAGCAACCCTAATAACAGTTAAATGAGATTTAAACATTAATGTCAGTATACATACATAACAACACCTCACCATAGCAACCATAAAATTTTCGGACAAACGCACAGGTTTGACTATATATCTCTTAAATATTTTGAATTGTTAATTATTGTGAGTTAGAGTACTTTTTATGTAGTTTTCAATTATATAATTTTTTACTTTAAAAAATTTAAAGATCTTATATCTAAATTCATGATAAAAATTTGACTCTTAAAATTTAAATTGAACAGAGAACACTATTTTCCTTTTAGGTCAAACTAAACAAGGATATAGAGTTGTGTTTTACTGTATCTCCTTTTACTTTCCTTCAGCATTAGTTTCAAAGAACAAAAAGTTTTAAGTTTCAAACCCATTTAGGAAATAGTACCATAATGGAACTAATAAATCCGATACCAAAACAAACTAGAAATACAACTTATTAATTTCCCAAAAATATGGTAGGCCAGCATCTATATATAGTTCACTGTGATCGAACTTATCATACATTTTTTTCTGCTGCTCGTCTTCTTTCAAGAACCCAAAGAAATCCCAACTTTTTTTTCGTTAAATTTGTTCTTTAGTGTTATTGAAGAATGAATAACTCGCATACATTCGAATGATATTGAGTTCGATAGATTAATGATTGAGGAGTATAATCATCATCTGACTGGCTTTGATTTTGACTATCAACCAATGGCGTCTACTGGTGAGAATTCGAATGGAATTAATATTATTAACGTGAGTGATCGTGATTCAGTGGATACGCTCTTAAGGTCAAATGTAACAGACAATCTGCAAGGCCTTGATGACCTTGAACAATATCTGCCTGGCATTTATGATCCACTTGATCATGACGTTTACATGGATGATCAAAACGAGAAAGAGGAGGATGTTATATTGGGATATTTTAAAACAAGAACTCATCATGTTGCTGCGCCTAAAGAAGGAGTAAATAATGCTACTATAACTGAAGAAGCAGCTGATAAAGAATCTGCAGATATTTATGCCATATGTCAAGCGGAATTTGAACACAAATAAACCATTGGGACACATCAGTGTGGACACAGAATATCATACCGACTGCATCAAACAGTGGTTGCTGAGGAAAAACGATTTTCCCATGTGCCGAGCTTCTGTTTTGCCCTTCACATCAACAAAGACTATAGAAACGGATAGCATTTTAGGCTGGGTGTGGAAGTGCGTGCTCTTTAGGTGTATTGGTTTTTGTTTGTTAATGGTAATATTCACATGGTTACCAAAATCTGAAGTTTTCTATTTCTATTTTTGCAAGACCGATACTTGTTTGAGTATATTTTAAAGCTTTATCTCATTGGATTTAATAAGACAAGTTGATTTTAAGTTGAGGATATCATGCACTGTATATGTCTTTGATACATGCAAGAACATTCTTTTACTTGTCCTAAATATTGTTTATAGACAACAAAGTACAATATATATCATCAACATTTTGCTTATATAAACACTCTAATGTATACAACTCTTAGCCTCATGCACCAGTTCTGGGACTATTAACGTATATTATAAATATACTCCATATATTTTATAATATTTAGTGTTGTATAATTATGGTAGTTACAGGATCCCTATTGTATGAGGATTTCACATTGTACACACTATATATATTTGTATAATGAGAAAGACTCACCAATGGAAATTAATACAATTTTACATGGTATCAAGAGCAAAAATTCTATTCCTATCCTAAACCCCTAAATCGGCCGCCCTTCCCCTTCTTTTTATCCAGCGCCAAACCGGTCATCTACCACCGGTATACCGCCGATATACGCTGATATACACCTTGTATATGGATTAAAAACTGCCCGTATACAGCCTCCCTAAAGCCGATATACACCTCGTATACGGCCAATTCTGCCTCCCATCCACATCGGCCACGCCACGAACCCCACTCCCTTCCCCCCCAAAATTTTTTTCCGGCAGAACCTATGGCGGACACCACCCTTGGTGGATTTTCTGGCAGCGGTGGGCACATACAGGGGGCCTGGGCCTCCAACAGCTCCTCAGAACCTACAACCCACATGTCAAATTGGCTGCTTCATCGGCCCAGCAGCCTGGGCACAACACCGCTGGGCCTCAGCCATCATGCCCTAATGCCTGCAGCCCATCAGCGGCCCAACAATCTGGGCGCACCAACAACAGGCCATAGCCTTCTGGCCCACTATCCTGGAGCCCATCAGTCCGCTTCAGGCCTTTCCCAATCCAGTTTGGGCTAGGCTTTCGACGCGTTGACTCATTGGAAGCCCAATAATACGTGGTATATAGATACGGGCGTCACGTCTCACCTCACCAACAATTCTGGTAATCTTCCTCAATTGTGTAATTTAAATACTCCACAATCCATTCTGGTTGGAAACGGTCACCGCATTCCAATTCAAGGTTTTGGCCACACTCTAACCCTACCACCGCATCCCCACTTCTCCCTAAATAACATTCTCTATGCCCCACACATTATCAAGAACCTAATTTCCGTTAGAAAATTTTCTATAGATAATTTTGTCTCAATTAATTTTGACCCGTTTGGATTTTCTGTAATGGACCTACGTACCGAGAAACTCATTACACGATGCAACAGTGAAAGGGACCTCTATCATTTCCTATCCACGTCCGCTGTCAGTGTCACCCCTCCCACATCTCTAACTGCCCAAGACACTCCTCCCACGGCCTTAGCAACAATCTCTCCGTCTACTTAGCATAATAGACTTAGACATCCCGGAGTTCCTGTTTTTAATTTTCTTTGGCACAATAATTTAATTCGTTGTTCAAGTGGGAAACCTGCCCAACAATGTTTGTCTTGCCCTCTAGGCAAACACGTTGGCCTTCCTTTTCAGTCTTATTTAAGTGTTACATTTTCTCCATTTGATATTGTATGCAAATTTATGGACATCTCCTGTTATTAGTTCATTGTGTCATAAATTTTATCTTGTGTTGTTAGATGACTTTTCTCACTTTATATGAATTTACGCTCTAAAGTTCAAGTTTGAAGTCTATACCAAGTTTGTTGAGTTTCATAACTTTATCAGAACACAATTTGAAAAATCCATCAAATCATTCCAATGTGATAACAGTCGTGAGTTTAATAATTCCGCGTTTAATAATTTTTGCACCAATAATGGCATGGTCTTCCGTTTCTTCTGTCCCCACACCTCACCCCAAAACGGAAAAGCCGAACTAATCATCCGTACTATCAACAACAAGGTTCGTACCTTTCTTTTCCATGCCTCTCCCCCCCATCGTTCTGGGTCTATGCAGTCAAAATGGTATAATATATCCTTACTATTTTACCTACCAGTACTCTTCACAACAAAAACCTCACCGAAATTCTCTACCGTCAGATCCCCTCATATGACAACCTTAGAATTTTCGGTTCCCTGTGCTACCCGAATCTTGCCTCCACTGCTCCTCATAAATTAGCACCTTGTACCACCCCGTGTGTCTTCGTAGGTATTCCTTCTAATCATACGGGCTATCTGTGCTATGACTTATTCACTCGTAAAATTCATGTCTCTCGTCACGTTACGTTCAACGAGACAATATTCCCATTTGCAAACATCCAAAAATTCCAAAACACCCACTATACCTTTCTAGACAAGTCCGGCATCTCCCCCATCATACTCACGGAACTCAGTCATACTGCTACTGCTGAACAAGCATCTCCATCTCTGTATACCACCACCGGCACTACTGCCGGTCACTCTCATTCACCTGTCACGACCCAAACCGGAGGGTCATGACGGGCACTCGGACCATATTTTTTGAGTACTAATAATCATGTAATTAACATCTAACCATACTCAATCATGGCCACGAGGACCTTCATGAGACATCCTGTTGACATATGGAAATAGTAAACTGGAAAATAGCTATGTAAAATCCTGCAACCCGAAGGACTCAACCTACATACATATGCATACCAAGGCCAACAAGGCTATACATGACTACTATACACATGACATCTGTCTACAAGCCTCTAAGGAATACGTAATACATTGAGGTCATGACAGGGCCCCGCCATACCCCTATGCATTATCAAAAATATCATACCACGACTAGACTGCAACTCTGGAATAAATAAAGTGCTCAAATATTAAATGGACCAACATCCTACTAGTGCGGACCGTCACCCTGTCTACCTGAGCCTGCGGGCATGACACGCAGCATCCCCTGACAAAAGGGATGTCAGTACAAATAATGTACCGAGTATGTCAGACATGAAAAATAGCATAATAGAGACGTGAAAGTAACCTGAGACAAGAAACAACCAACCAGTAGAGAATGCCTCTGAGGGCCATAATATGCATAAATATCATGTCTGTGTAGAATGCCTCCGAGGTCCATAATATGCCTAAATGTCATGCACAATGAAAATGTGGTCTTTCATATATATATGCGTATACAATGCCATCAAACCTTTATGGGCATCCCATCATATCATATCGACCTCTGTGAGCATAATCATTATCGTGTATATCTATACAAGCTGCAGGTGGTGTACGTATATAATGTCTTCCCTTCTCCCATACCCCATACATATATAATGCATACATATAGTAAAGTATATAAATCCTTTTGAGGTCAAGGTATGTACATGAATGTAATGCATGAATGATATGACAATAACACACTACAAGTTTGTCAAAGTTATGTAATATCGTTTTACCTACGATTAACATTATGAATACTAACATCTTTCACATATACCTCAATAAGGATTTAGGAACATATTTAGACATGTTTTGACAATAGAAATGAATAACATGAATATTCTTAACCACTAAGAGTAGAATCATTTATGTGACAATATTATGTTTATGTTTAGTTACATGGAACATGCCAAAAGAGGAAATAATTTTCCTTAACAGACCTTGATATTAGAAAGAAAAGGAGAACGTTTGATATAGATTGTTGAAATTGGGAGAAAGAAAGGGATATTTGCTGCACTTAATTGAATCAAAAAGGGGCAAAATATGTTTGCTATTGCTTTGCCGAATTCTAAAAAAAGAAGTAAAATGTTGCCTGTTACTTTGTTGAACCATTTCAATAATGAACAAACAATTGCTCCCTATGTAATGTGGTTGCCCTCCTTTACTTTAGACAAGCATTTATCACCCTACTGACATGTTGAATTTCTTTTACCATTAGTGGAAAGTAAATCCCATGCTTTAAGGATTACTTTGCAAAAGACTTTTCCTAAGGATGCTACCTATTTACCAATATTACCTAGTCATTGTTGACAGTATTCACTTATCCTAATTGTTGGAACATGGGGGATGATTGTCCACCTTAATTTTCTACCCACAATTACCCAATTAGTAATTAATCTCCCACTAACACTTAGTATTTAATAAATTACCCACATAATTGATTATTGATCTCAATTAACTTAAATCTTGATGAGTTATAAAATCTTCGTATATTCAATGTCGTAATCGTGTGATATAGCACTAGTCCATAACCTCTCTGGGACATACAACTATTTTTGTTAATCCTCGTCATCACACTAATTAAGTCCTAAATTATTTCGGGACTGCATCCATCTATATACTAAGCTCCTTTATTTGCATACATGAACATGACAAAAAAAATGCTCCAACACTCGGGTCTATTTACATATGCCTAGCGATTCAAACCATTGCCCGAAAGTACGGGATGTTACATTCTCTCCCCCTTAGAAATATTCTTCCTCGAATGTTGGGGTGACATATCTAATCATTGTCATGTTGGCCGAAAACACAACCACCACTTCGTGGGGCCATATAATATAACATACATCATCATATCAGAACTCACATGGTCATCAAGCATTAATGATAATAGTCTGAAATAGAACTCACCTTATCTTCTCTCGGAACCTCAGTGTTGGTCTGAAATAGGTAGGGATATTTGTGTTTCATCTCTTCTATATTCTTATTTTGTCATAGAACTTTCACGGAGGCTACTTCTTCAGTCCTCAACTTTCGGACTTGTCGATCTATATAGCAATAGAAACCTCTTCATATGATAAGTCCCATGTAACCTTCACATCGTCAATTGGCACAATTTGGGAAGGGTCCCCAACACATGCTCTTAACATAGAAACATGGAAAATGGGATGAACAAACTCTAACTCCGAAGGCAAGTCCAATTTGTAAGCCACTTGGCCGATTCTTTGAATTATGCGATATGGCCCAATATACCTTGGGCTGAGCTTTCCCTTTTTCAAAAATCTCATTACACCCTTCATAGGAGAAATCTTTAAGAAGACCCAATCATCCACTTAGAACTCTAAGTCTCGCTGCCGCACATCTAAATATGACTTCTGACGACTCTGAGCGGTTAACAGTTATTCCTGGATAAGCTTCACTTTCTCTATGGCTTGGTACATTAGGTCAGACCTAAATAATTCTGATTTGCCTACTTCAAACCATCCGATAGGATATCTACATCTATGTCCATACAAATCCTCGTATGGAGCCATTTTAATGCTAGCATGATAACTGTTATAAGTCACGTCGTTGGGCTTTTGGTTCTCTACTTTTACTTACCAACAATTAAGGCACTGAGCTACAAACTCCACAATGTTCCTCTTCATGCCATTCGACCAATACATACCTTTGAGATCATGATACATCTTAGTAGATACAAGGTGAATAGAATATCGTGAGTAATGGATCTCTGTCATAATCTTGTCTCGTAATCCTGCTACATTAGGAAAACACAAATGGACCTTCCACCTTAGGGTCCCTCTCTCATTATACTCGAAGGTTGCGGTTCCATTTTTGTTAAATATCCTTCCCAATCTTCCCTTAAAATTGGATCTTCATCATGACGTGCCTTTTCTTCCAGTATGAGGGATGACCTTGATGTATTCTAAGTCATAGGGTTATCACTATCTGAATCCTCCAATCGGACTCCCACTTAACTAACTAACGCATTCCCTTAGGTAAACTTCTCTCATTATTCCTCACATTAGTCAAGCCACTTGTGGTGAATTATTCTATTGTCAACTTAGCTTTGTTTACTAACTGGTGTGCTGAAAACTCTCATATTGGTAGTATCTCAATCGTGAACACCCTATGGACAATGTCATCGAATCTGAAGTGCGTGAATCATCGCAGTTAACTCTCATTCATGGTCTGAAAGGAATCTTTTTTTTTCGTACTTTCTTACTACTCGTAATTATAAGCTTCCTTTCCTCACTTCTTTTGACACTTATTCACTCATTTTATTACTTGTCCTACTCTTCTTAGTTCTAAAATATTCTGGTACACATACGGACTCTCAAACATTTCTCCTAATTCCAATCCTTAGCGTTACGACCCCTTAAAAGATGAGATGTTAACTTATTCCCTCCTTCAGTCCATGGAAGATTCTAAAGTATTTGCATTACCTGACGGTGGCCTACCATATCCAAACCTGGTCATTATACTTAGATTCGAATTCCTTCTCTTGCCTCATGGCTAATTCTTTTTGTAAATAGTGCTTTGGGAAAAGATTTTCTTAATCTCGTTAAACTGTAAACTCATTACTTTATCCATCTCATAGAACCTTTGGTCAGTTAAAAAATACTCATAGACATCTGTATTTTCCTGACATTCTATCTTCATTATAATGTCATTATCTCTTGACATATATCTTTAATGTATATCATGTATCCATATGTGTCATTGGCCCCTTTATAATGTTTAGGTGCTAATGTCGAGCTTTACTCATTGTTACTTCCGTTTACATACTTTCTGAGAGATATGACTGCATATATTGTAGAATTGATGCTTCGTATGTTTAGATCCAATTCTCGGTGTTACATGATCCAATGACTTGTCAAGCTTTCTTGTCTTACCATTATCAGATCTTCGATCGACCGAGTGCTCATTTGTCTTACCCTTACATTTCCATTTCAAATTGCCTAGGGGGTCTCTTATCTCAAAGTATTTCTCATACTATCTTCATGAACATCAGAGCTTCATCACATTTGGTCGAAGAGTTCTTACTGTCCCTCCTCTATCATTGGTCCTTACGTTGTTCTGGGTAATCATACCTTTGTGAAACCTGCATAACTATAATCTCATTCACTTTTATCTTTTATGTCACGACCCGACCCGACGGGCCGCGACTAACCGCCCTAATGACGTCATTATACTAACCTGTCACACATAATCCAACTAACACTTAATGAGTCTGAAATCCGACAGCATAACGCCGCAATAGCAACATATGCCAGGTTAGGCAGGCCGACGAGGCTGCCTTTACCCAAGATTGTACCTGTCTCCTGAGGAGTCACAACTAGCCAATATAACATAACAAGCAAGCCGACAAGGCTGCCACCAGATAGTAACGTATATACATGGGAACACCCCAGCACAGAATACAATAATAGGACCGACCAAAACAGAGTCATAACCCTTACATACGTACAACCCACCACTGTCTACAGACCTCTATAAGAAGAATAACGACATATGACGGGACAGGGCCCCGTCGTGCCCCTAAATACGAACATAAGTCTAAAAGAGATTCGGTACCAAAATGACAAAGCCCTGGATCAAAGGAGCTTTCCAACCTGCTGAGTAGGAACCTAGGCCTGAGGTTCACCAAACTGAAAACATGTACCTGCGGGCATGAAACGCAGCCCCCCGAGGAAAGGGGGGTCAGTACGAAATAATGTACTGAGTATGTAAAACATGAAACTGTAAAAGAGACCATAATTAGCCAACAGAGACAGAAGATCAGTATAAAAATAAGGATTCAAATCCAACTGTGCCATAAACCATAAAAGTCAGCTATGCCTTATAAAAATGAGAGTCAAGTCAAGAAAACATAAAGGCATGTCCATAAACATATATATACCTGTAACGTAACCCGGCCCACTAATGCGGGACTCGGTGGAATCATATCATAACCCGGCCCATGCTGGGACTCGGTAAAATCATCTCTCATCTATAGATCCATCCTACGTAACCCGGCCCTCTAGTGAGGGTCTCGGTGAACAATGCAAGGTTGTGCACGAGTCGTAACTTGACCGGGACTCGGTGAGGTGAAGTAGTAACACTTAGCACGAGTAGATATCGTGAGTAACCATATGCAAGTAAAAATTATCATCTGACTCTCAATAAAATCATTTTAATAATGTCATAATAAACTCTTTGCTGAAAAATCATAGGCACTTCTCATAACAATCCTCATTAGGAATTAAACTGTATAAGAATTAAGGACGTCACTGTACTTTCATTAAATCATGCCAAAAAGAAAGAAGTAAGAGTTTCACATACCTCTTAGACGAACTAATCAACTCTATATTAGAGTACGTCTCGATTTAGAACTTCAACCTATAATAATGGTAATACGTTCGTCAATTCTATGATCGCTAGCATACTTTATATCGAATAACGACTTCTTATTTTATAAAAATTCGGGCAGCACTTCCCCTGTTTATACATGTTTCCACAACTTCCAAACGAGGCTAATAACATCAATAAACAAGCACCAATTAAGGGCACAACCAAGACAACAATAAAGGGAATTTACACACCCACTTCTCATGTAAATTTAGCCTCTTAATCCACCTTAAAACAGCCCACAAAACAGCCCATGTTCCAACAACAACGAGGGTAGAATGTGAAGCCTTTCTATGCCTTTCCACACCCTTATTCCTTTAGGACTTACCTTAGAAATTACCACACTTAAACATGCATAATGGTGACTAAATTTTCAGAATTATAACACCACAAAACAGCCCCTAAAATAGTCCATATACATCACAACATATCCAACAATTTCATGCAAGTTCTTGGCTACAACATATCATAATTCCATAACTCTTATCTTAATTCCTATAATCCAATTTCGAATTTTAATACTTCCATATAACTAATTCCAACTAAATCTCCATGTTTCCTTTCAATTTCATCATGCAATTAGTGATAATAATAACAACAATCACCAACGAATCCAACAACACCAAAATTTGTCCCAAATTGGCAACTAGCCCAAAATGGTCACATGCAATGCTTAAATTCCAATTCTTCCTTAACACAAATTCATTACCTTAATTCTAACAACATGCATTCCAATTATATCATAGAAAGAAGAATTTTTATACCTCAAATTCGTCAAAACAGTCCGCAAATTTTCTGCCACTGTTTTGTCCGAAAATCCCCACTGTTTTGTAATTTTCTCCTCCTTTTTGTTCACTTCTTCAACCCCAATTGACATGCAAGTGTTCTACAATGTTAAGCCATCATCCCTACATGTTTTTCTTCCAAAATTTCATCCCATAAATCATAATTTTCTGGGCAATTTTTGGCCAAACAGTGGCTGTTTTGCCACTGTTTTCGCCACGGTTTTTGGTGTTGTTTTGATTCTAATTTTTGGTGAATAATGTAGTCTAGGAAGAGAAGATAAAAACCTTAATTTTAGTTATGGGTGGAGGGTGGAGGGTGATTTTCGGATTAGTGTAGAGGAGAGAATGAGAGGAGGGTTATTTTTTTGTTTAAGTGTAGAAGAAGATGAAGAAGTAAGTGTAGGTTTATTATAAAAAAATCTGATTTTTCCTTTACACTTTGGCCCCCAAGTTCTTCAATTAGTAAATCTCAAACCCACTTCTTTTAATTCCCGAGAATTTCATAAGCCTCGTATCCTCAATGTCATAATTTTATAATACAATACTATTCCATAACGGGAATATACAATTATTGCTATAAGTATCCAACGTCACCCTTATTGTGACCAACATCTTTCCGGAATCACATCCTCTTGTATACTAATTTCCGGATTAGCATATATAAATATACTCTATATCCAAGATTCGAATCTTACCTCCTTAATTACGTTCTCTAATTATAGTCTTAAAATTACGAGGTGTAACATTTTATTTCATAATCCTCCATTCTACTTGTCATTAAATGAAAAACATTTTTGCCTTAATACTTGATCATACTATTACCATGGACAACTCGATCCTTATTTATGACTTGGGCTTACTATTCTGGGTACGTCACTTTACGTGATCTTTTTAAATTATTGATGGTCACTCTTCACCCGATTCAGTTGTGGCAATCCATTCTCGTTAATGATATCCTGGGATAATTTCCAAACTATTCTAGAGACTTTACAATTTTAGGTCGCACGTACATAACATATTCCCTCATTCTAATCAGCAAAAGTCACTTTAAAACGTGAAGCTTTTCAAAACCTTCCAATGATGTCTTCTGCTTTTCATCTATACAACATATAATCATCTTATCCTTACCTTTATGTATCAACTTGGGACACTTCGGAACGTTGTGGTCATGGCTGCCATACTAAACCAACCCCCTGTACCTTTGTGGTATAATCCGGCATGCGCTAGACCATACTTATTACAAGATGGTCGGGGCGGTCTCACTCGACCTTTACAACTTTTACCCTGAGATATTGGCATCTTTGAACCCTTTAAATATCGGTGATTCCCTGACTAATAAACAACCTGGGTTATGACCTCCCTGACGCCCCAAGGGGCCTATCTCTATCAGATGCTCTAGGATGAAGTCGTGCCTGGGAGGCAATCAATTGATTCAATACCTGCACCGCTCTCCTCACATCCAATTAGATGGAGCAGGTGGTAGGACTGATGGTATGGGAGCATCCCTCAACTCCTCTGGTACTACTAAATTCGTTGATACGTGGGAAAGTAACTTACTTATAACTTTTGACAGATTTGACTCAATAGAGAGAATACTACACACATTTACACTCAATCTCCCTGCTAATCATAGCCCTATTGGAAGAAGGCATAGTTGTAATCATAAACACGATAAGGTTCACGGAGAGAATTCTTACAACTCATCTCTATAGCATGATTCTAAATTGAAGGAACGTAACCATCATCCTAAATGCCCTGTAGCCTCCTATTTATAAGTGTGGTGCACAACACACCCATAAACAAGACTCTACGAGACACAACATGTAGACTCCCTAGGACATACTTGCTCTGATACCAAGTTTGTCACGACCTAAACCGGAGGGTCATGACGGGCACCCGGACCATACTTTTTGAGTACCACTAATCATGTAGTCAACATCTAACCATACTCAATCATGGCCACGAGGACCGCCACGAGACATCCTGCTGACATATGGAAATAGTAAACTGGAAAATAGCTATGTAAATCCTGCAATCCGAAGGACTCAACCTATATACATATGCATACCAAGGAAGACAAGGCTATACATGACTACTATACACAGGACATATGTCTACACGCCTCTAAGGAATACGTAACATCATGAGGTCAAGACAGGGCCCCGCCATACCCCTATGCATTATCAAAAATATCATACCACGACTAGACTGCAACTCTGAAACAAATAGAGTGCTCAAATATTAAATGGACCAGCATCCTACTAGTGCGGACCGTCGCCCTGTCTACCTGAGCCTGCGGGAATGACACGCAACATCCCCTGACAAAAGGGATGTCAGTACGAATAATGTACCGAGTATGTCAGACATGAAAAATAGCATAATAGAGACCAGAAAGTAACTTGAGACAAGAAATAACCAACCAGTAGAGAATGCCTCTAAGGGCCATAATATGCATAAGTATCATGTCTGTGTAGAATGCCTCCGAGGTCCATAATATGCCTAAATGTCATGCACAATGAAAATGTTGTCTTTCATATAAATATGCGTATACAACGCCATCAAGCCTCTGTGGGCATCCCATCATATAATATCGGCCTCTGTGGGTATAATTATTATCTTGTATATCTCTACCAGTTGCAGGTGGTGTGCGTATATAATATCTTCCCTTCTCTCCTACCCCATACATATATAATGCGTACATATAGTAGAGTATATAAATCTTTTTGAGGTCAAGGTATGTACATGAATGCAATGCATGAATGATATGACAATAAGACACTATACGTTTGTCGGAGTGATGTAATATCATTTTACCTCCAATTAACATTATGAATAGTAGCATCTTTCCCATATACCTCAATAAGGATTTAGAAACATATTTAGACATGCTTTGACAATAGGAATGAATAACATGAACACTCTTAACCACTAAGAGTTGAATCATTTATGGGACAATATTACGTTTATGTTTCGTTACATGGAACATGCCAAAAGAAGAATTAATTTGCCTTAACATACCTTGATATTAGAAAGAGAATGAGAACGTTTGCTACAGCTTGTTGAAATTGGGAGAACGAAAGGGATATTTGTTGCACTTAATTGAATCGAAAAGGGGCAAAATATGTTTGTTATTGCTTTGTCGAATTCTAAAAAAAAAGAAATAAAATGTTGGCTACTACTTTGTTGAACCCTTTCAATAACGAACATAAACTTGCTGCCTATGTAATGTTGATGCCCTCCTTTACTTTAGCCATGCATTTATCACCCTACTGACGTGTTGAATTTCCCTTACCATTAGTGGAAAGTAAATCACATGCTTTAAAGATTACTTTGCAAAATACTTCTCCTAAGGATGCCACCTATTTACAAACATTACCTAGCCATTGTTGACATTATTCACTTATCCTAATTGCTGGCACGTGGGGTGATGATTGTCCTCCTTAATTGTCTATCCACAATTACCCAATTAGTAATTAATCTCCCACTAACACTTAGTATTTAACAAATTACCCACATAATTGATTCTTGATCTCAATTAACTTAAATCTTGATGAGTTATAAAACCTTCATATATTCAATGTCGTAATCGTGTGATATAGTCTAGTCCATAACCTCTTTGGGGACATACAACTATTTTTGTTAATCCTCGTCATCACACTTATTAAGTCCTAAATTAATTCGGGATTGCATCCTTATATATACTAAGCTCCTTTATTCGCATACGTGAACATGAAAAAAAAACAAATCCTCCAATGCTCGGGTCTATTTACATACGCCTAGAGATTCAAACCAAGGCCCGAAAGTACATGATGTTACATTTTTGCCCCCTTAGAAATATTCATTCTCGAATGTTGGGGTGATATATCTAATCCCTGTCATGTTGGCCGAAAACACAACCACCGCTTTACGGGGCCATATAATATAACATACATCATCATATCAGACCTCACATGGTCATCAAGCATTAATGATAATAGTCTGAAATAGAAATCACCTTATGCTTCTCTCGGAATCTCGGCGTTGGTCTAAAATAGGTAGGGATATTTGTGTTTCATCTCCTCTTCCACCTCTCGTGTCAATTCTTCTATATTCTTATTCTGCCATAAAACTTTCATGGAGGATACTTCTTTAGTCCTCAACTGGCGGACTTCTCGATCTAAGATAGCAATATAAATCTCGTCATATGATAAGTCCCTTGTAACCTTCACATCGTCAATTGGCACAATTTGGGAAGGGTCCCTAACACACGCTCTTAATATAGAAACATGGAAAACCGGATGAACAAACTCTAACTCCGAAGGCAATTCCAATGCATAAGCCACTTGGTCGATTCTTCGAATTATGTGATATGGCCCGATATACCTTGGGCTGAGCTTTCCCTTTTTCCCAAATCTCATTACACCTTTCATAGGAGAAATCTTCAAGAAGACCCAATCATCCACTTGGAACTCTAAGTCTCGCTGCCGCACATCTGAATACGACTTCTGACGACTCTGAGCGGTTAACAGTTGTTCCTGTATAAGCTTCACTTTCTCTATGGCTTGGTACACTAGGTCAGGCCCAAATAATTATGATTTTCCCACTTCGAACCATCCGATGGGAGATCTACATCTCTGTCCATACAAAGCCTCGTATGGAGCCATTTTAATGCTAGCATGATAACTGTTATTGGACGCAAATTCAATGAGGGATAAATGATCATTCCGACTTCCCCTTAAAGTTTAATACACAAGTTCGTAGCATGTCCTCAAGCGTCTGAATCGTACGCTCGGCATGCCCACATGTCTGATGGTGGAAAGTTGTGCTAAGAGTAACTTGAGTGCCCAATTTTTTTTGAAATGATTTCCAGAATTTAGATGTGAACTGCACATCTCGGTCAGATATAATAGAACTAGGCATACCATGAAGGAGAACAATCTCCTTAATGTACAACTTTGCATAGTCCTAGGCTGTGTAGGTGGTTTTTTACCGTTAGGAAATAATCTAATTTGGTCAGTCTATCAACAGTCACCCAAATAGAATTAAAATAATGATAAGAGCGAGGTAAACCCATAGCGAAATCCATATTAATCATTTTCTATTTCCACATCGGGACCTCAATGTTCTGAGTTACACCGTTGGGCTTTTGGTGCTCTACTTTTACTTACTGACATTTAAGGCACTGAGCTACAAACTCTGCAATGTTCCTCTTCATGTCATTCGACCAATATATACATTTGAGATCATGATACATCTTAGTAGATCCAGGGTGAATAGAATATCGTGAGTAATGGATCTCCGTCATAATCTTGTCTCGTAATCCTGCTACATTAGGAATACACAAAGGGACCTTCCACCTTAGGTCGAAGGTTGCAGTTCCTTTTTTGTTAAATATCCTTCCCAATCTTCCCTTAAAGTTGGATCTTTATCATGACGTGCCTTTTCTTCCAGTATGAGGGATGGCCCTGCTATATTCTGAGTCATAGGGTTATCACTATCTGAATCCTCCAATCGGACTCCCGCTTAGCTAACTAATGCATTCCCTCAGGTAAACTTCTCTTTTTATTCCTCACATTAGTCAAGTCGCTTGTGGTGAATAATTCTATTGTCAACTTAGCTTTGTTTACTAAAAACTCTCATATTGGTAGTATCTCAATTGTGAACACCTTATGGACAATGTCATCGAATCAGAAGTGCGCGAATCATCGCAGTTAACTCTCATTCATGGTCTGAAAAGAATCTTTTTTCGTACTTTCTTACACTCGTAATTATAAGCTTCCTTTCCTCACTTCTTTTGACACTTATTCACTCATTTTCTTACTGGTCCTACTCTTCTTAGTTCTAAAATATTCTGGTATACATACGTACTTTCAAACATTTCTCCTGATTCCAATCCTTGGCGTTACTACCCCTTAAAAGATGAGATGTTAACTTATTCCCTCCTTCAGTCCGTGGAAGATTTTGAAGAATTTGCATTACCTGACGGTGGCTTACTATATCCAAACCTGGTCATTATACTTAGATTCGAATTCCTTCTCTTGCCTCATGGCTAATTCTTTTTGTCAATGGCGCTTTGGGAAAAGATTTCCTTAATCTCTTTAAGTTGTAAACCCATTACTTTATCCATCTCATAGAACCTTTGGTCAATTAAAAAATACTCATAGACATCTGTATTTGCCTGACATTCTATCTTCATTATAATGTCATTATCTCTTGACATATATCTTTTATGTCTATCATGTATCCATAGGTGTCATTGACCCCTTTTTCACCTGTTTAGGTGCTAATGTCGAGCTTTACTCACTGTTACTTCCGTTTACATACTTTCTGAGAGATATGACTGCATGTGTTGTAGAACTAATGATTCATATGTTTAGATCCAATTCCCAGTGTTACATGATCCAATGACTTGTCAAGCTTTCTTGTCTTACCATTATCAGATCTCCGATCGACCTAGTGCTCATTCGTCTTACCCTTACATTTCCATTTTAAATTGCCTAGGGCATCTCTTATCTCAAAGTATCTCTCATACTATCTTCATGAACATCAGAGGTTCATCACTTTTGATCGAAGAGTTCTTACTGTCCCTCATCTATCATTGGTCCTTACGTTGTTCTGGGGTAATCATACCTTTGTGGAACATGCATAACTATAATCTCACTCACCTTTTATCCTTTTTGTCATAATCTTTCATTCTACTTGTCATTAAACGAAAAATGTTTCGGCCTTGATACTTGATCATACCATTCCATTCATACTTATTAAATGTTTTCATATTTTCTACAACCATTTTTCGATTGTTCCATAGTTCTCGTCCTCAATTGCCCTTACAAGCTACTGTTATCTAGAGGTTATTTTGAATTGTAACATGCTGCACAATGAAGTCGAGACCTTACTAGTCCAATACATGTAGCTGCCTTAGCTTACTAACATTGATTTATATAATTCTCAATAATACGCAGCATGGCCCTTTACGCACTGACGAGAGGCTTATGTCCTCTTCCATTACCGTGGACAACTCAATCCTTATATATGACTTGGGCTCACTATTCTGGGTACATCACTTTACGTGATCTTCTTAAATCACTGATGGTCATTCTTCACCCGATTCGGTTGTGGCAATCCATTCTCATTAATGATGTCCTGGGACAATTTCCAATCTATTCTAGGTAAGCTATTACAATTTAGGTCTCACGTACATAACATATAATCAGCAAAAGTCACTATAAAACGTGTAGCTTTTCAAAACCTTCCAATGATATCTTCTGCTTTTCATCTCTACAACTTATAATCATTTTATCCTTACCTTTGTGCATCAACTTTGGACACTTCGAAATGTTGTGGACATGGCTGCCACACTAAACCAACCCATGTACCTTTGCGGTATAATCCGACATGCGCTCGACCATACTGATTACAAGATGGTCGGGGCGGTCTCACTCGACCTTGCAACTTTGACCCTGAGATATTGGCATCTTTGAACCCTTTAAATATCGGCGATTCCCTGACTAATAAACTCTCTAGGTTATGACCTCCATGACTCCCCAAGGGGCCTATCTCTATCAGATGCTCTAGGATGAAGTCGTGCCTGGGAGGTAATCAATTGATTCAATACCTGCACTTCTCTCCTCATATCTAATTAGACGGAGCCGGTGGTAGGAGTGATGGTACGGGAGATTCCTTCAACTCCTCTTGTACTACTAAATTCGTCGATACCTTGGAAAGCAACTTACTTATATCATTTGACAGATTTGTCTCAATAGAGAGCATACTACACACATTTACACTCAATCCAACCTCAATCTCCCTACTAATAATAGCCCTATTGGAAGAAGGCATAGTTGTAATCATAAACACGATAAGGTTCACGGAGAGAATTCTTACAACTCATCTCTATTGCATGATTCTAAATTGAAGGAACGTAACCATCATCCTAAATACCATGTAGCCTCCTATTTATAAGTGTGGTGCATAACACACCCATAAACAAGACTCTACTAGATACGGCTTGTAGACTCCTTAGGACATACTTGCTCTGATACCATGTTTGTCACGACCCAAACTGGAGGGTCATGACGGACACCCGGACCTTACTTGCCAAGTATCACTAATCATGTAATTAACATCTAAATATACTCAATCATGGCCACGAGGACCGCCACGAGACATCTTGCTGACATATGAAAATAGTAAACTGGAAAATAGCTATGTAAAATCCTGCAACCCGAAGGACTCAACCTATATACATATACATACCAAGGCCGACAAGGTTATACATGGCATACTATAAACAAGACATCTGTCTACAAGCCTCTAAGGAACACGTAACATCATGAGGTAGGGACAGGGCCCCGCCATACCCCTATGCATATCAAAAATATCATATCACGACTAGACTGCAACCCTGGAACAAATAGAGTGCTAAAATATTAGCTGGATCAGCATCCTACTAGTGCGGACCATCGCCCTGTCTACCTGAGCCTGCGGGCAGGAAACACAACGTCTCCTAACAAAAGGGATGTCAGTACGAATAATGTACCAAGTATGTCAGACATGAAAAATAGCATAATAGAGACCTGAAAGTAACCTGAGACAAGAAATAACCAACCAGTAGAGAATGCATCTGAGGGCCATAATATACATAAGTATCATGTATGTGTAAAATGCCTCCGAGGGACATAATATGCTAAATGACATGCACAATGAAAATGTGATCTTTCATAGACATATGCGTATACAACTCCATCAAGCCTCTGTGGGCATCCCATCATATCATATCGGCCTCTGTGGGCATAATCATTATCGTGTATAAATGTACCAGCTGCAGGTGGTGTGCGTATATAATGTATTCCCTTCTCCTATACCCCATACATATATAATGCATACATATAGTAGAGTATATAAATCCTTTTGAGGTCAAGGTATATACATTAATGTAATGCATGAATGATATGACAATAAGACACTATAAATTTGTCGGAGTGAAGTAATATCATTTTACCTCCAATTAACATTATGAATAGTAGCATCTTTCTCATATACCTCAATAAGGATTTAGGAACATATTTAGACATGCTTTGACAATAGGAATGAATAACATAAACATTCTTAACCACTGAGTATAGAATCATTTATGGGACAATATTACGTTTACGTTTCGTTACATGGAATATGCCAAAAGAAGAAATAATTTGCCTTAACATACCTTGATATTAGAAAGAGAAGGAGAACGTTTGCTACAGCTTGTTGAAATTGAGAGAAAGAAAGGGATATTTGCTGCACTTAATTGAATCGAAAAAGGGCAAAATATGTTTGTTATTGCTTTGTCGAATTCTAAATAAAGAAATAAAATGTTAGCTGCTACTTTGTTGAACCATTTCAACAACGAACAAAAACTTGTTGCCTATGTAATGTTAGTGTCCTTCTTTACTTTAGCCAAGCATTTATCACCCTATTGACGTATTGAATTTCCCTTACCATTAGTGGAAAGTAAATCACATGCATTAAGGATTACTTTGCAAAAGACTTTTCCTAAGAATGCCACCTATTTACCAACATTACCTAGTCATTGTTGACATTATTCACTTATCCTAATTGTTGGCACATGGAGGGTGATTGTCCTCCTTAATTGTCTATCCACAATTACCCAATTAATAATTAATCTCCCACTAACACTTGGAATTTAACAAATTACCGATATAATAGATTTTTGATCTCAATTAATTTAAATCTTGATGACTTATAAAACCTTCATATACTCAATGTCATAATTGTGCGATATAGCACTAGTCCATAATCTTTTTGGGGATATACAACTATTTTTGTTAATCCCCGTCATCACACTTATTAAGTCCTAAATTATTTCGGGACCGCATTCTTCTATATACTAAGCTCTTTTATTCGTATACGTGAACATGACCAAAAAAAATCCTCCAACGCTCGTGTCTATTTACATACGCTTAGCGATTCAAACCATGGCCGGAAAGTACGGAATGTTACATCACCACAGCTTGTCGCCGCTACCGCCGGCAATCGATCCCATGTCCCTCAGCACATTCCCGTCACTATTCCTGCAGCAGCCACTATTCCAAATACCTCTGCTCAATATCTTCTCCATCAGTCCATCATTGTACCACCGTCACAGCCACCTCTGGTAGAGTATCTGCATTTCCACTACCGTCTCTATAGTCACCGACTGCCACATTCACCTCCGGCAGTAGGCCCAGCGTCTCTGTGTCACCACCGGTTGAATCACAAACACCCTCCAGCAACCTACACCACCACCAACGGTGTCAACGCAACCACCAACCACCATAGCTAAAACTGTCACCCAACCCACCACTGCAACAGTACATGAACCCAAAAACCATCCTTATACCTGCATCTCATCCCAATTCCCCGCATCGGCAGCCAGTCACTGTCCCAGTTACCACACCCAGTAAACACCACCTTTGACATCGACCCATCCCCAACACCTCAATCTTACCAGCTCACCAAACACAACCCATTTGTCGAGGTCCACCGTATCTGTCTCCCATTCCTAGCAATCAGTCTACCCATCCCCGAGACCATCCAATACTACTATTTCCCTAATTAACTCGGTCCAGCCACCCCACCCAAATACCCTTCCTGTCCATACCCCCACACAC
Source organism: Anisodus acutangulus (assembly GCA_029783415.1). Lineage (NCBI taxonomy): Eukaryota > Viridiplantae > Streptophyta > Magnoliopsida > Solanales > Solanaceae > Anisodus > Anisodus acutangulus. The sequence goes on from CM056504.1 coordinate 37,485,796, forward strand.
CGGATGAAAACCCATGCCCAACACAGGATTTTCAAACTTAAAGTCCAGTTTAACTTATCCACACAAATCATTTCCCCAATTCCCAAAAATCCAAAATTGACCAAACTAGACCTAAATTGGAATGTGGCTATGTATGAAGAATTTAATGTTTTAACGAAACAGCACACTTGGGAGTTGGTCTCTCGATCGGAGGGGGAGAATGTGATTCAATGCATATGGCTTTTTCGTCACAAATTCAGAGACAATGGTGATCTAGAGAGATATAAAGCGAGACTTGTAGATAATGACACGCATCAGCAAGAAGGTATTGATTGTGGTGAGACATTCAGTCGGGTTGTTAAACCAACTACCATTCACATAGTTCTGAGTATTGCTATGGGTACGCATTGGCCGATTCATCAGCTTGATGTGAAAAATGTATTTCTACATGGGGATTTGAAAGAAATTGTTTACGTGCACCAGCTACCTGGTTTTGTCCATCCAGCAACCCTTCAGTATGTATGTCATATTCGTAAGTCACTTTATGATTTGAAACAGACCCCTAGAGAGTGGTATGATCCCTTTGCACAGTACATTATGAGGATTGGGTTGTATGCAGCAAGTGTGATAATTCTCTATTTATTTTCCATAGAGGTAGTAGCATTGCGTATTTTTTGTTATATGTGGATGATATTATGCTTACTGCCTCCTCTGATTTGTTGCAAAATGAGATCACTGCATTGCTTAAAATCGAATTTGCTATGACTGTGGTTAGATCTGCAGATACTATGTTTTTGTGTCAGCAGAAGTATGCATAAGAGATAGTATACAGGGTTAAAATGGCGAACGGTAAGATAATATTCACTCCGATCGACTCTAAATCAAAGCTCAGTGTTGTTGATGGTGATCATGTGTCCGATCCCACATTTGACTAAACTGGCCCTAATTAAATATGTATTGGAATTTGATCACATAATATTTAATAGGAGAAAATATGAAAGAATAAGATTAATTCTTTCTTGATTTGATAAGTGGACACCTTTTTAAATTTTTAAAAAAATGCTAAGTGGACAATCTTTTTATCCGGATGAAGTATATATGCGGTATACTTCATTAGAGGGTAACTTTTAACAAGATTTCATTCGCGATGGAGTTAAATTTCGATCTTTGAGTTGCAATTGTTACGGAATATCCCGTTATTAGTTTTTTACTTAGTACGCCACAAGATCAAAATTTAAAATACTAAACAACATTTGGCCTTTATCAACTATTTTGAAAGCAAAAGGTTGATAAAAACTTAGAACTATAATGCATCAAAGATAAACAGGATGTTAACACGTGACATTTCATTTTAGATATTTAGGATGTTGAATGTAGTTGGAAAGAAAAAGATAAAGATTTAAAGAGTATATATCCAAAATAACCCACATAATCATTGAGATTGAGAGAATGACTAGGTAACTTTTTATTAAAACACTATTCAATTTGTTAAAATTATTACAAATCCTTAATAAATATATTTTTTTGAAAAATACTTTCCTCTCCCTGACCAGATACCGAAAGTTTATTTTTCAGAAAGAATTATTTAAGAAAATATATAATTTTTCCGAAAAATATTATTCAAAAAGTGAGTTATGAAATATTAAAATGTTAGCATATCACGACATGCTCAATCAAATAACGGACTCCGACCACAATTTGGATTGTCTACTCTCAATAGAAAGACAACCCTACTTTTACACTTCATCTCCAAATATCCAAATATTATTTGCCTTTTCCTCAACCGACGAGCAAAACAAAGAATTACCTTTTAGCTAGCACATGCTAAAAAAATAGGTAAATACTCATCTACATGACTCTATTTGTGAGACAGGTGTGTGCAGCCACTTAGCGAGGAGACAAGACCGGAAAGAAGAGTTTTGAGTGAAGGAAGGAAAGAGTTAGGTCTCATATAGAAGAAGAGATTTTTTCACTTTTTGACAGGAGATAATACATAAGTGATCTTGATCTTCTATCGGTATCCGCTGCTCATTGCCTTGTTAGAAGGAAGAATTCAATTGGCATCCCAATATCTGCTTTCTTAGGTAGATAAGGGATCAACTAAAGTAATGGTCATACCCTTTCAGAGCTATGAAGTATAGTCTGATCCAGCAATCAATCATGTAAAACACTTCTATTACAAATTAATATGCACAACTGATATCTTCTATATTTTACAGACTGAACATTCCAGTGGAAAACATTATACCGTTAGCAGGCAACAAGCTTTTTTTCTTTAAAAGGAACAATAATAGCCCTACAAACATAAACAACTAGAAGACGGAAATAAATAAACATAAAGAATATCAAGCACAAAATTATTCTCAACAAACAACAAAACTGACAGACGAATTATATCAAATGTCTGGATATCAGTTTCAGGAACATGTCCGGCAGATTGGTAACTATCAAGAGAGAATAACATGTAGGAATTGATTAACATAAAATCAGTTTAAACTTTCTCCAAATGAAAATAAGGGACAAACTCCTACAATAAAAACAAGCCTAACAAGTCCAAAAACGATCCCCATCGTTGAGGCTACGCGATTCCCAGCAGCACTTTGATATCCCTCTACAACAAGAGCATAAAGCCATAAGAATCGCTACACAAATTATTTTATACACAAATCTTTATAAGAAAGTTGCATAGAGTATCTCAAACAGCTGGAGGAAAGATTAGCACAAAACGGTTACCTCAACTGTCAGCGGAGATGTGGTAGGATAATAGCGATGAGCAGCCTGTCCATTCTTATCAACCAGGAACTTAGCAAAATTCCACTGAATATCACCCCCAAGTATTCCCCACTTGCCTGATTTCAAGAACTTATAAAGAGGAGATTCGTTTTCGCCATTCACTTCAATCTAATTTAAGAAAGATAAAACAGTTGTGAATAAAAAGATACACGATTGAAATAGTATATTAGGACTCCACAACCATGAACTCTCAAGGGAAGAGGTAATTTCTGAAAGCAACGGTATCCCTTAAGAATGCAAGTTTTCTATTATTTTAATAATATTCTACTAAAATATTAAACATTTTATTCACATATACGCGGGGAGATAATATGTACTTAAAAAATAGGACACGACATCAATAAAACCACCAATTGTTTTGATAATGCAAGAAAATCACAAATCTGTAGTTAAAAAGGACGGAAAAGGGCCAAATATACCCCTGTACCATTAGAAATGGTTTAAATATATCATTCATTATACTTTCGGTCTAAATATACCCCTTCCATTATACTTTCGGTCCAAATATACCCCCTCCCTTTTACTTTGGCACTGATTTACCCTTATTTTTAAGGAAGTGACACGTGTCAGCTCAAAAATAAAAAAACCGCCCCAATTTTTTTATCCACTATCTGACCCAATTCCAAAGCAAAGGAATTCACACAACCACATTCTTCCTTCATTTTTGAGCCTTTCAGTGCTGACTAGCTTCCCTTGAGTTTTTTTCTTCCGTGCAGTTCTTGTTTTACTTAAATTGCTACAGCAATGAACTTAAAAATGTGCCTTTTCTATGTTAATGAAACTTTTGAGCTATACATTCCATATCTGGGGTGTCAGTTTTGTCTCTGACCTTGTAGGTTTAATGTCCATTTACATCACTATTTCCTGAAACCAGTTCCTCTTATTAAGATCCTCACCTTATTCAAATTTTGTCTATATTGTTCTTCGTTTCCCTTAATGCTATTTGTACTGAAAAAACATCTGGCTCCGACGGTTGGAAGAGACACAATAGAGTTGGTTGTTGGGTCCGACGGAGCAGAAGAAGTAGTATGTGGATCATGGTTGTATTATTGTGAGTAGGACGATTTTCAAGTGGACTGTGGAGAGTACTCTTGCTTTGGAATTGGGTTGGGTAGTGCGTAAAAAAACTGGGGCGGGTCTTTTTATTTCTGAGCTGACACATGCAATTCCGTTAATAATGAGAGTAAATCAGTGCCAAAGTGTAAGGGAGGAGTATATTTGGACTGAAAGTATAACGGAAGGGGTATATTTAGACTCAGAGTATAACGAGGGGTATATTTAAATCATTTCTAATAGTACAGGGGTACATTTAGCCCTTTTCCGTAAAAAGTAATATCTATGAAGACTCTTGTTCTTTCGTTACCTTGTCAAAGATGGGGAACTCTGCCTTGAAACGAGTACAAGCAAACTCTACGATCTCATCATTGCTCCCTGGTTCTTGCGCACCAAATTGATTGCAAGGAAATGCCAATATTTCCAGGCCTGTGTTTAAATACCAAAAAAGAACCTAAGTTTTAAAATCTAAAATGGGAAAAAAATGAGATATGTGAAGGCAGTTTTATTGATGCTCAAACCATATTAATGTGATTCAAATAGTCTGGATGTAAACTTCAACATAAGATGTCAAAGGTTTCATTCTTTTCCAATACTACCCTTTTACTTCTTTATTGGCATAATTTGTCCTCCATTTAGGAAGAATTGGTCGGGGAACAGAGGGATATAAGTTGTCAAACAACCAGCAGGAGTAAAATGGTAACTTGAGTAAAGACACATACCTTGATCTTTGTACTTGTCATATAACTGGTGAAGTTCTGTGTAGTTTGAGTTAGTCAGCCCGCTGTGGACAACAAAACAGACAACGGTTGAAAAGTTTCTTTATTTAGACAGATAATAGTTGAAGAGTTGAATGAAAAGAAATATCTTACGACTCACAGAATGTGTAAAACGTATACAAGAGAGAGCACCAAATTTTAGAGTTATGATTTTCATCTGGACAAAGGCTATTTCTTCCCTGGACTTTAACTGGTACATGAGCTATTACAAAAAGAAATCACATACAACTATAAATATGATGGGTGGAAATAGATGATTTTACCATTTGGAGGCAACATTCACGATAAGTAGGACCTTTCCTTTGTAGGTACTAAAATCTACATCATTTCCCTTCGCGTCCTGTGAGAAAAGGAGACGGTACAATCAGAAAAGGGAAAAAGGTAGTGGTCACTTGTATTCTCGGTATTTCATTGTTAGCATACTCAACCAAGTCATTCTATTATGTGTTTTCTCAGTGTTTATAGGGCGACCGGCACAGAAAGCAGCTATTTAAGCAAGGACAAGAACTAGAGCCCTGAGGCATGGGGCAAAAGCTCCAGGAATAAATTAATAAAAAAATTAAAATGCAAATATCTTAGCATGTGAGCAACAGTCAAGACCAGCCATGTACTGGCAGTACCTGCTAATCATCTCTGTTCCTTTATCTTTTTCATCCAAATTATAATGGTTTCCCATCTCTTTGACCTAAAACTTTCACTCTATAAGGATTTCTCTTTCCTCAGTCAGGTCGTTTTCTAATCAATCTCACCAGAGCTCCGTTATTGTCATCGATCACCATCTCTATCTGCATTTCACTACTGTACATTTCGAAAGTTTAGCTCCACTTTATTTGTGATGTAACACAGTCTCATGTTTGCATGTATGATTCCAGTGATTGTTAACGAACGCTCGAGCTTGTATATGTATATATTTTCACTACCTTTGTTCATTTTACTGAATAGTTGAAGGTCAGCAGTTACCGCAGGTCCTTAAGATGGAAACGGGAGCTATAAATGGGCAACATTAGATAATAATGAAAGTGATTAAATAGTAAACTAAGTGCATAGAAATGACTATGCAAAGCTGTTAGATTTAAGAAAGATGACGAACTTAATATCCTCTATCTTCTCCCAGTTAGCATGCAAAATGACCATCGTTCAGGTCCTTGCACCTTTAGTCCAATAGGTACACAGTCCTAGTTAGAACACACAGAACTTGCCAAATAGAAACATGTGCCTCCTTATGTAACGAAAAAGAAATGGACCTTTGGTCTAACTCAATTCAAAAAGATAGCTCGTGAGATGAGGATTTCTCAAGACCATATACAAAAACCAATTATCCTCATCCCCACTGATGTGGGACTCAACACCACCCCGCATGCGCAGGATTGGACATCCGGACCGTGGACAATATAAGATGAGGACCAACATTGGGTAAACAACGAATTGGGATGGATCCGATTCTGATATCATGATAAAAAAATGAATCTTGAATCTAACTCAATCCCAAAAGGTAACTCATGAAATAAAGATTGCCCAAAAACCTTCTCATCATCCCTATCGATGTGGAACTCAACATGTTACTTGGACAAAGTGTTACTATAGTCAATTATATCTTGATAGATTGAGCCCTGTGAAGGAATTTTACTAGTATCAAGCATAACATTTAACTACCTTACAAGAAATTTTCACCTCAAAAGGCTCTAGTTCAGGTCTTCCGAACTCAATGTGCGCTTATCCCATCACACAAGACTCTAAAATGCCACCAAGAAGCATAGTTGTACTAGCGCAAGGATATGGCGTGGTAGCCAATGAAGTGAGTGAAAACCATAGAAGATCAAGGATTCAAATCTCATCAAAGACAAAAAAAAAACTCCATTTCTTCTCATTTGCTTAAACATTGGTAGGCATAGTTATCCCGTACCCATGGCTGGCCAGTGGGCCGGGTCGGCCCGGTCCCGCCCCGACACCGCCCCGGTCCCGACATGTCCCGGCCCGCCCCGGTCCCGCCCCCTTTGCACAAATAACCGTTTTACATTTTGGCCGTTGTGCAACGGCCATTTTTAGCATCCCCCAACCCCTTTAATATTTATTTTTAACCCATAAGTTATTATATTTACACTTTAACCCAATTTTTCAACTAATCTTCCTACAATATCTCAATCTATCTCTACAAGTCTACATTATGGGTGGCCAAGGTTGTTTTTGTGCCTCTTATATTATTTAATAGACATATAATTTTTTAATACAAATACAATTATCAAAATTACAATTTTGTGGTGTTGTTCAAAAATTGCAATTAAAAAAATTACATTTTGAAAAAAACATGTTCTAGTTTCTTGATAATTTCCTGTGATTCTTCGGTTGGAATTGGTATTTGTTGGTCAAATTTCTCCATGTCGCTTCCACTACCTTCGGATAAGATTTCGTTGTAGTTTTCGTCTACTTCTTCGTTGATCTCCGATTGACCGCACCTTCTCCATTCCGCTCGTATCCAATCTCTGAATAATACTGCAATCTCCAAGCTGTCTCAGGCTAATGAGTGTCTGTGTTCTCCTATTTGATATTTGCAGGCAGAAAAAGTGCTTTCAGACATCGTTGATGACGCTTGAAAGTTCAAAACATCTCGGGCCATCATTGAAAGTATTGAAAAGGTCTTCTCATTCCCCTCTAGTATTTCAGCAAGTCTTCACGTCCTTCTTCATTGAAAATTGCTTGGTACAGTACAGAATCCTGCAAAACAAAAATATCAAACTCGCTAATTTGGTTAGTAGTGGTACCACTAAACATTCTATGTCTAAGACTTTCAACACTAGCCGCAGAAACATCATGTCTTTTTTGAGGTTGTGTTGAAAAAGAAGAAGATGGTATGAAAATCGGTTGGTTGCTAGCACTTTCTTGTTGGTAATGCATATATATTTTTTGCATTCATCGTGTATGCTAGACAAAACTTCTTCTTTATTTGGTTCCATAGGTGGTTGTTCATTTGAGTTTTTGGAGTTAGAGGTACTACTATACAATCATAAATAATTTCAATAAGTGATTACAAACGTCTATTTTAATAGTCGGATTTAATACACCACCAATATTATAAATAGTGGGAATAGGGGAAAAAAATAATTTGATAAAACATTTTTTAATAGATGCCTATTAAGATGGTTTTTCCATATATTCACTAAGTAACAAAATATTAGAGCTATATAAAATAACATAGTTGAAATAGTAGGATAATATATACCAGAAAATTCTTTAGTTGCTTGAAAAAATTTCTCTAAAAATCCAATAAGTTCTGAAATTTTTTTTCAATCATTATCTATAAGCATATCAGTTGGATTTAGATTATGGACATTAAAAAATAAAGTTATTGGTCTTCTATAATCATAAGCAACGAGTAGTTATTCGTTCTTTGACGCCCATAATTGTTGCTTATGTTTATAGAAGACCTATAACTTTATTTTTTAAAGCACATAATCGAAATCCAACTGATATGGCATATGCGATTCATTCCCGTAAAGATTATAACACACAAGAAGACTCCTTCCCGCTCCGTGGGGAGCGGGATGAGATGGTTGTAGATAACGATTGGGAAAATACTTCAAAACTTATTGTATTTCTAGAGAAAAATTTTCAAGCAACAAAAGAATTTTTCGATATATATTATCCTACTATTTCAACTATGTTATTTTATATAGCTCTGACATTTTTATTACTTAGTAAATATATGAAAAAACCAGTTTATAAGGCGCATATTAAAAAAATGTTTATCAACTTAAAAAAATATTTTATTCATATTCCAACTATTTATATTATTGGTAATGTATTAAATCCGACTATTAAAATAGATGGTTGTAAAACACTTATTGAAACTACTTATGATTGTATAGCAGTACTTCCACCGTCAACTCCAAAAAATCTAAATGACACACCACCTAAGGAACAAACTAAAGAATAAGTGTTGTCTAGCATACAAAATGAATGCAAAAAAGTATAGGCATTACAAACAAGAAAGTGTTAGCAACCAACCGATTTTCATATTCTTCTTTTTCAACACAACCTCAAAAAAGACATGATGTTTCCGCGGCTAGTATTAAAAGCCTTAGACATAGAATGTTTAGTGGTACCACTACTAATCAAGTTAGCGAGTTTGATGTTTTTATTTTGCAGGGTATTGTACCGTACGAAGCAATTCTCAATAAAGAAGGACGTGAAAACTTGCTGAAATACTGGAGGGAGAATGAGAAGACCTTTCCGACACAGTCAAAAATGGCCTGAGATGTGTTGAATATTCAAGCGTCATCAACAGCGTCTGAAAGCACTTTTTCGGCAGAAAGATTTTAAATAAGAGAGCACAGACACTCATTAGCGGGAGACAGCTTGGAGATTGCAGTATTATTCAGAGATTGGATACGAGCAGAGCGTAGAAGGTGCGGTCAACCGGAGATCAATGAAGAAGAAGATGAAAACTACAACGAAATCTAATACGACGGAAGTGGAAGCGACGTCGACCAATTTGACCAACAAATTTCAATATCAATCGAAGAACCACAAGACATTATAAAGAAACTAGAAAAGGTATTTTTAAATATGTAATTTTTTTAATTGTAATTTTACTATGTTATTTGCAACTTTCAACACCACAAAGTTGCAATTTTGAAATCGTATTACAAAAAAAATTATATTACTATTAAATAATATAAGAGGCATAAAAACAGTCTTGAAACGTTTTTATTACACTAAATTTTCAATTATTGAGGTGTTTATATATGTTATTTTATAAAATTAAGTGCGGAGAAAACAAAGGCGGAAAACCTGATACCGAGCCGACCCCGTCCAGCCTCGATAAGACCGGTCCCCTTTTACGACGGGACCGAGAATGGAACGGGACATCGGCAGGTCCCGGCTACCCCCGTCCCATCGGGACCCGCCCCGTTGACCAGCCCTAGTTTCTACTCAAACATAAGGTATATCTCATACTTCTATCCACTCTTCCCCTAAAAGCTCGGATGATAAAACATTTTAGGGGTCGTTTTGTATGCGGGATAAGGTGAGATATTCCAGGATTAAGTTTGAGATAGAATTTATACTGTGTTTGGTTGCGGTATACCATCAAACATGGAATTATTTTCCAAGGATTATTCCCAGGATAATTTAGTGGGCGAACCAAACAACCCCTTACATATGCACCAAACCGACAAGAAATTCCTTCCACAGATGCATATTGAATAGCTAAGCTTATTGTTAATTTCTTATAGAACTTTTGGTAATTAATAGTGGGCAGCAATGAACTATAATTGATATTTTCAGAGGGAAAAAACATTCTTTACTCAATATATAGTACAGAAACCTAACTAAAGATTGAGCATAATTATTAGGAGCTAACCTTTAGAGTGAAGTCATAGACAGATTGTGGCTTCTTCTCTGTTTGGCTGGCCATCGCAATTTGGTACTCAAGTTTGAAATCAACAACCCTAAAATACAAAATACCCAGTCCGACATCCACCCATATATAAAGGAAAACATGGATATGCACGTGATGCTATAATCAATTACTCCTTCCGTCCAAAACATTGACCCTTTAACCTTTTCGAGACTCAAATAATATTTTTTTACCGTAATTTTTTTTAAAGGATAAGTATCCCTCAATTATAGTCAAAGTTGTTACGACACAATTTATCTTTTGAGATTCTATTACCTTTTAAATTTTTTTAAAGTGTAATTTATTTGCCTTTTTATTACAGACGTGGCATAGTGAATCAAACATTTATCAAATAGTGAAATACACGCGATATCACGTGTAATTTCGTATTTTTAAAATTGTTTAGAAATTTGTTGTATTTTCTTTCTTTTTCTTTTCTTTTTAATCCCGAAATGTAATGAAAATATTATTTTATATTTAAAAAAATGAAAAGGACAATTATTTTTATATGAACTTGAAAAAGTATTACAGGTATTAAGTATATTCGAATGTTGTTGAAGTTTTAAAGTTGAGATTCAAGTGCTAAATTCTTTCTAAATCCTTAGTTGTTGATGATATTCAAAAATGAAAAAAGAATTTCGAATTCACCATTGTTGAACCTTGAAAAAACTTGAAGAACAAAAAATGAGTTTTGTCGAAATTCGTAGTTGTTGGCCAAATTGATTACTAGAGTATGGTTATGATGTTGTGAAGTTGTAGTTGAAATTTGAGTTTGATTTGTGTGAATTTATCTGAGTTTTTTGTTGAATTTTGACACCAAAAATTAGACTTGGAGATCCTAAAAATGGATGATAAAATGGTGATGAAGAACTCTTGAAAATCAACTTTGGAAGTTGGAACTGACACACGTGCCTATTTCGTATAGGTTAGAGCCCTTTTTTAAAGTTCTCGTGCGCTTGAAGGAGGTGTTCTCACGTAGTACTCCACGTCAATAATAAAGGTGTAAAGAATTACTTTAAAAAAGTTTAGAGGGGTAATAGGATCCCCGCAAAGATAAGGTGTGTCGCAACAACTTTAGGTATAATTCAGGGAGGTAATAGTGTCTTATCCTTATTTAAATTATTAATTATGGAACATATAGTACTTTTTACATAGTTTCTAAAGATGTAAATTTTATTTTAAAATATTTAAAGATTTTATGTTCTAACACATTGTCAAAATTAGAAAATTTTACTCTCAAAAAGTGAAAAGTGTCAATCTTTTCGAGACGAAGGAAGTAATTTAATTTGTTAGTAAACCAAGTTACTTAACTTATTTAGTGAATAACACATAACACATGCCCTTTAACTTGGCGCGAGCTGGCAATTATGACCTCAAATTTTATCAGTGCACAAGTAGGCACTTAAACTTGCCAAAAGTCGAACAAGCATACACACGCGTCTTACATGGAAAATTGAGTGAGATACACTCGAACACAAGAGAGTTGATGCTCAATATCGCGTGTATATACTTGTTCAACTTGTGGGAAGTTTAAGTACCTACTTATGCACTAGCAAAGTTTGAGGTCAAAGTTGTCAGCTCACGCAAAGTTAAAGGACATGTTTATGTATTTTTCTTTAATTTACCTTTTTCATTTTTTTTTATGTCCAATCTACGTGTAAATTAGTTGAGAGTCTTTGATTGGGCATTAATCCACGTGGGATCAATTGCACTTCACGCTAGTGATCTGACAGAAATTTGTGTATGCATGTTCGACTTTTGACAAGTTTAAATGACTACTTGTGTACTAGCAAGTTTGAGGTCATAGTTGTCGGGTCACGCAAGTTAAAGGGCTTATTTTTGTATTCAAAAAATACTTTAAGTGATGGTATACGTAAAAATTGTTTAAAATGAATAGATTTAAAAACCCATATGCAGCCAAAATATGATATCCTTAACTCTAAAAAAAATACTATGTCCATTTATTTTTACTTATTCATTAAACTAAAAACAAATTTTAAATTTTACTTGTTCTCTTTAATATATTTTGAAAAAGTTATTTTGTTTTATTTTTATCATTGATTATTCATTTATCAAATTATTCCTCAATTTATTGAAATTATACACAAATTAATATAACTATTATGAAAAATAGACTTTCATTTATTATTTTTTCAAAAAACAATATAACGTAGATTATGAATAAGTAAAAATAAACGAAAAGAGTTGTATTTAAAAGTTATCGGATCTGTCTTTGGTTTGTGTGCAATATTGTGCAGATAAATTATGACATCCATGACTATTGGAAATATTGTAGATATCGAATCTGCTCTTTGGTTCGTGTGCAAACTTATGTAGAAATATGACATCCTTGACTATATAAAATAGTACTTTCTTTTTTTTATATCCAGCTTTCCGACTTACGCCATACTATTTTTTGAGATAGTAGTCCCGATCTCTCAGCACTACTATTAATAAATCGCGGGATGTGCCTGAATGACCAGGGTTTGAGAACCGAGCAACTGATATCACCTACAAGGTTCTACTCTAGAAGAGAGCAAATTGCTCCCACCAGGGTTCGAACCCACGCTGCAGGCCTCTAGCTGGATTTTAAGTTCTCATCCAGCTATTTCTATCAATTCATATAATATATTTTGACCGAACACGAAATTTAAAAACTAAAAAAATAATCTTAAATTTTATAGTATAAAACAAATTAAAAATAATTGTATAGTTATAAATCATCTCGTTAAACGTAAAAGATAATGTTTGAAGTTAAATTATTACATAACAAGGAAATGTGTAAAAAACTTTGACTGACAAAAAAGGAAAGTGTGTCATATAAAGTGGACAAATGGAGTAGTAGGGATAAGACATTGTTACTAACTTACCCTTAATTAAATAGTACCGACTTCCTCTTCAATTAGTTTCCATGATTTTCTTCTCGAGAGTCTCTTGATTAACTTTCAAAATATTGGTTTAAATCAACTCAATTTTTTATTTAAAATTTAGATATTCAAAAATTAGACAAAAAGTATCACACGTTGCAAATTTTCTCACGTCAATTTGATGAAAAATATTTTAAAATATTGGTCAAAGCTTCAAATATTTTTCTTTGGTTCTCACGCGCTTGAAGGAGTTGTTCTCACGCAGTACTCCACGTCAATAATAAAGGTGCAAAGAGTCCCCCAGGACATAGCTGGATGACAATGGAGAGGAACTTAAAATCTAGTTTGAGGCCTGCAGCGTGGCTTCGAACCCTGGTGGGAGCAATTTGCTCTCTTCTGGGTAGGACCTTGTAGGTGATATCAGTTGCTCTGTTCTCAAACTCTGGTCATTCAGGCACACCCCGCGATTTACTGGTAGTAGTGCTGAGGGACCGGGACTACTATCTCCAGGAATAGTCTGGCGTAAGCCGGAAAGCTGGATATCAAAAAATTATAAATAAATAAAGGTGCAAAGAATTACACTTTAAAAAAGTTTAGGGGTAATAGCCCGTAAAGGTAAGGTGTTTCGCAATAACTTTGGGTATAATTCAGGGGTAATAATGCTTTATCCCTATTTTAAATTATTAATTATGGGACTTATAATACTTTTTACGTAGTTTCTAAATATGTAAATTTTATTTTAAAATATTTAAAGATTTTATGTTCTAACACACGGACAAAATTTAAAACAATTACTCTCAAAAAGTGAGAAGTGTCAATCTTTTCGGGACGAATAGAGTAATTTGATTTGCTAGTATACCAAGTTACTTAACTTATTCAATGAATAAGTTAAAATTTCCTAAATTATTATGGTTTTACGAGTTTCATAATTAATTTATGGAGTATTTATAAACACGTAAAAAGGTCCTTTAACTTGGAGCGAGCTGGCAACTATGATCTCAAATTTTGCTAGTGCGCAAGTAGACACTTAAACTTGCCAAAAATCGAACAAGCATACACACACTTCTTACATGACAATTTTTTAATTTTATTTTTATTATTAATTACTCATTTCTCAAATTATCTCTCAAGTTTATTGAAATTATACACAAATTAATATAGATATTATGACAAAATACACTTTCATTTATTATTTTCAAAAAAAAATATAACTTAGATTATGAGTAAGTAAAAATGAATGGAAAGAGTAGTATTTACAAGATATCGGATCAGTCTTTGTTTTGTGTGCAATCTTGTGCAGATAAATTATGACATCCATGACTATAGAAAATATTATAGATATCGAATCTACTTTTTGGTTCTTGTGCAAACTTATGCAGAAATATGACATCCTTGACTATATAAAATAGTACTTCATATAGTTTTATTTGGACATAAAATTTAAGAAATAAAAAAAAATTATTTTGGATTGATTAAAAAAGCGTATCATATTAATTGAGACAAAGAAAGTAGTAAGTATAAGACATTGTTACCCCTTGAATTTTGGCCAAAGTCCGCTGAAAGAAAGTATTCAAAGTCAGAGAAGTGGACAAATATTGCTAGTCTTTTCGACGAATCACTTGTTGGAGGAATAAACAGAGTTGGGCATACCGTTCGTTCAACCGTTACCTCTATTCTGATCTCTCTTTTCTCCTTTTTTTGCTTCCTTGTCTCGTCTGTCCTTCTTGCCCTCAGCATGTCTTTGACCTCTATCCCGCCCTTCCTTTGGCTTGCTAGCGGCGAAGGCGAAGAGCGCACATCGCAATAAGGTAAGGTATAAGAACTGGTTGACGCCGAGAAAGACTAAAGACGGGAGAGCACGCACAGACATCCTCGAGAAAGCAATAATGAACTATGCCATCCCTGATACTTATGTGGTGAGATACCAACCATCTGATATCGCCCACACACAAAGCTAAGAGGCCACTGGAACCTAATAATACCCAACAAGAACCCGCCACCGGCATCTGATGCCATCCGATAAGGGAGAATTCTTTCGGCAAAGAATTTGACCAAAAAGCCTGATTTGAATTATTATGCTAAAACCCACCCGCCTCTCTCCTCTCTCCTTCTCTCTGGCGATCATGGCAATTTAGAGGTGCCATGGCGCCAGCCTCTTCTCATCAGCCTTATGATGGGGAGAAAGAACCTAGTGTCTGAAATCGCTGACCGAATTCGGACTTCAAAGTCCGAAATTCCACTAAGTCAGAATTTTGCTCTCACAATGAATGGATCTTTCTTTATAATTGAATAAAAGCCCTTTTCCCCGTAATCGTAATAAATAAAGAATGAAATCACAGGGCGGGGGCCGCGGACTTTGCAAATGCAAAAGAGAAGCCGAACTTGGATCTTGAGACAGCGCTAGGAGGGATGGAGATGAAAAGGTAAGGTACGAGCCCTAAGCGAGCTAAGTACCCCCCAACACTGCAGAACTTGTTGGGCTGACGGAAGCTGTCCCTCGAGAAGACTATGCAACTTCCGCCTATTCGTATGCGGAATTGCTCATAAGGAGAACCCATACTCAAAAGTCCCGGCTCAGCACTTCTTCGGCAAAAATCAACATGCTAGGTTTGGAACCCTTGTCGCAGCCCTCGAGAAGCTGGAAAGTACCTATGTGGCACACCATCCACAAGCACTCCAAAGTCTTCATTACATAAACATCCATGTATCAAATTCCGCCATTTCTCACAAAAGCCCATTCGATCCAAAAAGATGCTTCTGTCATATCCTGACTTTCTTTTGACCCCCCCTCCCTCCTATGTTGTCTTTAGGGTCAAATCCCCTATCACCTAAATCCACCTCGTGAGCCAAGGATTGCTACGACAAACCTTACATTTTTAGCAATAACCCCCTATAATGTTTTTTTTTAAAATAATAATTATCACCCTAAGTGCTGATATAGCAATGAGAGTGTATTTTCACTATCTTTGCGAGAGTGAGAAGCATAAATTCTGACACGTGTCATTTTTTAGTTGGGGATTTCACATTTAATTCCACCTAATTAATTATCATTAAAGCTTAAAGTTTTATTCTAAACTGATTTTTTTATTTTAAATGTGGAAAACTTATTTTTTCTTATTAAAAATTGTATTTTCTTAAAATATGAAAGACTGATTTTTTTTTAAATGTGGAAAATCCGTTTTTTCAAAAAATATATCTGAAAACATTGAGTTTTCTTATTAAAAAATTGGACTGTTTTTAGAAATCTGGAAAACTGATTATTTTTTTCTATATATGAAAAAAATCTAATTTTCCAGATTTAGTTTTTCAAAAAATGGATTTACTACAACCGGCCTACTTCGAACGTCGTTCCGCTCTTTCCCAATATTTTGCCACACCTGCAACCGGTATCATCATAACTCGACACTGGAGCAATATTTCTTGAATCTGCACAAACTTTTGCTTCTCGATGGTTAATGTGTTGTTGTGTATAGGATGTGCGGTAACTTTATCAAGATGTATTAATATGAAGTTGCTGGATAGAATTTGCTCCATTTAAGGTGAAGTTACTGCACAAATAAACAATGCAAAAACTTCAGAATTTAGTTTTTAAACGACCAAAATTCAAGAAGTAATAGCATACCAATTGTTCACCTAATTCACATTTAATAGTTAATACCATTACCAGCAACACCAAAACAACTAACAAAATATATGTAATCCACCTCCTCTTTTAAATGGGCTTTTCAATACCGTTACCAACAACACCAACCCAAACACCTAAAACAAAATACATTTAATCCACCATCTCTTTTAAATGGATTTTTTAATTGGGAAAAGGACATGGTGGCCACCACCAAAAAGAAAATGTCAAAAAGGCCCAAGTTTAAGTAAATGATTCGAAATAGCCCCTAAGTTCAAAATAAAGATAAATTTAGCCAAACCCTATTTTCTCACTTTTTCCCTCTCAGGAGGACCACCCAAGCATCACGACGACTACCCCGCCGCTGCTCTTCTCCGGCAAATTCCAACGCCGGGAGAATCGACGCCGATGAATCTCCGGAGGCCGAAAAATGAGAACGGAGAAGATTAAAATCTCCGGCCAACCCACGGCGCACCTCGTCTCCCATTTTCCCTATATCGTCTCTCTCTTTCCCCTTTTGCTTCCCCTCATCACTGACCCACCGCCACCACCGACCAACTAGATAAAATCCGACCAGCCCCACCTAAAACAGCCCCTCTAATCTCCTTCGTTGTTCCGACGAGGAGTTTCGAGCTCCGATGAATCGGAGCAGCCAACAAACAGACCCCACATCGCTTCCCTCTTCTCCACCATCTCCAACGACGCCGGCCAGATCTCCGACGAACCCCACTTCTCCGACATAACTGCCACCATACCGATAACCATAACATCCCCAACGCCATTGTTCCCTTTCTCTCTTCTTCGCACATTTTTTCTTTCTTTGGATAAGTTATAGATCTGAAAACGTTGCTTGCTTATAAAGTTGACGTTAAATATTCGTCTGCACTTATTTTTCTATGGTATTATATAATATTGATACATATTCAAAACAATAATGATACAATTTTCTGTACACATTGTTGACACCCAATTTTGTCCTATCTTTTTTGATTATTTGTTTGCGATTTAAAATATTTTGACACCTCAAACAATTTATATATATATATAAAGATTTTAATATCGTTGTCTATTCTCAATATCATTATTTATTATCATTATTATTATTATTATTATTCGTATTTCTACTATCATTTTGTCTTTTAATATCATAATCATAGTTTTACCCTAATATTCTATGTTACCCTAACATTTTCCTACAATACCATTGGATTTAGACCAGGAGCTATTTTCTGGAACTCAAGAAGACTTTAATTTAGACGATGATCTAGATGATACACTCACTAATGTTGATGACAACACACCCACTAGTGCACCTTCAACTGAAATACCTCCTATTCCCCCTAGTATGAGACGAGGTCCAGCAAAACGACCATTAAAATCAGATGCATGGACATTTTTGATAGGGATGTAGAGAATCAAGTAGCTATATGTAAAATTTGTAAAAATGTTTTAAAATTTAAAACTGAAAAAAGTCACGGTGGGACGGGGGGTTTAATTAGACACGTAGTAAGTGCTCATCCTGCTAGGTATGCTCAATACCAGGCTTCAAAACCGGGTGCGCAAACGCCCGCTCCATCGGGACAAGGTACATACTGATACTATCCCGGACCAAGTACAGGGTCAAATTAACCCTATGACGGGGGGAATTGTAGGCCCTAAATACAATAAACATAGAGATAGGGAAATAATATCAAAATTAGTTGTTGTGGAGGGTTTGCCTTTTTCATTTCCTTCATCTTCCGGTTTTATTCATTACATTAGAGATATATATAATCCTGCTTTTAACGGTTTTTCTAGATCAACTGTTAAGAGAGATGTATTTAAATTCGCGCATGAATATCAACAGTATGTACGTTATTCATTATATCATTTTAATGACAAAGTATCTATCACGTCTGATATAGGTCGTAGTACTAACGACCATGATTATTTAACTGTAACTTGTCATTGGATAGATTATAAATGGTCTATGCAAAAACGTATTTTAGCGTATAGATATATAGATGATAGGCACACTGGTACTTTTATTGCAGATAATATTTATCAAGTGTGCTATTATTACGGAATAACCGATAAAATTATGACTATTACATTAGATAACGCTTCTTCTAACAATTACGCAATTACAATTTTAAAAATAGTTTAACTCCATCTTTTCCAAATCATTTTCATATAAAATGCGCGTGCCATATATATATAACTTAATTGTAAAGGATGATCTATCACTTTTTGAAGACATTCTTAGTAAAATACAATTTGCTATAAACTTTATTTTTAAAAGTAATAAAGTACAACGTAGAAAAGAATATAAAAAAACTTGTCACGATTGTGGACTATCTTATAGAAAAATTCCACAAGAAGTATCCACTAGGTGGAATTCTTTATACGAGCAACTACTTGTTGCTTATGACTATAGAATACCTATAACTTTATTTTTTAACTCTCATAATAAAAATCCAGCTGATATGATTTTAGATAGTGATTGGGTAAAAATTTCCGAACTTATTGTATTTTTAGAGAAATTTTTTCAAGCAACAAAAGAATTTTCCGGTATATATTATCCTACTATTTCAATTATGTTGTTTTATATAACTCTAATATTTTTATTACTTAGTGAATATATGGAAAAACCAGCTTATAAGGCAGCTATTAAAAAAATATTTGTCAAAATGAAAAAATATTTTATTCCTATTCCCTCTATTTATATTATTGGTTCTGAATTAAATCCTACTATTAAAATAGACGGTACTAAATCACTAATTGAAACTATTTACGATTGTATAGAAGTACTACCACCTCAAAGTCCCAAAAATCTAAATCACCCACCACCTATTGAACAAACTAAAGAAGAAGTGTTGTCTAGCGTAGAACACCAATGCAAAAAAATATATAGATTTTATCAACAAGAAAATGCTAGTAACTTACCGGATTCCATACCATATTCTTCATCTTCAACACAACCTCACAAAAGACATGCTGTTTCTGTGGCTAGTATTGAAAGCCTCAGAAATAGAATGTGCGGCCGTACCTCTACTACTAACCAAATTAGCGAGTTGGATATTTTTATTTTGAAGGGTTCTGTACCGTATCAAGAAGTTATCAATGAAGATGGACATGAAGACTTGCTGAAATACTGGAGGGGGAATGAGAAGACCTTTCTGACACTTTCATTGATGGCCCGAGATGTTTTGAACATTCAAGTGTCATCAACTGCGTCTGAAAGCGCTTTTTTTGCTGGCAGATATCAAATAGGAGACCACAGACACTCATTAGCCGGAGACAGCTTGGAAATTGCAGTATTATTCAGAGATTGGATACGAGCGGAGCGGAGAAGGTGCGGTCTACCGGAGATCAACGAAGAAGAAGATGAAAACTACAACGAAATCTTAACCGAAGGTAGTGGAAGCGACGTGGATCAATTTGACCAACAAATACTAATTCTAACCGAAGAACCACAGGAAATCATCAAGCAATTAGAACATATTTTTTTGAGAATATAATTTTTTAATTGCAGTTTTATAATGTAATTTGCAACTTTTGGACAACACCACAAAGTTGCAATTTAGATTTTAGACAATTGTATTTGTATTACAAAAAAATCATATGTCTATTAAATAATATAAGAGGCACAAAAACAGTCTTGGGATGTTTTTATTACACTATCTTATCTTGTTTATTGAGTTTTTTTTATACATATGTTATTTAAAAAAAAACAAAAAGGAAAACCCGCCGGACCCCGACCCCGACCCCGCCCCGACCCGACCCGATACCGATCGGGACGGGATCGGAGCAAGTCCCGCCAGACCCGACCCCGACCCCCTTCGCCCGCCCCGACACCGACCCCGCCAGACCCGAGCCCGGCCCACTGGCCACCTCTATTATTTACTAGCTTGCTTGGTCAATTAGTGCTTAAGAATAATGTGTTAGGTTGACATTTAAAACTGTGTGACATGTATACTTTCTTAACACTTGTAGTAGAGATTATGATGTAGAATTAGCTAAATTTCCAGCATGTTCAAAGGAACTGTGATTAGTGGAATACCGTATGATGTTTGTTTGTTTAATCAATTGTTTATGCCTTAAATATACTATTCTAGGTTTACATTAAGAGTTATGTAATGCGTATGCTTTTTTGGTATTTGTACGATAGACATTATGATATAGGTGATTAGTAAGACCGTTTGCTTTCATTTTTGAGAGACCGTGATCTGTGCTAGTTGAGGTTTGAAAGTTGTGATCATGTTTGGTTCTGCTATATGTTTGAGATTGTGCTAAATAGTAATAGAACTTTAGTTGCTTGGTAAGTTTAGATATATGTTCACATGTCTTCTTTGGTTTGTGGACAATATGGGGTTGATTAGTTTTGAATGTCTACTAGTATGGCCATGAATCTGTGTGTAGGAGTCTAGGGTTTTTAAATATGAAGCTTTGTGTATGTTTGTTGGTTTCTGCATGTGATTGATCAGTTGTAGACTAAAATGTTGAAGTAGGATGTCTTGTTGAGTCCGTGTATTTAGTTCACTTTGTTTTGAATGTTGGTTAATTGTGGTATGATAACATGTCATTCTTATTTTGAAGGGTCATCATGTATAGTACATAGCTTGAATATGATAAGTATACTTAGCTTAGCATAAGTGATCCTGCATATGTAAAATGCCATCTTTGAATCACTACTTATTCATCTCTATGTCTATCTGTCTAGCAAACTGACTATATGCTCCCCATATCTGCTCAAGTGTAAAAGTGCCTCCATGTTAACATGAGAAGTCCTTTAGATCATATGGTGTATTACTTTTCATGAAATTATTTATTTACATTTTTTCTTATGTATATATTTTCATGTTCCGTCGACTAATCCTTTTCTTTTCTTTCGTTTTACATCGGGAGCAACGAAAAGTCTCGTTATGAGACTCATCATGACTATTGTCGAACGAAGACCCGCATCCACGTTCATTGCATTCTCCTGCCTCGGGACTTCTAAACAAATAGGGCGGATGACATCATCATCCGCCCTGGTCGCTTTTTTTATTATCCCGCCATTTTTATCTTTTCTGTTGTAATTTAATTACTCAACTTTGTGTGATCATGGGAATACTTAGAATAATTAGGCCTTGAACGGATAAATTAATAGGGTAGTCTAAAATTAGAGATCCACTGCTAGTTATTTATTTTAGGCTCGTCATGCATGTTTAAAATTTTCAAAACAATTTGGTCATCCTTTATTCACATTATTAATCATACAAATAAGGTTTTGTTTTTATCCAATTTGCGATTTAAAATGACTTTCATAAAAATCACTTCTTTGCATTACAAATAATTTGTTTTTCTCCTTATTATCAATTGCCAAAAATAGGTATTTTATGGATAATGTCGTACAAATGCATGCTTTTATTCAAAAAATCAAGTTTACATGTAAACAATGCCCTACAAACGCATGCTTTTATCCCAAAAAAATCAATTTTACATGTATTATATAAACAATGTCATGCATCCTTTTTTCGGATTTTATGCGGGGACTTTATTTCTTTGAATCGCAATCACCTTTGCGAGACTCCTCAAAAAGAATATAAGTGGTAAAAATCTTTACGTTGTCAAAATGCATCTTTTAATTAACCGCTTGCAACATCCTTTCAATTAACGTTATACTTTTAAACATGCATTTTTTCTTACCATAATAATTAACCTAAGTTTGACCGGATAATCGTAATTAGCAGATCTTAAAGGATGCATAACCCCTTCCCTTTAGGATAATAAAGAACACTTACCAAGAATCTCATAGACTAGCAGATCATTAATCGGAGTTCATTTAGCAGCATTTATATTAATATTTAGGTGTCCTAATTCACCGTAGAATAATTAGGTGGTGACTCTTTAAGCTTTAATTGATTTAGAAATCACCAATACGTCACGACTATGTTGGATCCCCCTTCTTCGGCGGCGGCGGGGGTTTAAAACGGGTGCGACACATATACTGTAGAAATACATATTATATACATCAATGATACAGTTTCTATACATATACAATATTGATACATATTCTATACAACAATGATACAATTTCTATACACATACTATTGGGATATCTATACATATCAAATGGCAATAAAGTACTAGAATTTGAGGCTACAAACGGTAATTACCATATTTTACAAGCGGACAAGAAGGACAGATATCAGTACTATGCGTACTATTACATTCAATAAAATTATTATTTTTAAGAGAGGAAAGAACAGACGCCCTCAGATGACTCAAACGCGCATGTCACAATGAATGTGCTAGAGCGGCAAACTTTGACGGTGTGGCTTGATTAGTAGAAGTGGTGGTGGTGGTGATTGGATAAAGCTCTCCCAGACTATTACATCTCATTAGAGGTATCCCCGTCGTGAAATCCTTCACAGAAAATTCAAAAAGATCAAATCAACAGAAACCCAATTATCAGTTGTAAAATTTTGAATAGACACAAATTTTTTAATTAAGTGAAGAGCATTAATAACATTTTTCAAGGCTAAAGGCGGGTTCGGGGGAGATAAATTTGTGTGACCATAACCACAAATTGAAATTGAATTACCATTACCATCAATTATGCCACGATTTTTTCTCAAATTGAAATAAGACGAGAGATGACATGGCGCAGAAGTCATATGAGAAGTGGACTCGATGTCCATGTACCAATTTGCGTCCAGATGATTTAATCCAAGTGTATGCATCGCTACCTCGTTATTCGTAGAGGTTGAAACTGTTGCTAGGCCCGCAGCAGCAAAGGCCTGCTAAGGCTGAGGCCCAAGCAAGCCAGCCTGCTGCTAAGGTCCAGTTGATTGTTGCCTGTTTTGGCCATTGGGCCTCTGCTGGCCAACGGCCCAATTTGATGAAGGAACTAGGCAGGGGGCCAACATGGACCACTGCCCGTTAACCCCCACTTCCCAGCGACCCAAGCCTACTAAGGGTTCAGTGGGTCGGTCCCCACTGACTGCCACTACCGCCGCGGCCACCGCCACGTCCACCACTGCAATTTTTCGCATGGTTTTGACCCATTTTGCCACCCCCGTTATAACGGTTTTGACCATAACTTTTGAAGTATAATTGAGAGTCATTAGTTTCACGGAACGTGGCCACCATCATGGCGAAATTAGCTCTATTAGCCTCTTTTTTAGTCAATCCTGCTTCTTCTAAGGTGAGCATGGAACGTGCCTGGTATAACGGTAGGAGAGGATTGCTTTGACGAAGAAGAGTGTCAATGCCATTATACACCTCGGAGAGGCGTGCAACCATCTGAAGAACGAGATGATCATTAGTGACGGGTGTGCCAACGTTTTTGAGTTGATCTGACAACTCTTTGAGCCGTTGACAATAGGCAGAGACGTGCCAAAATCCTCCATATTAATGTGGGAGAACTCCTGCTCGAGGGTCACAACACGAGAATTTTTGTTATCTTGAAAGATATCACGCAACCTATTCCAAGCTTCCATTGTCGTGGCATTGGACTCGATAATAGTCTATAAGAGGACCGTAGAGATGGTGGAATAAATCCATTAGGGCACCTTAGCATAAAGAGTTTCCCACAACTCTATTTCATCATCGGTGGTAGGCACTTTCTCCTTGCCTTTCTCTTGTGTGATGATGTGATGAAGGACCCTATTAGACTTTGCGTGAATTTTAAATAATTCTGCACACGTCGTGTATTGAACGTTTTTCATCTCAAGAACGATAGGTATGTTGTTCTTGATATTGGAGACGGCAAGGGCATGATGAAATGTATTCGTTGAGGTAGACATAGTGAAAGAACAAGAGGAGAATTAGGGATTCGAAAAAAATGTGAAGGGATGAGTGGTCGGCCGGTGGCCGAGGGCCGAGATGGAGGGCACGGCGGAAGAGAGGTTTTGGAGAAGGAAAACTTTCCCTAAATTTCTGATACTATGAAAGAGAATAATCCGTTGATTATTTTCATTAATGAAAATGTTTATTTACATGATATATAATCTCTAATTATGAAAATTAAATCTACCTTTTCCTAATACAAGACTGCTAGTTTTTTTCTAATACAAGACTACTACCATAATTATACATGTACAAGAACTCTACTAATTATGGTAAGGAATATACAAAATATACATAAGACATATACACGATTTTGGTAGTCTTTCAATAACTTCTTATCTCTTAACAATATTTAGAACAGAAAATAAGTCTTCTTGTATGTGTCAAAGATGTACAGTGCATGGCATCCGCAACTTAAAAGCAACTTGTCTTGCTAAGTTTGATAATGTATATACACAAAGTATCGATCTTGAAAAAAATAGAAAAAGAAAACTTCAGATTAATACAAAAGAATTACAGAGTAAAATAATCTCTAAATACTATTATATGACGTGATTTTCAATTTGATGTGAAGGAAAAACTGAAGCTCTACACATGGGACAATCTTTCTTCCTTAACAACCACTGTTTGATGCAGTCGGTATGATATTCGTGTCCACATCGAAGGCAATTTCATGAAATATATATTATATACATCAATGATACAGTTTCTATACATATACAATATTGATACATATTCTATACAACAATGGTACAATTTCTATACACATACAATAGGGATATCTATACATATACAATATTGATACATATCCTATACAGTAATGATACAATTTCTATATACATACTATAGGAATACATATTATATACATCAATAATACATTTTTATACATATACAATAGCGATACATATTCTATACTACAACGTTCCAATTTCTATAGGTAAATACTCTACGTGACTCTATTTGTGAGACAGGTGTGTGCAGCCACTTAGCGAGGACACAAGACCCGAGAGAAGAATTTTGAGTGAAGGAAGGAAAGAGCTAGGTCTCATATAGAAGAGATAATACATAAGTGATCTTGATCTTCTATCCGTATCCGCTGCTCATAGCCTTGTTAGAAGGAAGAATTCAATTGGCATCCCAATATCTGCTTTCTTAGGTAGATAAGGGATCAACTAAAGTAATGGTCATACCCTTTCAGAGCTATGAAGTATAGTCTGATCCAGCAATCAATCATGTAAAACACTTCTATTACAAATTAATATGCACAACTGATCTCTTCTATATTTTACAGACTGAACATTCCAGTGGAAAACATTATACCGTTAGCAGGCAACAAGCTTTTTTTCTTTAAAAGGAACAATGATAGCCCTACAAACATAAACAACTAGAAGACGGAAATAAATAAACATCAAGAATATCAAGCACAAAATTATTCTCAACAAACAACAAAACTGACAGACGAATTATATCAAATGCCTGGATATCAGTTTCAGGAACATGTCCGGCAGATTGGTAACTATCAAGAGAGAATAACATGTAGGAATTGATTAACATAAAATCAGTTTAAACTTTCTCCAAATGAAAATAAGGGACAAACTCCTACAATAAAAACAAGCCTAACAAGTCCAAAAACGATCCCCATC
Source organism: Anisodus acutangulus (assembly GCA_029783415.1). NCBI lineage: Eukaryota > Viridiplantae > Streptophyta > Magnoliopsida > Solanales > Solanaceae > Anisodus > Anisodus acutangulus. The sequence goes on from CM056504.1 coordinate 37,511,742, forward strand.
GTTGAGGCTACGCGATTCCCAGCAGCACTTTGATATCCCTCTACAACAAGAGCATAAAGCCATAAGAATCGCTACACAAATTATTTTATACACAAATCTTTATAAGAAAGTTGCATAGAGTATCTCAAACAGCTGGAGGAAAGATTAGCACAAAACGGTTACCTCAACTGTCAGCGGAGATGTGGTAGGATAATAGCGATGAGCAGCCTGTCCATTCTTATCAACCAGGAACTTAGCAAAATTCCACTGAATATCACCCCCAAGTATTCCCCACTTGCCTGATTTCAAGAACTTATAAAGAGGAGATTCGTTTTCGCCATTCACTTCAATCTAATTTAAGAAAGATAAAACAGTTGTGAATAAAAAGATACACGATTGAAATAGTATATTAGGACTCCACAACCATGAACTCTCAAGGGAAGAGGTAATTTCTGAAAGCAACGGTATCCCTTAAGAATGCAAGTTTTCTATTATTTTAATAATATTCTACTAAAATATTAAACATTTTATTCACACATTTACGCGGGGACATAATATGTACTTAAAAGATGGGACACGACATCAATAAAACCACCAATTGTTTTGATAATGCAAGAAAATCACAAATCTGTAGTTAAAAAGGACGGAAAAGGGCCAAATATACCCCTGTACCATTAGAAATGGTTTAAATATATCATTCATTATACTTTCGGTCTAAATATACCCCTTCCATTATACTTTCGGTCCAAATATACCCCCTCCCTTTTACTTTGGCATTGATTTACCCTTATTTTTAAGGGAGTGACACGTGTCAGCTCAAAAATAAAAAAACCGCCCCAATTTTTTTATCCACTATCTGACCCAATTCCAAAGCAAAGGAATTCACACAACCACATTCTTCCTTCATTTTTGAGCCTTTCAGTGCTGACTAGCTTCCCTGGAGTTTTTTTCTTCCGTGCCGTTCTTGTTTTACTTAAATTGCTACAGCAATGAACTTAAAAATGTGCCTTTTCTATGTTAATGAAACTTTTGAGATATACATTCCATATCTGGGGTGTCAGTTTTGTCTCTGACCTTGTAGGTTTAATGTCCATTTACATCACTATTTCCTGAAACCAGTTCCTCTTATTAAGATCCTCACCTTATTCAAATTTTGTCTATATTGTTCTTCGTTTCCCTTAATGCTATTTGTACTGAAAAAACATCTGGCTCCGGCGGTTGGATGAGACACAATAGAGTTGGTTGTTGGGTCCGACGGAGCAGAAGAAGAAGAAGTATGTGGATCATGGTTGTATTATTGTGAGTAGGACGATTTTCAAGTGGACTGTGGAGAGTACTCTTGCTTTGGAATTGGGTTGGGTAGTGCGTAAAAAAACTGGGGCGGGTCTTTTTATTTCTGAGCTGACACATGCAATTCCGTTAATAATGAGAGTAAATCAGTGCCAAAGTATAAGGGGGGAGTATATTTGGACTGAAAGTATAACGGAAGGGGTATATTTAGACTCAGAGTATAACGAAGGGTATATTTAAATCATTTCTAATAGTACAGGGGTACATTTAGCCCTTTTCCGTAAAAAGTAATATCTATGAAGACTCTTGTTCTTTCGTTACCTTGTCAAAGATAGGGAACTCTGCCTTGAAACGAGTACAAGCAAACTCTACGATCTCATCATTGCTCCCTGGTTCTTGCGCACCAAATTGATTGCAAGGAAATGCCAATATTTCCAGGCCTGTGTTTAAATACCAAAAAAGAACCTAAGTTTTAAAATCTAAAATGGGAAAAAAATGAGATATGTGAAGGCAGTTTTATTGATGCTCAAACCATATTAATGTGATTCAAATAGTCTGGATGTAAACTTCAACATAAGATGTCAAATGTTTCATTCTTTTCCAATACTACCCTTTTACTTCTTTATTGGCATAATTTGTCCTCCATTTAGGAAGAATTGGTCGGGGAACAGAGGGATATAAGTTGTCAAACAACCAGCAGGAGTAAAATGGTAACTTGAGTAAAGACACATACCTTGATCTTTGTACTTGTCATATAACTGGTGAAGTTCTGTGTAGTTTGAGTTAGTCAGCCCGCTGTGGACAACAAAACAGATAACGGTTGAAAAGTTTCTTTATTTAGACAGATAATAGTTGAAGAGTTGAATGAAAAGAAATATCTTACGACTCACAGAATGTGTAAAACGTATACAAGAGAGAGCACCAAGTTTTAGAGTTATGATTTTCATCTGGACAAAGGCTATTTCTTCCCTGGACTTTAACTGGTACATGAGCTATTACAAAAAGAAATCACACATACAACTATAAATATGATGGGTGGAAATAGATGATTTTACCATTTGGAGGCAACATTCACGATAAGTAGGACCTTTCCTTTGTAGGTACTAAAATCTACATCATTTCCCTTCGCATCCTGTGAGAAAAGGAGACGGTACAATCAGAAAAGGGAAAAAGGTAGTGGTCTCTTGTATTCTCGGTATTTCATTGTTAGCATACTCAACCAAGCCATTCTATTATGTGTTTTCACAGTGTTTATAGGGCGACCGGCACAGAAAGCAGCTATTTAAGCAAGGACAAGAACTAGAGCCCTGAGGCATGGGGCAAAAGCTCCAGGAATAAATTAATAAAAAAATTAAAATGCAAATATCTTAGCATGTGAGCAACAGTCAAGACCAGCCATGTACTGGCAGTACGTGTTAATCATCTCTGTTCCTTTATCTTTTTCATCCAAATTATAATGGTTTCCCATCTCTTTGACCTAAAACTTTCACTCTATAAAGATTTCACTTTCCTCAGTCAGGTCGTTTTCTAATCAATCTCACCAGAGCTCCGTTATTGTGATCGATCACCATCTCTATCTGCATTTCACTACTGTACATTTCGAAAGTTTAGCTCCACTTTATTTGTGATGTAACATAGTCTCTAGATGTTTGCATGTATGATTCCAGTGATTGTTAACGAACGCTCGAGCTTGTATATGTATATATTTTCACTACCTTTGTTCATTTTACTGAATAGTTGAAGGTCAGCAGTTACCGCAGGTCCTTAAGATGGAAACGGGAGCTATAAATGGGCAACATTAGATAATAATGAAAGTGATTAAATAGTAAACTAAGTGCATAGAAATGACTATGCAAAGCTGTTAGATTTAAGAAAGATGACGAACTTAATATCCTCTATCTTCTCCCAGTTAGCATGCAAAATGACCATCGTTCAGGTCCTTGCACCTTTAGTCCAATAGGTACACAGTCCTAGTTAGAACACACAGAACTTGCCAAATAGAAACATGTGCCTCCTTATGTAACGAAAAAGAAATGGACCTTTGGTCTAACCCAATTCAAAAAGATAGCTCGTGAGATGAGGATTTCTCAAGACCATATACATAAACCAATTATCCTCATCCCCACTGATGTGGGACTCAACACCACCCCGCATGCGCAGGATTGGACATCCGGACCGTGGACAATATAAGATGAGGACCAACATTGGGTAAACAACGAATTGGGATGGATCCGATTCTGATATCATGACAAAAAATGAATCTTAAATCTAACTCAATCCCAAAAGGTAACTCATGAAATAAAGATTGCCCAAAAACCTTCTCATCATCCCTATCGATGTGGAACTCAACATGTTACTTGGACAAAGTGTTACTATAGTCAATTATATCTTGATAGATTGAGCCCTGTGAAGGAATTTTACTAGTATCAAGCATAACATTTAACTACCTTACAAGAAATTTTCACCTCAAAAGGCTCTAGTTCAGGTCTTCCGAGCTCAATGTGCGCTTATCCCATCACACAAGACTCTAAAATGCCACCAAGAAGCATAGTTGTACTAGCGCAAGGATATGGCATGGTAGCCAATGAAGTGAGTGAAAACCATAGAAGATCAAGGATTCAAATCTCATCAAAGACAAAAAAAAAACTCCATTTCTTCTCATTTGCTTAAACATTGGTGGGCATAGTTATCCCGTACCCATGGCTGGCCAGTGGGCCGGGTCGGCCCGGTCCCGCCCCGACACCGCCCCGGTCCCGACATGTCCCGGCCCGCCCCAGTCCCGACCCGGTCCCGCCCCCTTTGCACAAATAACCGTTGCACCAACGACCATTTTACATTTTGGCCGTTGTGCAACGGCCATTTTTAGCATCCCCCAACCACTTAATATTTATTTTTAACCCATAAGTTATTATATTTACACTTTAATCCAATTTTTCAACTAATCTTCCTACAATATCTCAATCTATCTCTACAAGTCTACATTATGGGTGGCCAAGGTTGTTTTTGTGCCTCTTATATTATTTAATAGACATATATTACAATTTTGTGGTGTTGTTCAAAAATTGCAATTAAAAAAATTACATTTTGAAAAAAAACATGTTCTAGCTTCTTGATAATTTCCTGTGGTTCTTCGGTTGGAATTGGTATTTGTTGGTCAAATTTCTCCATGTCGCTTCCACTACCTTCGGATAAGATTTCGTTGTAGTTTTCGTCTACTTCTTCGTTGATCTCCGATTGACCGCACCTTCTCCATTCCGCTCGTATCCAATCTCTGAATAATACTGCAATCTCCAAGCTGTCTCCGGCTAATGAGTGTCTGTGTTCTCCTATTTGATATTTGCAGGCAGAAAAAGCGCTTTCAGACGCCGTTGATGACACTTGAATGTTCAAAACATCTCGGGCCATCATTGAAAGTGTTGGAAAGGTCTTCTCATTCCCCTCCAGTATTTCAGCAAGTCTTCACGTCATTGAAAATTGCTTGGTACAGTACAGAATCCTGCAAAACAAAAATATCAAACTCGCTAATTTGGTTAGTAGTGGTACCACTAAACATTCTATGTCTAAGACTTTCATTACTAGCCGCAGAAACATCACGTCTTTTTTGAGGTTGTGTTGAAAAAGAAGAAGATGGTATGAAAATCGGTTGGTTGCTAGCACTTTCTTGTTGGTAATGCATATATATTTTTTGCATTCATCGTGTATGCTAGACAAAACTTCTTCTTTATTTGATTCCTTAGGTGGTTGTTCATTTGAGTTTTTGGAGTTAGAGGTACTACTATACAATCATAAATAGTTTCAATAAGTGATTACAAACGCCTATTTTAATAGTCGGATTTAATACACCACCAATATTATAAATAGTGGGAATAGGGAAAAAAAATAATTTGATAAAACATTTTTTAATAGATGCCTTATAAGATGATTTTTCCATATATTCACTAAGTAACAAAATATTAGAGCTATATAAAATAACATAGTTGAAATAGTAGGATAATATATACCAGAAAATTCTTTAGTTGCTTGAAAAAATTTCTCTAAAAATCCAATAAGTTCTGAATTTTTTTTTCAATCATTATCTATAAGCATATCAGTTGGATTTAGATTATGGACGTTAAAAAATAAAGTTATTGGTCTTCTATAATCATAAGCAACGAGTAGTTATTCGTTCTTTGACGCCCATAATTGTTGCTTATGTTTATAGAAGACCTATAACTTTATTTTTTAACGCCCATAATCGAAATCCAACTGATATGGCATATGCGATTCATTCCCGTAAAGATTATAACACACAAGAAGACTCCTTACCGCTCCGTGGGGAGCGGGATGAGATGGTTGTAGATAACGATTGGGAAAAAACTTCAAAACTTATTGTATTTCTAGAGAAAAAATTTCAAGCAACAAAAGAATTTTTCGATATATATTATCCTACTATTTCAACTATGTTATTTTATATAGCTCTGACATTTTTATTACTTAGTGAATATATGAAAAAACCAGTTTATAAGGCGCATATTAAAAAAATGTTTATCAACTTAAAAAAATATTTTATTCATATTCCAACTATTTATATTATTGGTAATGTATTAAATCCGACTATTAAAATAGACGGTTGTAAAACACTTATTGAAACTACTTATGATTGTATAGCAGTACTTCCACCTTCAACTCCAAAAAATCTAAATGACACACCACGTAAGGAACAAACTAAAGAAGAAGTGTTGTCTAGCATACAAGATGAATGCAAAAAAGTATAGGCATTACAAACAAGAAAGTGCTAGCAACCAACCGATTTTCATATTCTTCTTTTTCAACACAACCTCAAAAAAGATATGATGTTTCCGCGGCTAGTATTAAAAACCATAGACATAGAATGTTTAGTGGTATCACTACTAATCCAGTTAGCGAGTTTGATGTTTTTGTTTTGCAGGGTATCGTACCGTACGAAGCAATTCTCAATAAAGAAGGACGTGAAAACTTGCTGAAATACTGGAGGGAGAATGAGAAACCTTTCCGACACAGTCAAAAATGGCCTGAGATGTGTTGAATATTCGAGCGTCATCAACAGCGTCTGAAAGCGCTTTTTCGGCAGAAAGATTTTAAATAAGAGAGCACAGACACTCATTAGCGGGAGACAAATGGAGATTGCAAAGATTATTCGTAGATTGGATACGAGCGGAGCGTAGAAGGTGCGGTCAACCGGAGATCAATGAAGAAGAAGATGAAAACTACAACGAAATCTAATACGACGGAAGTGGAAGCGACGTCGAGCAATTTGACCAACAAATTTCAATTCCAATCGAAGAACCACATGACATTATAAAGAAACTAGAAAAGGTATTTTTAAATATGTAATTTTTTTAATTGTAATTTTACTATGTTATTTGCAACTTTCAAGACCACAAAGTGGCAATTTTGAAATCGTATTACAAAAAAATTATATTTCTATTAAATAATATAAGAAGCATAAAAACAGTCTTGAAACATTTTTATTACACTATATTTTTCAATTATTGAGGTGTTTATATATGTTGTTTTTTTAAATTAAGTGCAGAGAAAACAAAGGCGGAAAACCTGATACCGAGCCGACCCCGTCCAGCCCCGATAAGACCGGTCCCCTTTTCCGACGGGACCGAGAATGGGACGGGACATCGGCAGGTCCCGGCTACCCCCGTCCCATCGGGACCTGCCCCGTTGACCAGCCCTAGTTTCTACTCAAACATAAGGTATATCTCATACTTCTATCCACTCTTCCCCTAAAAGCTCGGATGATAAAACATTTTAGGGGTCGTTTTGTATGCGGGATAAGGTGAGATATTCCAGGATTAAGTTTGAGATAGAATTTATACTGTGTTTGATTGCGGTATACCATCAAACATGGAATTATTTTCCAAGGATTATTCCCAGGATAATTTAGTGGGCGAACCAAACAACCCCTTACATATGCACCAAACCGACAAGAAATTCCTTCCACAGATGCATATTGAATAGCTAAGCTTATTGTTAATTTCTTATAGAACTTTTGGCAATTAATAGTGGGCAGCAATGAACTATAATTGATATTTTCAGAGGGAAAAAACATTCTTTACTCAATATATAGTACAGAAACCTAACTAAAGATTGAGCATAATTATTAGGAGCTAACCTTTAGAGTGAAGTCATAGACAGATTGTGGCTTCTTCTCTGTTTGGCTGGCCATCGCAATTTGGTACTCAAGTTTGAAATCAACAACCCTAAAATACAAAATACCCAGTCCGACATCCACCCATATATAAAGGAAAACATGGATATGCACGTGATGCTATAATCAATTACTCCTTCCGTCCAAAACATTGACCCTTTAACCTTTTCGAGACTCAAATAATATTTTTTTACCGTAATTTTTTTTAAAGGATAAGTATCCCTCAATTATAATCAAAGTTGTTACGACACAATTTATCTTTTGAGATTCTATTACCTTTTAAACTTTTTTAAAGTGTAATTTATTTGCCCTTTTATTGCAGACGTGGCATAGTGAACCAAACATTTATCAAATAGTGAAATACACGCGATATCACGTGTAATTTCGTATTTTTAAAATTGTTTAAAAATTTGTTTTATTTTCTTTCTTTTTCTTTTCTTTTTAATCTCAAAATATAATGAAAATATTATTTTATATTTAAAAAAATGAAAAGGACAATTATTTTTATATGAACTTGAAAAAGTATTACAGGTGTTTAGTATATTCGAATGTTGTTGAAGATTTAAAGTTGAGATTCAAGTGCTAAATTCTTTCTAAATCCTTAGTTGTTGATGATATTCAAAAATGAAAAAAGAATTTCGAATTCACTATTGTTGAACCTTGAAAAAACTTGAAGAACAAAAAATGAGTTTTGTCAAAATTCGTGGTTGTTGGCCAAATTGATTACTAGAGTATGGTTATGATGTTGTGAAGTTGTAGTTGAAATTTGAGTTTGATTTGTGTGAATTTATCTGAGTTTTTTGTTGAATTTTGACACCAAAAATTAGACTTGGAGCTCCTAAAAATGGATGATAAAATGGTGCTGAAGAACTCTTGAAAATCAACTTTGGAAGTTGGAACTGACACACGTGCCCATTTTGTATAGGTTAGAGCCCTTTTTTAAAGTTCTCACGCGCTTGAAGGAGGTGTTCTCACTCAGTACTCCACGTCAATAATAAAGGTGCAAAGAATTACTTTAAAAAAGTTTAGAGGGATAATAGGATCCCCGCAAAGATAAGGTGTGTCGCAACAACTTTAGGTATAATTCAGGAAGGTAATAGTGTCTTATCCCTATTTAAATTATTAATTATGGAACTTATAGTACTTTTTACGTAGTTTCTAAATATGTAAATTTTATTTTAAAATATTTAAAGATTTTATGTTCTAACACACTGTCAAAATTAGAAAATTTTACTCTCAAAAAGCAAAAAGTGTCAATCTTTTTAGGACGAAGGAAGTAATTTAATTTGTTAGTATACCAAGTTACTTAACTTATTCAGTGAATAACACATAAACATGCCCTTTAACTTGGCGCGACCTGGCAACTATGACCTCAAATTTTATCAGTGCACAAGTAGGCATTTAAACTTGCCAAAAGTCGAACAAGCATACACACACGTCTTACATGGCAAATTGAGGGAGATACACTCGAAAACAGGAGAGTTGATGCTCAATATCGCGTGTATATACTTGTTCAACTTTTGGCAAGTTTAAGTGCCTACTTGTGAGCTAGCAAAGTTTGAGGTCAAAGTTGCCATCTCACGCAAAGTTAAAGGACATGTTTATGTATTTTTCTTTAATTTACCTTTTCTTTTTTTTTTTCTTTTTTTATGTCCAATCTACGTGTAAATTAGTTGAGAGTCTCTTATTGGGCATTAATCCACGTGGGATCAATTGCACTTCACGCTAGTGATCTGTCAGAAATTTGTGTATGCATGCTCGACTTTTGACAAGTTTAAGTGACTACTTGTGTACTAGCAAGTTTGAGGTCATAGTTGTCGGGTCACGCAAGTTAAAGGGCTTGTTTTTGTATTCAAAAAATACTTTAATTAAAAACCCATATGCAGCCAAAATATGATATCCTTAACTATAAAAAAAAATACTATGTCCATTTATTTTTACTTATTCATTAAACTAAAAACAAATTTTTAATTTTACTTGTTCTCTTTAATATATTTTGAAAAAGTTATTTTGTTTTATTTTTATCATTGATTATTCATTTCTCAAATTATTGCTCAATTTATTGAAATTATGCACAAATTAATATAACTATTATGAAAAATAAACTTTCATTTATTATTTTTTCACAAAACAATATAACGTAGATTATGAATAAGTAAAAATAAACGAAAAGAGTTGTATTTAAAAGTTATCGGATCTGTCTTTGGTTTGTGTGCAATATTGTGCAGATAAATTATGACATCCATGACTATTGGAAATATTGTAGATATCGAATCTGCTCTTTGGTTCGTGTGCAAACTTATGTAGAAATATGACATCCTTGACTATATAAAATAGTACTTTCTTTTTTTTATATCCAGCTTTCAGACTTACGCCATACTATTTCTTGAGATAGTAGTCCCGATCTCTCAGCACTACTATTAATAAATCGCGGGATGTGCCTGAATGACCAGGGTTTGAGAACCGAGCAACTGATATCACCTACAAGGTCCTACTCTAGAAGAGAGCAAATTGCTCCCACCAGGGTTCGAACCCACGCTGCAGGCCTCTAGCTGGATTTTAAGTTCTCATCCAGCTATTTCTATCAATTCATATAATATATTTTGACCGAACACGAAATTTAAAAACTAAAAAAATAATCTTAAATTTTATAGTATAAAACAAATTAAAAATATTTGTATAGTTATAAATCATTTCGTTAAACGTAAAAGATAATGTTTGAAGTTAAATTATTACATAATAAGGAAACGTGTAAAAAAAAATTGACTGACAAAAAAGGAAAGTGTGTCATATAAAGTGGACAAATGGAGCAGTAGGGATAAGACACTGTTACTAACTTACCCTTAATTAAATAGTATCGACTTCCTCTGCAATTAGTTTCCATGATTTTCTTCTCGAGAGTCTCTTGATTAATTTTCAAAATATTGGTTTAAATCAACTCAATTTTTTATTTAAAATTTAGCTATTCAAAAATTAGACAAAAAGTATCACACGTTGCAAATTTTCTCACGTCAATTTGATGGATTTTAAGTTATTATTATTATTCGTATTTCTACTATCATTTTGTCTTTTAATATCATAATCATAGTTTTACCCTAATATTCTATGTTACCCTAACATTTTCCTACAATACCATTAGATTTAGACCAGGAGCTATTTTCTGGAACTCAAGAAGACTTTAATTTAGACGATGATCTAGATGATACACCCACTAATGTTGATGACAACACACCCACTAGTGCACCTTCAACTGAAATACCTCCCTAGTATGAGACGAGGTCCAGCAAAACGACCATTAAAATCAGATGCATAGACATTTTTTGATAGGGACGTAGAGAATCAAGTAGTTATATGTAAAATTTGTAAAAATGTTTTAAAATATAAAATTGGAAAAGGTCACGGTGGGACAGGGGGTTTAATTAGACACATAGTAAGTGTTCATCCAGCTAGGTATGCCCAATACCAGGCTTCAAAACCGGGTGCGCAAACGCCCGCTCCATCGGGACAAGGTTCACATACTGATACTGTCCCGGACCAAGTACATGGTCAAATTAACCCTATGACGGGGGGAATTGTAGGCCCTAAATACAATAAACATAGAGATAGGGAAATAATATCAAAATTAGTTGTTGTGGAGGGTTTGCCTTTTTCATTTCCTTCATCTCCCGGTTTTATTCATTACATTAGAGATATATATAATCTTGCTTTTAATGATTTTCCTAGATCAACTGTTAAGAGAGATGTATTTAAATTCGCGCATGAATATCAACAATATTTACGTTATTCATTATATCATTTTAATTGCAAAGTATCTATCACGTCTGATATAGGTCGTAGTACTAACGACCATGATTATTTAACTGTAACTTGTCATTGGATAGATTATAAATGGTCTATGCAAAAACGTATTTTAGCGTATAGATATATAGATGATAGGCACACTGATACTTTTATTGCAGATAATATTTATCAAGTGTGCCATTATTACGGAATAACCGATATAATTATGACTATTACATTAGATAACGCTTCTTCTAACAATTACGCAATTACAATTTTAAAAAATAGTTTAACTCCATCTTTTCCAGATCATTTTCATATAAAATGCGTGTTCCATATATATAACTTAATTGTAAAGGATGGTTTATCACTTTTTGAAGACATTCTTAATAAAATACAATTTGCTATAAACTTTATTTTTAAAAGTAATAAAGTACAACGTAGAAAAGAATATAAAAAAACTTATCACGATTGTGGGCTATCTTATAGAAAAATTCCACAAGAAGTATCCACTAAGTGAAATTCTTTATACGAGCAACTACTTATTGCTTATGACTGTAGAATACCTATAACTTTATTTTTTAACTCTCATAATAAAAATACTGCTGATATGATTTTAGATAGTGATTGGGTAAAAATTTCCGAACTTATTGTATTTTTAGAGAAATTTTTTCAAGCAACAAAAGAATTTTCCGGTATATATTATCCTACTATTTCAAATATGTTATTTTATATAACTCTAATATTTTTATTACTTAGTGAATATATGGAAAAACCAGCTTATAAGGCAGCTATTAAAAAATGTTTGTCAAAATAAAAAAATATTTTATTCCTATCCCACTATTTATATTATTGGTTCTGTATTAAATCCTACTATTAAAATAGACGGTACTAAATCACTAATTGAAACTATTTATGATTGTATAGAAGTACTACCACCTCAAAGTCTCAAAAATCTAAATCACCCACCACCTATTGAACAAACTAAAGAAGAAGTGTTGTCTAGCGTAGAACACCAATGCAAAAAAAAATATTGATTTTATCAACAAGAAAATGCTAGTAACTTACTGGCTTCCATACCATCTTCTTCATCTTCAACACAACCTCACAAAAGACATGTTGTTTCTGAGGCTAGTATTGAAAGCCTCAGAAATAGAATGTGCGGCCGTACCTCTACTACTAACCAAATTAGCGAGTTAGATATTTTTGTTTTGCAGGGTTCTGTACCGTATCAAGAAGTTATCAATGAAGATGGACATGAAGACTTGCTGAAATACTGGAGGGGGAATGAGAAGACCTTTCCGACACTTTCATTGATGGCCCGAGATGTTTTGAACATTCAAGTGTCATCAACTGCGTCTGAAAGCGCTTTTTCTGCTGACAGATATCAAATAGAAGACCACAGACACTCATCCGGAGACAGCTTGGAAATTGCAGTATTATTCAGAGATTGGATACGAGCGGAGCGGAGAAGGTGCGGTCAACAGGAGATCAACGAAGAAGAAGATGAAAACTACAACGAAATCTTAACCGAAAGTAGTGGAAGCGACGTGGATCAATTTGACCAACAAATACCAATTCCAACCGAAGAACCCCAGGAAATCATCAAGCAAATAGAACATGTTTTTTTGAGAATGTAATTTTTTTAATTGCAATTTTATTATGTAATTTCTAACTTTTGGACAACACCACAAAGTTACAATTTAGATTTTAGACAATTGTATTTGTATTACAAAAAAATCATAAGTCTATTAAATAATATAAGAGGCACAAAAACAGTCTTGGGATGTTTTTTATTACATTATCTTATCTTGTTTATTGAGTTTTTTTATACATATGTTATTTAAAAAAAAAAATGGAAAACCTGCCGGACCCCGACCCCGACCCCGCCAGACCCGAGCCCGGCCCACTGGCCACCTCTATTATTTAGTTTTACTAGCTTGCTTGGTCAATTAGTGCTTAAGAATAATGTGTTAGGTTGACATTTAAAACTGTGTGACATGTATACTTTCTTAACACTTGTAGTAGAGATTATGATGTAGAATTAGCTAAATTTCCAGCATGTTCAAAGGAACTGTGATTAGTGGAATACCGTATGATGTTTGTTTGTTTAATCAATTGTTTATGCCTTAAATATACTATTCTAGGTTTACATTAAGAGTTATGTAATGGGTATGCTTTTTTGGTATTTGTACGATAGACATTATGATATAGGTGATTAGTAAGACCGTTTGCTTTCATTTTTGAGAGACCGTGATCTGTGCTAGTTGAGGTTTGAAAGTTGGGATCATGTTTGGTTCTGCTATATGTTTGAGATTGTGCTAAATAGTAATAGAACTTTAGTTGCTTGGTAAGTTTAGATATATGTTCACATGTCTTCTTTGGTTTTGGACAATATGGGGTTGATTAGTTTTGAATGTCTACTAGTATGGCTATGAATCTGTGTGTAGGAGTCTAGGGTTTTTAAATATGAAGCTTTGTGTATGTTTGTTTGTTTCTGCATGTGATTGATCAGTTGTAGACTAAAATGTTGAAGTAGGATGTCTTGTTGAGTCCGTGTATTTAGTTCACTTTGTTTTGAATGTTGGTTAATTGTGGTATGATAACAGTTGATTTATGGTCTATTTGACAATCATCTTGACAATGTCATTCTTATTTTGAAGGGTCATCATGTATAGTACATAGCTTGAATGTGATAAGTATACTTAGCTTAGCATAAGTGATGAAATGCCATCTTTGAATCACTACTTATTCATCTCTATGTCTATCTGTCTAGCAAACTGACTATATGCTCCCCATATCTGCTCAAGTGTAAAAGTGCCTCCATGTTAACATGAGAAGTCCTTTAGATCATATGGTGTATTACTTTTCATGAAATTATTTATTTACATTTTTTCTTATGTATATATTTTCATGTTCCGTCGACTAATCCTTTTCTTTTCTTTCGTTTTACATCGGGAGCAACGAAAAGTCTCGTTATGAGACTCATCATGACTATTGTCGAACGAAGACCCGCATCCACGTTCATTGCATTCTCCTGCCTCGGGACTTCTAAACAAATAGGGCGGATGACATCATCATCCGCCACAGTCGCTTTTTTATTATCCCGCCATTTTTATCTTTTCTGTTGTAATTTAATTACTCAACTTTGTGTGATCATGGGAATACTTAGAATAATTAGGCCTTGAACGGATAAATTAATAGGGTAGTCTAAAATTAGAGATCCACTGCTAGTTATTTATTTTAGGCTCGTCATGCATGTTTAAAATTTTCAAAACAATTTGGTCATCCTTTATTCACATTATTAATCATACAAATAAGGTTTTGTTTTTATCCAATTTGCGATTTAAAATGACTTTCATAAAAATCACTTCTTTGCATTACAAATAATTTATTTTTCTCCTTATTATCAATTGCCAAAAATAGATATTTTATGGACAATGTCGTACAAATGCATGCTTTTATTCAAAAAATCAAGTTTACATGTAAACAATGCCCTACAAATACATGCTTTTATCCCCAGAAAATTAATTTTACATGTATTAAATAAACAATGTCATACATCCCTTTTTTCGGATTTTATGCGGGGACTTTATTTCTTCGAATCGCAATCACCTTTGCGAGACTCCTCAAAAAGAATATAAGTGGTAAAAATCTTTACGTTGTCAAAATGCATCTTTTAATTAACCGCTTGCAACATCCTTTCAATTAACATTATACTTTTAAACATGCATTTTTTCTTACCATAATAATTAACCTAAGTTTGATCGGATAATCGTAATTAGCAGATCTTAAAGGATGCATAACCCCTTCCCTTTAGGATAATAAAGAACACTTACCAAGAATCTCATAGACTAGCAGATCATTAATCGGAGTTCATTTAGCAGCATTTATATTAATATTTAGGTGTCCTAATTCACCGTAGAATAATTAGGTGGTGACTCTTTAAGCTTTAATTGATTTAGAAATCACCAATACGTCACGACTATGTTGGATCCCCTTCTTCTACAAGCGGGGTTTAAAAGGTGCGACACATATCTTTGTAGAAATACATATTATATACATCAATGATACAGTTTCTATACATATACAATATTGATACATATTCTATACAACAATGATACAATTTCTATACACATACTATTGGGATATCTATACATATCAAACGGCAAAAAAGTACTAGAAATTGAGGCTACAAACGGTAATTACCATATTTTACAAGCGGACAAGAAGGATGTATATCGATTACTATGCATTTATTACATTCAATAAAATTATTATTTTTAAGAGAGGAAAGAACAGACGCCCTCAGATGACTCAAACGCGCATGTCACAATGAATGTGCTAGAGCGGCAAACTTTGACGGTGTGGCTTGATTAGTAGAAGTGGTGGTGGTGGTGATTGGATAAAGCTCTCCCAGACTATTACATCTCATTAGAGGTATCCCCGTCGTGAAATCCTTCACAGAAAATTCAAAAAGGTCAAATCAACAGAAACCCAATTATCAGTTGTAAAATTTTGAATAGACACAAATTTTTTAATTAATTGAAGAGCATTAATAACATTTTTCAAGGCTAAAGGCGGGTTCGGGGGAGATAAATTTGTGTGACCATAACCACAAATTGAAATTGAATTACCATTACCATCAATTATGCCACGATTTTTTCTCAAATTGAAATAAGACGAGAGATTACATGGCGCAGAAGTCATATGAGAAGTGGACTCGATGTCCATGTACCAATTTGCGTCCAGATGATTTAATCCAAGTGTATGCATCGCTACCTCGTTATTCGTAGAAGTTGAAACTGTTGCTAGGCCCGCAGCAGCAAAGGCCTGCTAAGGCTGAGGCCCAAGCAAGCCAGCCTGCTGCTAAGGTCCAGTTGATTGTTGCCTGTTTTGGCCATTGGGCCTCTGCTGGCCAACGGCCCAATTTGATGAAGGAACTAGGCAGGGGGCCAACATGGACCACTGCCCGTTAACCCCCACTTCCCAGCGACCCAAGCCTACTAAGGGTTCAGTGGGTCGGTCCCCACTGACTGCCACTATCGCCGCGGCCACCGCCACGTCCACCACTGCAATTTTTCGCATGGTTTTGACCCATTTTGCCACCCCCGTTATTACGGTTTTGACCATAACTTTTGAAGTATAATTGAGAGTCATTAGTTTCTCGGAACGTGGCCACCATCATGGCGAAATTAGCTCTATTAGCCTCTTTTTTAGTCAATCCTGCTTCTTCTAAGGTGAGCATGGAACGTGCCTGGTATAACGGTAGGAGAGGATTGCTTTGACGAAGAAGAGTGTCAATGCCATTATACACCTCGGAGAGGCGTGCAACCATCTGAAGAACGAGATGATCATTAGTGACGGGTGTGCCAACGTTTTTGAGTTGATCTGACAACTCTTTGAGCCGTTGACAATAGGCAGAGACGTGCCAAAATCCTCCATATTAATGTGGGAGAACTCCTGCTCGAGGGTCACAACACGAGAATTTTTGTTATCTTGAAAGATATCACGCAACCTATTCCAAGCTTCCATTGTCGTGGCATTGGACTCGATAATAGTCTATAAGAGGACCGTAGAGATGGTGGAATAAATCCATTAGGGCACCTTAGCATAAAGAGTTTCCCACAACTCTATTTCATCATCGGTGGTAGGCACTTTCTCCTTGCCTTTCTCTGGTGTGATGATGTGATGAAGGACCCTATTAGACTTTGCGTGAATTTTAAATAATTCTGCACACGTCGTGTATTGAACGTTTTTCATCTCAAGAACGATAGGTATGTTGTTCTTGATATTGGAGACGGCAAGGGCATGATGAAATGTATTCGTTGAGGTAGACATAGTGAAAGAACAAGAGGAGAATTAGGGATTCGAAAAAAATGTGAAGGGATGAGTGGTCGGCCGGTGGCCGAGGGCCGAGATGGAGGGCACGGCGGAAGAGAGGTTTTGGAGAAGGAAAACTTTCCCTAAATTTCTGATACTATGAAAGAGAATAATCCGTTGATTATTTTCATTAATGAAAATGTTTATTTACATGATATATAATCTCTAATTATGAAAATTAAATCTACCTTTTCCTAATACAAGACTGCTAGTTTTTTCTAATACAAGACTACTACCATAATTATACATGTACAAGAACTCTACTAATTATGGTAAGGAATATACAAAATATACATAAGACATATACACGATTTTGGTAGTCTTTCAATAACTTCTTATCTCTTAACAATATTTAGAACAGAAAATAAGTCTTCTTGTATGTGTCAAAGATGTACAGTGCATGACATCCGCAACTTAAAAGCAACTTGTCTTGCTAAGTTTGATAATGTATATACACAAAGTATCGATCTTGAAAAAAATAGAAAAAGAAAACTTCAGATTAATACAAAAGAATTACAGAGTAAAATAATCTCTAAATACTATTATATGACGTGATTTTCAATTTGATGTGAAGGAAAAACTGAAGCTCTACACATGGGACAATCTTTCTTCCTTAACAACCACTGTTTGATGCAGTCGGTATGATATTCGTGTCCACATCGAAGGCAATTTCATGAAATATATATTACATACATCAATGATACAGTTTCTATACATATACAATATTGATACATATTCTATACAACAATGGTACAATTTCTATACACATACAATAGGGATATCTATACATATACAATATTGATACATATCCTATACAGTAATGATACAATTTCTATATACATACTATAGGAATACATATTATATACATCAATAATACATTTTTATACATATACAATAGCGATACATATTCTATACTACAACGTTCCAATTTCTATAGGTAAATACTCTACGTGACTCTATTTGTGAGACAGGTGTGTGCAGCCACTTAGCGAGGACACAAGACCCGAGAGAAGAATTTTGAGTGAAGGAAGGAAAGAGCTAGGTCTCATATAGAAGAGATAATACATAAGTGATCTTGATCTTCTATCCGTATCCGCTGCTCATAGCCTTGTTAGAAGGAAGAATTCAATTGGCATCCCAATATCTGCTTTCTTAGGTAGATAAGGGATCAACTAAAGTAATGGTCATACCCTTTCAGAGCTATGAAGTATAGTCTGATCCAGCAATCAATCATGTAAAACACTTCTATTACAAATTAATATGCACAACTGATCTCTTCTATATTTTACAGACTGAACATTCCAGTGGAAAACATTATACCGTTAGCAGGCAACAAGCTTTTTTTCTTTAAAAGGAACAATGATAGCCCTACAAACATAAACAACTAGAAGACGGAAATAAATAAACATCAAGAATATCAAGCACAAAATTATTCTCAACAAACAACAAAACTGACAGACGAATTATATCAAATGCCTGGATATCAGTTTCAGGAACATGTCCGGCAGATTGGTAACTATCAAGAGAGAATAACATGTAGGAATTGATTAACATAAAATCAGTTTAAACTTTCTCCAAATGAAAATAAGGGACAAACTCCTACAATAAAAACAAGCCTAACAAGTCCAAAAACGATCCCCATCGTTGAGGCTACGCGATTCCCAGCAGCACTTTGATATCCCTCTACAACAAGAGCATAAAGCCATAAGAATCGCTACACAAATTATTTTATACACAAATCTTTATAAGAAAGTTGCATAGAGTATCTCAAACAGCTGGAGGAAAGATTAGCACAAAACGGTTACCTCAACTGTCAGCGGAGATGTGGTAGGATAATAGCGATGAGCAGCCTGTCCATTCTTATCAACCAGGAACTTAGCAAAATTCCACTGAATATCACCTCCAAGTATTCCCCACTTGCCTGATTTCAAGAACTTATAAAGAGGAGATTCGTTTTCGCCATTCACTTCAATCTAATTTAAGAAAGATAAAACAGTTGTGAATAAAAAGATACACGATTGAAATAGTATATTAGGACTCCACAACCATGAACTCTCAAGGGAAGAGGTAATTTCTGAAAGCAACGGTATCCCTTAAGAATGCAAGTTTTCTATTATTTTAATAATATTCTACTAAAATATTAAACATTTTATTCACACATTTACGCGGGGACATAATATGTACTTAAAAGATGGGACACGACATCAATAAAACCACCAATTGTTTTGATAATGCAAGAAAATCACAAATCTGTAGTTAAAAAGGACGGAAAAGGGCCAAATATACCCCTGTACCATTAGAAATGGTTTAAATATATCATTCATTATACTTTCGGTCTAAATATACCCCTTCCATTATACTTTCGGTCCAAATATACCCCCTCCCTTTTACTTTGGCATTGATTTACCCTTATTTTTAAGGGAGTGACACGTGTCAGCTCAAAAATAAAAAAACCGCCCCAATTTTTTTATCCACTATCTGACCCAATTCCAAAGCAAAGGAATTCACACAACCACATTCTTCCTTCATTTTTGAGCCTTTCAGTGCTGACTAGCTTCCCTGGAGTTTTTTTCTTCCGTGCCGTTCTTGTTTTACTTAAATTGCTACAGCAATGAACTTAAAAATGTGCCTTTTCTATGTTAATGAAACTTTTGAGATATACATTCCATATCTGGGGTGTCAGTTTTGTCTCTGACCTTGTAGGTTTAATGTCCATTTACATCACTATTTCCTGAAACCAGTTCCTCTTATTAAGATCCTCACCTTATTCAAATTTTGTCTATATTGTTCTTCGTTTCCCTTAATGCTATTTGTACTGAAAAAACATCTGGCTCCGACGGTTGGATGAGACACAATAGAGTTGGTTGTTGGGTCGGACGGAGCAGAAGAAGAAGAAGTATGTGGATCATGGTTGTATTATTGTGAGTAGGACGATTTTCAAGTGGACTGTGGAGAGTACTCTTGCTTTGGAATTGGGTTGGGTAGTGCGTAAAAAAACTGGGGCGGGTCTTTTTATTTCTGAGCTGACACATGCAATTCCGTTAATAATGAGAGTAAATCAGTGCCAAAGTATAAGGGGGGAGTATATTTGGACTGAAAGTATAACGGAAGGGGTATATTTAGACTCAGAGTATAACGAAGGGTATATTTAAATCATTTCTAATAGTACAGGGGTACATTTAGCCCTTTTCCGTAAAAAGTAATATCTATGAAGACTCTTGTTCTTTCGTTACCTTGTCAAAGATAGGAACTCTGCCTTGAAACGAGTACAAGCAAACTCTACGATCTCATCATTGCTCCCTGGTTCTTGCGCACCAAATTGATTGCAAGGAAATGCCAATATTTCCAGGCCTGTGTTTAAATACCAAAAAAGAACCTAAGTTTTAAAATCTAAAATGGGAAAAAAATGAGATATGTGAAGGCAGTTTTATTGATGCTCAAACCATATTAATGTGATTCAAATAGTCTGGATGTAAACTTCAACATAAGATGTCAAATGTTTCATTCTTTTCCAATACTACCCTTTTACTTCTTTATTGGCATAATTTGTCCTCCATTTAGGAAGAATTGGTCGGGGAACAGAGGGATATAAGTTGTCAAACAACCAGCAGGAGTAAAATGGTAACTTGAGTAAAGACACATACCTTGATCTTTGTACTTGTCATATAACTGGTGAAGTTCTGTGTAGTTTGAGTTAGTCAGCCCGCTGTGGACAACAAAACAGATAACGGTTGAAAAGTTTCTTTATTTAGACAGATAATAGTTGAAGAGTTGAATGAAAAGAAATATCTTACGACTCACAGAATGTGTAAAACGTATACAAGAGAGAGCACCAAGTTTTAGAGTTATGATTTTCATCTGGACAAAGGCTATTTCTTCCCTGGACTTTAACTGGTACATGAGCTATTACAAAAAGAAATCACACATACAACTATAAATATGATGGGTGGAAATAGATGATTTTACCATTTGGAGGCAACATTCACGATAAGTAGGACCTTTCCTTTGTAGGTACTAAAATCTACATCATTTCCCTTCGCATCCTGTGAGAAAAGGAGACGGTACAATCAGAAAAGGGAAAAAGGTAGTGGTCTCTTGTATTCTCGGTATTTCATTGTTAGCATACTCAACCAAGCCATTCTATTATGTGTTTTCACAGTGTTTATAGGGCGACCGGCACAGAAAGCAGCTATTTAAGCAAGGACAAGAACTAGAGCCCTGAGGCATGGGGCAAAAGCTCCAGGAATAAATTAATAAAAAAATTAAAATGCAAATATCTTAGCATGTGAGCAACAGTCAAGACCAGCCATGTACTGGCAGTACGTGTTAATCATCTCTGTTCCTTTATCTTTTTCATCCAAATTATAATGGTTTCCCATCTCTTTGACCTAAAACTTTCACTCTATAAAGATTTCACTTTCCTCAGTCAGGTCGTTTTCTAATCAATCTCACCAGAGCTCCGTTATTGTGATCGATCACCATCTCTATCTGCATTTCACTACTGTACATTTCGAAAGTTTATCTCCACTTTATTTGTGATGTAACATAGTCTCTAGATGTTTGCATGTATGATTCCAGTGATTGTTAACGAACGCTCGAGCTTGTATATGTATATATTTTCACTACCTTTGTTCATTTTACTGAATAGTTGAAGGTCAGCAGTTACCGCAGGTCCTTAAGATGGAAACGGGAGCTATAAATGGGCAACATTAGATAATAATGAAAGTGATTAAATAGTAAACTAAGTGCATAGAAATGACTATGCAAAGCTGTTAGATTTAAGAAAGATGACGAACTTAATATCCTCTATCTTCTCCCAGTTAGCATGCAAAATGACCATCGTTCAGGTCCTTGCACCTTTAGTCCAATAGGTACACAGTCCTAGTTAGAACACACAGAACTTGCCAAATAGAAACATGTGCCTCCTTATGTAACGAAAAAGAAATGGACCTTTGGTCTAACCCAATTCAAAAAGATAGCTCGTGAGATGAGGATTTCTCAAGACCATATACATAAACCAATTATCCTCATCCCCACTGATGTGGGACTCAACACCACCCCGCATACGCAGGATTGGACATCCGGACCGTGGACAATATAAGATGAGGACCAACATTGGGTAAACAACGAATTGGGATGGATCCGATTCTGATATCATGATAAAAATGAATCTTGAATCTAACTCAATCCCAAAAGGTAACTCATGAAATAAGGATTGCCCAAAAACCTTTTCATCATCCCTATTGATGTGGAACTCAACATGTTACTTGGACAAAGTGTCACTATAGTCAATTATATCTTGATAGATTGAGCCTTGTGAAGGAATTTTACTAGTATCAAGCATAACATTTAACTACCTTACAAGAAATTTTCACCTCAAAAGGCTCTAGTTCAGGTCTTCTGAACTCAAATGTGCGCTTATCCCATCACACAAGAGTCTAAAATGCCACCAAGAAGCATAGTTGTACTAGCGCAAGGATATGGCGTGGTAGCCAATGAAGTGAGTGAAAACCATAGAAGATCAATGATTCAAATCTCATCAAAGACAAAAAAAAACTCCATTTCTTCTCATTTGCTTAAACATTGGTGGGCATAGTTATCCCGTACCCATGGCTGGCCAGTGGGCCAGGTCGGCCCCGTCCCGCCCCGACCCCGACATGTCCCGACTCGGTTCCGCCCGAAACAACCCCTTTGCACAAATAACCGTTGCACCAACGACAATTTTACATTTTGGCGCCATTTTTAGCATTCCATCCCCCTACCCCTTAATATTTATTTTTAACTCATAAGTTATTATATTTACACTTTAACCCAATTTTCATATTATAAATAGCTCATTTTCTCTTAATCTTTCTCACAAATCTTCCTACAATCTATCTCTACAAGTGTAAATTATGGGTGGCCAAGGCAGTTTTCGTTGATCTCCGGTTGTCCGCACCTTCTCCGCTCGTATCCAGTCTCTGAATAATACTGCAATCACCAGCTAATGAGTGTCTGTGCCCTCCTAATTGATATCTGCTGGCAGAAAAAACGCTTTCAGACGCCGTTGATGACGCTTGAATGTTCAAAACATCTCGGGCCATCATTGAAAGTGTTGGAAAGGTCTTCTCATTCCCCTCCAGTATTTCAGCAAGTCTTCATGTCCTTCTTCATTGAAGCGCTGTACAATCGTGCAAAACAAAAATATCAAACTCGCTAATTTGGTTAATAGTGGTACCACTAAACATTCTATGTCTAAGGCTTTCAATACTAGCCGCAGAAACATCATGTCTTTTTTGAGGTTGTGTTGAAAAAGAAAAAGATGGTATAAAAATCGGTTGGTTGCTAGCACTTTCTGGTTGGTAATACATATATATTTTTTGCATTCATCGTGTATACTAGACAAAACTTCTTCTTTATTTGGTTCCTTAGGTGGTTGTTCATTTGAGTTTTTGGAGTTGGAGGTACTACTATACAATCATAAATAGTTTCAATAAGTGATTACAAACATCTATTTTAATAGTCGGATTTAATACACCACCAATATTATAAATAGTGGGAATAGGAAAAAAAATTAATTTGATAAACATTTTTTAATAGATGCCTTATAAGATGGTTTTTCCATATATTCACTAAGTAACAAAATATTAGAGCTATATAAAATAACATAGTTGAAATAGTAGGATAATATATACCAAAAAATTCTTTAGTTGCCTGAAAAAATTTCTCTAAAAATCCAATAAGTTCTGAAATTTTTTTTCAATCATTATCTATAAGCATATCAGTTGGATTTTGATTATGGACGTTAAAAAATAAAGTTATTGGTCTTCTATAATCATAAGCAACGATTAGTTATTCGTTCTTTGAGGCCCATAATTGTTGCTTATGTTTATAGAAGACCTATAACTTTATTTTTTAACGCCCATAATCGAAATCCAACTGATATAGCATATGCGATTCATTCCCGTAAAGATTGTAACAAACAAGAAGACTCCTTACCGCTCCGTGGGGAGCGGGATGAGATGGTTGTAGATAATGATTGGGAAAAAACTTCAAAACATATTGTATTTCTAGATAAAAATTTTCAAGCAACAAAAGAATTTTTCGATATATATTATCCTACTATTTCAACTATGTTATTTTATATAGCTCTGACATTTTTATTACTAGGTGATTATATGAAAAAACCAGTTTATAAGGCACATATTAAAAAAATATTTTATACATATTCCAACTATTTATATTATTGGTGATGTATTAAATCTGATTATTAAAATAGACGGTTGTAAATCACTTATTGAAACTATTTATGATTGAATAGCAGTACTTCCACCTCCAACTCCAAAAAATCCAAATGACCCACCACCTAAGGAACAAACTAAAGAAGAAGTATTGTCTAGCATACAAGATGAATGCAAAAAAGTATAGGCATTACCAATAAGAAAGTGCTAGCAACCGACCAATTTCCATACATCTTCTTCTTTTTCAACACAACCTCAAAAAAGACATGATGTTTCTGCGGCTAGTATTGAAAGCCTTAGACATAGAATGTTTAGTGGTATCACTATTAATCCAGTTAGCGAGTTTGATGTTTTTGTTTTGCAGGATATTGTACCGTAAAAAGCAATTCTCAATGAAGAAGGACGAGAAAACTTGCTGAAATACTGGAGGGAGAATGAGAAGACCTTTCCGACACAGTCAAAAATGGCCTGAGATGTGTTGAATATTCAAGCGTCATCAACAGCGTCTGAAAGCGCTTTTTCGGCAGAAAGATTTTAAATAAGAGAGCACAGACACTCATTAGCGGGAGACAGCTTGAAGATTGCAGTATTATTCAGAGATTGGATACGAGCGGAGCGTAGAAGGTGCGGTCAACCGGAGATCAATGAAGAAGAAGATGAAAACTACAACGAAATCTAATACGACGAAAGTGGAAGAAAACTACAACGAAATCTAATACGACGGAAGTGGAAGCGACGTCGAGCAATTTGACCAACAAATTTCAATTCCAACCGAAGAACCACAAGACATTATAAAGAAACTAGAAAAGGTATTTTTAAATATGTAATTTTTTTAATTGTAATTTTACTATGTTATTTGCAACTTTCAAGACCACAAAGTTGCAATTTTGAAATCGTATTACAAAAAAATTATATTTCTATTAAATAATATAAGAGGCATAAAAACAGTCTTGAAACATTTTTATTACACTATATTTTTCAATTATTGAGGTGTTTATATATGTTGTTTTTTTAAATTAAGTGCAGAGAAAACAAAGGCGGAAAACCTGATACCGAGCCGACCCCGTCCAGCCCCGATAAGACCGGTCCCCTTTTACGACGGGACCGAGAACGGGACGGGACATCGGCAGGTCCCGGCTACCCCCGTCCCATCGGGACCCGCACCGTTGACCAGCCCTAGTTTCTACTCAAACATAAGGTATATCTCATACTTCTATCCACTCTTCCCCTAAAAGCTCGGATGATAAAACATTTTAGGGGTCGTTTTGTATGTGGGATAAGGTGAGATATTCCAGGATTAAGTTTGAGATAGAATTTATACTGTGTTTGATTGCGGTATACCATCAAACATGGAATTATTTTCCAAGGATTATTCCCAGGATAATTTAGTGGGCGAACCAAACAACCCCTTACATATGCACCAAACCGACAAGAAATTCCTTCCACAGATGCATATTGAATAGCTAAGCTTATTGTTAATTTCTTATAGAACTTTTGGCAATTAATAGTGGGCAGCAATGAACTATAATTGATATTTTCAGAGGGAAAAAACATTCTTTACTCAATATATAGTACAGAAACCTAACTAAAGATTGAGCATAATTATTAGGAGCTAACCTTTAGAGTGAAGTCATAGACAGATTGTGGCTTCTTCTCTGTTTGGCTGGCCATCGCAATTTGGTACTCAAGTTTGAAATCAACAACCCTAAAATACAAAATACCCAGTCCGACATCCACCCATATATAAAGGAAAACATGGATATGCACGTGATGCTATAATCAATTACTCCTTCCGTCCAAAACATTGACCCTTTAACCTTTTCGAGACTCAAATAATATTTTTTTACCGTAATTTTTTTTAAAGGATAAGTACCCCTCAATTATAGTCAAAGTTGTTACGACACAATTTATCTTTTGAGATTTTATTACCTTTTAAACTTTTTTAAAGTGTAATTTATTTGCCTTTTTATTGCAGACGTGGCATAGTGAACCAAACATTTATCAAATAGTGAAATACACGCGATATCACGTGTAATTTCGTATTTTTAAAATTGTTTAAAAATTTGTTTTATTTTCTTTCTTTTTCTTTTCTTTTTAATCCCGAAATGTATTGAAAATATTATTTTATATTTAAAAAAATGAAAAGAACAATTATTTTTATATGAACTTGAAAAAGTATTACAGGTGTTAAGTATATTCGAATGTTATTGAAGTTTTAAAGTTGAGATTCAAGTGCTAAATTCTTTCTAAATCCTTAGTTGTTGATGATATTCAAAAATGAAAAAAGAATTTCGAATTCACCATTGTTGAACCTTGAAAAAACTTAAAGAACAAAAAATGAGTTTTGTCGAAATTCGTGGTTGTTGGCCAAATTGATTACTAGAGTATGGTTATGATGTTGTGAAGTTGTAGTTGAAATTTGAGTTTGATTTGTGTGAATTTATCTGAGTTTTTTGTTGAATTTTGACACCAAAAATTAGACTTGGAGCTCCTAAAAATGGATGATAAAATAGTGATGAAGAACTCTTGAAAATCAACTTTGGAAGTTGGAACTGACACACGTGCCCATTTCGTATATGTTAGAGCCCTTTTTTAAAGTTCTCACGCGCTTGAAGGAGGTGTTCTCACGCAGTACTCCACGTCAATAATAAAGGTGCAAAGAATTACTTTAAAAAAGTTTAGAGGGATAATAGGATCCCCGCAAAGATAAGGTGTGTCGCAACAACTTTAGGTATAATTCAGGAAGGTAATAGTGTCTTATCCCTATTTAAATTATTAATTATGGAACTTATAGTGCTTGTTACGTAGTTTCTAAGTATGTAAATTTTATTTTAAAATATTTAAAGATTTTATGTTCTAACACACTGTCAAAATTAGAAAATTTTACTCTCAAAAAGCAAAAAGTGTCAATCTTTTCAGGACGAAGGAAGTAATTTAATTTGTTAGTATGCCAAGTTACTTAACTTATTCAGTGAATAACACATAAACATGCCCTGTAACTTGGCGCGAGCTGGCAATTATGACCTCAAATTTTATCAGTGCACAAGTACGCACTTAAACTTGATAAAAGTCGAACAAGCATACACACGCGTCTTACATGGAAAATTGAGTGAGATACACTCGAAAACAGGAGAGTTGATGCTTAATATCGCGTGTATATACTTGTTCAACTTTTGGCAAGTTTAAGTACCTACTTATGCACTAGCAAAGTTTGAGGTCAAAGTTGTCAGCTCATGCAACGTTAAAGGACATGTTTATGTATTTTTCTTTAATTTACCTTTTTCATTTTTTTTATGTCCAATCTACGTGTAAATTAGTTGAGAGTCTTTGATTGGGCATTAATCCACGTGGGATCAATTGCACTTCACGCTAGTGATCTGTCAGAAATTTGTGTATGCATGTTCGACTTTTGACAAGTTTAAGTGACTACTTGTGTACTAGCAAAGTTTGAGGTCATAGTTGTCGGGTCGCGCAAGTTAAAGGGTTTGTTTGTGTGTTCAAAAAATACTTTAAGTGATGGTATACGTAAAAATTATTTTAAATGAATAGATTTAAAAACCCATATGCAGCCAAAATATGATATCCTTAACTATAAAAAAATACGCTCTCCCTTTATTTTTACTTATTCATTAAGCTAAAAACAAATTTTAAATTTTACTTGTTCTCTTTAATATATTTTGAAAAAGTTATTTTGTTTTATTTTTATCATTTCTCAAATTTATTGAAATTATACACAAATTAATATAACTATTATGAAAAATAGACTTTCATTTATTATTTTTTCAAAAAAACAATATAATGTAGATTATGAATAAGTAAAAATAAATGAAAAGAGTAGTATTTAAAAGTTACAGGATCTGTCTTTGGTTTGTGTGGAATCGTGTGCAGATAAATTATGACATCCATGACTATTGGAAATATTGTAGATATCGAATCTGCTCTTTGGTTCGTGTGCAAACTTATGCAGAAATATGACATCCTTGACTATATAAAATAGTACTTCCTTTTTTTTTATATCCAGCTTTCCGATCTCTCAGCACAACTATCAATAAATCGCGGGATGTGCCTGAATTACCAGGATTTGAGAACCGAGCAACAGATATCACCTACAAGGTCCTACTCCATAAGAGAGCAAATTGCTCCCACCAGGGTTCGACCCACGCTGCAGACCTCCAACTGGATTTTAAGTTTCTATCCTTTGCCATCCAGCTATTTCTATCAATTCATATAATATATTTTGACCGAACACGAAATTCAAAAACTAAAAAAATAATCTTAAATTTTATAGTATAAAACAAATTAAAAATATTTGTATAGTTATAAATCATCTCGTTAAATGTAAAAGATAATGTTTGAAGTTAAATTATTACATAATAAGGAAATGTGTAAAAAATATTGACTGACAAAAAAAGAAAGTGTGTCATATAAAGTGGATAAATGGAGTAGTAGGGATAAGACATTGTTACTAACTTACCCTTAATTAAATAGTACCGACTTCCTCTGCAATTAGTTTCCATGATTTTCTTCTCGAGAGTCTCTTGATTAATTTTCAAAATATTGGTTTAAATCAACTCAATTTTTTATTTAAAATTTAGATATTCAAAAATTAGACAAAAAGTATCACACGTTGCAAATTTTCTCATGTCAATTTGATGAAAAATATTTTAAAATATTGGTCAAAGCTTCAAATATTTTTCTTTGGTTCTCACGCGCTTGAAGGAGTTGTTCTCACGCAATACTCCACGTCAATAATAAAGGTGCAAAGAGTCCCCCAGGGCATAGCTGGATGACAATGGAGAGGAACTTAAAATCCAGTTTGAGGCCTGCAGCGTGGGTTCGAACCCTGGTGGGAGCAATTTGCTCTCTTCTGGGTAGGACCTTGTAGGTGATATCAGTTGCTCTGTTCTCAAACTCTGGTCATTCAGGCACACCTCGCGATTTACAGGTAGTAGTGCTGAGGGACCGGGACTACTATCTCCAGGAATAGTCTGGCGTAAGCCGGGAAGCTAGATATCAAATAATAATAAATAAATAAAGGTGCAAAGAATTACACTTTAAAAAAGTTTAGGGGTAATAGGACCCTCCCGTAAAGGTAAGGTGTTTCGCAATAACTTTGGGTATAATTCAGGGGTAATAGTTCCTTATCCCTATTTTAAATTATTAAATATGGGACTTATAATACTTTTTACGTAGTTTCTAAATATGTAAATTTTATTTCAAAATATTTAAAGCTTTTATGTTATAACACACGGACAAAATTAAAAAAAATTACTCTCAAAAAGTGAGAAGTGTCAATCTTTTCGGGACGAATAGAGTAATTTGATTTGTTAGTATACCAAGTTACTTAACTTATTCCATGAATAAGTTAAAATTTCCTAAATTATTATGGTTTTACGAGTTTCATAATTAATTTATGGAGTATTTATAAACACGTAAAAAGGTCCTTTAACTTGGAGCGAGCTGGCAACTATGATCTCAAATTTTGCTAGTGCGCAAGTAGACACTTAAACTTGCCAAAAATCGAACAAGCATACACACACTTCTTACATGACAATTTTTTAATTTTATTTTTACTATGAATTACTCATTTCTCAAATTATTTCTCAAGTTTATTGAAATTATACACAAATTAATATAGATATTATGACAAAATAAACTTTCATTTATTATTTTCAAAAAAAATATAACTTAGATTATGAGTAAGTAAAAATGAATGGAAAGAGTAGTATTTACAAGATATCGGATCAGTCTTTGTTTTGTGTGCAATCTTGTGCAGATAAATTATGACATCCATGACTATAGGAAATATTATAGATATCGAATCTACTTTTTGGTTCTTGTGCAAACTTATGCAGAAATATGACATCCTTGACTATATAAAATAGTACTTCATATAGTTTTATTTGGACATAAAATTTAAGAAATAAAAAAAAAATTATTTTGGATTGATTAAAAAAAACCTATCATATTAATTGGGACAAAGAAAGTAGTAAGTATAAGACATTGTTACCCCCTGAATTTTGGCCAAAGTCCGCTGAAAGAAAGTATTCAAAGTCAGAGAAGTGGACAAATGTTGCTAGTCTTTTCGACGAATCACTTGTTGGAGGAATAAACAGAGTTGGGCATACCGTTTGTTCAACCGAGAAAGACTAAAGACGGGAGAGCACGCACAAACATCCTCGAGAAAGCAATAATGAACTATGCCATCCCTGATACTTATGTGGTGAGATACCAACTATCCGATATCGCCCACACACAAAGCTAAGAGGCCACTGGAACCTAATAATACCCAACAAGAACCCGCCACCGGCATCTGATGCCATCCGATAAGGGAGAACTCTTTCGGCAAAGAATTTGACCAAAAAGCCCGATTCGGATTATTATGCTAAAACCCACCCGCCTCTCTCATCTCTCCTTCTCTCTGGCGATCATGGCAATTTAGAGGTGCCATGGCGCCAGCCTCTTCTCCTCAGCCTTATGCTGGGGAGAAAGAACCTAGTGTCTGAAATCGCTGACCGAATTCGGACTTCAAAGTCCGGAATTCCACTAAGTCATAATTTTGCTCTCACAATGAATGGATCTTTCTTTATAATTGAATAAAAGCCTTTTTCCCTGTAATCGTAATAAATAAAGAATGAAATCACAGGGCGGGGGCCGCGGACTTTGCAAATGCAAAAGAGAAGCCGAACTCGGATCTTGAGACAGCGCTAGGAGGGATGGAGATGAAAAGGTAAGGTACGAGCCCTAAGCGAGCTAAGTACCCCCCAACACTGCAGAACTTGTTGGGCTGACGGAAGCTGTCCCTCGAGAAGACTATGCAACTTCCGCCTATTCGTATGCGGAATTGCTCATAAGGAGAACCCATACTCAAAAGTCCCGGCTCAGCACTTCTTCGGCAAAAATCAACATGCTAGGTTTGGAACCCTTGTCGCAGCCCTCGAGAAGCTGGAAAGTACCCATGTGGCACACCATCCACAAGCACTCCAAAGTCTTCATTACATAAACATCCATGTATCAAATTCCGCCATTTCTCACAAAAGTCCATTCGATCCAAAAAGATGCTTTTGCCATATCCTGACTTTCTTTTGACCCCCCTCCCTCCTATGTTGTCTTTAGGTTCAAATCCCCTATCACTTAAATCCACCTCGTGAGCCAAGGATTGCTACGACAAAGCTTACATTTTTAGCGATAACCCCCTATAATGTTTTTTTAAAAAATAATAATTATCACCCTAAGTGCTGATATAGCAATGAGAGTGTATTTTCACTATCTTTGCGAGAGTGAGAAGCATAAAATCTGACACGTGTCATTTTTTAGTTGGGCATTTCACATTTATTACACCTAATTAATTATCATTAAAGCTTAAAGTTTTATTCTAAACTGATTTTTTTATTTTAAATGTGGAAAACTTAATTTTTCTTATTAAAAATTGTATTTTCTTAAAATATGAAAGACTGATTTTTTTTAAATGTGGAAAATCCGTTTTTTCAAAAAATATATCTGAAAACATTGAGTTTTCTTATTAAAAAATTGGACTGTTTTTAGAAATCTGGAAAACTGATTATTTTTTTCTATATATGAAAAAAAATCTAATTTTCCAGATTTAGTTTTTCAAAAAATGGATTTACTACAATCGGCCTACTTCGAACGTCGTTCCGCTCTTTCCCAATATTTTGCCACACCTGCAACCGGTATCATCATAACTCGACACTGGAGCAATATTTCTTGAATCTGCACAAACTTTTGCTTCTCGATGGTTAATGTGTTGTTGTGTATAGGGTGTGCGGTAACTTTATCAAGATGTATTAATATGAAGTTGCTGGATAGAATTTGCTCCATTTAAGGTGAAGTTACTGCACAAATAAACAATGCAAAAACTTCAGAATTTAGTTTTTAAACGACCAAAATTCAAGAAGTAATAGCATACCAATTGTTCACCTAATTCACATTTAATAGTTAACACCATTACCAGCAACACCAAAACACCTAACAAAATATATTTAATCCACCTCCTCTTTTAAATGGGCTTTTCAATACCGTTACCAACAACACCAACCCAAACACCTAAAACAAAATACATTTAATCCACCATCTCTTTTAAATGGGGTTTTTAATTGGGAAAAGGACATGGTGGCCACCACCAAAAAGAAAATGCCAAAAAGGCCCAAGTTTAAGTAAATGATTCGAAATAGCCCCTAAGTTCAAAATAAAGATAAATTTAACCAAACCCTATTTTCTCACTTTTTCCCTCTCACTGGAGGACCACCCAAGCATCACGACGACTACCCCGCCGCTGCTCTTCTCCGGCAAATTCCAACGCCAGGAGAATCGACGCCGATGAATCTCCGGAGGCCGAAAAATGAGAACGGAGAAGATTAAAATCTCCGGCCAACCCACGGCGCACCTCGTCTCCCCTTTTCCCTATATCGTCTCTCTCTTCCCCCTCTCTCTTTCCCCTCTTGCTTCCCCTCGTCACTGGCCCACAGCCACCACCGACCAACTAGATAAAATCCGACCAGCCCCACCTAAAACAGCCCCTCTAATCTCCTTCGTTGTTCCGACGAGGAGTTTCGAGCTCCGATGAATCGGAGTAGCCAACAAACTGACCCCACCACGCTTCCCTCTTCTCCACCATCTCTAACGACGCAGGCCAAATCTCCGACGAACCCCACTTCTCCGACGTAACCGCCACCATACCGACAACCATAACATCCCCAACGCCATTGTTCCCTTTCTCTCTTCTTCGCACACTTTTTCTTTCTTTGGATAAGTTATAGATCTGAAAACGTTGCTTGCTTATAAAGTTAACGTTAAATCTTCGTCTGCACTTATTTTTCTATGGTATTAAATAATATTGATACATATTCAATACAATAATGATACAATTTTCTGTACACATTGTTGACACCCAATTTTGTCCTATCTTTTTCGATTATTTGTTTGCGATTTAAAATATTTTGACACCTCAAACAATTTATATATATATATATATATATATATATATATATATATAAGACTTTTAATATCGTTGTCTATTCTCAATATCATTATTTATTATTATTATTATTATTATTATTCGTATTTCTACTATCATTTTGTCTTTTAATATCATAATCATAGTTTTACCCTAATATTCTATGTTACCCTAACATTTTCCTACAATACCATTAGATTTAGACCAGGAGCTATTTTCTGTAACTCAAGAAGACTTTAATTTAGACGATGATCTAGATGATACACCCACTAATGTTGATGACAACACACCCATTAGTGCACCTTCAACTGAAAACGACCATTAAAATCAGATGCATTGACATTTTTTGATAGGGACGTAGAGAATCAAGTAGCTATATGTAAAATTTGTAAAAATGTTTTAAAATTTAAAACTGGAAAAGGTCACGGTGGGACGAGGGGTTTAATTAGACACGTAGTAAGTGCTCATCCTGCTAGGTATGCCCAATATCAGGCTTCAAAATCGGGTGCGCAAACGCCCGCTCCATCGGGACAAGGTTCACATACTAATACTGTTCTGGACCAAGTACAGGGTCAAATTAACCCTATGACGGGGGGAATTGTAGGCCCTAAATACAATAAACATAGAGATAGGGAAGCAATATCAAAATTAGTTGTTGTGGAGGGTTTGTCTTTTTCATTTCCTTCATCTTCCGGTTTTATTCATTACATTAGAGATATATATAATCTTGCTTTTAACGGTTTTCCTAGATCAACTGTTAAGAGAGATGTATTTAAATTCGCGCATGAATATCAACAGTATTTACGTTATTCATTATATCATTTTAATGGCAAAGTGTCTATCACGTCTGATATAGGTCGTAGTACTAACGGCCATGATTATTTAACTGTAACTTGTCATTGGATAGATTATAAATGGTCTATGCAAAAACGTATTTTAGCGTATAGATATATAGATGATAGGCACACTGGTATTTTTATTGCAGATAATATTTATCAAGTGTGCCATTATTACGGAATAACCGATAAAATTATGACTATTACATTAGATAACGCTTCTTCTAACAATTACGCAATTACAATTTTAAAAAATAGTTTAACTCCATCTTTTCCAGATCATTTTCATATAAAATGCGCGTGCCATATATATAACTTAATTGTAAAGGACGGTCTATCACTTTTTGAAGACATTCTTAGTAAAATACAATTTGCTATAAACTTTATTTTTAAAAGTAATAAAGTACAACGTAGAAAAGAATATAAAAAAACTTGTCACGATTGTGGACTATCTTATAGAAAAATTCCACAAGAAGTATCCACTAGGTGGAATTCTTTATACGAGCAACTACTTGTTGCTTATGACTATAGAATACCTATAACTTTATTTTTTAACTCTCATAATAAAAATCCAGCTGATATGATTTTAGATAGTGATTGGGTAAAAATTTCCGAACTTATTATATTTTTAGAGAAATTTTTTCAAGCAACAAAAGAATTTTCCGGTATATATTATCCTACTATTTCAACTATGTTGTTTTATATAACTCTAATATTTTTATTACTTAGTGAATATATGAAAAAACCAGCTTATAAGGCAGCTATTAAAAAAATATTTTATTCCTATTCCCACTATTTATATTATTGGTTCTGAATTAAATCCTACTATTAAAATAGACACTCACTAATTGAAACTATTTACGATTGTTTAGAAGTACTACCATCTCAAAGTCTCAAAAATCTAAATCACCCACCACCTATTGAACAAACTAAAGAAGAAGTGTTGTCTAGCGTAGAACACCAATGAAAAAAATATATAGATTTTATCAATAAGAAAATGTTAGTAACTTACCGGCTTCCATACCATCTTCTTCATCTTCAACACAACCTCACAAAAGACATGTTGTTTCTGCGGCTAGTATTGAAAGCCTCAGAAATAGAATGTGCGGCCGTACCTCTACTACTAACCAAATTAGCGAGTTGGATATTTTTGTTTTGCAGGGTTCTGTACCGTATTAAGAAGTTATCAATGAAGATGGACATGAAGACTTCTTTGAAATCTTTGGAGGGAATGAGAAGACCTTTCTGACACTTTCATTGATGGCCCGAGATGTTTTGAACATTCAAGTGTCATCAACTGCGTCTGAAAGCGCTTTTTCTGTCGGCAGATATCAAATAGGAGACCACAGACACTCATTAGCCGGAGACAGCTTGGAAATTGCAGTATTATTCAGAGATTGGATACGAGCGGAGCGGAGAAGGTGCGGTCAACCGGAGATCAACGAAGAAGAAGATGAAAACTACAACGAAATCTTAACCGAAGGTAGTGGAAGCGACGTGGATCAATTTGACCAACAAATACTAATTCTAACCGAAGAACCACAGGAAATCATCAAGCAATTAGAACATGTTTTTTTGAGAATATAATTTTTTAATTGCAATTTTATAATGTAATTTGCAACTTTTGGACAACACCACAAAGTTGCAATTTAGATTTTAGACAATGGTATTTGTATTACAAAAAATCATATGTCTATTAAATAATATAAGAGGCACAAAAACAGTCTTGGATGTTTTTATTACACGATCTTATCTTGTTTATTGAGTTTTTTTATACATATGTTATTTAAAAAAAAAAAAGGAAAACCCGCCGCACCCCCCGACCCCGCCCCGACCCGATACCGACACCGACGGGATCGGGACGGGATCGGAGCAAGTCCCACCAGACCCGACCCCGACCCCTTCGCCCGTCCCGCCCCGACACCGACCCCGCCATACCCGGCCCGTCAGACCCGAGCCCGGCCCACTGGCCACCTCTATTATTTACTAGCTTGCTTGGTCAATTAGTGCTTAAGAATAATGTGTTAGGTTCACTTTTAAAACTGTGTGACATGTATACTTTCTTAACACTTGTTGTAGAGATTATGATGTAGAATTAGCTAAATTTCCAGCATGTTCAAAGGAACTGTGATTAGTGGAATACCGTATGATGTTTGTTTGTTTAATCAATTGTTTATGCCTTAAATATACTATTCTAGGTTTACATTAAGAGTTATGTAATGCGTATGCTTTTTTGGTATTTGTACGATAGACATTATGATATAGGTGATTAGTAAGACCGTTTGCTTTCATTTTTGAGAGACCGTGATCTGTGCTAGTTGAGGTTTGAAAGTTGTGATCATGTTTGGTTCTGCTATATGTTTGAGATTGTGCTAAATAGTAATAGAACTTTAGTTGCTTGGTAAGTTTAGATATATGTTCACATGTCTTCTTTGGTTTTGGACAATATGGGGTTGATTAGTTTTGAATGTCTACTAGTATGGCTATGAATCTGTGTGTAGGAGTCTAGGGTTTTTAAATATGAAGCTTTGTGTATGTTTGTTGGTTTCTGCATGTGATTGATCAGTTGTAGACTAAAATGTTGAAGTAGGATGTCTTGTTGAGTCCGTGTATTTAGTTCACTTTGTTTTGAATGTTGGTTAATTGTGGTATGATAACAGTTGATTTATGGTCTATTTGACAATCATCTTGACTATGCCATTCTTATTTTGAAGGGTCATCATGTATAGTACATAGCTTGAATATGACAAGTATACTTAGCTTAGCATAAGTGATCCTGCATATCTGAAATGCCATCTTTGATTGACTACTTATTCATCCCTATGTCTATCTGTCTAGCAAACTGACTATATGCTCCCCATATATGCTCAAGTGTAAAAGTGCCTCCATGTTAACATGAGGAGTCCTTTAGGTCATATGGTGTATTACTTTTCATGAAATTATTTATTTACATTTTTTCTTATGTATATATTTTCATGTTCCTTCGACTAATCCTTTTCTTTTCTTTCGTTTTACATGAAATGCACTGGGAGCAACGATGAGTCTCGTTATGAGACTCATCATGACTATTGTCAAACGAAGACCCCCATTCACGTTCATTGCATTCTCCTGCCTCGGGACTTCTAAACAAATAGGGCGGAATGACATCATCATCCGCCCTAGTCGCTTTTTTTATTATCCCGCCATATTTATCTTTTCTGTTGTAAATTAATTACTCAACTTTGTGCGATCATGGGAATACTTAGAATAATTAGGCCTTGAACGGATAAATTAATAGGGTAGTCTAAAATTAGAGATCCACTGCTAGTTATTTATTTTAGGCTCGTCATGCATGTTTAAAATTTTCAAAACAATTTGGTCATCCTTTATTCACGTTATTAATCATACAAATAAGGTTTTCTTTTTATCCAATTTGCGATTTAAAATGACTTTCATAAAAATCACTTCTTTGCATTACAAATAATTTGTTTTTCTCCGTATTATCAATTGCCAAAAATAGGTATTTTATGGACAATGTCGTACAAATGCATGCTTTTATTCAAAAAATCAAGTTTACATGTAAACAATGCCCTACAAACGCATGCTTTTATCCCAAAAAAATCAATTTTACATGTATTATATAAACAATGTCATGCATCCTTTCTTTGGATTTTATGCGGGGATTTTATTTCTCTGAATCGTAATCACCTTTGCGAGACTCCTCAAAAAGAATATAAGTGGTAAAAATCTTTACGTTGTCAAAATGCATCTTTTAATTAACCACTTGCAATATCCTTTCAATTAACGTTATACTTTTAAACATGCATTTTTTCTTACCATAATAATTAACCTAAGTTTGACCGTATAATCGTAATTAGCAGATCTTAAAGGACGCATAACTCCTTCCCTTTAAGATAATAAAGAACACTTACCAAGAATCTCATAGACTAGCAGATCATTAATCGGAGTTCATTTAGCAGCATTTATATTAATATTTAAGTGTCCTAATTCACCGTAGAATAATTAGGTGGTGACTCTTTAAGCTTTAATTGATTTAGAAATCACCAATACGTCACGACTATGTTGGATCCCCCTTCTTCGGCGGCGGCGGGGGTTTAAAACGGGTGCGACACATATATTGTAGAAATACATATTATATACATCAATGATACAGTTTCTATACATATACAATATTGATACATATTCTATACAACAATGATACAATTTCTATACACATACTATAGGGATATCTATACATATCAAATGACAATAAAGTACTAGAATTTGAGGCTACAAACGGTAATTACCATATTTTCCAAGCGGACAAGAAGGACATATATTAGTACTATGCGTACTATTACATTCAATAAAATTATTATTTTTTAAGAGAGGAAAGAACAAACGCCCTCAGATGACTCAAACGCGCATGTCACAATGAATGTGCTAGAGCGGCAAACTTTGACGGTGTGGCTTGATTAGTAGAAGTGGTGGTGGTGGTGGTGGTGGTGATTGGATAAAGCTCTCCCAAACTATTACATCTCATTAGAGGTATCCCCGTCGTGAAATCCTTCACAAAAATCCAAAAGGGTCAAATCAATAGAAACTCAATTATTAGTTGTAAAATTTTGAATAGACACCAATTTTTTAATTAAGTGAAGAGCATTAATAACATTTTTCAAGGCTAAAGGCGGGTTTGGGGGAGATAAATTTGTGTGTCCATAACCACAAATTGAAATTGAATTACCATTACCATCAATTATGCCACGATTTTTTCTCAAAATGAAATAAGACGAGAGATTACATGGCGCAGACGTCATATGAGAAGTGGACTCGATGTCCATGTACCAATTTGCGTCCAGATGATTTAATCCAAGTGTATGCATCGCTACCTCGTTATTCGTAGAGGTGGAAACTGTTGCTAGGCCCGCAGCAGCGAAGGCCTGCTAAGGCTGAGGCTCAAGCAAGCCAGCCTGCTGCTAAGGCCCAGTTAATTGTTGCCTGTTTTGGCCATTGGGCCTCTGCTGGCCGACGGCCCAATTTGATGAAGGAACTAGGCAGGGGGCCGACATGGACCACTGCCCGTTAACCCAAGGCATGGCCCAGGGCCACTTCCCAGCGACCCAAGCCTACTAAGGGTTCAGTGGGTCGGTCCCCACTGACTGCCACTACCGCCGCGGCCACCGCCACGTCCACCACTGCAATGTTTCGCATGGTTTTGACCCATTTTGCCACCCCCGTTATTACGATTTTGACCATAACTTTCGAAGTATAATTGAGAGTCATTAGTTTCACGGAACGTGGCCACCATCATGGCGAAATTAGCTCCATTAGCCTCTTTTTTAGTCAATCCTGCTTCTTCTAAAGTGAGCATGGAACGTGCCTGGTATAACGGTAGGAGAGGATTGCTTTGACGAAGAAGAGTGTCAATGCCATTATACACCTCGGAGAGGCGTGCAACCATCTGAAGAACGAGATGATCATTAGTGACGGGTGTGCCAACGTTTTTGAGTTGATCCGACAACTCTTTGAGCCGTTGACAATAGGCAGAGACGTGCCAAAAATCCTCCATATTAATGTGGGAGAATTCCTGCTCGAGGGTCACAACACGAGAATTTTTGTTATCTTGAAAGATATCACGCAACCTATTCCAAGCTTCCATTGTCGTGGCATTGGGCTCGATAATAGTCAATAAGAGGACCGTAGAGATGGTGGAATAAATCCATTGGAGCACCTTAGCATAAAGAGTTTCCCACAACTCTATTTTATCATCGGTGGTAGGCACCTTCTCCTTGCCTTTCTCTGGTGTGATGATGTGATGAAGGACCCTATTAGACTTTGCGTGAATTTTAAATAATTCTGCACACGTCGTGTATTGGACGTTTTCCATCTCAAGAACAATAGGTATGTTGTTCTTGATATTGGAGACGGCAAGGGTATGATGAAATGTATTCGTTGAGGTAGACATAGTGAAAGAACAAGAGTGCATGACATCCACAACTTAAAAGCAACTTGTCTTGCTAAGTTTGATAATGTATATACACAAAGTATCGATCTTGAAAAAAATAGAAAAAGAAAACTTCAGATTAATACAAAAGAATTACAGAGTAAAATAATCTCTAAATACTATTATATGACGTGATTTTCAATTTGATGTGAAGGAAAAACTGAAGCTCTACACATGGGACAATCTTTCTTCCTTAACAACCACTGTTTGATGCAGTCGGTATGATATTCGTGTCCACATCGAAGGCAATTTCATGAAATATATATTATATACATCAATGATACAATTTTTATACATATACAATATTGATACATATTCTATACAACAATGGTACAATTTCTATACACATACAATAGGGATATCTATACATATACAGTATTGATACATATCATATACAGTAATGATACAATTTCTATATACATACTATAGGGATACATATTATATACATCAATAATACATTTTTATACATACAATAGCAATACATATTCTATACTACAACGTTCCAATTTCTATAGGTAATACTCTACGTGACTCTATTTGTGAGACAGGTGTGTGCAGCCACTTAGCGAGGAGGCAAGACCCGAGAGAAGAATTTTGAGTGAAGGAAGGAAAGAGCTAGATCTCATATAGAAGAGATAATACATAAGTGATCTTGATCTTCTATCGGTATCCGCTGCTCATTGCCTTGTTAGAAGGAAGAATTCAATTGGCATCCCAATATCTGCTTTCTTAGGTAGATAAGGGATCAACTAAAGTAATGGTCATACCCTTTCAGAGCTATGAAGTATAGTCTGATCCAGCAATCAATCATGTAAAACACTTCTATTACAAATTAATATGCACAACTGATATCTTCTATATTTTACAGACTGAACATTCCAGTGGAAAACATTATACCGTTAGCAGGCAACAAGCTTTTTTTCTTTAAAAGGAACAATGATAGCCCTACAAACATAAACAACTAGAAGACGGAAATAAATAAACATAAAGAATATCAAGCACAAAATTATTCTCAACAAACAACAAAACTGACAGACGAATTATATCAAATGTCTGGATATCAGTTTCAGGAACATGTCCGGCAGATTGGTAACTATCAAGAGAGAATAACATGTAGG
This sequence comes from Anisodus acutangulus, assembly GCA_029783415.1. Classification (NCBI taxonomy): domain Eukaryota; kingdom Viridiplantae; phylum Streptophyta; class Magnoliopsida; order Solanales; family Solanaceae; genus Anisodus; species Anisodus acutangulus. The sequence goes on from CM056504.1 coordinate 37,552,983, forward strand.
AATTGATTAACATAAAATCAGTTTAAACTTTCTCCAAATGAAAATAAGGGACAAACTCCTACAATAAAAACAAGCCTAACAAGTCCAAAAACGATCCCCATCTTTGAGGCTACGCGATTCCCAGCAGCACTTTGATATCCCTCTACAACAAGAGCATAAAGCCATAAGAATAGCTACACAAATTATTTTATACACAAATCTTTATACGAAAGTTGCATAAAGTATCTCAAACAGCTGGAGGAAAGATTAGCACAAAACGGTTACCTCAACTGTCAGCGGAGATGTGGTAGGATAATAGCGATGAGCAGCCTGTCCATTCTTATCAACCAGGAACTTAGCAAAATTCCACTGAATATCACCCCCAAGTATTCCCCACTTGCCTGATTTCAAGAACTTAAAAAGAGGAGATTCGTTTTCGCCATTCACTTCAATCTAATTTAAGAAAGATAAACAGTTGTGAATAAAAAGATACACGATTGAAATAGTATATTAGGACTCCACAACCATGAACTCTCAAGGGAAGAGGTAATTTCTGAAAGCAACGGTATCCCTTAAGAATGCAAGTTTTCTATTATTTTAATAATATTCTACTAAAATATTAAACATTTTATTCACATATACGCGGGGGAGATAATATGTACTTAAAAGATGGGACACGACATCAATAAAACCACCAATTGTTTTGATAATGCAAGAAAATCACAAATCTGTAGTTAAAAAGGACGGAAAAGGGCCAAATATACCCCTGTACCATTAGAAATGGTTTAAATATATCATTCATTATACTTTCGGTCTAAATATACCCCTTCCATTATACTTTCGGTCCAAATATACCCCCTCCCTTTTACTTTGGCATTGATTTACCCATATTTTTAAGGGAGTGACACGTGTCAGCTCAAAAATAAAAAAACCGCCCCAATTTTTTTATCCACTATCTGACCCAATTCCAAAGCAAAGGAATTCACACAACCACATTCTTCCTTCATTTTTGAGCCTTTCAGTGCTGACTAGGTTCCCTTGAGTTTTTTTCTTCCGTGCCGTTCTTGTTTTACTTAAATTGCTACAGCAATGAACTTAAAAATGTGCCTTTTCTATGTTAATGAAACTTTTGAGCTATACATTCCATATCTGGGGTGACAGTTTTGTCTCTGACCTTGTAGGTTTAATGTCCATTTACATCACTATTTCCTGAAACCAGTTCCTCTTATTAAGATCCTCACCTTATTCAAATTTTGTCTATATTGTTCTTCGTTTCCCTTAATGCTATTTGTACTGAAAAAACATCTGGCTCCGGCGGTTGGATGAGACACAATAGAGTTGGTTGTTGGGTCCGACGGAGCAGAAGAAGAAGAAGTAGTATGTGGATCATGGTTGTATTATTGTGAGTAGGACGATTTTCAAGTGGACTGTGGAGAGTACTCTTGCTTTGGAATTGGGTTGGGTAGTGCGTAAAAAAACTGGGGTGGGTCTTTTTATTTCTGAGCTGACACATGCAATTCCGTTAATAATGAGAGTAAATCAGTGCCAAAGTATAAGGGGGGAGTATATTTGGACTGAAAGTATAACGGAAGGGGTATATTCAGACTGAGAGTATAACGAGGGGCATATTTAAATCATTTCTAATAGTACAGGGATACATTTAGCCCTTTTCCGTAAAAAGTAATATCTATGAAGATTCTTGTTCTTTCGTTACCTTGTCAAAGATAGGGAACTCTGCCTTGAAACGAGTACAAGCAAACTCTACGATCTCATCATTGCTCCCTGGTTCTTGCGCACCAAATTGATTGCAAGGAAATGCCAATATTTCCAGGCCTGTGTTTAAATACCAAAAAAGAACCTAAGTTTTAAAATCTAAAATGGGAAAAAAATGAGATATGTGAAGGCAGTTTTATTGATGCTCAAACCATATTAATGTGATTCAAATAGTCTGGATGTAAACTTCAACATAAGATGTCAAATGTTTCATTCTTTTCCAATACTACCCTTTTACTTCTTTATTGGCATAATTTGTCCTCCATTTAGGAAGAATTGGTCGGGGAACAGAGGGATATAAGTTGTCAAACAACCAGCAGGAGTAAAATGGTAACTTGAGTAGAGACACATACCTTGATCTTTGTACTTGTCATATAACTGGTGAAGTTCTGTGTAGTTTGAGTTAGTCAGCCCGCTGTGGACAACAAAACAGATAACGGTTGAAAAGTTTCTTTATTTAGACAGATAATAGTTGAAGAGTTGAATGAAAAGAAATATCTTACGACTCACAGAATGTGTAAAACGTATACAAGAGAGCACCAAGTTTTAGAGTTATGATTTTCATCTGGACAAAGGCTATTTCTTCCCTGGACTTTAACTGGTACATGAGCTATTACAAAAAGAAATCACACATACAACTATAAATATGATGGGTGGAAATAGATGATTTTACCATTTGGAGGCAACATTCACGATAAGTAGGACCTTTCCTTTGTAGGTACTAAAATCAACATCATTTCCCTTCGCGTCCTGTGAGAAAAGGAGACAGTACAATCAGAAAAGGGAAAAAGGTAGTGGTCTCTTGTATTCTCGGTATTTCATTGTTAGCTATTATGTGTTTTCTCAGTGTTTATAGGGCGACCGGCACAGAAAGCAGCTATTTAAGCAAGGACAAGAACTAGAGCCCTGAGGCATGGGGCAAAAGCTCCAGGAATAAATTAATAAAAAAATTAAAAGGCAAATATCTTAGCATGTGAGCAACAGTCAAGACCAGCCATGTACCGGCAGTACCTGTTAATCATCTCTGTTCCTTTATCTTTTTCATCCAAATTATAATGGTTTCCTATCTCTTTGACCTAAAACTTTCACTCTATAAAGATTTCTCTTTCCTCAGTCAGGTCGTTTTCTAATCAATCTCACCAGAGCTCCATTATTGTCATCGATCACCATCTCTATCTGCCTTTCACTACTGTACATTTCGAAAGTTTAGCTCCACTTTATTTGTGATGTAACATAGTCTCTAGATGTTTGCATGTATGATTCCAGTGATTGTTAACGAACGCTCGAGCTTGTATATGTATATATTTTCACTACCTTTGTTCATTTTACTGAATAGCTGAAGGTCAGCAGTTACCGCAGGTCCTTAAGATGGAAACGGGAGCTATAAATGGGCAACATTACATAATAATGAAAGTGATTAGATAGTAAACTAAGTGCATAGAAATGACTATGCAAAGCTGTTAGATTTAAGAAAGATGACGAACTTAATATCCTCTATCTTCTCCCAGTTAGCATGCAAAATGACCATCGTTCAGGTCCTTGCACCTTTAGTCCAATGGAAGGTACACAGTCCTAGTTAGAACACACAGAACTTGCCAAATAGAAACATGTGCCTCCTTATGTAACGAAAAAGAAATGGACCTTTGGTCTAACTCAATTCAAAAAGATAGCTCGTGAGATGAGGATTTCTCAAGACCATATACAGAAACCAATTATCCTCATCCCCACTGATGTGGGACTCAACACCACCCCGCATACGCAGGATTGGACATCCGGACCGTGGACAATATAAGATGAGGACCAACATTGGGTAAACAACGAATTGGGATGGATCCGATTCTGATATCATGATAAAAATGAATCTTGAATCTAACTCAATCCCAAAAGGTAACTCATGAAATAAGGATTGCCCAAAAACCTTTTCATCATCCCTATCGATGTGGAACTCAACATGTTACTTGGACAAAGTGTTACTATAGTCAATTATATCTTGATAGATTGAGGCTTGTGAAGGAATTTTACTAGTATCAAGCATAACATTTAACTACCTTACAAGAAATTTTCACCTCAAAAGGCTCTAGTTCAGGTCTTCTGAACTCAAATGTGCGCTTATCCCATCACACAAGAGTCTAAAATGCCACCAAGAAGCATAGTTGTACTAGCGCAAGGATATGGCGTGGTAGCCAATGAAGTGAGTGAAAACTATAGAAGATGAAGGATTCAAATCTCAGCAAAGATAAAAAAAAACTCCATTTCTTCTCATTTGCTTAAACATTGGTGGGCATAGTTATCCCGTACCCATGGCTGGCCAGTGGGCCGGGTCGGCCCGGTCCCGCCCCGACCCCGACATGTCCCGACTCGGTTCCACCCGAAACAACCCCTTTCCACAAATAATCGTTGCACCAATGACCATTTTACATTTTGGCGCCATTTTTAGCATCCCATCCCCCTTAATATTTATTTTTAACTCATAAGTTATTATATTTACACTTTAACCCAATTTCCATATTATAAATAGCTCATTTTCTCTTCATCTTTCTCACAAATCTTCCTACAATCTATCTCTACAAGTGTAAATTATGGGTGGCCAAGGCAGTTTTCGTTGATCTCCGGTTGTCCGCACCTTCTCCGCTCGTATCCAGTCTCTGAATAATACTGCAATCTCCAACCTGTCTCCGACTAATGAGTGTCTGTGCCCTCCTATTTGACATCTGCAGGCAGAAAAAACGCTTTCAGACGCTGTTGATGACGCTTGAATGTTCAAAATATCTCGGGCCATCATTGAAAGTGTTGGAAAGGTCTTCTCATTCCCCTCCAGTATTTCAGCAAGTCTTCATGTCCTTCTTCATTGAGAACTGCTTGGTACAGAACTGTGCAAAACAAAAATATCAAACTCGCTAATTTGGTTAATAGTGGTACCACTAAACATTCTATGTCTAAGGCTTTCAATACTAGCCGCAGAAACATCATGTCTTTTTTGAGGTTGTGTTGAAAAAGAAAAAGATGGTATGAAAATCGGTTGGTTGCTAACACTTTCTGGTTGGTAATACATATATATTTTTTGCATTCATCGTGTATGCTAGGCAAAACTTCTTCTTTATTTGGTTCCTTGGGTGGTTGTTTATTTGGGTTTTTTGGAATTGGAAGTACTGCTATACAATCATAAATAGTTTCAATAAGTGATTACAAACGTCTATTTTAATAGTCGGATTTAATACAACACCAATAATATAAATAGTGGGAATAGGAAAAAATATTTTTTTAATAGGTGCCTTATAAGATGATTTTTTCATATATTCACTAAGTAACAAAATATTAGAGCTATATAAAATAACATAGTTGAAATAGTAGGATAATATATACCAGAAAATTCTTTAGTTGCTTGAAAAAAATTCTCTAAAAATTCAATAAGTTCTTATTTTTTTTTCAATCATTATCTATAAGCATATCAGTTCGATTTAGATTATGGACGTTAAAAAATAAAGTTATAGGTCTTCTATAATCATAAGCAACGAATAGTTATTCGTTCTTTGACGCCCATAATCGTTGCTTATGATTATAGAAGACTTATAACTTTATTTTTTATCGCCCATAATCGAAATCCAACTGATATAGCATATGCGATTCATTCCCGTAAAGATTGTAACACACAAGAAGACTCATTACCGCTCTGTGGGGAGCGGGATGAGATGGTTGTAGATAACAATTGGGAAAAAACTTCAGAACTTATCGTATTTCTAGAGAAATTTTTTCAAGCAACAAAAGAATTTTTCCATATATATTATCCTACTATTTCAACTATGTTATTTTATATAGCTCTGACATTTTTATTACTAGGTGAATATATGAAAAAACCAGTTTATAAGGCACATATTAAAAAAATATTTATCAACTTAAAAAATATTTTATTCATATTCCAACTATTTATATTATTGGTGATGTATTAAATCTGATTATTAAAATAGACGGTTGTAAATCACTTATTGAAACTATTTATGATTGAATAGCAGTACTTCCACCTCCAACTCCAAAAAATCCGAATGACCCACCACCTAAGTAACAAACTAAAGAAGAAGTATTGTCTAACATGCAAGATGAATGCAAAAAAGTATAGGCATTACCAACAAGAAAGTGCTAGCAACCGACCAATTTCCATACATCTTCTTCTTTTTCAATACAACCTCAAAAAAGACATGATGTTTCTGCGGCTAGTATTGAAAGCCTTAGACATAGAATGTTTAGTGATATCACTATTAATCAAGTTAGCGAGTTTGATGTTTTTGTTTTGCAGGGTGTTGTACCGTACGAAGAAATACTCAATGAAGAAGGACGTGAAAACTTGTTAAATACTGGAGGGAGAATGAGAAGACCTTTCCGACAGTGTCAAAGATGGTCTGAGATGTGTTGAATATTCAAGCGTCATCAACAGCGTCTGAAAGCGCTTTTTCGGCAGAAAGATTTCAAATAAGAGAGCACAGACACTCATTAGCGGGAGACGGCTTGGAGATTGCAGTATTATTCATAGATTGGATACGAGTGGATCGTAGAAGGTGCGGTCAACCGGAGATCAATGAAGAAGACGACGAAAACTACAACGAAATCATATCCGACGGAAGTGGAAGCGACGTCGAGCAATTTGACCAACAAATTTCAATTCCAACCGAAGAACCACAAGACATTATAAAGAAACTAGAAAAGGTATTTTTAAATATGTAATTTTTTAAATTGTAATTTTACTATGTTATTTGCAACTTTCAAGACCACAAAATTGCAATTTCGAAATTGTATTACAAAAAAATTATATTTCTATTAAATAATATAAGAGGCACAAAAACAGTCTTGAAACGTTTTTATTACACTATATTTTTCAATTATTGAGGTGCTTATATATGTTGCTTTTTTAAATTAAGTGCAGAGAAAACAAAGGCGGAAAACCCGATACCGACCCGACCCCGTCCAGCCCGAATAAGACCGGTCCCCTTTTCCGACGGGACCGAGAACGGGACGGGACATCGGCAGGTCCCGCCGACCCCCGTCCAGTCGGTACCCATCCCGTTGACCAGCCCTAGTTTCTACTCAAACATAAGGTATATCTCATACTTCTATCCACTCTTCCCCTAAAAGCTCGGATGATAAAACATTTTAGGGGTCGTTTTGTATGTGGGATAAGGTGAGATATTCCAGGATTAAGTTTGAGATAGAATTTATACTGTGTTTGATTGCGGTATACCATCAAACATGGAATTATTTTCCAAGGATTATTCCCAGGATAATTTAGTGGGCGAACCAAACAACCCCTTACATATGCACCAAACCGACAAGAAATTCCTTCCACAGATGCATATTGAATAGCTAAGCTTATTGTTAATTTCTTATAGAACTTTTGGCAATTAATAGTGGGCAGCAATGAACTATAATTGATATTTTCAGAGGGAAAAAACATTCTTTACTCAATATATAGTACAGAAACCTAACTAAAGATTGAGCATAATTATTAGGAGCTAACCTTTAGAGTGAAGTCATAGACAGATTGTGGCTTCTTCTCTGTTTGGCTGGCCATCGCAATTTGGTACTCAAGTTTGAAATCAACAACCCTAAAATACAAAATACCCAGTCCGACATCCACCCATATATAAAGGAAAACATGGATATGCACGTGATGCTATAATCAATTACTCCTTCCGTCCAAAACATTGACCCTTTAACCTTTTCGAGACTCAAATAATATTTTTTTACCGTAATTTTTTTTAAAGGATAAGTACCCCTCAATTATAGTCAAAGTTGTTACGACACAATTTATCTTTTGAGATTCTATTACCTTTTAAACTTTTTTAAAGTGTAATTTATTTGCCTTTTTATTGCAGACGTGGCATAGTGAACCAAACATTTATCAAATAGTGAAATACACGCGATATCGCGTGTAATTTCGTATTTTTAAAATTGTTTAAAATTTTGTTTTATTTTCTTTCTTTTTCTTTTCTTTTTAATCCCGAAATGTAATGAAAATATTATTTTATATTTAAAAAAATGAAAAGGACAATTATTTTTATATGAACTTGAAAAAGTATTACAGGTGTTAAGTATATTCGAATGTTGTTGAAGTTTTAAAGTTGAGATTCAAGTGCTAAATTCTTTCTAAATCCTTAGTTGTTGATGATATTCAAAAATGAAAAAAGAATTTCGAATTCACCATTGTTGAACCTTGAAAAAACTTGAAGAACAAAAAATGAGTTTTGTCGAAATTCGTGGTTGTTGGCCAAACTGATTACTAGAGTATGGTGATGATGTTGTGAAGTTGTAGTTGAAATTTGAGTTTGATTTGTGTGAATTTATCTGAGTTTTTTGTTGAATTTTGACACCAAAAATTAGACTTGGAGCTCCTAAAAATGGATGATAAAATGGTGATGAAGAACTCTTGAAAATCAACTTTGGAAGTTGGAACTGACACACGTGCCTATTTCGTATAGGTTAGAGCCCTTTTTTAAAGTTCCCACGCGCTTGAAGGAGGTGTTCTCACGTAGTACTCCACGTCAATAATAAAGGTGCAAAAAATTACTTTAAAAAAGTTTAGAGGGGTAATAGGATCCCCGCAAAGATAAGGTGTGTCGCAACAACTTTAGGTATAATTCAGGGACGTAATAGTGTCTTATCCTTATTTAAATTATTAATTATGGAACATATAGTACTTTTTACATAGTTTCTAAAGATGTAAATTTTATTTTAAAATATTTAAAGATTTTATGTTCTAACACACTGTCAAAATTAGAAAAATTTACTCTAAAAAGGCAAAAAGTGTCAATCTTTTCGAGACGAATGAAGTAATTTAATTTGTTAGTATACCAAGTTACTTAACTTATTTAGTGAATAACACATAACACATGCCCTTTAAATTGGCGCGAGCTGGCAATTATGACCTCAAATTTTATCAGTGCACAAGTAGGCACTTAAACTTGCCAAAAGTCGAACAAGCATACACACGCGTCTTACATGGAAAATTGAGTGAGATACACTCGAAAACAGGAGAGTTGATGCTCAATATCGCGTGTATATACTTGTTCAACTTTTGGCAAGTTTAAGTACCTACTTATGCACTAGCAAAGTTTGAGGTCAAAGTTGTCAGCTCACGCAAAGTTAAAGGACATGTTTATGTATTTTTCTTTAATTTACCTTTTTCATTTTTTTTATGTCCAATCTACGTGTAAATTAGTTGAGAGTCTTTGATTGGGCATTAATCCACGTGGGATCAATTGCACTTCACGCTAGTGATCTGTCAGAAATTTGTGTATGCATGTTCGACTTTTGACAAGTTTAAGTGACTACTTGTGTACTAGCAAAGTTTGAGGTCATAGTTGTCGGGTCGCGCACGTTAAAGGGTTTGTTTGTGTGTTCAAAAAACACTTTAAGTGATGGTATACGTAAAAATTATTTTAAATGAATAGATTTAAAAACCCATATGCAGCCAAAATATGATATCCTTAACTATAAAAAAAATACGCTCTCCATTTATTTTTACTTATTCATTAAGCTAAAAACAAATTTTAAATTTTACTTGTTCTCTTTAATATATTTTGAAAAAGTTATTTTGTTTTATTTTTATCATTTCTCAAATTTATTAAAATTATACACAAATTAATATAACTATTATGAAAAATAGACTTTCATTTATTATTTTTTCAAAAAACAATATAACGTAGATTATGAATAAGTACAAATAAATGAAAAGAGTAGTATTTAAAAGATATAGGATATGTCTTTGGTTTGTGTGCAATCTTGTGCAGATAAATTATGACATCCATGACTATTGAAAATATTGTAGTTATCGAATCTGCTCTTTGATTCGTGTGCAAACTTATGCAGAAATATGACATCCTTGACTATATAAAATAGTACTTCCTTTTTTTTTATATCCAGCTTTCCGATCTCTCAGCACTACTATCAATAAATCGCGGGATGTGCCTGAATGACCAGGGTTTGAGAACCGAGCAACTAATATCACCTACAAGGTCCTACTCCATAAGAGAGAAAATTGCTCCCACCAGGGTTCGACCCACGCTGCAGAACTCCAGCTGGATTTTAAGTTTCCATCATTTGCCATCCAGCTATTTCTATCAATTCATATAATATATTTTGACCGAACACGAAATTCAAAAACTAAAAAATAATCTTAAATTTTTTAGTATAAAACAAATTAAAAATATTTGTATAGTTATAAATCATCTCGTTAAACATAAAAGATAATGTTTGAAGTTAAATTATTACATAATTAGGAAATGTGTAAAAAAAATTGACTGACAAAAAAGAAAAGTATGTCATATAAAGTGGATAAATGGAGTAGTAGGGATAAGACATTGTTACTAACTTATCCTTAATTAAATAGTACCGACTTCCTCTGCAATTAGTTGCCATGACTTTCTTCTCGAGAGTCACTTGATTAATTTTCAAAATATTGATTTAAATCAACTCGATTTTTTATTTAAAATTTAGATATTCAAAAATTAGACAAAAAGTATCACACGTTGCAAATTTTCTCATGTCAATTTGTTGAAAAATATTTTAAAATATTGGTCAAAGCTTCAAATATTTTTCTTTGGTTCTCACGCGCTTGAAGGAGTTGTGCTCACGCAGTACTCCACGTCAATAATAAAGCTGCAAAGAGTCCCCCGGGACATAGCTGGATGGCAATAGAGAGGAACTTAAAATCCAGCTGGAGGCCTGCAGCGTGGGTTTCGAACCCTGGTAGAAGCAATTTGCTCTCTTCTGGGTAGGACCTTGTAGGTAATATCAGTTGATCTGTTCTCAAACACTGGCCATTCAGGCACACCCCGCGATTTACTGGTAGTAGTGCTGAGTGACCGGGACTACTATCTCCAGGAATAGTCTGGCGTAAGCCGGAAAGCTAGATATCAAAAAATAATAAATAAATAAAGGTGCAAAGAATTACACTCTAAAAAAGTTTAGGGGGTAATAGGACTCTCCCGTAAAGGTAAGGTGTGTCGCAACAACTTTGGGTATACTTTAGGGGTAATAATACCTTATGCCTATTTTAAATTATTAATTATGACACTTATAATACTTTTTACGTAATTTCTAAATATGTAAATTTTATTTCAAAATATTTAAAGATTTTATGTTCTAACACACGGACAAAATTAAAAAAATTTACTCTCAAAAAGTGAAAAGTGTCAATCTTTTCGGGACGAATGGAGTAATTTGATTTGTTAGTATACCAAGTTACTTAACTTATTCAATGAATAAGTTAAAATTTCCTAAATTATTATGGTTTTACGAGTTTCATATTTAATTTATGGAGTATTTATAAACACATAAAAAGGTCCTTTAACTTGACGCGAGCTGGCAACTATGATCTCAAATTTTGCTAGTGCACAAGTAGACACTTAGACTTGCCAAAAATCGAACAAGTATACACACACGTCTTACATGACAATTTTTTAATTTTATTTTTATTATTAATTACTCATTTCTCAAATTATTTCTCAAGTTTATTAAAATTATACACAAATTAATATAGATATTATGACAGAAAAAACTTTCATTTATTATTTTAAAAAAAAATATAACTTAGATTATGAGTAAGTAAAAATTTACGGAAAGAGTAGTATTTACAAGATATCGGATCTGTCTTTGGTTTGTGTGCAATCTTGTGCAGATAAATTATGACATCCATGACTATAGGAAATATTGTAGCTATCGAATCTACTCTTTGGTTCTTGTGCAAACTTATGCAGAAATATGACATCCTTGACTATATAAAATAGTACTTCCTTTCTATCCATTCATATAATATTGTTTGACGGGACATAAAATTTAAGAAATAAAAAAAAATTATTTTGGATTGATTAAAAAAATGTATCATATAAATTGGGACAAAGAAAGTAGTAAGTATAAGACATTGTTACCCCCTGAATTTTGGCCAAAGTTGCTACGACAAATCTTACATTTTTAGCGGTTCGATAACCCCCTATATTTTTTTAAAACAAATTAATTATTATCACCCTAAGTGCTAATATGGCAATGAGAGTGTATTTTCACTATCTTTGCGAGAGTGAGAAGCATAAAATCTGACACGTGTCATTTTTTAGTTGGGTATTTCACATTTAATTACACCTAATTAATTATCAATAAAGCTTAAAGTTTTATTCTAAACTGAATTTTTAATTTTAAATGTGGAAAACTTAATTTTTCTTATTAAAAATTGTATTTTCTTAAAATATGAAAGACTGATTTTTTTAAATGTGGAAATCCGTTTTTTCAAAAAATATATCTGTTGAGTTTTCTTATTAAAAATTTGGACTTTTTTTAGAAAGCTGGAAAACTTATTATTTTTTTCTATATATGAAAAAAAATCTAATATTTCAGATTTAGTCTTTCAAAAAATGGATTTACTACAACCGGCCTACGCCTACTCAAAACCTATACGAAGGAGCAAACAAGCAACAGTAACTACTCTACTTACTTTTATTTGACTAGGCATTGATTCCCATCTCGGTCAATCAATCGACCCTCCTAGGACTGTTGTTTCAAGAATCTGACCTAACTTCGAACGTCGTTCCGCTCTTTTCCAATATTTTACCACATCTACAATCGGTATCATCATAACTCGACACTGGGGCAAGAGTTCTTGAATCTGCACCAACTTTTGTTTCTCATTAACGTGTTGTTGTGTATAGGGTGTGCTGTAACTTTATCAAGATGTATTAATATGAAGTTGCTGGATAGAATTTGCTCCATTTAAGGTGAAGTTACTGCACAAATAAACAATGCAAAAACTTTAGAATTTAGTTTTTAAACAACCAAAAATCAAGAAGTAATAGCATATCATTTGTTCACCTAATTCACATTTAATACCATTGCCAGCAACACCAAAACACCTAACAAAGTATATTTAAGCTACCTCCTCCTTTAAATGGGCTTTTTAATACCGTTACCAACCACACCAACCCAAACATCTAAAACAAAATACATTTAATCCACCATCTCTTTTAAATGGTTTTTTTTATTGGGAAAAGGACATGCTGGCCACCACCAAAAAGAAAATGTCCAAAAAGGCCCAAGTTTAAGTAAATGATTTGAAATAGCCCATAAGTTCAAAATAAAGAAAAATTTAGCCAAACCCTATTTTCTCACTTTTTCCCTCTCACTGGAGGACCACCCAAGCATCACGATGACTACCCGCCAATGCGCTTCTCCGGCAAATTCCAACGCCGGGAGAATTGACGCCGATGAATCTCCGGAGGCCGAAAAATGAGAACGGAGAAGATTAAAATCTCCGGCGCACCTCGTCTCCCTTTTTCCCCATCTCGTCTCTCTCTTCCCCCTCTCCCTTTCCCCTTTTGCTTCCCCTCGTCACTGACCCACTGCCACCACCGACCAACTAGATAAAATCCGACCAGCCCCACCCAAAACAACCACTCTAATCTCCTTCGTTGCTCCGGCGAGGAGCTTCGAGCTCCGATGAATCGGAGTAGCTAACAAACAGACCCCACCTCGCTTTCACCACCATCTCCAACGACGCCGGCTAGATCTCCGACGAACCCCACTTCTCCGACGTAGCCGCCACCACACCGACGACCATAACATCCCCAACGCCATTGTTCCCTTTCTCTCTTCTTCGCCCAATTTTTCTTTCTTTGGATAAGTTATAGATCTGAAAACGTTGCTTGCTTATAAAGTTGACGTTAAATCACCGTCTGCACTTATTTTTCTATGGTATTATATAATATTGATACATATTCAATACAATAATGATACAATTTTCTATACACATTATTGACACCCAATTTTGTCCTCTCTTTTCCGATTATTTGTTAGCGATTTAAAATATTTTGACACCTCAAAACAATTTATATATATATATATATATATATATATATATGTATATATATATATATATATATATGTATAAGGCTTTTAATGTCGTTGTCTATTCTCAATATCATTGTTTATTATCATTATTATTATTATTCGTATTTCTACTATCAGTTTGCCTTTTAATATCATAATCATAGTTTTACCCTGATATTCTATGTTATTTTATTTTTACAAAATGGCATCGCATTTTTATTTTAAGTAATAAGCATTTCATAAATATTATATTTTATTATTATCACATCATTTTATTTTAATAATTTACATTTTTTCAAAGTATTTTTTTAATAATAAACCTCTTTTGTATTTTAACCCACAACCCATTTTCCCCCTCACACAAAATATTCTACCAAACAACAAAAAGGGCAGCCCAATAGGCCACCAAAAATCAGCCCAATCGGCCACCGAAACCCGGCCTAACCCCATTCCGGCCCAACCCCCACATCCATTTTATTCCCTAAAACCTAATCCCAAACAAAACCCTTCACCCTTCTCTTTCAAACCAAACCCTATGCCCCCAAAAAAATCCGCCGCACCTCACCCACCATCGCTGACACCGCGACCCACACCCCTCACCCACCATCCCTGACACCACCACACCCCTTCCGTCACTTCACCCATACCCTATCCACCCAAAACCCGCGACATGCACCCCTCAAATCCGCTTCCAAAATCGTCACATTTGCCCCTTTTATTTGAATTTCAAACTCAAAATTGAAAAGAGGGTATGGGGGTGAACAGTTTTTGGGGGAATCTGTCTATAAATACCCCCATTGTTCTTCATTTTAATGGGTTCGAGTCCGAAAAGAAATTGAAAATCGAAAGTCGGGTACGATGTCAAAAATGAAAAAAGACATCTAAAAGGAGGGGGAAAATAAAAAAAAAGAAAATGGTTTGAAAATCAATTAACGTTATACTTTTAAACATGCATTGTTATTAGCATAATAATTAACCTAAGTTTGACCGGATAACCGTAGTTAGCAGATCTTAAAGGATGTCTAACCCTTTCCCTTTAGGATAATAAAGAATACTTACCCATAATCTCATAGACTAGCAAACCATTAATCGGAGTTCATTTTGCAGCATTTATATTAACATTTAGGTGTCATAATTCACCGTAGAATAATTAGGTTGTGAGTCTTTAAGCTTTAATTGATTTAGAAATCACCAATACGTCACGACCATGTTGGATCCCCCTTCTTCGTTGGCGGGGGGGGGGTTAAAACGGGTGCGACACACATACTGTAGAAATACATATTATATACATAAATGATACAGGTTCTATACATATACAATATTGATACATATTCTATACAACAATGATACAATTTCTATACACATACTATAGGGATATCTATACATATACAGTATTGATACATATTCTATACAATAATGATATAATTTCTATACACATACTATAGGGATACATATTCTATACATCAATAATACATTTTTATACATATACAATAGCGATACATATTCTATACTACAACGTTCCAATTTCTATACATATGCTTGAAAAATAAAAGATAGAGAGAATGTGTGATAAGGTGATATAAGGGTTACAAGAAGAGAGATTATAAATTTGGGTTTTGGAGGTTTGAATTGTACAAAAAGAGTATCATTGATAAACTATTACATTATCAGAGAAGGTTCAAATTTCGAAATATTTAGTTTATTAACACTTTCGCAAGGCTTCTATTTAATATACAATAAACATTTATTAAAGAAATAAACAAATAGAGCTTAAGCTTAATTTTGATATTTTTATATCATATTTAACAAATTATAAAAATAATTACAAAAAATTGAGTCATATTTTAGATACAAATAACTTTTGTTTTCATTTGCAAAAGAGAAAACTTATAAAAATATATTTTCTTTTAATTTAAATTTTAATAAATAAGCTAGTGATTTTAGTATGTTTCTTATATTATTTCTTGTTGTAATTTAAAAATATAACTATTTTTTTATATTTTATTAATCTAAAATATTTATTTAGTATTTATATTTTTATATTTTATTTTTATCTTTACAAAAGGAAGAGAAGACAAAAATAAAGAAAGAATAAAAAATGAAGAAGATAAACTAAACAAAAAAGAAAATTAAAATTAAGAGGAAACAAACAAACTAAAAATAACAGAGACATTTAAGATATTGATGGAAAATAAAAAACAAACATTTGTTAAAAATTTAAAAAGGAGACTAGAAAATGAGTTGAGATTAGTTTAGGACCACAAAATGGGTTTTCGGAAAACTTGGGCCATTGAGTATCAATAGTTTCACCTGATGACTAATTGTGTCCTTACGCTTTTTAATATAGGGTAAAAAATCAAATTTGTCTCTGAACTAGAGTTGGCCAGTGGGCCGGGCTCGGGTCTGGCGGGCCGGGTTTGGCGGGGTCGGGGTCGGGGTGGGACGGGCGAAGGGGGGGTCGGGTCTAGCGGGACTTGCTCTAGTCCCGTCCCGATCCCGATCCCGATCCCATCGAAATCGAGTCGGGGCGGGGTTGGGTCGGGGTCGGAATCGGGGTGGGTTCCGGCGGGTTTTCCTATTTTTTTTAATAACATATGTATAAAAAAACCTCTATAAACAAGACAAGATAGTGTAATAAAAATATCGCAAGGCTGTTTTTGTGCCTCTTATATTATTTAATAGACATATGATTTTTTTTGTAATACAAATACAATTGTCTAAATTGCAACTTTGTGGTGTTGTCCAAAAGTTGCAAATTACATAACAAAATTGCAATTAAAAAAATTACATTCTCAAAAAAACCTGTTCGAATTGCTTGATAATTTCCTGTGGTTCTTCGGTTGGAATTGGTATTTGTTGGTCAAATTGATCCATGTCGCTTCCACTACCTTCGGATAAGATTTCATTGTAGTTTTCGTCTTCTTCTTCGTTGATCTCCGGTTGATCGCACCTTCTCCGCTCCGCTCGTATCCAATCTCTGAATAATACTGCAATTTTCAAGTTGTCTTCGGCTAATGAGTGTCTGTGGTCTCCTATTTGATATCTGCCGGCAGAAAAGCGCTTTCAGACGCAGTTGATGACGCTTGAATTTTCATAACATCTCGGGCCATCATTGAAAGTGTCGGAAAGGTCTTCTCATTCCCCCTCCAGTATTTCAGCAAGTCTTCATGTCCGTCTTCATTGATAACTTCTTGGTACGGTACAGAACCCTACAAAACAAAAATATCCAACTCGCTAATTTGGTTAGTAGCGGTACGACAACACATTCTATTTCTGAGGCTTTCAATACTAGCCACAGAAACAACATGTCTTTTGTGAGGTTGTGTTGAAGATGAAGAAGATGGTATGGAAGGCGGTAAGTTACTAGCATTTTTTTGTTGGTAAACCCTATATATTTTTTTGCATTAGTCTTCTACGCTAGACAACACTTCTTCTTTAGTTTGTTCAATAGGTGGTGGGTGATTTAGATTTTTGGGACTTGGAGGTAGTAGTACTTCTATACAATCGTAAATAGTTTCAATTAGTGATTTAGTACCGTCTATTTTAATAGTCGAATTTAATACAACACCAATACTATAAATAGTGGGAATAGGAATAAAATATTTTTTTATTTTGATAAACATTTTTTAATAGCTGTCATATAAGTTGATTTTCCATATATTCACTAAGTAATAAAAATATTAGATTTATATAAAATAACATAGTTGAAATAGTAGGATAATATATACCGAAAAATTCTTTTGTTGCTTGAAAAAATTTCTTTAAAAATACAATAAGTTCGGAAATTTTTACCCAATCACTATCTAAAACCATATCAGCTGAATTTTTATTATGAGAGTTAAAAAATAAAGTTATAGGTATTCTATAGTCATAAGCAACAAGTAGTTGCTCGTATAAAGAATTCCACCTAGTGGATACTTCTTCTGAAATTTTTCTATAAGGTGACACAATCGTGACAAGTTTTTTTATATTCTTTTTTTCTTTGTGTTCTATTACTTTTAAAAAATAAAATTTATAGCAAATTGTACTTTATTAAGAATGTCTTCAAAAAGTTATAGAAAATCATTTACAACTAAGTTATAAATATGACACACATTTTATTTGAAAATAATTAGAAAAATATGTAGTTAATAGATCTTTTAAAGTCTCACATCATAATTATTAGAAGAAGCATTATCTAACGTAACAAACATTATTTTGTCAGCTATATCATAATAACCACAAACTTGATGAATATTTTATGCAATAAAATGTCTAGTGTGACTATCATCAATATATTTATATGCTAAAATACGTTTTTTCATAAATCGATTATGATCTATCCAATGACATGTTACAGTTAAATAATCATTGTTGTTAGTACTACGACCTATATTAGAAGTGATAGATACTTTGCCAGGAAAATGATATAATGCATAACGTAAAGATTGTTGATATACATTTGCAAATTTAAAAACGTCTCTCATAACAGTTGATCTAGGAAAACAGTTAAAAGCAGAATTATACATTTCTCTAATGTAATGAATAAAACCAGGAGAGAAAGGAAATGAAAAATGCAAACCCTCCACCGCAACTAATTTTGATATTACTTCCCTATCTATGTGTTTATCGTATTTAGGACCTATAATTCACCCCGTCGTCGGGTTAATTTGACCATGTACTTGATCCGGAACACTATGTGAACCTTGTCCCGATGGAGAGCGCATTGGCGCATCCGAATACTAAATAAAAGCTGTAAAATAACTCCAATTTTATGGTCTACGAAACTAATGAGATTCTAGGTAAGAATTCTTTATTATCCTAAAGGAAAGGGGTTAGACATCCTTTAAGATCCGCTAACTTGCGATTATCCGGTCAAACTCAGGTTAATTATTATACTAAGAAAATGCATATTTAAAAATATAAAGTTAAAATGACGTTGCAAGTATTTAATGAAATGATGCATTTGTACAAGTATACATTTGTATGGCATTAATATACACATAAAGCTGAAAAAAGTATGCATTTGAATGAAAATTGATAAAAATATGTGCAATGTAAATTTTTAGGGGTGACGAGCCTAAAAATAGATAAACTAGCGATTTCCAATTTTAAAACTAACCGAGCCTAAGAATAAATGAATTAGCAATGGGTTTCCAGTTTTAGACTACCCTATTAATTAATTCTATGTTTGCCTATTCTAAATATTTCAATAATTTCACGAGTACAATAATATTACAATACAAAATGGAATAAAGCTCAATTAATGAAAGTAAAAGACAACAACAAAAATAAGTAATCTTCGAGGGGTATTTGCCTTCTTTGACTTTATCTTTGCAAGCTGTCAAGAATAAACGGTTAGAAACAATTGAATATACATAACTTCGGATCCGTATCCAAAACAGTAAATGTTTTTATTACGGAGGGCTCAGACTTAAATTTTGAAAAGATCATTCCAATCACGTCGTGGCTGCGAACATATGACTCTATGGTCATTTTAGTTGCCTTGCCTACCGAACATATTGGTCTCTTGGGTGAAAAAGATTTAAATTTCATCATTGCCCAGAAGTTTTATTTTCCGTCTTCACAATTGTGGAGGCCTAAAAAATCGACGGATATTTTTTCATCGGCCAGTGTAGTATCGTGTTCAAATCAACAAAAAAATGAAATCAGAACAGAAACAGCAGCAACATGCGGTAAAACAGTAAGCAGAAAAAATAATTTCCGAAAAAGACGCGGTGTTTAGTTTAAAACAGTAAAAACAGTAAAATATCTGTTGCCCGGATACTTAAAACAGTGCTGAAAACAGAGAAATGAAACGAAAGAAAAGCGCGGCCTCGAATTCAATTTCATCAGCCTAAACAGAAAATAGAAAAACAGAAAAACAAACAAAAAAAGCGCGGCCTCGAATTTAATTTCATCGGCCTATGTAGTACTTGATAAAACAGCAAAATACAAGATATCAGTGTATGAATATTTAAATGACAAAATAAACCAACAGTTTGCAATTAAAACGTCCGACCCGAATTCTAAAATTTGACCCGACTAGGACACTGAACAGTGATCCGGCCCGGATTCAGAATCCAATTTTTTTTAATTTTCAGAAAACCAACAACGAAACACAAACGCAAAATTCGGAAATTTATTCGAACCGGGTCGAACCCGACCCGGAACAGTGACCCCGACCCAGAACAGTGAACCGACCCGGATCGGATATTTCAACCCGAATCAAATTCTTTCCAAATTTTCAGGTAACCAACAACACAATATATACACACAAAAATCTGGAGTTTAACCGAACCGGGTTGACCCGACCCGAATCGGATGTTTTTCAACCCGAATCGATTTTCTTCCAAATTACAGATAACCAACAACAAAATATAAATACACAAAAATCTGGAATTTGACCGAACCGGGTCGACCCTACCGAATCGGATGTTTTCCAACCCGAATCGATTTTCTTCCAAATTACAGATAACCAACAACAAAATATAAATACAATCTGAAAATTTATTCGAACCGGGTCGACCCGACCCGGAACGGATATTTCAACATGAATCGATTTCTTTCCAAATTTTCAGATAATCAACAACAAAATATTAAAACACAAAATCTGAAAATTTATTCGAACCGGGTTGACCCGACCCGAAACAGTGACCCCACCCGGAACGGATATTTCAACCCGAATCGATTTCTTTCCAAATTTTCAGATAACCAACAGCAAAAAATATTAAAACACAAAATTTGAAAATTTATTCAAACCGGGTTGACCCGCCCAAAACAGTGACCCGACCCGAATCGGATATTTTCAACCAGAATCGATGTCTTTCCAAATTTTCGGATAACCAACACATTAAAACGCAAAATCTGGGAATTCATTCAAACCGGGTCGACCCGACCCGGAACAGTGACCCGAATCAATTTCTTTCCAAAATTTTCAGGTAACCAACAACACAATATCAAGTATATAAAACAGGAAATCTTACCTAAATCGGGTTGACCCAACCCGAACCGACAGTGAACAAAAGGGGCAAAAATCCATGCAAAATCCGACCTAGATTCCGACCAAGAACTTCCTCTTTTCGGACAAAAATCCACACAAATCCACCCCCAAAACAGTGAACAAAAGGGGGTATTTTATGGATGGGTTTCGGATTTTTGGGGGATAGGGTATGGGGTTGACGGGTTGGTTGGTGGTGTTGGGCGACGGTGTCGACGTTGTGGTGAGTTGGTCGGCGATGTGGCGACAGTGGTGAGTTGGTCGGCGACGTGAGGTCGCGGGTATGGAGCTGGTTGGTGTAGGCGACGGTGTCGGCGTCGTGGTGGTGATGTGGGTGTAGGTTGTCCCACGTAGGTGGGTAGGGTGGCCGGTGGTGTGGGGTGTTGGCGAGGTGACCGGCGACGTGGGGTCACCGGTGTGGGGGGTGCCAGTGCGTCTTGGTGATGGAGAGAGATAGATAGTGAGATGATGTAATGTAAATGTGTTTGTTGTAGGGTTTTGGTTTAAAGGGGGGAAATAAAGGGAAAGGGAATTGGGTATTGGGCGATCCGGTGGGCTTGCGATTTTGAAATTTGGTGAATTAGGCCACGAGTAGGGGATAAGTGGGGTGATTAGTTGGGCCTTGGATGGGGTCCGAAAATGGGTTGTTTTTATTGTAATGGGTTGAGTAGAAATTGTTTTGGGGGAAATGAAATGGGTTATGGGTTTAAAATATAAAAAGGAGGTTTTATTATATAAAAAGAAAGCTTTGCAAAATTTATAAATTATAAAGATGATAATATGATAAAATATAATATTTGTGAAATGCTTGATGCTTAAATAAAAAATAAAAATGCAATGACGTTTTGCGAAAATAAAATAACATATAATATTAGAGTAAAAGTATGATTGTGATATTAAAATGCAAATGACAAATAAAAATGCAAATAATAATAATAATAATAATGATATATATACATATATATGTCTATATTTTAAAATTGTCTTAAAGTGTCAAAAATATTAAAAATTGTAAATAAAATCAGAAAAGATGGGACAAAATTGGGTGTCAACACTCGTCTCATACTAGGGGAAATAGGAGACGTTCCAATTTCAGTTTGAGGCTGAGACTCATTGTGAGGTTGAGGTGCACTAGTGGGTGTGTCATCTAGATTATCTTCTAAATTAAAGTCTAGTTCAGTTGCAGAATATATCTCATCATCTTGTTATATATCATTAAAAAATCATTTTAATCTATATGAGTATAATCAATCAAATCATCCTGTCTAGGAATAGGATGACTAGAAGAAATACATATGCCCTTGTTACCCCTACTAGAAGAAGCACCCTTACCCTTACTCATAATCGTACGTCTTAATCCTTCCATTTTAATTATGCAAATAAATAATTAAAGATAATGAAATTAAGTGCGATAATTAAAATAAAGTAACAATAATAATTTAAAAAAAGAACGAATGTACCAAATGCTGATGTAAAGTCGACGTGTAATCGAGGTTGAAAATTGAAACTTTGGTCGATGGATGATCCTCAAGCTAGTTGCCAACTTCAGTCCCAATTTTTAAACTTTGATACAATTACACAAATGAGCAAATAAAATAAAATACTTAGTAGGCAATGTAATTGTAGACTTGTAGAGAGATAGATTGAGAGTTTAGAGAGATTGTAGAAAGATTTGTAAGATAAAATGAGGTATTTATAGTTGGAAAATTGGGTTAAAGTGTAAATATACTAACTTAGGGGTTAAAATAAATATTAAGGGGGTAGGGGGTTTATGGGATGGGGGCCAAAAATGGTCGTTTGAACTGTTGCACAACGGCCAAAATCTAGTTTTGCAAAGGGAGAGGGGGGACCGGGATCGGGGCGGGATCGAGAGCGGGAAGGGCGGGGTCGGGTCGGGATCGGGTCGACCCGGACCACTCTTAGTTTTAGCTTCCCTCAAACAAAATAATTTTATTTTCTGTACTCAATCACGTAATTCTAACATGTGTCGTTCATGTCCACTTGGAAAACATGTTCAATTGCCATTTGTTTCGTCTAAATCATGCACATTTATGCCTTTTGATATTATCCATTGTGATATTTGGACATCATCCGTTTTGAGCTCTTTGGGCCATAAATATTATTTGCCCTTACTAGATGATTACTCTAATTTTTTGTGGACGTTTCCCTTCTCTAAAAAATCACAAGTTTTCTCCACATTTCTCACTTTTAGAGTATTCATCCGAAATCAATTTGAATGGGATATTAAAAATATTCAATGTGATAATGATAGGGAGTTTGATAATTGGCATTTTTGGGATTTTTGCAATTCTAATGGTTTAAACTTTCGCATGTCATGTCCCCACACATCGTCACAAAATGGAAAGGCGGAATGAAAAATCTGAACCATCAATAACATTGTTAGAGCATCTATTGCTCATGCCATACTACCACCATCCTTTTGGCATCATGCACTACAAATGGCAACGTATATATTGAACATACTTTCCCACAAAAACTTGTCCTATCAAGCTCCTCTAAAAATCCTATACCTCAGGGACCCATCGTATTCTCATTTACGGGTATTTGGGGGCTTATGCTATCCTATTTTTTCATCCACCACAATCAACAAACTTCAACCCCGGTCTACTAGTATTTTTTTGGGTTATCCTTCTAGATGATGGCATATCACCGTATTTGGCCCAATATTTTTCTCGTCCCACATCCACTCTTTCGGCCAACCCAAGTTTTTGGGTGAATTGGCCCAGAAATAGTGGCCCAATCACGCAACAACATTGCCCAGCAAACTGGGCAAGTTTCTTCATCCCTGAGTCAGTTTCTGCCGGCAGTTCTGTCCCATTATTTCAAAGCCCACTGCCTGGCAGTGGCTTGGGTCACGGCCCAGCACTTGACAGTGCGGGTCACGACCCAATACACTACCCACTGTCAGGCAGTTCTGATCCCTCCGTTGGCCCGATCCCAAGTCCGGCCCAGCGACCAGTCACCCGTAGTCAACACGGCGTTGTCAAATCCAACACCAAATATATCCTACACACTCGAGTTTCAAAATTACCATTACCTCGTAATCATGTGACTGCCCTTAATGACCCGAATTGGAAAATGGCTATGGATGATGAATTTAATGCTCTTATTAAAAATATGACGCGGGAGTTGGTACCTCACCCCCGTAATGCTAATATAATTCGGTCTATGTGGATTTTCAGTTACAAAGAAAGATCTGATGGTACTTTTGAGCAGCATAAAACCCATTTTATAGGTGATGGGAAGACACAACAGGTTGGTGTGGATTGCAGTGAGACGTTCAGTCCGGTGGTTAAACTGACAACTATCAGAACAATCCTTAGTTTGACCCTCTTAAAGGCATGGACACTTCATTAGTTAGATGTCAAAAATGCTTTCCTCCATCTAAATGAAATAGTATGCATGTACCAGCCTTTGGGATACAAGGACTCCATTTATCCAAATCATGTGTGTCTGCTCAAGAAATCATTATATGGGCTAAAACAGGCCCCATGGGCCTGGTACAAGAGGTTTGCGGATTTTGTTTCACATATTGGGTTCTCTAACAGTCGTTTTGATTATTCTCTGTTTATCTACCGACAACGTAATAATATTGCTTATCTTCTTTTGTATGTGGATGATGTTATATTAACTGTCTCACCCGATGCTCTTCGCAAGTCCATCATGTCGCTGATTGGCTCTGAATTTGCTATGAAGGATCTAGGGCCACTACACTACTTTTTAGGGATAGTTGTGGCACGTCATGTAGGTGGTTTATTTTTTATCCCAAAAGAAGTGCGCAGCAGAGATTGTTGAACGTGCTGGCATGTCCTCCTGTAAATCATCAGCAACTCCGGTTGATACTAAACCCAAATTGAGTGCCTCATCCGAGGAGTCATTTGCCGAACCAACACTTTTATCGCAGCCTGGCAGGGCCCTGCAATATCTTACGTTCACAAGGCCGGATATTTCTTATGCAGTGCAACAGGTGTGCCTATTCATGCATAATCCGATGGATGATCATATGCATGCTCTCAAACGCATTCTGCATTATATTTAGGGTACTCTAGATTATGGCTTGCATTTATATCCATTATCGACATCCACCCTTGTCTCCTACACGGATGTCGACTGGGGAGGATGTCTGGACACCAGACGCTCCACTTCTGGTTATGGTATATTTCTTGGCTATAACTTGGTATCTTGGTCCTCCAAACGACAAGCAATGTTGTCTAGATCTAGTGCCGAAGCAGAATACCGAGGGGTTGCAAATGTTGTGTCTGAATCTTGTTGGCTTAAGAATCTTCTTTTAGAACTCCACTGTCAGGTTCCGAAGGCGACATTGGTGTATTGTGATAATGTTAGTATCATCTACCTTTCAGAGAATCCAGTGAACCATCAATGCACTAAACATATTAAGCTAGATATCCACTTTGTTCGTGAAAAGGTCGCTAGCGGACAAATGCGTGTATTGCATGTCCCATCGCGCTATCAGATTGCAGATATTTTTACCAAAGGTCTTCCGCTGATATTATTTGAAGATTTTTTCGGGACATTCTCAACATACGCCTACCTCCTGCTTCGACTGCGAGGAAGTGATAGAATAATTATTAATTAATATTGTAATTGATTGTATAATCATTTGTATATGGTAGGTAGATTAGCATTATCTTAGGGAGATTTGATGGCATGATTGTAGCCTCATCAAATCATATCATTAGCATAATTGTAGGTTGTATTAGTGGTATAATTATCACATTATTGGAAGATGAATATTGAGAAAAATATTTTTAAAGTGAGCAACCGCTAAGGGCCAGCCATGTACTGGCCAGGAATTTCTGCCCCTGAGCTGTTAAATGATGCCGTTGATCCTAGCAAGATATAGGCAGTACAATGTTATTGTTTATCCCTGTTCCTCTATCTTTTTCACCCAAAATGTAATGGCTTCCTATATCTTTTTAACAAAAAGACCTTTACTTTATAAAGCTTTCTATCTCTTCGGTCAGGACACCTTTTACTCATTCTCGCTAGAGCTCCGTCACCGTCACCAATTTCCATCTCTATCTGCCTTTTCACTAATGCAGATTCTCGAAAGTTTAGCTCTATTCTACTTGTGATTGAATGATTTTTGGATAGACTCTAGATCTTTGCATGTATGGTTCCAGCAATTGTTAATACAAAGGGTATAAGCTCGTATTTGTATACATTCTCACTACCCTTTTTAATTCAGTTGAGTAGTTGAGTGAGTAATTATTTCAGATCCTTTAAGATGGAAATAGGAGTTACAAATGGGCAACCTTTGGGTAATAATGATAGACATTAGATAGTAAATTTTTCATAAGGGATAGCACTAAGTGCATAAAAAGGACAATGCAAAGCTATTACAATTATGAAAGAAGAACTTATACTCTCTTAAATCCCACTTAGCATGTAAAACATCCATTGATTGGACCGGAGTGCTTTTACTTCACTAGTTATAGAGTCCTAGTTACAACACACAGAACTTGACAAAGATAAACATGAACCTGTTATCTATATGCACAGAGGGTAAAGATTAATATCTTGATAAAGAATGAGCCTTGTAAAGGAATGTCTAGTGGCTTCAACCATAATGTTTAATTACCATAGATGAAATTTTCACCTCAAAAGGCTCTAGTTCAGTTCTTCCAACTTCAATGTGTCATTATCCCATCACGCAGAGTCCGAAATTCCACCAAGAAGCATGATTCTACTTATGTATCCTAGTGATCAATAATCTAAGTTAAATCTAAAGAAGACTACGGTTCAGACCTCGGCAGAGCCAAAAACACACTGGCGTGATTTCTTCTTATTTGTTTAAGCATTATTGACATAATTATCAAGTACCTATGTTGGTGAGAGATAGCAGCTACATAGTCAAAATAGTCCAGATACGCACAAGTTGGATTGGACACCACTATCAGGGGCGGAAGGAGGAAGGGCTGAACTCATTCGGCGGAAAATTACACGGTTTATACATGATTAAAATTATTTTATATATATATATAGAAGACTTTGAACCCCTTTAACTTCCCGTGTGTTTACTTTTTCATATTTTGAAACCCTTAGTGAAAATACTGGTTCCGTCATTGACCACCATTATAAGAAATTTAAGAAATAAAGTGGTTGCTACTCAAATATAAGGTAAATATCATACTCCCATCCATTCTTCCCCTTAATACTCTGATGATAAAACATAAACATATACAACCAAACAGACGATATATCCCTTCCGTTGGTGCCTATTCCAGTATAAAATGTGTAATATTTCCCCTTCAAAAAAAAATTGGGGATCAATTGAATACCTAAGCTAACTGTTCATTTCTTAAACAACATTTGGAAATTTATACTGGGGATATATATATTTAATGAATTTGAATTGATAATCCCAAAGGAGAGAAAAACATTCTTTACCCAATTGAACTGAGAACCTAACTAAAATTGATGGGAAAATAGAATAGATGAACTTAGAATAAAAGATTGAGCAGAATTATTAGGAGCTAAACTTTACTGTGAAACCATAGACAGATTGTGTCCCCTTCTCTGATTGGATGGTCATCCTCGTTGATGGAATTCAGCTTCAGGTACTTAAGTCTAAAATTTACAAACCCAAAAACAAAAAATTCCCAACCAGGCATTAACACATGTATTAAGGAAATGTAGAAGGTTAAAGTGTTAAACTAATTCTTAATTAAATGAAAAAGAGTGTCGTCTTTAGGATAATTTTCAAACACTACATGGTACATGCCAGTAGTTGAGGATGTCCTTTTTCACGTTGATTGTTGAGTTTTTATTTTCTACCCCTCCGTCCCAATTTACATAACACTATTTTCTTTTTAATCAATTAAAAAAAGAACGAGATTTTATTATATTTGGTAACAGTTTAACTTTAAAATATCAATTTCATCCTTAATAAAATAATTTATAGTTAGACAAATATATATGATTCATTTTAAACCATACATTTCAAAAATTTTTGTTTCTAACTTCGTATCAAGTCAAACACCCTAATATAATTGACACAAAGGAAGTAGTACTTAGCAGTGCAAAGTAAATTCATAAAATTAAAGTGAAGGATTCAACTTCACCTTTTACGTTTATTATTGGCATAATACATAAATAGACCCTCAAACTTGACTTCAACTGAAAAATATATCTTTCAACTTTGGATGTGCACAAATATGCACCTCAGCTTATCTCCAGTTTGTCAGCGGAACACTCAAACTTACAAAATGATTATCTAGACCCCTCCAAAATTTATGTGTCACATCAGTATTTGTGTTTACGTGTTCAAAGTGGAGACAAGTTGAGGTGTCTACTTGTGCACACCCAAAGTTGAAGGGCATACTTGCTCGGCCAAATTTAAGTACATGTTTATGTACTATTATTATTATTTAAAAAGTTCATGGATCTTTATAGATTAGAATAAAAATTGGACTAGACCTAAAGTTTGTGGTGTGACTCATTTACTCCATGAAGTAAAACTTTAAATGTTCTTAACTATCAATTCTGAATCAACTACTGCTTACTAAAGCCTTATTAAATTACTCTTTTTCCGGTCTCTATGCATTAAACATTTCACTTAGCTATTTAAGTCCACATCTTGTATTGCTCAGACGCACCAAAAAATAATCAAGCAAGTTATGTGAAACACCAAATGAGTTAGAACTATAATTGCTTTTACTTTCTGTTTATTGATTGAGCAAAATTTCGCATTCACAATATGATTCAATACACCAAATGAAATGGACCTGCCAGATTAATTTGGAAAATATTAAGGTAGACTTTATTTGTTCTCAACTTCCATTGTCCATTCGTTCCCTTGCTTTTTCACTTTTGATATCTATTCTCTTGGAGAATAAGCACCAAAGGAAATTTGGACGATCTACGTTTCTTTTTTTTTTTGTTGTTGTTAATTTTTAATTGTTTGGAAAAGGGAGATATATATTGCCGTTGATTTGACACAAATTAGCCATGGATGAAAAAGGTACAAAGGGCTAACTGCAACACTAGCGGCGGTTAAGTTTAGCACGAGCTTTGGGGCTTCTAACTACACTATATAAACTCAGATGAGCCCGAGAGGCTACGTGCAATCGATCTAAGTTTCTTCATTACTTTCTTTATGTTTTTACGTTTAAATTTCTATTAAGGCTAACTTTACTTTCATGAGAGTGTTGATTACCCATATCAAAGGTGATTTGTGTATAAATATCATGTTGTATAACGCCGTAAGTTGATTGGAGTTGCACCAAAGAGAAGAAGAAAGAATAGTGCCTCTCAACATTTGATACACAAAATAAGAACAGCTTTTATTCAGAAGTTCAGTGCCACTCAACATTATGAGAATTATTTTAAGAATAAGAACATACAGCATACCACAGACCACTCTATAATAAGAAACAATCATCCTTGAAAGCACACAAAATGTTATAATGCAGGCATATGCAGGCCTTGACACATTGTAATAGGTTTCAAATGCATATAGGTCTACAGCTTGATCATGTAGTCTAACTGCTTGCTCCAGCAGATCGCTTCTTCTCGAACATCTCTTTAACTTTGAAGAGGGTTGCATGTATTTCATCAAAATGAGGTGCTAAGGCACTCTTTACATCATCAATCCACTTCAAAACATTCTTGTGCGGACTTAATATACTGTCACGATCCTTCTCATCAAGAAACTGTATTCAACAAGAAGAAACCGAAATTTAATGGACGTGATATTCAGGAATGTGTTCTGGTCAGCATAGTGACATATTTAGAGAAATGCACGCTCCAAGAAGATGGTATGCCGGGCTCAAGTAAGGTTATGCAACTGTATTTCTAATAATTATATACTTCAAAATGAACGTTTCTATACCATACCTCAAGTTGCATAATCTCACACACTAAGCTAAGATCTGCAAGGGAAGGTTGGGAATTTCCATTCAAAAAGCTTCCATCTTTCTGCAGCCAAAAGGTATCAATCGTGGCAAGAGATGCTGAAAGGAGCTTCTTGCCTTCTGCAGCTGCTTGTGGATTCGTAGGCAATCCAAATGCAGGTGCCAGTATGGTGTTAAAGATATATCCCACTGAAAACAGAAGCATTCATTGAGAAAGCCAAATTCAGGACAAAAGAAGTACATTGCAGTAGAACTGATGAGGTCACAGGCAAATTTGTCTCAATCATTATAATGATAACATATCAAACTAGCATACAAATGTATATAATAGGTGCACAGCAGTATTTAGATCACGTTAGCAGAGAAACTTTGCGACTAAAATACAGTTCAGTTCCTCTATGCACTTTCTTTCCCAATCAGTCCAAAATTCAAAAGCTCATTGTAAATTGATCATTGGAACAGCGGGAAGTACGAGAATCATCAACATAAACATAAAGGCACCTGAACCACGGCGTAAGTTAGAGTGGTGCCAATCCAGGACAGATTCTATTTTTGCTCTTTTCTGCAAGTCAGTTGGATACCTTCAGTATAAATCATAAAATAGTGAGAATTTCAGATTACAATCCTATAGTTAAGTGTTTCAATTAAATGAAAAATTGCTGTTAACTATCTATCGGAACAGTTATATGTCATATATTGTGACATTAAAGGCCAGAAAATTTCCCTATGGCAAACTAGAACTGTGATTAAATATTGGAGACAACTAAACGTACCAATGATCAGCAACTCCCGGAAATGCAGAAGCTAGATATCTAAGAATTGCATGACTGTAGAACACAAAATTTGTTAGCAAGCTTTTAAAAACTATTAACAAGACATAAATTACACACAATAAATTCTTCAATAATTTTTCATTCGGGAAGGCAAGGTGATGGTAATACCATCATACATACGATATAGGGGAAAGTATCACTTAAAGTAATTTCTGGTGCAAATATAAATCTTTTTAACATCCACCATTTAGTAAAGAAAAGAACACACACTCTGCTTGTGGTTCTAGTAGTTTGTTGAAGAAGTCACCAATTTCTTAAACGAGACATAGAAAATCCTCCATCTTCAGTATTAAAACGAAAAGGGGTATAGATCTAAAACTGGACAAGCAGGAATTTTTCCAGTACTGAATTTGCTCCTCTGACTAAGGCAGGGCACAAATCTTTGACTAATAACTCTACATGGTACCTCCCAGAACCACATTCTTGTAGTTCACCAATATTTTCTACCTATATGAGAAAGCTATTATTAATATTAGTTACTCCCTCAGTATGTGTCACACTTTCCATTCTACTCTTTCAAAAGAGAAATGTCACATTTTTGCAACACAAATGTCTTGAGATTTGTTTAAAAATACAAGTTTCAAGGGGGTAGTTGGATAAGAGCCAAGTTATTTAACACCATGTTTGGTAGCATTCTTTTGCAATATATAATTAAACACACCTAATACAATATTTGGTTTGTAATTTAGAAACTCGCATAACTAATACATGTATAAGTTATGAGGAACTATGTATTATTTTGTACAAGGCAGAAAATGGAATAACTAAACCCTGCATAACTAATCCGTGCATAAAATAATACATAAATTATCTCATAACTAATCCCTACTTTACCAATACTTGCGTAACTTTAACCAGCTACCAAACGACCCTTAAAAGTTTTTCTTTAACCAACTAATGGATACCATTAAACGATGCCAAATACATTAGAAAGGGGAGAGTAATTATATAAGAAAATTAGGCATAATACATAAACAGATCCTTAAACTTGGTCTCAACTGGCAAGTATGACTTTGGGTGTCCACAAGTAGGCACCTCAACTTGTCTCTACTTTGTCATCTAAACACCTCCAAATTTTATGTGTCACGTCTATCATTTGCGTTTACATGCTCAACTTTATACAAGTTGAGGTGACTATTTGTGCACAACTAAAGTTGGAGTTTGAGGTCCTATATTACGCCAGAAAATTACCTTTCAAAAAGCACAAACGTTCCATGAGCTATGGCTGGTACTTGCTTCATGGGATTAACTTCTGCAAAATGAAATAAAAGTACTATAGTTAAAAAAACAATACTCCAAAGATAAGATAAAGCACATCTCTTTTAACTTTTCCAGGAAACTAAATAAATCATTTGAAAGCGAACGAACCTTCAAATTCAGGTGACTTATGTTGACCTTTAGAAAGATCAATAGGAACCTCCTCAAATTCAATTCCATTTAATCTTCCAAAACAATAAAAACAGATAATCAGATTATGATGATAATTCAGACAAATTAAGTAATCAAGGATGATGGGAGAATGAAATTACTTGCAGAAGATAAGAAGAGCACGTGAAGGTTGGGATAGGCGATCCACATAAACTTTGAGCGACATGGTTACGAATGGATGAGATTTCAGAAGGAATAGTGTAAGTGTGGGGAATGAATGAGGAGAGGCCGCGTATTTAATGCCGTTTCGTATTCCGACTGTATGGGGGCATATGAAATTGTCAGCGACACTTATGATAGGTGGCAGCTAAGTGGGACACAATTTAATTAAACTATTATTACCCCGTCTCAATTTATATGATGTAGTTTAACTGAATACAAAGTTTAAAAAATAAAGTAAGATTTTTGAATATTATGGTCTAAAACAAGCTAAAAATATTTATGTGGTTATAGATTATTTCGTTAAGCGTAAAAAGTAAAGTTTAAGTGCGCCATATAAGTTGAAACAAAGGGAATACTAGTACCTCACGTACATAATAAGTGGTCCAAAATAGGGATCGTTTGATACGATGTATAAGAATATTACTTTCTCTATTTCAAATTATTTATGTTTTTTTTAGTTTATGCATCCCTTCAAAAATATTACTCCTTCTGTCTCAATTTATATGACATACTTTTCTTTTTAATCGGACCCAAAAAAAATGACACATTTTCATATTTGGCATCAATCTAACTTTAAACTTTATTTTTTACGCTTAACGAGATAATTTATAACCACACAAATATCTTTGACTTATTTTAAACAACACGATTCAAAAGTCTTCTATTATTTCTTAAATTTCGTGCTCAATCAATCTACATCATATAAATTGGGACTGATAGAGCAATTAGGAGGGGTATTTGACCTATTTTGTCCTTATTTATGTCTAAGTTATAATCTCTTACATTAAATATTTCCTCTATTTATGTGTCATCTTCATTAGTGACAAAAAGTAAAATGGAAAAAACAACTATTTTTAGTAACCGCGACAATTAATTTGAGACGGAGGAAGTACTCTCTCCGTCTCCATTTAAGTGTCTTACTTTTCTTTTTGGTATGTCCCAAAAAGACTGTCTTTTTTATATCTAGTAAGTTGACAACTCAAATATTTTACATGACAAGTTTATAACCACAATATCAAAACGACATTTTATTACATTATACAATATTTGTACCTAGTAAAACTAAGATACTTAAATTGGGACAGAGGGAGCACTGAATATGTGGTACTAGTAATGCTGAGAATAGTTATGCTAACATTATAATGACATGTTCCATCGTTACATGTACTTAAACTATTTTACCTCCGTTGACACGATTCTCGAAGCTTTTGGACAACTCTAGTAGTAGTTGAGAAATTAGAATCCTAAAGTAGGCAAGTGTTGACCAATAATTGACTTTCGTGTGAACGTACCTTTTTTGAAATTCTATCGATTCTGTGAGGTCCAAGGGTCGTTTATGTCTTGGTGGGATGGTAGGCTCGGTTCCCGAGGCCCTTGGGAGTATTTTTGGCTATTGGTTGGAAAACTAGTTTAGCCCGTCGAGGGTTGACTCGTAGAATTAGAACTCTGATGAAATTTTTAGACCACGAGTGAGTCCCTAGCATGTTTTTACATGTGTGTAAATATCTGGATTGTGTTAGAGAGGTCTCGGATGATTATCGAATTTCGGATTGAAATTGAATGAGTATGGAATTTTTGGTTTTCTGGTGTATTATTTGGCGGACCTCAGTCTTAGCGGACAACATTGCGGATGAGTCTCTTTGCGTGCAAAGCGTTTTGAGTTTTGGCATGGGACCACATGTGCGGGCTTTGCCTACGGGCGCGAATCCGCTGTAGCGGACGACGAGACTTTCAGATTGCTTTTAAGTGTGTTAAAATCCTACACTCCATCATTTTGAAAATAGTTATCCAAAGAACTCCTGGGCAATTCCAATCAACTTTAGGTGATTTCTTCTTGTGGTATGTTTTGCTAACCTTGTATTATCTTTATTTAGTTTCCTTAAGTTGATTAAATCGTGGAAACAACCTAGAAATCTAATTGCAGAAGAAGATTTTAAACTAGTTAGGGTTTGTTTGATGATTAAGCTTAAAATGAAAATTGATTGATAGGTTCTACTATTCTATGCTTGAGGTTCACTAATTAATAGTTATTATGATTGAATCTTTTCTTTTCTTTTCTTGATGAAATTGATTGATGGAAAAATTAGGGTTCATACCCAAAATTGGGGTTTTTGCTTGTATGATAAAATTAACCGTATCATGAGTTGTTTTAGCAAGGGATTAGTAATATTGAACTCCTCGAACCTTGAATTTCATGTTTTGCCTCCGAATTGAACGGTTTGCCCCTACAAGCATGTTTTCCCCTTTCTCTCATAGTTGTGTTGGATTCGAAGATTAGGGTAATGTTTTGGGTGTTGTTAATTTTCTTCTTTAACATAGACTTCGATATTATTAGACTTTGAGTACGACCGTGATCCGCGGAAGGGCAAAGCGAAAGTGTGATTCATATGTCTCCCGCTCGGCATTCCAGGTAGGTTATGACTTACCTTCTGGTTAGACTTCGATTAGCGAAGCGTATGTGTAGTTAGATTCTATTGAAGAAAGCATGTAAGTCTTCGGGTACGGAGTTGATACGAATTACTTAGGTTGGCTATTGTTGACTGATTATGATTTGTTGCCACTTTGTGGTTACTGGACTTGTACATAATGTCATCTCATATTTATGATGTAGTTGTATCTCATTTATCTTGGCATGTTCATGAATAGAGGAAATGAATTAATATGATACTGATGATGTAATATGTGTCCTTGTGTGGCACTGTTGGATATTCATATGATACACTTGATATTGTCATTGCATTGCATTCATACTCATTTCCACGATATATTGATGTTATCTATGATTAGTGTGATGATGATAAATGAGAAGGAAACAACAGTGATTCTTATTACATATTAATCGCGTAGCCATTATATGCTAAGTAACACGAAATGGTTAGCGGGGTGTTCGGTGGGAAGAGTCGTCTCTAGGCTGAGTGTTAGGAATTGAGTTCCAAATCCGACCTAATCAGAAAATAGTAAATAAGCGAAGAACAAATAACACACACATATTTATAGTAGTTCACCCTCAATGCGAGAGCTACGTCCATTTTGCCACTACAGATTTCACTATAATTAGAATAAGGAGTTTGTGTTTATAATTCTCTTTTTTCTCTCTCTCGACACACACACGCACCGAAAAAGAAAACGTCGCCCTAGAATATATATAACAAAAACTTGGGCGAACATAATACAAGCCCGAAATTCCAAAAATACCCTATACTAAATAACCTTACATTAAAAAAAATTCATAACTCAGCGTTCCACACTCTACGTAGGGTCTTCATAGTGTCGGCGATGAATTAGGCTTCAAAACTCAACAATCTACCACTTGGTGACTAATTTCAATCATCTGTCTCCATCTACAGCAGTGACTCCGATCTTCATCCAAGAAGTCCAACTGAAGTTGCACACAACTTCAGTTTATCATTCGGCACGACCTTCGTCAGCATGTCTGCTAGATTCTGACTCCCTGAGATCTTCTCAAGCACTAATACTCCATCTTCCAAAGTTGATATGATGAAATGGTACCGGAGTTATATGTGTTTCGTTTGAGCATGGTAAACCGGGTTTTTTGCCAAATGAATGGCACTCTGGCTATCACAGTATAGCACGTTCCCCTCGTGGTCCTGATCCAATTCCCTCAAAAAAGATTGGCGTGACGGTGATAAATAAGAAAGAACAACAATGATTATTATTATGTATTGATCGCGTAGCCATTCTATGCTGAGTGACACGAAATGGTTAGCGGGGTGTTCGGTGGAAAGAGTCGTCTCTAGGCTGAGTGTTAGGATTGTAGTCCCAAATCCGACCTAATAAGAAAATAGTAAATAAGCGAAGAACAAATAACACACACAGATTTATAGTGGTTCACCTGCAATGCGAGAGCTACTTCCACTTTGCCGCTGCATATTTCACTATAATCAGAATAGAGAGTTTGTGCTTACAATTCTCTCTTTTCTCTCTCTCGACACACACACACACCGAAAAATAAAATGACACCCTAGAATATATATAGCGAAACTAGGGCGAACATAATACAAGCTTGAAATTTCCAAAATATCCTCCACTAAATAACCTTACATTATAAAAATTTCATAACTCAGCGTTCCACACTCTGCGCAAGGTCTTCATAGTATCGGTGAAGAATTAGGCTCCACAACTCAACACTGAATGATACGTAGCGACTGGTACATGGACTTCGCGGGTCACCCATGGGCCATAACTGCGAGACGATGATATATTCTATCCGGATCATGTATGTACATATATTTCATGTGGCCACTGCATTGCATTGCATATTTATTCATCATTCATTAATATATTTGGATCCTGACTTGATTCTCTACAGTTAGCTGATTATTTTTGAACTGTGATATTACTTGTACTTGATTGTGAGCATGTCTATCTTTTAGTGTCTTTCTTATACATATGTTATCTAACTGTTGTCGGCTTATGATATCTACCGGTACATAGTGTTTGTACTAATACTACCTTGTTGCATTCTTTTGAGTGCAGAGTACATGATCGGATCCACATCTTCTCATCGAGGCTGATCCCGAGGTTACCTACTGAGTCTTTAGGGTGAGCTTGTTGGACGATCCATTGTCCGGAGACTCTTTCCTATTATTGTCTTTACTTTGACTCTGAGACATTATTCTTATTCTGATACTATGTATTATCCAGACTTGTAGATTTTTTGTAGTAGCTCTTGTGCTATTCAGATCATTGTTCCTTTGGGGGTTGTACTAGTATTCATATCTTCCGCATCTTGATATTTATGACATGAGTTAGACTTTATCTTATTCCTCTTATTTTACTTTAATTGTTGTTGGTTTGTTGGCTAATGGAAGGGTTCTCCTACCGAGGTGGAAAATGGTAGGTTCCCTCACGACTTAGTGTTTTGGGATCGTGACAAATATAATTTTTTATCGATTTTTTGATTTGTTGTATTGAATATGGTGTATTAGAATAAAAATAGTATTGATATTGTTAATACCATAGTTTATTATGTATAAAAATGATACTGAATAAGGTGTATAACTAATAAGGTATTTATATATATATATATATATGTGTGTGTGTGTGTGTGTGTGTGTGTGTGTATACATACTACAAGACATGAGTTAAATGATACCAAAGTTAATACTAGCATTATTTTCTCTAATATATCCTACCAAACGACCCCTAAGTGGTGTTTCACTAATCAAGAAGGTATTAATTTTTTTTCATATCTACCCTATTTTGATAAGTTTATTTTAATGTAACCAGGAGACTTTATTAAATACTCTCTATTTTGAGCTTTGATCAATATTTTAAAATATTGATTCATCAAATTGACATGAGAAAAGTTGCAACGTGTGATACTTTTCGTTTAGTTTTTGAATATTCAAATTTTAAATAAAAGATCAAGTTCATTTAAATCAATTTTTTAAAAATTAATCAAGTTGACTCTTGAGATGAAAATCATGACAACTAATTGCAGAGGGAGTCGGTACTATTTAATTAAAGGTAAGTTAGTAATTTTTTTATTTTATTTTTAGGAGTTAGTAGATTTTTAAGGACGTGTCCAAGCCCAAAACATCATTTAATATGAATCGGAGGAATACCATTTATATGTAGAATATGTGTATTGCATCTGTTAATTTAGAACAAAGAGAACATGATTTCTCTCTCCCGTTTTCAGTTTGCTCAAATAGGCTAGATTTTTGCATTTTGGAGGTATGTCTAGAAGAAAATGTTTATTTTTGTTTACTTACGTAACGAATGATGTGAACGTACCTACCCTAATAATAAGGTTTTGAAATAGTATATGGACCATTTGAACGTGTGGGCATCTGGGCCTACCTGTGTATCGAATGTGCTAGAAAACAGCCAATTGGGTTCACATTTTTGTATATGTAACTTATATTAATAATTATAGTTTCTAAGCTTCTAATTAATTATAATTATTTTTTTCTTAATTATATTTTGTAACTATTTTATATCTATTTTACGTGTATTTAAGTGTATTCAAATACATAATTTTAAAATACAATCAGTCAAATACATATGTATCTAGATCAGTCAAATAACACATACAATCAAATACATCTAGTTTGTCTAAAAATACAACATGTTTACACTAAAAAAATGACGAATACACTCAAATATGCAATCGATATAGATTAAAATATACACTCTTATTCCGTGAATATCCGTTATAAAATATAAAACATTGGTAAAATATCTTTAAATTGATATTAAATGTTTTGCCTCTTTTCAATGGGATGAAATCATGTGGTGGTTAATGGTATCGTGGAGAAGGTTCAAGATGAAACGTGCCGTAATAATTTTCTACATGAAAGAATTTTGATATAATGAAAATACAAATGAAATTGAAATATTACCTAAACTAAGGTCTACAAATATGGGAAGATAGCTCAATTAGCTTTCAATTTTGAAGTAACAGCTAAATGGTAATCCAAATTAAATTAAAATATTACCTAAACTAAAGCCACAAAATCTGAGAATGAAATAATTGGTAGCATTTTTTGTTTTTGTATATGAATACATAGTAATTAGCTATGATAGGTAACTAAATTCATAGTATAGCTATGGTAGTAATTAATTTAAAGTATAATTATAGTAGATAAATACCTCTTAGAGGTTCAAATTAACTACTACATTGTTTGTAAAAGTTTTCGCACGGATTCCCCTTCAAATGCCCAGTTCTGCCTGTTTCAGTTTCCAGTGTTGGGCCGGCAGGCCCACTGCCTGCTGACCCGTCTGTCACCCTTCCACCTTTGTCCTAAAATCCACTCAATTCTCCCACAAGTCACAAATCGGTCACTCGGAGTCAACGGGGTATTTTTAAATCAAAAAGACATTTTAATTTAAATTCTAATGTTCTTAAATCCCCCTACCCCGTAACCTAGTGTCCGCTTTAAATGACCCGAATTAGAAATTGGCTATGACCGACGAATATGATGCTCTTATTGCAAAAAAGACATGGGAGTTGGTACTCTATCCTTCTGGTGTTAATATTATTCGTTCTATGTGAATTTTTACTCATAAGGATAATTCTGACGGTTCTTTTGCGAAGCATAAGACTCGTCTTGTAGGTGATGGTAAGACTCAACAGGTTGACGTGGATTTTGGTGAGACGTTTAGTCTGGTGGTCAAACCGGCTATCATTCGCACTGTTCTCAGTCTGGCTCTTTCCAAAACATGGCTCATTCATCAGTTAGATGTGAAGAATGATTTCTTACATGGTGATCTTAAGGAGACCGTTTACATACATCAACCCTTGGGTTTTTGAGACCCCAAATATCTTCATCATGTCTGTTTATTGAAGAAGTCCTTGTATGGGCTTAAGCAGGCCCCACGGGCTTGGTATAAGAGATTTGCAGACTATGTTTCGTCTATTGGGTTTTCACACAGCAGGTCTGATAATTCATTGTTCATATATCATCGTGGTTTTTCCCAGGCTTATATTCTATTATATGTGGATGATATTATCTTGATTGCCTCTACTGATGCTTTGCGCAAGTCTATCATGACCATGCTCAGTTCTGAGTTTGCTATGAAAGACTTGGGGCCCTTGAGTTACTTTTTGGGGATTGATGTCACTCGTCATGCATGTGGGTTATTCTTATCACAACGAAAGTATGCAGCTGAGATCATTAAGCGAGCTGTTATG
This sequence comes from Anisodus acutangulus, assembly GCA_029783415.1. NCBI lineage: Eukaryota > Viridiplantae > Streptophyta > Magnoliopsida > Solanales > Solanaceae > Anisodus > Anisodus acutangulus. The sequence goes on from CM056504.1 coordinate 37,592,556, forward strand.
TCCTCATGCAAGTCTACTTCCACTCCAGTTGATACTAAACCCAAGCTGGGTGCTGCGGCTGGCTCCCCGTACGAGGATCCGACTCACTATCGCAATCCTGCAGGGGCTCTTCAATATCTTACTTTCACGAGGCCTGATATTATGTATATCGTACATCATGTGTGCTTGTTTATGCATGATCCCAGGGTTGAGCACATGAATGCGCTCAAACGCATTATTCGATACATCCATGGGACACTTGACTATGGCTTACATTTATATCCTTCATCCACATCTACACTTGTCTCGTATACTGATGCTGATTGGGGTGGCTGTCCAGACACCAGACATTCTACGTCCAGCTATTGTATGTTTCTTGGTAATAACTTGGTATCATGGTCTGCGAAGCGTCAGTCTACATTATCTCTCTTTAGTGTAGAGACCGAGTATCGTGGGGTAGCCAATGTGGTCTCTGAATCCTGTTGGTTACGTAATCTTCTTTTAGAGCTTCAGTGTTCCATTCAGAAAGCTACTTTGGTTTATTGTCATAATGTTAGTGCCATCTACCTTTCTGGTAATCCGGTTCAACACCAGCGCACTAAACACATCGAGATGGATATTCACTTGTTCGCGAAAAGGTAGCTCGTGGACAAGTATGCTCTTGACATGTCCCTTTCAGGTATCAAATTGCAGACATCTTTACCAAAGGTCTTCCGTCAGTACTCTTTGAAGATTTTAGGGACAGTCTCAGCGTACTAAGACCGCCCACTATGACTGCGGGGGTGTGTTAGTTATACCCGTGATATACATGGATTTTCACAAGGCAACTTACCATATGTGAAACCGTGGTATACACGGTATACAAACCTGTGTATATCACAATTTTTGAAAGGTTTATTTAGTGTATATATTATATTAAATTAGTATTGTATACTTACCATAATTATAAGATTCTTGTACAACTAGAATAGGGTTTTGAGAATAGAATAGGAATATAATTTTTCTATTATGAAAAATTATAAATTATATATATTATTTTCATTAATGAAAATAATGAAGGAATTATATTCTTTCAGTCAAATACCAATATTGAGGGCACGTTTATAAGATCTATGGACTTAAATATATTCAAGAGGGAACTTAGAGCCAATTTTCCCATTTCAAATATTTTAGTAGCTACCCTGTCAAGTATACATACAGTCTCTATTTGTTCTTTTTTTGATTGGTTATTGACTTTTTTTTCCTTCATCCAAAAGTTTAGCAAAATGTATTTTTGCTCCATTTTATTTGTGAGAAGGGTAGGCCGGCGAATAAGGGCGAAGGAGAATTAAAAAGAAAGTTACTTTAGTGAAATTTGCCCGGTTCATATTTCTTTTTTTGTTTAACTATTCCATATTCGAAATCGACCAATGCGATATTCATGTTGAGCACGCCCGCTAATAAGGTAAAACACTTTGGAGACGGGCAAGGGAATTACAAGGTGCGGTGACAAGTGGATTATTCATGCACATATTTAATTGAAAATTAATGACCAGGTAATCAAAAATACAAGTCTCCGTAAAGTCGTAAGACCATTGTGGGGCTGACGCCTGTCCAGTGTCGGAAGGTCAAGAAAGTTAGTGACTCAATGATAGGGGAGCCGACAACCGAAATCCCGGTGAACGATGTCATAGTAATAATCACCAATAATGTGAAAATTTAGGTTACCAGTCAATTGGATAACTATATATATATATAATATTATATTCTCAAATATAATTTTTTTTGATTAAGAATGAAGGAATTCTGATCATATCACTTCACTTCATGGGGCATTGTGAAGGGGGCAAGGGGGTTCATTCCAACCTCATTGGCGGAAAAAAATTGCATATACAAAATTTAATTTTATTTACTTTTTCATATTTTTACTTATTTATATTTTAATCCGTTAACAAAAAATTTAGTCGTCACTAACCTCACCCCACTCCTCAATGGTAATTGTGCACCACTTGAACGTAATGTATAGTTGTAAACTCCACCCATTGCCGATCTTATAAATATAAAAATGCACAATCAACAAACAATTTTATTCTACGTAAATTTAGCCATGAGAATAACGTATTTTATGTCCTGAATATGTCGGTAGTACGAAGGTGACCTCCAACAGCGCTGGATTAAAATGCATATCTGGAGTAAACAATACTTTACTTTTTAATTACTCTACGAAACCCACTATTTTCAAAACAACTTAAACACAATCCTCTTTAATAAACAAATTGAATTAGCATTCTAAATGCCATCAAAGTGAACAGGTAAAATAATAAACGCAGGAAAAGTGGAAAGAAAAATACATGAGAAAATGAAAAACCAAAAACATAAATTAAAACTCAAAGTTTAATTTCGTCATGGATCTTTACTTTTTTCTTTTTTACAAAAATCAAGTCCTAATGCATGTGTATTAGGTAAATAAATGATTAATTTGACAGGTGGTAAAACTAAAGAAGAGGAAGAAAATAGGATTTTAAACTTAGGAATTGTCGATTGGTCAACTATTGTAATTTTATATTAGTTGTACTCCAAACCAAATTAAATGGCCGTCACGTGGTCCCACATGTACACTTGTCTCGCTAATCTATGCTGTTTAATGCACTCCCCTCTCCTTAATTGCCTATTAAAATAAAGTGTAAGACACTCGCTTAGTTGACTTCTCTAAAATATTTAAAAGATATAGTATAGAGAGTTGTACGACGAAAATTATTTATAATTAACATTAACTATACAATATAGCTGTACAATTTTTTGTTTTAAGAAATATGTTATCCTCGTACAGATGTAAGCAAGTGAATTACTAAGATGATATAGAAACGTAATACCCCAATAATCTGTGGTGGGAGGTGATATTGACAAATCCCAAAGTTGATTCATCAGAGAGGTTCATATTTTGACCCAAGTCTAACTAAGCTAAATCTATAAAAAAAAAAAAAGACACTAAAATTGAGTTAAAAAAACAAGAACAAAAAAAAAAGATAATTACATGAGCGAAAAAACTGAGAAATTATGAGAATATAAGAAATTTGTGCGGCAGAAGATCCTGAATTTGAGACTTTCTATATCAAAAATATTCTCTTAAACGAAGATATTCACGCTTGAATGACGGTTTAATATGAATAGATAATTTTTTATGTCAGTGCTATAATATAGAGATATAATGAAATTTTAGAAACTTTAAGTAACGTCACAAAAAAACAAAGTTTACTAAAAAGTGAAAAAAAATATAATCTTTTGGTCCAAATTTGAAAAATGAATCAATTTAGGCAATTTAAGAATCACATGCAACATTTTTCTTAAAATGGAATACTTTACCACGTATGCAAATGCAATACAAGTGACCAGACGTATAATGGATTATACATACAAAAAATATGCATATCCTTTGCTTCTAATATATGACAAGTACTAGCTAACTAAACTGGTTTGCATGCTCTATAACAATAACGCACCAGTGGTCTAGTGGTAGAATAGTACCCTGCCACGGTACAGACCCGGGTTCGATTCCCGGCTGGTGCATGTATTTCTTTTTTGCTTTTTTTTAGTTTTTTTTTGCATTAAGCTCTCATCAATTCATCGGAAAGTAAAGTCACCATGATAAACAGTTAAAACATCTAAATCGCTCCTTACTTTTCCAATAAATCTTCAGTTGTTCACATTGTTACCTTTGGATTATCAAAGTGTACGCCTAAAATGAAGTTTAAAATAATCCAAGGAAGCAGTAAAATTTTATATAGTCTAGGAAACCTGATGTCAACAAATTTGTACAAGTAAACCTACTATCAAAATAGATCGCATTTCCAGCATCATCTGTTACGCTAATCAAGATGCTGCGTATGTTTTCCACACGTCGGTCCATGATTACATCTACTTTTAGCAGCTATTAGTATTTGGAGTGCATGATATCTCCACACAAGATGAAAGTGAACCTAGAAACTAAGTAGCTCTAAAGAGTGTTGGAAATTTGCCTTTGGCGGAGAGGTGTGTCCACCCATATTTAATGAATTAAACACCAGTGTTTCGAATGTTGGAGGCTTTGTCTCTTCTCACATGCATAATCTACTAAGTGAGTAGATGACCGTAGGGCCAAGAATCGTCAAATTTCGTTGAGAAATGAAAGATATATTGGTCCACGAAGTAAGGTGTTTGAGGCATGAAAATATGGTGTGGGACAAATCTACCACATCGGTGGGAAAAGGAAGAATTGCTCTCTTTATAAGTCTCTAAACTGGTTAAGGGTTTGGGACCCCAAGAGGTATCCCATGTGTTTAAATGAAGGAGGACCTAGATGTGCTTGGGTTCAAGGCTAAGCCCACACGCGCGCCATCGCCGCCGCCCGTCCAGGCTCAGGTCGTGGGTTGTGGGCTATTTTTTGGAGCATTAACCAACCATTACTTGACTGTTAACTCCTCCATAAACAGCCCATCCTTCAATGACCATGAACGACCTCACTAATGGCATTAAACCTACCATTAACAGCCCTCCCTAATGGCCATTAATAATCATGTCTTGGGCAGTTGAACAACCTCCCTTATGCTATATATTGGAGTTGTTTTGCTCAGTGGTGTTACACGAAAAACACAGAACATATACACAACAAAAATGAGACAGAAATATAGACGAAAAGCAAACACCCACATGCAGTAAAGAGAGACAGAAATATATACACAGAGACAAACAGAAGAGTAAAACACAGTCCAAAACGTTGGGACGACAAACAGAAACTCTTCATTCCTTTTCTATTTCTTCAGCAAGTCGATTCGTATTTGTTTTCTTCGTCAGACTCAACCTATTTGTTTTGTAGCGTTTAGATTAAAGTGTTGTTTTATCTTGGGAGACTATTATCCGCTAACGTAAAACCATATATACGGGAAAATCTTGTCTTAAGGACAGAGTGCAATCACTCGACTCAACACACAGTTGTAACCATCCAGATTTAGTGTTTTTTGATTTCAGATTATCAAGATTCAAGACACAACAAGCTTGCGGCAATTCTGAACATTGACCTATTTGTTTATCCTTTCGAACACTTGTAATATTTATTTACTTTCCGTACTGCTTTACAATATCTAACAATTTAAGACAAGATTGTATTAGTGTTCGAAAGATGTCGGTCGAAAGTTGTATGACCAAATCTGAATATGGCTGTGGTTTTCTGCTTGAAGAGAGTGATGATTATGCCGTTGAAGGTCAACATGTTCATGGTGTCACCGCTCCCAATAGTGGTGGGAAAAAGCGCTCATGAGAGCCTGAGGATGTCAACTGGGACAAGAGGAGAAGACTGAAGATGTGGTTCTATCTTGCAGTAGAAGACCTATATCTGTCCCAGACAAAGGATCCGAATTATGGTAAGGAGGAAATGGACACTCAGTCCGATGAAGTGACTGAAGTGGGCCAGAATCTGATATTGGGATAAGTTATTTTCTTCCTTGTCAAGAATAAAGATTAAATGATGTCTGATTAAAAATGGCTTAAAGTAAGGAGGAATATGAAAATATTTTCACGAAATAATTTATATTCCTTACGCTTTAAAATCAGAAGTTTAATCTCATCTTCATTCCCGGTTAAAGATTGGACTTTGTAAATAACTTAAAAAGATTTGTTCTTTTAAGTGTAATTATTAAAAATGTGTAAAGTATGTTCGCACATACGAGGGAGAAAGATCCACTGACTGTGCAAAAATTGTTACCACTCTTAAGTAAGCGCCAAGAATTATCTGGGCAACAATCATAACGAAAGAAGACTAAAAGTTAAAGACGTTGAGCCTGTCACACTATTTGGCAGAAGATCCTTCATAGGATGATATTGGACACTTAGTCATACAAAGCCTCCGGGCGACTGGAGTGGACCAAAATTCCTTTGATACCATGATATTGGACACTCAGTCATACAAAGCCTGCGGACGACTAGAGTGGGGCCAGAATTCATTTCATAGGAAAAGTAATGGACACCTAGTAAGGTGGACCAGTGTTTCCAGGTCTTAAATGATCTGAAGGCCAAAAGAAAGGCAGAAAAGAAATTGGACACTCAGTCTGCCAAAGCAACTGGAGTGGGCCAGAGTATACAGATCACATATGATTCGGTTACGCCCTAACTAAGGGCAATAGGTTGTTCATGTGAAGCAACGCCACCTCTAAAGTAGAAGGGGCTGGAGAGGCTGTCCTCAATAGGACTTCAAGGAATGAGATCACTCTAAAATGAGGTGATACATGTTCCAAACTTGGTTTAAGGGACGCTGTTGGTCAAGCTGGTTTGAGACTAGTCCAACAGGTCTGTAATAACTAAGAATGGTACAAATGAATGATATATTTGTAATATGTGCATCTATGCCATCATAGATTAAGACACGTTAAATAGAAAGTCATTCAAAAGCTAGCGAAGTTGAGATTGTTGCCTTCTTTCGACATAAACCCTCAAAATGAATGTGAGGTAGGCGAAGAGGCAAAATCACCTTTCCAAATTCCGTCAAAGGAATAACGAAAGAAGCACCGCTTCTCTAGAACTTAGTCACACCTTTATGGGTGATTTAAAGTTTATACAAAATAGAGGAGGGAGACAAGTACTTTGTGACCTTCATTGATGATGGTACAATGTATGTAATCATTTGTTTGTTAAAAAGCAAAGATGAAGTTGTTTAAGCGGATAAGCACTACAAAGCAGAAGTTGAAAATCAACTAAGCCTACGGATTGAGGAATTCGCAGTGATAGAGGGGAAGAATGTGAAGCATCGTTCATTAAACGACTGCTCATTACTCACCTCAGTCCAACGGTGTTAGCCAAGCGCAATGTCGTACGCCCAAAATATGTGGGGCAAGATGGTCCTTCAGCTAATGTGATTCTCAATAGAAATACGTATAAGGATAAGGATAACTCTTCGTGTGAAACATTGAAAGAATCTCACATACAAATATTGTGATGTGGGGTGGCTTGGTAAAAGTTGAAATACCAAAACAGGTCAAGTTGGATCTAAGACTGTAGATTGCATATCCACCAGATCTGCAAATAATAGCAGTGCTTATCGCCTCTTGGTGTCAAAGAATGATGAATTCTTTGAAGATAACTTTCCTTGAGAAGGAAAAAGAAGTAATTGCTCGAGGTTAACGAGAACCCGTGAGGGCCTGACTATACGGAACTAGACATTCCGTATCTACAGGACTCGGAAGTTGCTGACTATCCGGAACTTAATATTTGAGATCTACATAACTCGGGGATTCTAGATGTAGAACCGAGACGGAGCAAAGAGGGGACAAAGACTTGTTCCAATCCTTCTAGCTTGTATGGTTGAGAACGAACCATGGACAATTAACAAACAATTGTCCTCTCCAAAAGCGCTGCTTTGGAAAGAAGCTACAAAGAGAGAAATAAATTCCATCATATAGAACCATACTTGCGTAATGGTTGATCTTCCTCCGGAAAACGAACCTTTGGGTTGTAAAATTAGATACTCAAATGTGAGTACAAAGTAGATGGATCTACTGTCGAGTATAAGGCCTCGGCTACTTGTACAAGTGCTCCCCTGTGAGTAGCTTAACATCCAGGGACATTGTAGTCTTGCGTGGCATGGCTGTTGAAACCGCCTTCCTAACCGTAGAGTTGGAAGATGAGGGTCAGAGTTGGTTTGCCAGACTATTGGGCTTCTTCCTGAACTTTCATTTTGGTCCCTGAAATGTTTACATTTTGGTCATGAAAGTTTCAGTTAAAACAGAAATAATGAATCTGACCACAGAAACATTGACTATGAAGTTAGAAAGCCAACAGTTGGAAAATCAACAGTCTGAGAGTGAAAATTATATTGTAACAAAAGATATGGGTATCTCAGATGACATCTTAGGAATTGGATTTCTAAGACATCTAACAGACTAGTCTAACTCCAAACTCAGTTGTGTGATAATTGACAGTCTCGTTGAAGCCACCAATGGATATGAATCATAGAACTGATTGGAATTATGGTGCACCCATAGACAAGGAGTGATATGCACATGTCACGTGTAGTTCAATATACTGTACACACTACAACCGACCTGGTATCGTCCTACAAGCAGATCAGTTGAACTAAGGTTCACTGATGATTTTAATAAGTGATTCTGGAAAAGGCGTTAAGTCGGATATGACGATATCTGAATTATTCGCTTATCTACGGATTATAGTATTCTGGATGTCCAACGGTTCTGGGAGAACACAATGATGCAAACTGGACATCAGATATGAAGAACACCAAAGCCACAAGTAAATGTGTATGGTGGGTCTTGGAAAATCCTCTAAGCAAACTTACATCGACCGATTCATGATGGGATTAGAGTTTATCGCTTTATACAAAGCATGAAAGAAGTTGAGTAACTTCATGACTCCTTAGAGGACGTCCCTTATTGGGAAAAACCCGTGCCTTCAGCAGTTATATACTGTGGCTAGCCGATCTGCTTCAGGAAGGACACCGATGACGGCGTCTGGACATATCTATCAGGATCTGTCGGAGATATAAGACCGTATGTCAGTTGATCATCACGGGTGTCACTTCCTTGTTTACTAACTAAGGGACTACCCGGAGATCAAGTGTTCTGCATGTCTAGGGGAATGAGCTTAAAACCCAAACAATACGAACCATTGCGGTGGTAACCCAACCATACTGATTGGAGATCCCAAGAATTTGGTTAAATGGGAAAACTAAGCTGCAAAAGGTTCAGTTGAGCGCTTCGGTGAAAGCAAGAAGCACTTCGGATGATGATTTCTGTACGGAAACATGAATCCAAAGATGTTCCCGCGATAGACATTAAAGTGCTACCTGCATCGTGGGTAAAGGTTAAGCTTCCAAACCTTTAAACGATCACAAACGATTGAGGTTAAGGTTGGGGAAACTTTTAATGATTCCTAACACTCGTGAAGTGGAGTATAGCATGATACCTTGTAGGAGATCACATATTTAAGTGCGAGGACATGCCGCCTCAAATGAACGCACTTAAGAATCCAAGTATGTCCATGGCCACAACGGACAAAACCATAAAAATGAAAACGAATAAGGAGAGTTATTGTGTTGATATCATTGTCTTGGCTTAATGAATTAAACACTAGTGTTTCGTATGTTGGAGGCTTTGTCTCTTCTCACTTGCATAATCTACTAAGTTAGTAAATGACCGTAGGGCCAAGAATCGTCAAATTTCATTGAGAAATGAAAGAGATATTGGTCCACGAAGTAAGGTGTTTGAGGCATGGAAATATGGTGTGGGACAAATCTACCACATTGGTGGGAAAAGGAAGAATTGCTCTCTTTATAAGTCTCTAAACTGATTAAGAGTCAGGGACCCCAAGGGGTATTCTATGTGTTTAAAGGAAGGAGGACCTAGATGTGCTTGGGTTCAAGGCTAATCTCACACGCGCGCCGCTGTCGCCCGCCAAATTGGTTAATATTTACAGTTTGGTCCCTAGAGTTTCTAGAAAGTTGATTTTGAGAATGACGGAATGCAGAAACTTTCTGCCTACCGTTTGAGCTATTTTTTGGAGAATTAATCAGCCATTACTTGGCTGTTAACTCCTCCATAAACAACCCATCCTTCAATGGCCATGAACAACCTCACTAATGGCATTAAACCTGCCATTAATAGCCCTCCCTAATGGCCATTAATAGCCATGTCTTGGGCAGTTGAACAACCTCCCTTATGCTATATATTGAAGTTGTTTTGCTCAGTGGTATTACACGAAAAACACAGAACATATATACAACAAAAATGAGACAAAAATATAGACGAAAACCAAACACCCACTTACAGTAAAGAGAGACAGAAATATATACACAGAGATAAACAGAAGAGTAAAACACAGTCCAAAACGTTGGGACGACAAACAGAAACTCTTCCTTCCTTTTTCATTTCTTCAGCAAGTCGATTTGTATTTGTTTTCTTCGTCAGACTCAACCTATTTTCTTTGTAGCGTTGAGATTAAGGTGTTATTTTATCTTGGGAGACTATTACCCGCTAACGTAAAAACATAAATACGGGGCAATCTTATCTTAAGGACAGAGTGCAATCACTTGACTCAGCAGACAGTTGTAACCATCCAGATTTAGTGTTTCTTGATTTCAGGTTATCAAGATTCAAGACACAACAAGCTTGCGGCAGTTCTGAACATTGACCTATTTGTTTATCCTTTCGAACACTTGTAATATTTATTTACTTCTCGTACTGCTTTACAATATCCAACAAAGAGTACAAACAAGACAACAGGGGAGACAAAAGAACATGGTAGAAGAACAACATGCCAAGCCAAGCCATGTTGGAAATTGTACCAGATACAGGCCAGGATCCTTGGGACAACATTCTTGTGGAGAACTTCAACATCAATTTCTATGCCTCGGTTGAAATGGTGAACGAACTTTCATGATCCAGATATCAATACTGAAAGTATATTTATGTCCTAGAGACAATCTATATTAGGACAAATGTACTTTACACACATTCGTATTATTATTAATGAAGATTAATATTTTAGCATTTACGATTATTAAATTATTAATTGATTATTTATAATATTCTATAATATACATTCCTGAAGGTTACGCTGTTATTAATAATGTAAGTTATTAATATTATGACATAACTCTTAAAATAGCCTCGACTAATGATCATCGAGAATGGGATATCGATGATATGTGATAAGTCGACATGTGGTCTGCATCACATCCTTAGAGGATGTAGTATGTCTCACCTGCTACGAGTAATGTCTACTCGTGATGGACACATAGATACTTTGAAAGTATTGGTATACCCTGCTGATATACTATTTGTTATACTTGTCTAAAGTACGATCAACGTGTGGGAGATAGAAGTCCTTAGACTTGAGGTCAATACGCACCTTGTCTACAAAGTAATATACTTTGATCTTGTCCTAAACTCAAATGCCTTATAGGTTGAGATACGACTTGTATTGGGTACATTACGATGTGGATTAAAGGTGGTAGTTGAGCCAAGATTAGAATTCATTCCTCGAATGTATATTCGAACACTCAGATTCTCAGTGATATTAGGTTGACTAAGTCGTTGGCCAACGCAATAGATATATTTAGAATATGGTCTAGTAGTCAACTAATATAGATGAGATACAATAATTAAGCAATTTGGATAGACACTTGACAAATCCTAAGCTTGATCGGATGTGTCGTGAATGAAAGGGTTTTATCTTACCACATAGAGGTTAAGTTTACTGAATTCGTGTAAACATACTTGACATATTGAGTTAGTCTTGCGGCGTCGTCTAGGAGTTCCACGTAGACCTTAATTTGATTAATGTCGATATGTGAAGGCATGTAGGGTCACACTATGTCGATTGTCTTTTCGATCTAAGGATGTATTGAGAGGGTATTAAATATTCGATTTAGAATCGAGATATTTAAATGAATAATGATTATTTTAATTAAGTCAAAATTGGATTTTGGATTTAATTAAGAATGTGCGAAAAATAAATCGGGACGGGGTAGGGCCACGTCAAGCGCCGCGGCGCCCACACCATAGGGCCGCGACGCTAATGACCTAATATGTGTCGATTTATGGGCCAGGCCCAAGGTCAAACCCTAATCCGGTTTGACCTAATTTTCACCTATAAATACAGACATTCATTTCATTATTCAACACACTAATTTCATATTATTATTCTAAGTCTTAGAGACTTAGAATCAAAACACTCCCTTGAACCTCTGCTGGATTTTCTAGCTTTCCGGAAGAGAAATACATTGACGCTTGGAGCTTGCAATCGAAAGGGCATTCGCGTGTCCACCCTTTAGTAAAAATTCCAAATAATATAACCTGTAAGTGTTTATTCTTTATGTTACTGGTTTTGATTGTTATATAACCATACAAGAAGTAATTGTTGGGGTAAGTAAGAATAAAATTTTAAACTTCCACTGTGCCTTACTGATGTGTTTTGAACCCAACAACTCCCTACAAAGACATGGTGCTGCCACTCGATTGTGACTTTAAGAAGAGTCTTATAGTTGAGAAGATAAGAGAAGGCTCCGCCATCGCCCCATTTCCATAATCTCCACAGGCTAGCCTTTTTGGTACTGGTGGTATAAGAGAGATACCGAGCTCATCAATTGTCATAAGGTGCCGTTCAGTGAACGGGTAATTCCACATAAATGTATTCATGACTGCTGCCACAATGCAGGTCAGCAAGTTATCACACAATCCACCAGCAATCTACAACACAAAAATACATGGTAATTGATGTGTTCCACAAAAAAGAGTAAGCTAGTAACCTCAAACGACTGTACAACCATGAGCACAAATCCTTCAAATACTTTATGTTAATATCTGTCAATTCTGGATGTCTGTTTTAAAGAATGTGTGGAGTGGCACCACATCTTTTCAATGAGTTTCAGGATAACTTCAATAAATCATCGTTCCTAGGTTAGTTTAGTGATTTTGAACCTATGTCTGAACTTAGTGATACCACTATGGTTAACTAGTATAAGGAAATGAAATTGTTTCTTGCAGTGGAATGTATATCCAATATCATGGAATGATGAATAAAAAGATATAAAGAGATATCACCATTCCAAGCGTATTTGCTGACAAAGGGGCAATAACCATGATATCAGCCCACCTACGGAGCTCAATGTGTAGCACGCTATCACCTACCTTCTTCCGAGTGGACCATTCATCATCATCAGTATAAAGAACGTCTTTTGGAAATGACACTTTGTCTATGAAATGAAGAGAAGGTTTTGTTGCAACTGCTTTGACTTCTGCCCATTCAGAAAAGCAATGACAAATATTTGTAAATTTGACAGCTGCCACGCTCCCACTTGCAGCTAGCAGAATCCGAGGTTTACGTGAAACATTGCTAACTTGAACTGGCTCTACCTCTGAATTTATAGGCTCCATGTTTCCTATAACCTGCAAAAGTTAGAACGGCTTTTCACAAGGGAAAGTCCGAAGGCAAAACCCCTCACCCGTACCAGAGGCCTCTTGGCCAGGTGGGATGTAAATCGAGGGATATGCGCGAGTGGCAGCCCTGCAAGGGAGATGACCAACGGGACACGAACCCAGCAACAATCCTTGCAATATTTCAGCAAAGACTGTCACCGTACGGATTCGAACCCGCGACGTCGGAGTGGTTGTACCCCAATCACCTTGACACTTACCAACTCGCCTGTGCCCCTGGAGGCTAGTTAGAACGGCTTTTCTAATAGTATCAAGAAAAAAATAATACTTTAATTAGCATGCACCTAAGAGAGAGCAGCATCAGATACGACAGATATCACTTGCAAAATTTAACAACCTTATAAATCTATATTGCCATTCAGTCGAGATAGCACTTTCCATCTTCAATGGAGTTGATTATGACGCTGTGACTCCCTATAAGTACTCAGATTTGCAAACGAAGGCTTCATCCACAAAGATAAGAAGAATAACAGCTCTCCCTTTAAGCAGAGATCCAAATCAAGTAGCTATGCAGGAGAGAAATATTATGTCAAAGAACCAACTTTGCATAGTAAAACACCATTCATTTTAAAAAATTAGGAAGGATTAATGTGGCACATAGTCACTCTCCTAGTATCACAACAGAATCTTCAATTCTTCGGCATTAACGCTATTCACTTCAAACATCAATGAATACACAAATGAAATCTTATCCATGGTTTAGTACCACATCATTGGAGCATTTCCCAAAATCCAACAAAAGAAGGCACTAATAAAAAAGAAACAAACAGATATTTGTACCGATATCTGAATATAAATGTATAAATAACTGCAAATTTCTTTTTTTTTTTGTCTAGATCCAGCATAATATTTGTTAATCCGACATAATATGTACTCAAAGCTAAAACTATTGACTCTGCATTGCTTTAGTATTTTTGCTTGTCTTGAAACAGTTCATTGTCTTTGTTTTAAAAAATGACGTTCATTTTCAGATTTTGGTTTACAATTGGTAATCCTAAATTGCTAAAAGTGATCAAATCGAAACCATCTGTTAATCTTAAAAGAGGACTTCGTATTACAACTCTCAAAACTCATTATTTATAAGAACTTCGACACCCGTAGTAAAAGCTTTACATTAACCTCTCCCTAGTACAAAGGAGAAAAGCCACAAAGGCCTCTCTTAAGTCCTAACACAAAGCTAGACTCCAATAAAAAAAACACAAACCTCATGTAACACCGAAAAATCACACTGCGAAAAGGATAAAAGTAACTATTTTTGCATATATATAAGCTATGAAATCGAAGGGAGCGTTGGTGTAACTGGTAAAGTTGTTGTCACGTGACCAGGAAGTCACGGGTTCAAGCCGTGGAAACAAACTCTTGTAGAAATTGATATCAAATATTGTATATTTAGGTTGTAATATTCTTAGTATATTCAATCATAATTATAGCCTAAATTAAGTCTTGTATTGATGTATATAATATTGTATTCAAGGAATGAAATGATGATGGAAAATATTTCATTCATGGTATCAAGAGCAAAAAATTAACCCCCCTAGCCCTAAAACTAAGCCGCCGACCTCCCTATTCGGCCTCCCACCCTTGCCGAAACCATACCCATTTCGGCTTCTTCATCACCTAAACCCTAATTAGGGTTTCTTCCTACCCTAGCCGAAATCCTACCCTCTTTTCATCCTCTTTTCTTGTTTCTCTTAGGTAACAATGGCCGACCAACACAAATTTCATCACGCTCTTGCCGTAAACAACGTCAAGAACTTCATTCCAGTGATTCTTGAGATGGAAAAAAGGAAATATTCATCTTGGGCAGAGTTATTCAAAATTCATTACCGCGCATACCAAGTCATTGACCATATTCTTCCTCCAAAACCTCCTTCGGGTGTCACGGAGAAAAACAAGGCCACCGACATTGATATGGCCCTATGGTCTCGCTTGGATGCTATAGTCCTTCAATGGATTTACGGCACTATATCCAACGATCTTTTGCACACTATATTGGAACCAAATTCGACGGCTCAACAAGCATGGGAGCGTATTTTTCAAGATAACAAAATTTCTCGTGCGGTTTATCTTGAAAATCAATTCACCAACATCAAGTTGGACTATTTTACAAACGTCTCCTCATATTGTCAAGAGTTAAAAATGCTTGTCGATCAATTTTCTAACGTTGGTGCACCGATGACGAATCAAAGGTTGGTTCTCTAATTAATTGTGAGATTAATGAACAATATGATGGGGTTGCTATGTTCATTCAATAAAGTAATCCGTTGCCACCATTCTATGAGGCTCATTCGAGATTAATTCTCGAAGAAACCCAAAAAGTGAAGCAGGCAACCATGGCAGCAGCCACTGCCCTCATCTCCACCAACACCTATTCCACTAATTTTGGGCCTCAAATTTCTGGTTCGGGGAATGCAGCTAATCGCACCGCACCAACAATGGACAAAAATGGGGTCAAAATCGCAACAATAATAAAGGAAAAAATAATTACGGAATGGGAAGTGGTCCGGGTAGCGGTTCACAGGACGGCAGCAGCAGCAACCACCGACAATAGGGGCAGACGAGGCCCGACCAGTGACAGCCGCAAACCCAGTCAAACAGTGGGCAGCCGTGGGGCAGTACCCACCGTAGGCTTGGGCACCACAATGGGCAGCCCCTTTTTACTTGTACCCCACGTCATCGTGGGCCAGGCCACCACCAACCACCAGAAAACCCGAAGTGCTTGGTAGCGGCCCACAATTGGTACATGGACACGGGTGCGACCTCCCACATGACGGCATCTCAAGATAATCTCTCATCTTATATTAATATGAGCAGTAATAAAAAAATTGTGGTTGACAATGGACAAGAAATTTCAATTCGTGGTATATAGGAACCCACTGCTCCTTCTTCCCCTCCCTCGGCCCAGTCCAATAACCCGATATCTCCAGGCCAACCGAGGGAGCCCACTGCTCCCTCTCCCACGGTCTAGTGGCAGTCACGACCCAATACCCACCAGGCCGAAAATTCAACCCCCAATGTCCCCATGGTCCCACTAACCCAGTAGTCCATTTCGATCCCTATCCGATCCATCGGAACCCGTGCCATGCATGAGATGTTTTGGTCCAAGCGTTAATTTAATCTGACATCCTCTGTCTAACCATCCCCGATTCCCCCTAACCCAAAATTTGCCCTATCGGATCCGAATTTGAAAGCCATCATGATAGATGAAATTTATGCTCTTATTAAAAATAAGACGTGGGAGTTGGTGTCCCATCCTTCTAATGTGAACATAATTTGTTGCATGTGGATTTTTTGTCATAAAAAGAAACTGACGGTTCTTTTAAGAGGCACAAAGCTCGTCTTGTTGGTGATGACATGTCTTAACATATTGGTGTGGATTGTGATGAAACCTTTGTTGTCAAACCAGCAACTATCCGGACGGTTCTAAGTCCGGCACTGTCAAAATTGTGGTCCATTCACCAATTGGATGTAAAAAATGTGATGGTCACCTCCAGGAAATAGTTTACATGCACCGGTCTATGGGTTTCCGAGATCCTAGTCATCCGAATTATGTTTTTTTGTTGAATAAGTCTTTATATGGGCTCAAACATGCCCCCCGGACATGGTATAACAGGTTTGCTGATTTTATCTCCACTCTGGGCTTCTCGCATAGCAAATTCGATCAGTCTATATTTATTTATCAAAAAGGGATTGACATGGCATACATACTTCTCTATATTGATGACATCATCCTCATAGCATTATCTGATTCTCTTCGGCAGTCTATTATGTCTCTACTTGCATCAGAATTTGCTATGAAAGATTTGGGTCCTTTGAACTATTTTTTGGGCATTGTTGTGACTCAACATGCATGTGGACTATTTTTGTATCAAAGAAAATATGCTGAGGAAATCATTGACAAAACCGACATGTCCTCTTGTAAGCCGTCACCTACACCGGTGGATACCAATGCTAGGTTAAGTAACTCTTCTGGGACTCCATACGATGGTCCGACACATTACCACAATTTAGCAGGGGCATTACAATATCTCACTTTTACGAGACCAGATATCTCATACACAGTTCAACATGTATGCTTACATATGCATGACCCGAAGGAAGAACATATGGGAAGCTCTCAAACGCATTCTGCGGTATATTCAGGGTACTCTTGATTTTGACTTACATCTGTACAAGTCAACCATTTCCGATCTCACGTCTTATACTGATGCTGATTGGGGTGGATGTCTGGATACCAGATGCTCCACCTCGAGTTATTGTGTCTTTCTCGGAGACAATTTGATCTCGTGGTCGTCGAAGTGTCAACCCACACTATCTCGGTCTAGTGCTGAAGCAGAATATTGAAGGGTAGCAAATGTTGTTTCTGAATCATGTTGGCTCTATAATATGTTATTGGAGCTCTAGTGTCTAACTCTAGTGTCTAATAAAAAAGGTGACCGTAGTTTATTGTGATAATGTGAATGTGATATATCTATCCGGAATCCCGTACAACATCAACGCACAAAACATAAAGAGATGAATATTTTATTTGTTAGTAAAAAGGTTGCCCGTGGACAAGTCTGTGTTCTCCATGTCCCGTCCTGATATCAGATTGCAGATATATTCACAAAAGGTCTTCCGCGGATACTCTTTGATGACTTCAGGAATAGTCTCAGCGTATGAAAGCCTCCCGCTAAGACTGCGGGGAATGATAGATTATGAAAATAATTCCAATCAAATATTGTATATTTAGGTTGTAAATATTCTTAGGATATTCAATCATAATTATAGCCTAAATTAAGTCTTGTATTGATGTATATATTGTATTGAAGGAATGAAATGATGATGGAAAATATTTCCTTCAGAAATACAGGGTAATATTGTGTACAATAGACTCTTGTGGTCCGGCCCTTCTCGACTCCGCGCATAACGGGAACTTAGTGCACGAGACTGCTATTTTTTCTTATTATTATATATAAGCTATGAAATCCCCTTGACTTAGGTTCATATCTTGGGTGTGAAACTTTTACATCTTTTTTAATCCCCATACTCAATTTCTGGCTCCGGCACTCGATCAAACTATGTTAATTTACCATGGTATGATCAATTGAAGCAAAATTACAGTATTAATTAACTAGGTTAAACGGTAAACCTCATGTATAAGTCATGCACTTATTCATTCAATACATGCACCAAGTCTCTACGATCCCTCTATCAGTTCCACGTGGAAATTATAACAACACGTACATTTCACAGAGAAAAACTGAAGCACCACTCAACCCTTAAAAAAATGAAAAAATCAAACTGTAAGCACACGGAAAATAATTAAATAAACATTCAAAAGAAACGCATAAGAGAGTAAGATAAAGAGTAGTAAAACTTACCTTATCGATCGAAAGCTTGTGTGGATTGAAGTGCAAAATTTGTGAACAATAGCCCTAGCAATTAATAATTTTTGTAATAAGTGTGAAAAGGGCGGGATAAAAGTAAAATGATTGCGCAATTTGTGCTTTTTCATCGAGAATTGGGACATGGAGTATTTTATTTTAAAAAGAAAAGTCTATATATTTGGGCAGCAAAAGCCCATTATTGGCTCTATTTTGGGCCTCCACCTTCTTGACCCAACTGTATGGTTCATTAAAGAGAAGGGTCATTTCCACATTTTCCAGAATTTGTGCTGGTATTTATTCTTGCCCCTCAGACAAATAATTTTTTCACATGGCATAATTTTATATTTTTATATTATAATATTTATAAATTATGTCGAATTTCTTAAAAAGTTTATGTTTCACTATATATATAAGTTCGACTTTGAAGGACAAAAATAAAACCAACCTATTCGAAGCGAAAATCGTGCAATTTCTTCAGAAGAAAAAAGCCCCATCGTTAGGCAAAATTCACTTAGCTTAGGAACCAAAAGATTACCTCCTTAATTATCTCCTAATCACGAATTCTAAACAAAAAATACCCCTAATTCTGTTCTTTTTTTCTTTTCAGATAATACACATATTATTTAATATGTATAGATCTGGTTAATTATAATTTTTTGGTTTATGATTTTTTTTATGACCAAAAATTTAAATCTTTGATCACAGCATATACCAAGTATATATTAATGTAATTAAGTTCTAAACAGTAAATATATCACAAATATATATATATATTCCTTTAAGCTTTTCATATGGTATAATTTTCTTATATCTTAAACATACCATGAATATACCATAAGTTTTGTCAATATTTTAATCACAGTCATGCATGTTCTAAAAAGTATTACTTATCCTACACTTATACAATCAAATATTACTTATATTGTATTCCAAAATAAATTATATCTTAAACATATCATAAGAATACGCTTTTTACGGTATTTTAGCATTCGATCTCTATTTTCTTGGGATATTAACATTTGCGGAATAGAGAGAAAAAAGATATGTTGGCATTCAATTCCTAATTTTGTTTAAGAAGAGAAAGAAAGAAAAAAAATAACATTCAATTCCTAATCTATATATAATATAAAGGTAGGCATAGACAAGGTGATGTGGCACCACCATTCCTATTTTTTTTTCTTGGACTCTTGGATTTTTAGCTCATTTTTCAGGCTATGAAATTAATATATTCAAGAGGTTACAATGACTTTGATGACAAAAAGATTTAATACATTCACGATATTACAATGATTTTAATGTTTTATGACACCCACTAACCCACGTTCATTCTTTATCAAAGCTTTATCCACTCCACTCACAAATTTTCTGCACAAAAAAAAAAAAGAAACTCACAAATTAACTTCTCACTATACCATAAATATTGCAGCCTATAAATATTACTCTCGTGGCATTTTGATTTCACTCATAAATAGTCGTGCGTCAATGTTTATTGAGATATTAATAAAAGGTCTGGCGAGGAAGTTAGAGATGAGTTTGATAGGGTAACGTAGAAGGATGTATTTGAGATTTAATCATTATATTTTAACTGCTTTGTACTAAAAGATATGCAATAAGTATAACAAAAGAGAGTTAAGGGGAGTTCAATTTCTCCTCCTCTTTATTTTAACTCCTTTAAATTATATGTACTACATGTAATGAATTTATAGGATAATTATGAAAGTATTGTGCTGATAAAAAAAAACATAAAAGAAAGAGGGATAATTATCGGATTTTGCATAAATGTTGGAGTAAAATGAGAATTTTATGAGAAAATCAAGACGAAGAAATTAAGAGAATACTAACAAAAGATGTAGTAAAAATAATTAGTGGCAATCTGATGAGGTTATCAGGGAGGTAAAGACGGATTTTTTTAAGGAGATAGAAGGGAAATGAAAATGGTAAAAACGAAAAAAGAAAAAGAAATGAGTAAAGTGAGGAAAAATAAGTGCTATTGTGGGCAAGGTTTGCGGTTGTGTATTTTCTCAATTTGGGGGATTTATAAATGCTATACTCTGTCTTACTTTTCTTATTTTGTTGCTTTTCGTTTTGCCTTTTTTAAAAAAAAATTGTTTTTTATCTTATTCTTAGATTAAGAAAATTATTTGAAGACAATTATAACTAAATTAATACATATATCAAATGTATATATAACAATATAATCAAGTACGATAATATTTTTACCTACACATATATATTTACAAAAGAAGATATAATAATGAAAAAAACAATTTCATCTAAACTAAAACATTAGTGAAATTTCAAATTAAACTGATGAAAATTAGAGGGGATATTTGAAGTTTCTTTAGGAAAAGTGTTTCTGATGTAAAAGAAAATTTTTATTCTGATATTGTTATGGTAATTTATATTTTCATAAGATTTAACTATGATTTGAATCTTTGGCTTTGTTTTAAAATTATAAGTTTTATGAAACATTTCGGAGTACTTAAGTAAATTTGAAGATATTTTTATAGTTGCAATTATTTATTTTTTTGACTATTCGAATGTTCAAGAAAAAATTGAAATTATTTTGTAAATTATTGACGTGAACTCTTTTGCAATCGCTCGAGCCATTTTACTAATTTAGTGGAAGAAAGAGATAAGAAAGATTTAAGAATTAAAGTTGATCCTAATTTATGGATGAGATAGTAAGAGAATGTTATGTAAGGGATATCACTTGCTTTTAGTGTTAACATGGCGGTGTTTCACAATTTTCGTTATAGATGGCGCTGCTCATTCGCATGTAGTGACCTTTATTTTTCCACTTCTTGCATTATCGTTCTTTTCAGCGGCGAATGGAGAAGGCAAAAGTGGCCCTCAAAAGGTTGAGAAGAAATGAAATAGAAGCAAAGCTGCCGTTGTTGGCGGACATGAAAGAAAATAAAGGCAAGGGAAAACAGAAGAGGTCGTTACACTCGTCATTTTTAATGGTCTAACATGTAAGTATTGGGGTTAGACTTAATTTTGTTCTTCGGGCCTTTTTTTTCTTCAATCAATTGGTTATTTATATCAAGCTTCACTTCTCGTTCCGCTCATTCTCGGGGTTGTTTGAGCTAGAGTAGCCGGCCTTATTTCAGCTACAACTTCTTGGAGGGATGACACTAGTCTTTAGCATATTTACGCATGCTTCTTACACGGGTACTTCACTTCTTTCTTGATCAGATTTTCATTAAAGAAATTAAATTTATTAATTGAAATTAGTGTGGGTTACAATAATTGCAGAAAACGGGAATTAAGTAAATATTACAAATTGCTAGAAAGGATAAACTAAAGATTACAACAAACTGGAATCAAGAACATTACAAACTCCTTGTGATTTGCTGAATCGAGTGATGACACTCTGTCTTTAAGACAAGATTGCCCCGTATATATCCTTTTACGTAGTCGGGCAATAGTCTCCCAAGATACAACAACAACTTAACAAATGAGCAAAAGAAACTCAAGTGTTACTCTTGAAGAACTTTGACTATAGTAAACTTGCTAGAGAAGAAGAAGAAGATTTCAGAAAATTCTGTAAGAGTTTCTAAGTGTTGAACAATTGAGCCAAAGACCTCAATTTATAGTGTAAGGAGATGATCCCTCAACTAGCCAACTAATGGCCTTCAATAGACATGTAATAACACTTATTAAGGGGTTACATTCAGCCAAATAATGACTAAATTCATGTGCCAAATAATGAAGATTCAATGCTCCAAAACCAACCCAAAAGTCAGAGCTTTCCATCTTACCGTCGCAGCATTCTGCCTCCGAAGAACCGCGGCTCTGCGAATTAGTGTTGCAGCGCCACGACTCCAGTGACTGAACACCCAATTAGCACCGCGGCGCTCCGGCGCCTTGGCTCCGACGGGGCTGCGTCGCGGCCCTTCGCGGCGATTTTTGACTCGTTTCATCTTACACTTCGTACACTTCTTTCTTCATTTACCAACGTGGAATACTTGTCATTTGGCCAATAACCGTCCATCATTCTGTGTCTCAAACGTATTACATATGTGTCAATATCTCTTTCACTAATGAAATTTACGATACTTGGCACTACGTGTATACGTGTGTGGAAATGACGTTTCTGACGTGCGGGGCCCCAATTGTTCAAGTCATAAATAATGGGATAAACTTAATTCCACATTAGTAAATTTCCAACAATCCCCTCTTGAAAGAGATTTTGGTGCACTCACAAGGTGTTTATTTCCAACAATCTTTCATCGGACAGATGTTGCATCTGGATAGGTAGCTTCCCATTTGAACCTTCCATAGTTGAATACCATCGGACTTACTTAGTACGCGATGAACGTGATGTCTTGAACCATCAGTGTTTAGTGTAAGCCAAGTCAACGGTACCAACACAAAACTTCCCTTACTTTGTTCTTCATAATGTTTTGTCCATTGTGGCTATGGACACTTCTTGGATTCTTAAGTGCGTTCATTTGAGGCGGCCTGTCCTCGCACTTAAATAGGTGGTCTCCTAAAAGGTATCCTAATATACCCCACTTTATAAGTGTTAGGAACCATTAAAAATTTCTTCAAACCTAACCTCAACCGTTAAGGATCATTAAAGGTTTCAGAAACTTAACTTTTACCCACACTGCAGATAACACTTAACGTCTATCCCGGGAACGACTTTGGATTTGGTGTTTCTTCACAGAAATCACTATCCGAAGTGCTCATGCTTCCACCGAAGCGCTCAACTGAACCTTTACAGCTTAGTTTTCTCATTGAACCTAATTCCTAGGATCTCCAGTCAGTAAGGTTGGGTTACCACTGTATTGGTCCTTATAGCTTGAGTTTTAAGCCCATTCCCCTAGACAGGAAGAACATCTGATCTTTGGGTAAGCCCTTTGTCAATGGGTCCGCTATGTTATCCTTTGATTTTATGTAATCAATGGATATTATACCCGTGGTGATCAGCTGCCTAACGGTCTTATGTCTCCGTCGAATATGACGAGACTTGCCGTTGTACATAGAATTTTGTGCCCTTCCTAGAGCCGACTGACTGTCGTAGTGGATCATTACAGAAGGTACGAGTTTGTCCCAACAAGAGACATCCTCTAAGAAGCCGTGAAGCCACTCAGCTTCTTCTCTTGCTTTGTCTAAAGCGATAAACTCCGATTCCATCGTGGATCGGGCGATGCAAGTTTGCTTAGAGGATTTCCAAGACACAACCCCACCACCAATTGTAAATATATACCCACTGGTGGACTTGATGTTCTCTATATCATATATCTAGTTTGCATCACTGTACCCCTCTAGTACAGCTGGATATCTCGAATAATGTAACTCGTAAGTTAGCGTGTATTTCAGGTATCGTAGTACCAGATTCAACACCTTCCAATGATCATTACTCGGATTACGGGTAAACCTAGCCAACATGTTGATTGCATAAGCAATATCAGGTCGGGTGCAGTTTGTTATGTACATTAAACTTCCAATCACCTGTGCATATTACTCCTGGCATACGGGTGCACCACGATTTTTATCAAGATTTTGTTTTCTATCCAGTGGTGACTTCGTAGGCAAACTGTTAAACATCTCGAACTTTCTCAACACATCCTCGATGTAGTGAGAATGAGATAAGACCAGTCTGTCAGACGTCTTAGAGATCTTTATCCCTAAGATGACACTTGTGATACCCATATATTTCATGTCGAAGCATTGTTTCAACATATTCTTAGTCTCTAGGATCAAGCTAGGACTGCTCCATGTGATCAACATGTCATCTACGTATAGACATATCATGACGAATGAGTCAGAGTTACCTTTCGTGTAGACACATCTGTCACACTCATTAATGGAGAAACCCTTCGATAGTATAGTACTATCAAATTTTTTGTGCCATTTTTTTGGGGCTTGTTTCAGCCCGTACAGAGATTTGACAAGTCGACAGACTTTCTTCTCTTGCCCTGGAACCACATACCCCTCGGGTTGTTCCATATAGATTTCTTCTTCCAAATCACCATTTAGGAAGGTTGTCTTAACATCCATTTGATGTATCTCAAGGTCATGCAACGCTATGATCGCAATGAATACCCGTATGGACGTCATCCTAGACACCGGGATGTACGTGTCAAAATAGTCAAGGCCTTTCTTCTGTCGATAGCCCTTGACTACCAACCTGGCCTTGTACTTATCAATAGACCCATCTGCTTTATACTTCCGTTTGAGTATTCATTTATAACCCAATGGTTTATTACTTGGAGTAAGATCAACCAACTCTCAAGTATAGTTATGCAGGATGGAGTCTATTTCACTCTCAATAGCTTCTTTCCAGAGCGGTGCCTCTGGAGTTGACAATGCTTCAACAATTGTCCTTGGTTCGTCATCAACCATATAAACTACAAAGTCATGACCGAACGATTTATCCTTCCTGGTCCTTTTACTTCGCCTTGGTTCCATCTCTAGAGTCTCCAAGTTTTGAGAATCTGGAACACTAGATTCCGGATATTCAGCCACTTCGAGGTCCACTAGATCTGAACCGTCTAAATCTGGGCGGTCAATGACTCCTGGTTCCTGAGAACTTTGTTCATAACTTAATTTGCGAGAGGTTATGTCTTTTTCCTTTCTAGGAAAAGTATCCTCAAAGAATTGAGCATTCCTTGATTCCATGATTGTACCCCCGTGGATATCTAGAATATCTGAATTATGCACTAAGAAGCAATAAGCACTACTGTTATTTACATATTCGATGAAAATGCATTCTACAGTCTTAGGCCCAATCTTGACCTATTTTGGTTTGGGCACTTTGACATTTGCCAAACTACCCCACACCTTTAAATATTTATAGGTGGGTTTCTTTTCCTTTCATGATTCATATGGGGTCTTGTTCTTACCCTTATGTAGGACTCTGTTAAGAATCGTATTAGCTGTAAGGACGGCTTCTCCCCACATATTTTGGGGAAGACCAAAATTGATGAGCAAGGCATTCATTATTTCCTTCAATGTATGGTTCTTGTGTACCGCAACACCGTTCGACTAAGGTGGGTATGGAGCCGTCGTTTGATGAATAATGCTCGATTCAACACAATATTCCTCAAATGGCGCTACGTATTCTCCCCCTCTATCGCTACAAATGGATTTAATCCGCATTTAGTTGGTTTTCAACTTCTGCTTTGTAACGTCGAAATACTTTAAAGGCTTCATCTTTACTTTTCAACAAGTAAAGGTAATAATACCTTATGTTATCATCAATAAATGTCACAAAATACTTGTTCCCTTCCCTAGTTTGTGCAAACTTCAAATCACATATATCTGTGTGAATAAGTTCTAGAGGAGCGGTATTACTTTCAACGGATCGAAAATGAAGCTTTGTGAGTTTTGCCTCTACGCACACCTCACACTTATGTTGAGGGTTTACGTCGATAGACGGCAACAACTCCAACTTAACCAACTTTTGGATGAACTTATAGTTAACATGTCATAATCTATGATGTCATAAATTAGAGTACTCAAGCAAGTAAGAAGAAACTTCAATATTATTGCTTGCACGCATTATAGACATAGCATTAACTTAGAAGAGGCCTTCACAGACGAAGCCTCTTCCCACAAAAGTTTCATTCTTGGTGATTACAAACTTATTGGACTTAAATACTAGCCTAAAACCAGTATTAACCAATAAATAACCTGAAATTAAATTTCTCCTAATCTCAAGGACATGCATCACCTCCTTCAGAGTGTGCTCCTTTCCAGAAGTCATCTTCAGGACTACCTTTCCTACTTCCAGCACGTCAGAGGAAGCGTTGTTACCCATGAACAACTTCTTCTTTGTAATTGGTGTATAAGTGTAGAATGCATCTCTATTGGAACATATGTATCTGGTAGCACTTGTGTCCATCCACCATTGCATGTGATTCTCAACAAGGTTTGCTTCAAGCACCACCACCGAGAACTCTTCAATCATATCGTTAAGAATCATGTCTTTGATGACGTTAGCATGTGCCTTGCCTTTGGCCTTGGAATTCTCTTGTTTCTCAGTCTTGAGCTTGCGGCAGTCCTTGATCATATGATCACGTTTCCCACAGTGGTGACAGTTTCCCTTGAACTTCTCCGCCGCTTGGGTCTTGCTGTCTTTCTGAAACTTGCGCTTCTTGCTTGGGTTCCATTTGGCCTCTGCCAGATTTGCCTTTGCCCCAGCGGGTTGTTTGCCCCTAGGCAAGGCCTTCTTATTATCTTCCTGAATATGGAGTTTGATAATAAGTTCCTCAAAGGTCATTTCCTTTGTCTTGAGTTTTAAGTAACTCATAAACTCATTCCACGAGGGAGGTAACTTTTCAATCAGTGATGCAACCAAAAATTGCTTATTTCGTTTCATACCTTCCAAATCCAGGCGATGTAGAATCATTTGGAATTCCTGGACTTGGGACATCACAATTTTTCTATCCACCATTTGAAATTTCAGGAATTTTCCAACGATGAATTTCTTAGTACCAGCATCTTGTGCATTGTACTTCTTCTACAGCTTTTCCCATAACTCTTTGGTGGTGCCTACGGCGCAATACACGGTGTATAGTGGGTCTGACAGACAGTTTAAAATATAGTTCTTACACATGAAGTCACTATGACTCCAAGCATCAAGAACCATCTTTATGTCATTAATGACATGGATACCTTGGCTCCCTCCAGTCGTTTCATTAGGCTGAGGGTCCACTTCATCTCCAGCTTGTGGAGGATCTTCTGTTAGAAAACGAGTCATTCCCATAACAGTCAGATAAAATAACATCTTCTGCTGACATCTCTTGAAGTTGGAGCCCATGAATTTTTCTGGGCATTCATGATGGAACTCGGAGGGTGGAGGAACTGTAACATTCCCTTAAGCAGTATGAAAGGCGTTGGATGAGCCTTGAACAATAGTGAAGGCATTAGGTGTGCCTTGAGCATCAGTGGGGAAGACAGAGGGGTTGTCTTGAGTAGCAGCAACAGCAGAATCAGAAGCGAGTTGTTCTCTTCCAGTCATCTTTCTTAGCACTTACAACAATCTTGTCTTAAAATTGTGGGTTACAACAATTGAAGGAAACGGTAAGTAAGTAAATATTACAAATTGCTAGAAAGGATAAACTAAAGATTACAACAAACTGGAATAAAAAATGTTACAAACTCTTTTTGATTTGCTGAGTCGAGTGATGACACTCTGTCTTTAAGACAAGATTGCCCCGTATATATCCTTTTTCGTTGTCAGGCAATAGTCTCCCAAGATATAACAATAACTTAACAAATGATCAAAGGATACTCAAATGTTACTCTTGAAGAACTTTGAATATAATAAACTTTCTAGAGAGGAAGAAGAAGATTTCAGAAAATTTTGTAAGAGTTTCTAAGTGTTGAACAATTGAGCCAAATGCCTCAATTTATAGTGTAAGGAGATGACCCCTCAACTAGCCAACTAATGGCCTTCAATAGACATGTAATGACATTTATTAAGGGGTTACATTCAGCCAAATAATGGCTGAATTCATGTGTCAAATAATGGAGATTCAATGCTCCAAAACCATCCCAAAAGTCAGAACTTTCCATCTTCCCGTCGTAGCATTCTGCCTCCGAAGCGCCGCGGCGCCGCGACTCCAGTGATTGAACACCCAATTAGTGTCGCGGCGCCCCAGCGTCTCGGCTCCAACGGGGCTGCTCTGCGGCGATTTCCGACTCGTTTCATCTTACACTTCGTACACTTCTTCCTTCGTTTACCAATGTGGAATACTTGTCATTTGGCCAATAACCGTCCATCATTCTATGTCTCAAACGTATTACATATGTACCAATATCTCTTTCACTAATGAAATTTATGATACTTGGCACTACATGTACACGTGTGTGGAAACGACGTTTCCGACGTGCGGGGCCCCAATTGTTCGAGTTATAAATAATAGGATAAACTTAATTCCACATTAGTAAATTTTCAATAATTAGGATATGTAAATTTCTCTGATATTTTTGGGTTTTCTTGTGGGGTGCTTTCTTGTTGTAGTAGATCTTATCTTTCAGTTGAGCCGACAAAGTACCCATATTGTCATAGAGTTCACCGACCCCTTCATAGGATGTTACTCATTATTCTCTATGGCTTGTGATTGGACCGAGGCATCGTATCCAGACGAAATTAGAGAACTGTGTGCATCTTAGGAGACGAGCATATCTTGATCATGTCATTAATCATGAATTCGACAACTTTGTCGCTCCTTTATGCTCGGGAAGCTTGGACATTCGTGCATTTTGTGGATGCGACTCTACCCGAAGCACAAAAACAGACGGGGAGCTAGTAAACAAAGAGATTTGAAAGAAACACTGATATCGGAAGAGATTTCTTCCTAAAGATAGCAACGCTGAGACAATGTAGCTGTAAGTTATATTTGTATTATAAAATCATAATTTATATTTTTTATACATTGATTGTACTAAGATTGGTAGTCTAAAACCAACCTTAATAAGAGATTTTATGTATGCTCAATAAAAATAGCTTATGTCTGTGTCGCACGTGAATCAGGTGTATCGCATGTGCATTTTGTGCGTCACACGTGAATCTGGTGTCAAACAATGCGGAAGAAAGATGAAATGTTTTTCACCATTACCAAGACAGAAGGAGTTAGGCACAGAAAGCTTTTACAAATGACTTATTCTTGGATGAGTAGTTTCACTTAGTTGGAAGTATTCTTACGTATTGATTTTCAAATGATGTTGTGGCATCATTTGGCCTATCAATCATTGGATGTAGTGTCGCGTTTCTATATAAGGTTGGTGTTTACTCTCCTTATTAACTTATGTATTTTTTTAATCTTTCCTGTAGCTAATGCAGTTTTATTGATAGGCAATGGAAGTTTAAGCATTGTAGGAAATTTAAATAAAATTATGAACAATAGTAACAAAAATCAAGCAAGTGGAAAGAAAGCTGAAAACTAATTGGTATTGAAATCAAAATCAATAGAGAGAACATGCCTAGTTTTATATTTGAGAGAGGCCGAAGACCGTTAATTGTGGTATTGATATGTTGTTCATATTTACTTAGTGATAGTTATCTCTTTTACATTATAATTGGTTCTACACTGGTTTGTAATCGAAAGATGCCAATGGTCTAATAATCCGTTATAACAAGTAAGGTAGCCTAAACAGACTTACTAAAATGAGCATATTTTAGTTCAACTCTATATTTTTGGTTCTTTAATATTGCTATTTTGGACGAATAATTTGTATAATCGAGAGGAGTACATTTAATTGTTCAACTTCAGTGATAATATATAAATATAATCGTGATAGGTATTTTTACATTGTGAGAAATAGAAATTGAAGAGTAAAGAATTGTCTTTATAATAGAAATATAAAGTGAAGTCACTATCCCAACATCTTTTATCACATTTATGAAAAAAACAAAAATAATATCTCTAATTCAGTATTTACAAATTACTAATTAGTTAATTTACCACTAAACTCTTTTTGATATTCTTAAATAGTAATTAAAATAAGAAAATGTATATAGATTAGATAAATCAATCTTTGTGGGATCAACATCTTCTTATACTATTATTTGACAGAATGCAAGTTAAAACTTTATATACGTCAACTCGTCAAGTTAAAATATTAACAAAGAGTCAAAATACAAAAGCGTAATGAAAAGTTAGGAAAGACCTATTGTATGTATAGCTAGTAGAATAAGCGACATTTGGCTGGACATCTAAGCAGGTTTACTCGGGCCAATTGAATTTTCTTATTTGTTTTTGTACTCATAATTTGTCTAGTGTTGTTAGTTAGAGGAGGATAAGGAGGCAAATGAGCGGGGTGGACTGATCAATATGGATTGAGTTAATAAATAAGTTATTAAGTTGGACGAACTTGAACACCTCCACTGCCTCTGCTTCACCTTTTTCTTCTTCGCCCACAACACTTAACCACACTTATTACTTCATCTCGATTAAACTAACAGCCGCAAACTATTTGTTCTGGCACGCACAATTGTTGCCCTTCTGCGGGGTCAAAATCTTCACAGTGATATTGATGGAACTTACCTGTGTCCGTCATTCAAACTTTAGTGATGACTTTCCAACCTCCAAACCGAACCCTGCCTACACTCTTTGGACTCAACAATATTAGCAAGTGTACCATGTTTATATTTACCATATTTAGTGTTATGTAATTATGGTAGAATTAGAAATTCCTTGTTGTATAAGGATTCCACATTGTATACATATATATATTTTGTATTAATGAGAAAGGCTCCCCAAGGGAGATTAATACAATTCTACATGATATCAGAAGCCAAAACCTAAACCCTATTCTTTTTCTTTTTCTGTCATTACCCGAGGAATCATTACTTTTCCTCTCCTTTCGTTCTGTCAGAGAAACCTTGGTCTCTGTGCTAAGAACCATAAGAGCTTCACGCCACTTCCATATTTTTCCTCTGTTCCTTTTTCTTTTCTGTCAAAGCACTCTTCCATATATCTTTTCTCTTCCTTTTCTATTGTGTCGAGAACCAAGTCTCTCTCTGTCAGTCTCCTTCTCTCGAGCAACGCATCAAAAGCTGCAGTAAGACCACAACACAAAAGTTGCAGCCAACCAGTTGCTTTTGCAAAAGAACAAAAGATGTTATTCCTCCTCCCACAACAACCTTTCTCGAACAACGCACCTAAAGTTTTCTCTTTTCCTTTTCGTAAACAACTCTTCAGAAATTTAATGGCAGTCACGAATTTACAAGGCCTTCCCCAATCCAATTTGGGTCAGGCTTTCATCACATTGACTCATCGACAACCTGATAATGCGTGGTATATGGATACGGGTGCCACGTCTCATCTCACCAATAATTCTGATAATCTTCCTCAAATATGCAAGTTACTATCTCTACAATCTATTATGGTCGGTAATGGTCATCGCATTTCAATTCAAGGATTTGGCCACGCCCTTACCCCACCACCGCATCCCCACTTCTCTCTCAAAAACATATTTTATGCCTCAAACATTATCAAAAATCTAATTTATGTTAGAAAATTTTCCACTGATAATTCCGTCTCAATCAATTTTAACCCGTTTGGATTTTCTGTAACGGACCTCCGTACTGGGAAACTCCTTACGAGGTGCAACAATGAGGGGGGCCTATATCCTTTCCTACCCACATCTGCTGCTAGTGTCACTCCTCCCACCATTTTAACAAACATCACTTCCTTTATGTGGCATAATAGACTTGGTCATCCGGGTTCTCACATTTTTTATTCTCTTAGAAATTGAAATTTAATCCAATGTAACAAAGGGATTCTTTCCCATAGTTGCTCCTCTTGTCGGTTAGAGAAACACGTTAGACTACCATTTACGACCTCTATGAGTATCACTTTCTCCCCCTTTGATATTATTCACGCTGATTTATGGACATCTCCCATAACTAGCAATTTAGGCCACAAATATTATCTGGTATTTTTGGATGATTTCTCTCACTTTCTTTGGGTCTATCCACTCGAATCTCAAGTGTTCTCCAAATTTGTTGAGTTTCGTGCACTGGTTAAAACGCAATTTGAAAAAGACATAAAATCATTTCAATGTGATAATGGTCGTGAGTTCAATAATTCCCTATTTCATAAATTTTGTGCGGCTAATGGCATGATTTTTCATTTCTCATGCCCCTATACCTCCCCTCAAAATGGAAAAGCCGAAAGAATTCTCCGAACCATTAATAATATGATTTGTGCCCTCGTTTTTCATGAGTCTCTCCCCCTTACTTTTTGGATATATGCACTAAAAATGGTAGAACACATTCTCAACATTTTACCTATCCGTGTGATTCAAAATAGGACACCCACCTAAATTCTTTATCGTAGGATCCCTACCTATGACCATCTTAGAATTTTTGATTGTATGTATTACCCTAATCTGACATCCACGGCCCCCCACAAATTGGCATCTAGATCGACTATGTGCGCCTTACTAAGCTTCCCATCGAACCATAGGGGGTACTTGTGTTATGAACTGTCCACCGACAAAATCATATCTCATGTCACGTCACTTTTGTCGAGTATGTTTTTCCGTTTGACAACATTCACAAATTTTGAGTCACTGAATACAAATTTCTTGATGATTCAGACACATCATCGCTTGTCCACCAAGCTCTCCGATATGCTACCATTATTCCGGCAGCAGAAAACACTCTGTCCTCACCACGTCCCGTCACTGCCACCATCGGCGGTCAGTCCTCCGCCATCACCACCACTACCCAGTCACCATCATTGCCACACGTCGCTGCCACCACCAGCAGTTCCCCAAGTAATTCACAGTCGTCATCGGTTGACTTTCCTCCCATCAGCTATCGGTCAGCCGCCTTCTCTCTTCCCCATCCCAATGTCTCATCTCCTCCCCACCTGCACGATACACCAATCCTTGTCGTGTCACCACCACACAGCCAACCCACACCCGCAATCCAACCAGTAACCAGAACCCCAGTCACACCCATCCCTGCTCCCAGACTGACACTCTCCCACCAACACTGGTCAACCCTAGCCCCGACCCTCCACCGAAGTCGTACCCTACACTCCATACCTTACCTAGCGTCGATCTATCCAGATTGATACCACCACCACCCCACCCGTCATACCTAGAAATTCCAGACCCACCACCCCACCCTATCGTTAATCCCAGTCTACAAACAACCACCAACCCAACGATCAATTTCCAGAACCCAACCCCAGCCAATAATACTGACAGTACCCCTGCCCGCACTCACCATATGGAAATTCGTGCATAACACGATATTTTCAAATCCAAAGTCCAGTTTAACCTATCCACACAAACAATATCCCCAATCCCAAAAATCCAAAATTGACCAAACTACACCCTAATTGGAATGCATCCATGTGTGAGAAATTTGATATTTTAACAAAATAGCATAGTTGGGATTTGGTTCCTATACCGGAGGGGGTGAATGTGATCTGATGCATGTGGCTTTTTCACCATAAATACAGATACAATGGTGATCTTGAGAGATATAAGGCAAGACTTGTGGCTAACGACACAAATCAATATGAGGGTATTCACTGTGGTGAGACTTCCAGTCCGGTTGTGAAACCGACCACCATTCGCATTGTTCTGAGTATTGCTATAGGTAAGCACTGGTCGATTCTTCAGTTTGATGTGAAGAATGATTTTCTACATGGGGAGTTAAAATAAATTATTTACATGCACCAGCCGCTCGATTTTGTCCATCCAGCCACCCCTCAATATGTATGTCATCTTCGTAAGTTACTTTATGGTCTGAAACAGGCCCCTCGAGCGTGGTATGATCGCTTTGCACAGTACATTATGCAAATTGGGTTTACATGCAGCAAGTGTGATAATTCTCTGTTTACTTTCCATAGAGGCAGTAATACTGCTTATTTATTGTTATATGTGGATGATATTGTTCTTACTGCTTCTTTCGATGTGTTGAAAATGAGATAATTGCACTGCTCAAAACTGAATTTGTTATAACTGACTTGTGAAAATTGAGCTATTTTTTTGGAGATTTCAGTGACTAGATCTGCAGATACTATGTTTCTTTGTCAGCGTAAGTATGCAGATGAGATTGTGTACAAGGCTAAAATAGCAAATTGCAAGATCATGTCTACTCCAGTTGACTCTAAATCAAAGCTCAGTGCTTCGGATGGTAATCTAGTGTCAGATCCCACTCTATATAGGAGTCTTGCTGGAGTACTACAGTACCTTACTTTCAACAGACCTGATATTGCCTATGTTGTTAATCAGGTATGTTTATTCATGCATGCCCCAAGAGAGTCTCATTTTACTGCCCTCAAACGTATCATTCGATATGTTAAGGGCACACTTGATTATAGATTACATCTTTACCCCTCAGCACCGACCATATTATTATCATATACAGATGCTGATTGAGCAGGCTGTCCGGACACGCGATGATCCACCTCAGGCTGTTTTGTGTTCCTAGGGGATAACCTCATTTCTTGGTTAGTCAAGAGACAAGCCACATTATCTTGTCCGAGTGCAGAAGCAGAATACAAAGGTATTGCTAATGTTGTTACTGAGATCTGCTGGCTCCGAAACCTTCTTTTGGAGCTTCGGTGTCCTCTCCGTAAGGTGTCTTTGGTCTATTGTGATAACATATCCGCTATATATCTATCTCATAATTCGGTTCCGCATCAGCGAACCAAGTACATTGAGATGGACATCCATTTTGTTCGTGAAAAGGTTGCTCTCGGTCATGCCAAGGTATTTCATATACCTTCTTCATATCAATATGTGGATATATTCACAAAGGGCCTTCCTAGACAACTCTCCATAGACTTCACATCCAGTCTTAGCGTCGGCCTCCTCCCGCTCTGACTGAGGGGGTGTATTAGCAAGTGCACCATGTTTATATTTATCATATTTAGTGTTCTGTAATTATGGTAGAATTAGGATCCTTTATTGTATAATGATTTCACATTGTACACTTAAATATATTTTGTATTAATGAGAAAGGCTCCTCAAGGGAGATTAATAAAATTCTACAAACAAGATCAATTGATCCTCAGTCTCCTTCTTTCGTCCCTATCCGAAGAAACACTACCAATAGCCATCGAATTGGATACCTCGAAAGAA
The DNA here is from genome assembly GCA_029783415.1 of Anisodus acutangulus. NCBI lineage: Eukaryota > Viridiplantae > Streptophyta > Magnoliopsida > Solanales > Solanaceae > Anisodus > Anisodus acutangulus. The sequence goes on from CM056504.1 coordinate 37,627,432, forward strand.
GTTTGGGATGCTCTCACAGCTTCTCTATCGTCTCCTTCTAACACCCGAATTCTCAATCTCCGTATGCAACTTTAAAACTTGAAATAGAAATTTCACAAACTTGTTTTCCTTCCTTACTATTCTTTTACAAGCCTGAACAATATATATATATATATATATATATATATATATATATATATATATATATATATATAATATAGATTGGGGTGTGTATTTCAATGAGTATTTCAATAAAAGGGGGTGTGAACAAGGTTGTGTAGTCCTACTCAGTACTCCCTTCCCGTTGTAAATCTCCTTATGTTAGTTCTTTCAATCAAATAGCTATCTCCTAGTAAAATAATATATATATATATTTTTTAATCTGGACTCTGTCCAGTCACTAGTCCTTAATTACTATTCATCATCTCTGTCATTCGTCTTTGGTTACTGTTATGTTCTTGACTACGCTATGCTTTTTTATTTTTCCTTCTGAACAGTTCATCTCTTCTTTTAGACCTTACCCCTATCACGACAGTCGTCTTTAGCTACACCCAATTTTCAGGCCAAAACAGTCCTTCAGCGGACATCAACAGGCCAATAATCAACTACCGTTGCCATAGGAATTTACAAGCTAATCCATTGAGGTCATGACGGAATCCAAAGATAACCATATACTAAGTTCAGAAGATAACCATATCCAAGCATATTGCAGTTAAGATTACAACAGTAATTTCTAGATTTATGACATGATTTCTAACAGTAAATAAAGATTCATGATGAAAATAACAACATTATAACAACATTTTATTAACATACTGGTTCCTGCATTTCTACAGGATTTCATAAAAAACATAAACATAATATACATGGTGGAGATAACTACTGAAAGAAAAACTTACATAATTCGAAGTACGGGGAGGTTTCCCTTTCGGGAGTCCCGGAAACTACTGCACACTAAGAGAAAAACTTGCTCCAAAAAAACTATCTTACATATGGTGGTTTATACAGTGAGGGGGAGAGAGAGGGTTTGCATTTTGGGAGTGGAGTCTGATCTTGCTTGTGTCTGATGCTCTCGCTCTATTTTTTCTCTCTATGTTTTTCACTTCTTTCTCGCTCTGTCTAACTTCATCCCAAGAGTCTGATATTTATACTGTCTTTCGGACTTCAACTCCGGACTTCAAAATGTAAAGGAATCTTTAAAGTTTCGGTCGGGTGCGCTGTGGGCCCCACCGTCGCTTTAACTTTGAAGATTTTTTCTTTTCACTTTGTCGTCTTCTGTTGCTGGCATCTGCTTTTCTTAAAGTCTTTTTTTTTTTGAGATGCTGTCCTTGCTGTCTATCATGTCTGCAACTTTCGGCTGCTTTTGGCCAGTCTCTTTCTTTCTTTTTATCTAGCCTTCTGCACCGTTCTTTTTATTTTATGTCGTTGTCTCTGATTTATGTATCTAAATTGTGTAGAGCCACTGAATCAAAACTCATGCCTGAATCGTCGTTTTCATTTGGATCCTGTGCATAATTGGATTCTAGAAACTCATTGTCTGAAATTGTATTTGATACATGATCTACGCTATTTTCGTCTGAATTATTTTCTGTGTCTTGTGCTTGAGTCCTGGAAATCTCTGAATTTATATGTTTATCCTTGCTCAAGGTGTCTGTTTTTTCTCTAAATATATTTTCTAGAGTTTCTTTTATGATCTGTTCTATTTTTTTATTTTGTCTGTGTATTGGTTTGCTCCTTGTCTGGGATATAGATCCTGTCAAAGTTCGAGGGAGCTTGCGTCTGTTTTTTGAGGATTTTTCTTCCTCATTTTCACTTTTTGGCAAAGTGACAGCCCTCAACGGATTTGATGAGTCTTTACCGGCAACCGTTTGCACCGGACTAGTTGTACCTATACCTGGTACAATAGGTTTCTTAGCATTCATAAGGGAACGCTCACCTATCTTATCCATTTTTGAAGGAGATGGAGAACTCTGAGTCTGTCTGAGTTGGAGTTCTAATTTAGAGACTTGTTCTAAGAGATGTATATTTTGTATTTGGAGTTCTTCTTTTGTCTGGTTAAGTCTTTTGAAAGCTTCGGTCATTGTACTACAATGATCGTAGAAAATTATTTTGTCTGTGTCTTTTTGTATTTTGTACTGAGGAGTCTGGGTTTGGGTATATCTTAGTGCTGGGGATATGTAGTAGTTGGGCCCAAGGGTTCCTCGAGCATAGTCTAGAGCTTCGGTGAAAACATTGAAGCCTTTGAACAACGGAGTCTTGAAATCTTTTATAGAATCTACTACTTCCAGCCAAGTTTGAAAAATACCATTTGTTTTTCCATGGACAACAACGTAAAATTTAATTTTTTTGTCCAGGTTCTTTTCATTTAAATAAAAACAAGTACTATTTAGTGTAGCCACAAAGTGACTGGCGTCTTTACGGTTGTGGGCTATCCACAAGTTGTCTATCAGGCATCTCTGCTGTCTGTCTAACACATAATCTGGCAAAACTTTAAATGTTAAGTTAGACTGTGGAAAAGTTACTAAATTATTCTTACCAAAATAAAGTATTTCTAATGTTGGAGTCTCATGAGCAGTTATGGGCCTGAAATTCAGATTACCCAATACTTTTTGTCTATAATCGTCTTGGGGTTTGGCTGGGCCTTTCCCCTTGTCTTTCGGATTAGTCTTTGACGAACTCATTCTGCTAAGAGATAAATAAACTGATTAGTTCGTTATAACCTTTAGCCTACTAAGTTGATCTGCTAAGCTGTTATCATTTCCCTTTATATGTTCGAATACTAAATTATAAATTGATATAGTGTCTAGGAAGTTAAGCCATCGTCTTCGACTACTATTCTTATCATTAATTTTTTGGTTAAATTTAACTATGGCTTCACAATCCGTTCTAATTAGGGCCTCTGGTTTGTTTAGAATGTATAATCTAAAAGCATTTAGACCGTATACTACTGTTAGTATTTCTGCGTCTATGCTACTCATATTTCCTTTTTCTCTATACTTACCGCTTTGGTAAGCGCAAATCTTTTCTGAGGTTTTACTACTATATTTATTTGTTCTAGCTTTTAATACTGCACCCCAGCCTTCAAAACTACCATCTGTTTCTATGATTAAGTAGTCTGTTTCTAAAGGCATACTTAGATCAGGGATGTTCTGGATCTGCTATTTTAGTAGTTTTACTATCTTAATGTCTTCTGCATTGAAATGTTTCTGTCCTGTGGAACCTGTCTTAGAATACAATGGTCCCGCTATCTTTCCTAAGTCTTTGATAAAAGTTCTAGCGTAATTTAGAATTCCTAAATTTTTTTGCAAACCTTAGTGTTGTCTAGCTTATCTGGCATTTCTAATGCTTTCTTCGCTATATGAGGCTGTAACTTAACTTTACCTTCTCCTATAGTTACTCCTAGGAAGTTTATGTATTTTTTACATAACTCCATTTTTTCTTGCTAATTATAATTCCGTTACTTACAAATAGTCTAAAAACTGTCTGTAGATGTCCTAAATGTTCAGTCATATTATTACTGAAAATTAATATGTCGTCTACGTATACTATTACAAATCTTTTGTAATCTCCAAAAATTTCATCCATTTTCTTTTGAAAAATGGGTGGAGCAGTCTTTAGGCCGAATGGCATAACCAACCATTCAAAATGTCCTTCTGGACAAGTGAATGTTGTCCATTCAATACTGGCTGGATGCATTTTTACCTGCCAATATCCTGATTTACAATCAAATTTACTAAATATAGTCTTTCCTTGTATTCTATTAATTAATTCGGACTTGTCTGGCAGCTTATAACCATTACTTCTGGTATTATCGTTTAGTCTCTTGTAATTTATCACCATTCGGGCTTTTCCTCTAACTATTTCCGAATGATTTCTGACTATAAAGGCTGCTGACCTGTGTTTTGACGTTGACCATCTTATAATCTCTAAGTCCATTAATTCTTTAATCTGAAGTTTAAAATCTTCTATGTCTTTGTTAGTTGCTTCTATTGAAGCTGTTCTTATAATATATTCTGGATTTATAATTTCTAATTCACATAATATTTTATTGTTATTCCAGTGTCTAAGAGGTTTTTCTCCTATAATTTCTAATTCATCTAGAATTTTTACTATATTATCTAAATCTGTCTTATCTTTTATTATTCCTATCTTTTATATCTCATTCTTAAAATTATAGAATTCTGTTTCTAAATCTATTAACATATAATTCTTTTCTAAACTTTCATAGTCTTCTTCTAAGATTTCTTCTAGCATTAAGCTTTTATTGCTATTCTGACAGCAATATTTGTCTCCATTGCTGCAATCTTTACAACAACTGTCTTCTTTATTTTTTAAATTTATAGGGGAAATCTGTATTATTTTAGTCTCAGTCTTTTGAGTTTGTACTGGTGTATAAGTACTATTTTTCTGAAATAGTATCCCATCTCTAGTGATGGTACATCTTCCATTATTATCTAATAAGAAATCTAGACCTATTATAAAGTCTGTATTTATATTTAATTCTCTTACTAATATTTTATTCATGCTATAACTAGGATTATAAAATTTTGCACAAGTATTTATAAAGCTAATTGTTGCTTCTTGTAGGTAATATTTGTAGAAGTTATGGGTTCCATCCATCTGCATTGCTGAAGATGGCTTATCTAGTGTTTTTACTAGATGATTAGGAACAATTTTCTTATTTAAAATACTTCTTGTACAACCTGTATCTACTAGTGCTAGTGTAGTAATCTCGTAGTCTTTAATTTTAATCTTTGTTAATAATCTTAGTGAGCTAAACTTCTTATCTTCGTTACATATTAAAGTTTTTTCTTCTGAATTCATTAATTCTGAGGCTACTTCTGTAATTAATTCTCTTTCTAATTGGTCTTCTTCGAGAATCTGATCGTTTTCTATATCTTTCTGTTTTCCTTTTTCTAGCTGAGCTAATCTCATTTCTAAAACATTTATTCTGGTTTCGAGTGTTATTAATCTTATTGCTATAGTTGTATCTTCCTGAATCTGTTTTACCGGTTCTTTATATCCTATAGTAATTCCTAATTCTTTCTGGAGGCAATTTATACAACCTTCCATGTAGCATTTTTTACATTTGGCCCTTTTACTTCTGCTAGGGAACCATTTGCAAATGCAACATGACGTGCTATCTAGACCTTTATTTCTTTCAAATAAATGGTCGCACTCTACTACTGTGTTTACTAGATTATTTAAGTCTTCATTTATATCTAATTGTTCTATTCCTATTTCGTTAATAAACTCGTCTGCTTCTGAGTCTGAAGAGTCTAATTTATTACTTTCTCCTGTATCTATACTTACCATGGAGTATATACTCTCTGTATCTGACATATATTCATCTACATTTATTAACGGTTCTTGGAAGTCTTCTATTAACTGAGAATTTCTAGTATTATTATTAATTCTCTTCGGACATGTATTAGCTAGGTGTTCTATGCTACCGCAAGTAAAACATTCTAATTTGTTTTTGTATGTCCAATCATTTCTATATTTTCTTATATGCTTATTTCTATCTAAATATGGTTTTCTGGCTGATGATTTTCTAAGGTAATATCTTTTCTTCTTATACTTATCATAGTTCTGATATCCATATTTCTTATTTTTTCTTTTATAGCTTTTCCTTTTCTGGGGGTCTTTATCGTAACTCTGTGTAGTATATATTACACTTTTACAGAAGTTCAACTCGTTTTGTTTAAGTTGTTTCTGTATCTGCAAATGAGTACATTTTTCTTGTAATATTTCCATCACATGCTGAATTCTATGTCCTATAGACCATCTAGCGTTTGGGTTTTGTAAAATCTCATCTCGCTTGTTCCAGCGTTCTTCGATTTCTCTACCTAAAGCTCCTGGTAATTTATTGAAAAGCTTTTTACCTAAGTCTTGATCAAACGAATTACCGCTGATCGTACAGTAATAAAAGAAATCATTTAAAAATTTCTTTATGTATACCCAATTACTAATACTTAATTGTTCTAACTTAATCAGTGCATTTCTTTGTACTACTACTAGTCCACTATTTGGGTCTTCACCCGTAATTAGAGTGTGTATCTTATTGGTGAAGTTGTATGGGTTTGACCCCATAGACACCAACTGGTGGAATTCTTCTGGGAAATCTGTTTTATAAGCTTCCCATAAAGCCTTAGTAAATTCTCCTAAAAATGTCTCTAAGTATTTATACATTGTTTCTGGGTCTGTTTCTACGTAGTTTTGTATATAGTCTGCTACCACTATTCCCTTCCATAAATCTATTACGGAGTTCCATCTTTGTGGATCGTGGGCAGCTATATTTAAAATCTTTCCTCTATTCCCTCCTTCATGGAGAGTTATAGGTTCTTCTAACGGCATTCTTCTTCCTGAAGGTTTAATATTTTCTACAGGTTCTCCTACAGTTCTAAATACTCTTCGTCTAGGTATATTACCTGTACTTGTATCTACCGTAATACGTTCTCATGTAGTTCTCTGGAAAGGACTGGAGCTAGATGTGCTAGCTTCCATTAGTTCTTTCTGACTAACTTCGGAGTTTGTCTCAAATTCTTCTTCATTATTTAATGCGAAATCTTTCCATATTTCTTCAAACATTGCTGTTTTTTCTTTGGAAAGCTTTTCTTCTTTATATCCCGCATTATCTGTTCTAATCTCACATGTTTTAAAATGTTCTATTGTTTCTTCTAATTCCATATTGTCTTTTTTACAACCCTTGCATCTGAATAACATCCAGGGTTTTTCTTTTTTCAGGTCTCTAGCCTTTTCTATGGCGATGTCTACTTCATATCCTTCTTGGATTATTTCTATGTTCATAAGATTAATTTCTTCTTCTTCTATTGTACTTTCTTCTTCACAGTTCTTCTGTGGAGTGTAATTATAATCTGTAAATCTTATAGAAGTCTCTCCTTTAAAGTTTGTATATTCTAGGTGTGCGGCTGGCTGTAATACTTTCTTTTTATTATTAAAGTCTTCTAATTTCCATTCTAAACCTACGTATTCTTCAGGTTGGATTTTTGTGGGTTTTATTAAATTAATGCCTTTATTACTCATTAATTCCACTACGTCATTTATCTTTATTTTAAACTTTGTATTACTATTGGTTGTCATCTTTCCAAGAAATCCTAAACATAACAGTAAGTTATTGCCGCTATGCATTTCTTCGTATCCTTTAGTCTGGATTCCGATTTTAATATGTTTACCAAATTCTGCTAAGTTCATTAGGAAATCTGGACTAATGTAGAATATTCCTCCATTATCTGTCATATCTATTTCTGTCATACCGATAATGGATTTCTTCATATCTGTCCATCTGTCATCATATATAACTATGAGGACTTTGCTACCTAAATTCTTTCTAGTTAATCCTTTAATTCCTATAACTATTAATCCCATGTGCATGAGAGTTTTAGTTATCTTTTTTACGTGTTTAAAAGATTTTCTATTTATTAAACTAATATTTCTTGCTGTATTTCCTAATACCGATAGTTGTTCTCTATAATGTCTATATAGCTGAGCTGTAGACGAGAAACGTCCAGCATTGTATAAAGTCTTAGGATTTAGCAAATTCAATTGATTCTGTTGAAAAATACTTATGTCTTTATCTACGTTTATAACTTCGCTAAGTTGTCTGTTTTCTTCTTCAGGTGTCTTCCTGTTTAAAATTCTAGAAAAAAAGTTATTTCCTATTCTATTTTCTGAGCAGCTTATTCTTTGCCTTTCGTCTTCTCTTCCCTGTCTAGTTGTAAAAAAGGTCCATTTTTTGGGTTTTCTTACTATTTTGGCCTTTTCTTTTTGCGGAGTTAATTCTATTTTATTTAACTGATCTATTAGATTATCTATTTGTTGGTTTGCTTGTTTTTCTTTATCTTTTTCTCGAGTTATCTGATCTCTTTCTTTTGCTATTTGAAAAATGTGTTCACTTAACTTGTCTACCCTAGTTGCTACAGTATCTATTTTTCTATGTAGATCTAGTATTAAGGTTGCTAATACTATATTTTGCTGTATAATTACTTGGTCTGCCTTTTGACTAGGTATATATTCTTTGTAATCAGCTGGTAAAGGAATAGATTTTTCTATTATCTTTGCAACTTGTTCTTGAGCACTTACTATTCTGCTCATGAAAGAATTGCTATTTTTAATTCCTTAACTGATTCTTCTAGTTTTAAAAATCTTTCAACAAGCTCTTTTTTAATTTGTTTGTTTTCTTGGCTAACTTTCAACTCGATATCTATTAAATTGTCTTTTAGCACTTTTTCTACGTCTTGTTTTGTAGATAATTTTTTGAAGTCACAGGTGGTTACTAAATTATTTATATATTCTATATTTTGTTCTGATCTTTTAAAGATTCTTTCTTGTTTCTTAAGTATATCTTCTAGTTTTTGTAAGTTATTTGTATAACTATTATTACTTTCTTTTACCTTTTCGCTTAAATTTATTATTAAGTCTACTATAGTATTTAGCTGTTTTTCTTCGCTATGAAGCGTATGTTCTCCTATACTAAAGTTACACTTAATAATACTTTGATCTGGTAAAATTCTAAATTTCTTTTCTGGTAGTATTCTTAAGTCTAAGTAATCTAGATGCTTTAAATGAGCTATTTTTAACCTAAAGTGGTTATAATATTTTCTTTTGTTTGGTAATCTATTCTATGTTTATAGAAATTAATCGTACGTTCTATACCGTATAATTGCCACTTAATACTAGAGGTTGCTTCTTCTATATCTCCTATTATTATTCTTTCTTGAATTATTCTAGATAATACAGTACGTTCTATAGTTAATAATTGAGGTTCTAACTCCTTGCTAAAATGTTCCTGTAGTAATTTAAATTTTTGTACTGGAGATAAGGATTTTAGTTCTAATATGTCTAAACAAGTACTTAAGGCTTTCTCAGCTCTTATATACTCGTTCTTTCTTTTAATATCTCTATAAATAATATTATTTTTTGTTCTGATTTCTTTAGCAAAAGGAAGTTTGTCAAGAAAGGAAAAATTGTAATTTTTGCCACAACTGAACATAAGGAATAAAATTCTAAAAAAATATGGCTATCAGATAACCTACATTTTTAAGCGGAAACAAATAAGTTTAAATTTTAGAAAAAGTTTGAAACAACATCCGATTAATATAACTTTATTCATGTTGGGCTTGAGCAAAGTCAGGACTATCGTATTAATATAGTATTATTCTATGTTTCAATTTATGTGTCACTATTTTGTATTTAGTATGTTCTAAAAAATATGACACATTTATATTTATAAATAATTTAACTTTATGATATGATTTATAACCACACACTTATACGAATCTAATAGCTTAGTTGGTTGACTTGACTAATTGAACTTTCACCTTGTTGGTGAGGTTTCGAATCCCACATTATAATCACATATTTCAAAAGTACTCAAATGATGCACACAAATTGGACGGAGATAGTATGTAACTATTTTCCTACACGTTTAATGATAGAAAAAAACTGTCGTGCCAAACACACCCTTATATATATCTCTCTCTCCTTTTCTTTTCCCAGTTTCAACGTCGCCCCACTACGATTCGATCTCTGGAACAAAAAAAAGTTATCACCAAGGGTAAGCTAGAATCATCTGTCAAATTGCATTGTGTTTAAATGCTAGTAGTAGTTAATTTAATTTTACAACAACATATCCAGTGAAATCACACGAGTTTTGAGAAATTAGAATTGTTCTGCGTACACTATACCCTCCCCAGATTTATCATTTGATTGACTTACATTTTTTTTAATTGTCTTATAGTTGGGGTTGGAATCATTTTCAGTTTAGATGGCGAGCCGAGGTCCAGTCAGAACAAATAACTCAGCACTCATTGCTATGATTGCTGATGAGGTAATGAATCTTTCACTACAAAAGCAATGTTCTTTCATATGTATAATGTATCTTTAGAATTGATATGCTTTGAATATGTGACCTAAAACAATTTTTGAACTACTTAGAAGCGAATCCACGATTTGAAGATTATGGATTTTTGTAGAGACTTCAAGTTAATATAACATAATAATTGGATTTACAGTCACATATTTATAAATATTAATGAATTTCTAAACAGAAATATAGTGTCAGTGCAAAAGTTATTGGGTCCTGTGAACCCATAAAATATATATAGATCCGCCACTGGAACACGTTCTCCGTTACAATGAAAATTTTCTTACGTCAAGGGGATTCAATATTATATATATAGAGAGAGATAGATAGATAGATTATTTTTTCCTGTTTGTGCAGTATAATTTTTCAAAATGAACTCATTGAAGGCTTTCCGGTGCAAATCTGGATAAGTCGAGCCGTGGACTTTGGGTATGGGAAGCTTAAAGCAAAAAGAAAAAAAAGTTGATGTTTGGTCTCTTTATCATTTCTGGTTAATGAGCTTTATCAGTTCTTTTTCTTGTTTTATTATTGGATGCTTTTATATTTGTGTAATATATGTTGGTGCTTTATCATTTTTGTTCTTGTCCAAGGTTTTTACGACTAATTTCTGAACTGCTGATCTATAACAAACGTTTAATTTATTGATTTTGGATGGCTTTGGTTAACTCTGCCTCTGCTCTTTCTTGTTTTTCGCCTGAATGGATTCATAGTAGTAAATGATGGTGTATAAACTGAATTGTGTCATGGGATTGAATATGTTCTCTTATATCTTACTAACCAACTACAATGTGGAAATAGTAGGCATCAAGTAAGCACCCAGGGGTGTGTCCTAGTGATCAATGAAGTGGGTTGAAAACCATGAGGTCTTAGGTTCAAATCCCGACAGACAAAAACACTAGGTGATTTCTTCTTATCTGTTCTAGCCTTGGTGGACAGAGTTACCTGGTACTGTTGCTGGTGGGAGGTGACAGATATCCCGTGCAATTAGTCGAGGTCCACGCAAGCTGGCCCAGACACCACGTTTATAAAAAAAATGTAGGCATCAAGTATACTTTAAGTGTTATGGTACCTTCTCAACAAGTCAATTCCTTTTATCTTATAACAATCACAGGGAAAGTTTTGGAATTTAAATTCATATTCTCATTAGTGTACTTGCTCACTTGTTAAAGGCAAAGCTATGCGGAACATGTTTCTATTTCTGATGTTCTGAATTTGCAGTATAAATGCATTGCATGCAGCAGAAATTGATGTCTGCTTGTCATCCTGAAGCTTTTAGATGATTAAATGCTTAATTACATTTAAATGTATTGAGATTTGAGATAAATAGACATTCATCTGATGGAAATAACTTGTTAATGTAGGATACAATTACTGGATTTTTATTGGCAGGAGTTGGCAATGTTGATTTGAGGAGGAAAACTAACTATCTAATTGTGGATTCAAGTATGCTTTCAACTTTTGATTCTCTCCTAATATTTTGATTTAATAGCTGAAGAGATTATGAAATAAAGTAAATCAAGGTTCCTTGATTAGGATTGTTAAGTTCTTGTCAGTAATGGAGCTCTTTCATTTTGTATCACTCTACATTATTTTTGAAAAAATAATGTAATTTATACTTCCATTTCTTATGGTTTAGAAACAACGGTGAAGCAGATTGAAGATGCTTTTAAAGAATTCACCACAAGGGAGGACATTGCAATTGTGTTAATCAGCCAATATGTGAGTTTTTATTCTATTTTGTCTCTTTGTTTTATGGCAGCATGCACGCCATCATTTCCACCGCTGGTTATAACTTTCTCATGCAGAACGTTGAACATTAATTATCATTTTAGTGTATTGGAGGTGTATGATAGCTTGATGTAAGAAATCTAATTAAGAAGTGGACGATCAATTGTAGTCGGTGTGATGTAGGAAGTTAAGCTTCATTTTAATCTTTATGTGCTTCCGCTGCTTGCCTGGTATACTTAGATTTGCAAAGTCAACCTTGAATGGCATCTAAAAAGCAAAGTTGAGGAGTCATTACCATATAATGCCAATTTCTATGACTGCAATTACCAAAGACCTTTGGTTGACATGAGAGGTGGAAGGCTGGAGGAAAGTGAGCAAAGAGGAGTGTCATTTGTCTAATATGAGATTGTCCTCTGCAATTTGACAACAATGAGGACATAAATTACTTGTTACTTTCACCAAGCAACTTGGGAGAAAGTACAAACACTTCATATAGTAAAAGTGGCCAAGGATTTGCTTTCTGCAGTCAAAATATTTCGGTCATAGTTCAAATCTACTAAAAAAAGGCGGCCCGGTGGACTAAGCTCCTATGCGCGGGGTCCAGAGAAGGGCCGGACTACAAAGGTCTATTGTACGCAGTCTTACCTTGCATTTCTGCAAGAGGTTGTTTCCACGGCTTGAACCCATTACATCCTGGTCACATGACAGCAACTTTACCAGTTACTCCAAGGCTCCTCTTCAGTTCAAATCTACTACCGGTAACTAATATCGTGCATTAAGGTGACAGTAATCAATTTGACATTATGGAACTTTGGTTTTGTTTTCCTCATATATTACCAATTTGTATGTCGTGCCTCGGCGTGTCTTCAGGGCAACTAGCTACTCCTCGTTTGCCTCTATTCTAGCTGCTTAGGATATAAGAGCTTGCTCCCACTTTGCATCAAACTTTTAGCTAATATAACCCCTTGTTTTTCAAATTCAGGTTGCAAACATGATCAGATTCTTGGTTGATAGTTACAATAAGCCTATTCCAGCCATTCTGGAGATTCCTTCAAAGGACCATCCATACGATCCTTCTCACGACTCTGTTCTTTCACGAGTGAAGTACCTCTTCTCTACTGAATCAGTGGCATCTGAAAGACGATGAGTGAAAAATGGTTTATATATGTAATAAGCGCCAATCATTATTTCACCATTTTATTATGTATCTTCTATCATCATGATCCTAAGATTTGTTCCTTAAATCTTTTTTGTGTCTCAACTCTCTTTAGTCGTTCAGCCACTTGTATGCTGCATCTTTTTTCACCGCTTGAGTGAATAATTTATCTTTGTAATAAGTTGAATGTTGGCCTCTCTACCGAGTTTGCGCGTATTATACAATTGATTTCGGGAAGGAATTTTATAGAACAACAAAAATGTACTGTATACTTTCTGGATGCATTTTGTTTATGGATATGGTTAGAGTTGAGTCGTACTCAGAATATAGTCCATTGACATGCCTTTTAGACGGATTGATTTAGTTTATCCAATTTGTAACTCTTAAATACATTATACATAATTCACGAATTTGTTCAAGTTTGGCGAGGAATTACATATTTATAGATCAAAATTGACACTATACATGAGGGGTTAACTACGAGGATGGTTATTCATTTTTCAAGTTATCGCGCAGAAGTTACTAAACTATTTTTTCAACTGAGTCACTCAACTTTGCTTAAATATTACGCAAAGTAACCAAGCTATTTTTTCAACTTAAAAAAGTCATTCTCCGCCCAAAGATATGATTATAACTAGTAACTTTGTGTGATACTTGGGTGAAGTTCAGTGACTTTTTATTTAAAATAATAATTTAATCACTTTTTGTGACACTAGGCAAAATAAAATGAATTTTCAGTATAAAAGATAGTTTAGTGACTTAGTGCAATACAATGAAGTTTTTTTATGGGAGAAGTGCACCAGTAGCCTTTTTTTGGGCCGTTGTTTAGGTTTTAACCAGAATTACACATTATTTAAAGCGTAGTCAACACTTAAAAAAGGATAGTTCCCGCTTCTCCTCCTCTTCTTCTCTTTTTCTATATCGTCTTCTTCCTAATATCTACATCAACAAGGATTTTAGCTCGCAACAAAGCATAATTCGCAGATCGTATAAGTTTTGCCACCTTATACTTAAGAGAGTACCAATTGAAGTTTGAATAACAAAATTCAAAATCAAGAACACAAAGTTCTGAAGTTTAAACAATGAAATTCAACCTTAAGGATACAATTTCATGATATGCATTGTTTTAGTCACCAAATTATAAGAAAACTATTCACTACTACTGCTATATCGTTCTTATTCTCCTTATTCTTTCTTCTTCTCCAACGGTCTAAAATTGGAACCACAACAACTGAACTTCAAGACACACACTTGAAGTTTGAACTACGCAGTTCGAATTTCAGGACATAGTGTTCCAAAAGTTTCATCTAAAAAATAGGATTTTAGGACGTAGAGCTGAGATTTTGAATTGAAATCTGAAGTGTTTAAGAAAACAAAAACTAAACTTAAGAACATAATATCCTAAAGTTTAGAAAAAAGAGGTTCAACTTAAGGCATAATTTCTGAAGTTTTGAGTTGCAAAACTAAATTTTAGAATACAATGTACTGATATTTGACGAAGTGCATAAAAAGAAGTATCTTCCTCTTTCTTAAATTAAGGTTAAACATTAAATAGTTTACAAGCGCTGACTTAAGACTTAAAAAACTGTCGAAATGGTTACCTGGTGTCATTTCCACGTTTCTAAAGTTTACGTAAGTTATTTGCGTTATATTAGAACTTTTACATATTTCAGAAATAACAGATTATTTAATATAGCCAAAATAATTAAACATGAATAATGTCTCGAAAACTTAGGTCTCTTTCCCAGATGGTAATAGACCACTAAATTAGAAATCGAATGCTAGAACACCGTAAAAAACATATTCTTAAGATATGTTTAAGATATAATTATTTTTGGAATATTAATAGTTGATCGTATAAGTATAATACAAGTAATATTTCTTTGAACATGCACGACTATTATTAATTAATATACAAAATATTGACAAAACTTATGATATATTCATGATATGTTGAGAATATAAAAAGATTATACCATAATCGTGAAAAGCTTAAAGAAAAAATTTGTGCATATATATAGTATATGTGTATTGAAGCATATCCGACTACATCAACTTCACTTGAGAATATTTAAATATGTTAACTATATATAATAAGTATGCTATTAAATGCATATAAATTAATAACGATGTGAATTACATCTAAAATGAACATTTTTACACCGGTAAATATACACATAATAATACTAAAAAACATTATAACTATATAAAAATAATGAGTCCTTAATTTGAATAGCCAAAATAAGAAAATATTTGATTCTGGTAATTTGGACATAAAAATCTTAACATATCGCTTGAACAATGGCTCGTCTATTTTTAGTTTTCAATGAAAGAATGTTTAATATGTATGTCAATGTGATAATGTTATATGTTACTCTTATTCTAAAATGTAGTGCAACTACAAGTATGGAAAAAAGGAAGAGAACAAATCATCTGCCTATTGAAGATTAATAGCTATTTATGAAACTTGAGATGGGACCCACACAAAGTATAGTCCATTCATTTACTTTTATTTGTCCATTATTAATTTTACACACCCCTTTAAAAAAAAAAGTACATAATTTGCTTAATTTTAATGAACTTAAAAAATAATTTGAAATAAGTAATTAATACTCTGGGTAAAATAAGAAAAAAGAAATTGTCATTCTCTTGATATTCTAAAACTGACGTGAAAATCTATTTTTAGTATGATGGACAAGTAAAAATGAATGAAATGGACGGAGTATAAAATGTTTGGATTTGAACCAAAAAGAAAAGAAAAGAAAATGTTTAGGAGGAGTGAAGGAGAGACTGAATTGAAAATGGAAATATGATGAGTTTAGAAACATGGTCTCACATGCAATGATAAAATGTTACTATTAAATATTTCCGCTCAAATTTAGAAAGAGTTTTTGAGTGTGTTCTATTCATATAACGTCAACTTAGTAAAATGGTAAGTGAAATGTCACAATCCTTTCTCCCACCACCATAATCCCCAAAATGGTAAGTGAAATGTCACAATCCTTCACCCCAATATTTTTTCTTTTGATTTTTTGGAAAGCAGTTTCTGCAACCCAAAATGTTGCACCATTTGTTTTTTTTGGTGATCTTGCTAAGTGATTTGCTCCTTTCTATTTCACTACAAATATAAGAAGCACACCTGGATAATATATTTTACCATGTATTTTTTGTTAAATTATAGCAATTTCTTCCAATCCAATAGATCAATTAAGATACAATGTTTATAATGTATTTGTTTAAGCTCAATTATTTCCAGTAGAAATTTCAAATTTCCAACTCAAAAAATTTATGACTATGCAATTTCTTCTCCAAGAGTTCATTGACAAAAAATTAAATAATAAAAAGATTAGTACAAAAGCAAATAGAAAGAAAATTCGAAAATCATCCTTGTAAACTTCCAGACACTCCACATATAGTTAAAAATAAAATTGACCCTTTATTCATTATACACCAATTAAAATGTAAATAAATAGTAGTAGTAGTAGTAATTAAATAGCTCTACTATTATGATTATCACAAATGTTAAAATGTAAATAAATAGTAGTAGTATTTAAATAGCAGTATTATCACAAATGTAGAAAGATAGTAGTATAGTGGTGGGCCCAAAATGGCGGCAGATGCTCAATAAGGTCCCCATCAAATTTTTTTTGCCCAAACGTGGGTCCTAGAGGTTCCACATGTCATGTACAGCCTACAACAAACATCACCAGCTTTTGAGAGTATGTAAAGGTCCCCAAAGTTGGATATATTTACCAATTTATACAAAGATAACCAATGAAATAATTTTAACTATTAAGGGCAAATTGGTCAATTCATCTTGACGGGAAGCTGCTCTCACTACCTTTTATTAATATTAGTAAATAAATAAATAAATAGTAAATAGTAGTAAAAGTAAAAAAAAAAAAAAAAATTGTGCAAGTTAGAGAACAATAATTTTTTTATCATCTGATTCAAATGGCATCCTTATAATTCTACCTGTTATGTGTCAGTTTATACTAGTTTGCGTTTAGGTTTATATCAGTTGTATATAGGGGTATTGGAGTCTTCTATCAGAATAGATTAGAGATAATTTCTCATACAAAAAATTATAAAAGTAAAATAAAATATATGAAATAGAAAATTTGAGAGGAGATGAGGGTAAGTGGTGGGATGGGGTGGGTGGGGTTTGGTGGAGCGGTGGTGGGGTGGGTGATGGTGTGAGGCAGGGGTGTACACAAGATGTTTCTTAAACAATGTCGACATTTAATGAAGTGAAAAAAAATTACTATAACAATGTCATAATTTAAAATAACACAATTCAAGCGTAATATTACAACTCTCCTCGACGAGTTCGCATTTTTTGAAACACATCCACAATAGACTCATTGAAAATGTTATCAAAATAATTCATTTTCTGTAAAAGACACCAAAAAACCACTCAAAAACTTATTATTCCTTTGATTCCGTAAGTCGGTCTTAATTATTTGTAAAATTAAAATATTTGGCATTGGTCCATTTGGTTTTGCTACTCCATTTAAGGGCAGAGTCGAGGGATCAATACTAGGTGACTACAATAACTTTTCTTCCGAAGAAAGCTAAAAAATGTTGAATGACCTTAAGCGGTTCGAACTCTCGACCTAAATGGTTAAACAGGTGCCTTAACCAGCGCGCCAACAAAGCTCTTGATGTCAAGCAATGTCATTTATAGCATATAATTTTTTTTTGATGGGCAGGTCTTTTAAATATATAAGTAAAAAACGTTTTTCGGCAAGCGATGTCGCATGACACCCCTTGCCTCAATGTGCGTCTGCCCCTTGGTAGGGGTGGGTGAAGGTGAGGTGCATTCGAGGGTGATGGTTAGTCGGTGCAATTTGGTTGGGTATAAGTGGGGTGGGTGGTGTGTTGGAATTGATGGGGTCGAGTGGGTATTTTTCAAAAAATGTATTCTACTAACCAACCGAACATGAGAGAATAAGTAAGAAATACACCTATTTTTCACTAAGGCTGAAGTCATCAAAAGACCCTCCAACTTGGTCGTATATTCCACTTAAACCCTCCAACTGAGACCTCTACCATCTGAACCCTCCAGGATCACTTTTAATGTGTCACTTAGACACAATTTGTTGAGCTGGAACAACATGTGTAGTACACCGCCCCAAAGGGCGTGAGAAGCCATTTTCCCCTTTTTATTTTTTTTAGAAATATTGTAAGTAGACTTGTCCATCGGGTCGAGGACCCGCCTGACCCGACCCGAAAAAACCAGGGCCAAGATCAGTTTATATCTGGCCCGTGAGCCACCTGACCCAAAAAAGCGGGGACCCGATCATATGTAGGGTCGGGCCAGGATCAGAATTTTTTACCCGGCCCGATCATCGACCCGACCCCGACTCGCGTGACTTTACCCTTCACTATATAAGTGAAGGGTTAACCCCTCAGTAGGAGCCTTCACTGCAAACGATGAGTTCGCCGGAGCCGATAGAGAAGAAGACAGCAGCGTCACCTCAACGGCAATGCCGGAGCGACCCCGGAGACCCAAAATCCGGCTAGATCTACAAAATGTAAACAAAAATATTCCAGACGGAGCTGTCGGCTACTCCAGTTCATCGAAGTTTCAAGCTCCTCGCTGGAGCAGCGAAGAAAACAAAGGAGGGGACGACTGGTTATGGCGGTGGTTTGTGGCTAATGAGACAGTGGTGAGGGGGATGGTTTTGGTGGCAATGGTGTGCGATGTGACCGCGTGGGGGTTCGCCGGAGAGGAGGACAGAACACTGATAGTGGTCGTTGGAGTTGTGAGGGGAGGGATTGTCGTTTGGTTACAGTTGAGAGAGGGGTTGTGCGTTGGGGTTCGCCGAAACTTGGAGCTTCGGCGGTGGCTGCGTGAAGATGGGGAGAGAGAGGAGCCTTCTAGGGTTTTATCTTTTGAGGGAAAGTCCCAATCTTAAGTGTGTAGGTATTATTTTGTTTTATAGAGCGGGTCAGGGCCGACCCGTGACCTGTAGGGTCCCCGAAGGGTCAAGGCTAGGGTCGGAAAATTAAAAATAAAACAGGGTTAGGGTCGGGCAAGCAGGAAAAAAAAGTCACTTGACCCGGCCCGACCCGAGCGACAAGTCTAATTTGTAAGTAAAAAAAGAAAAAATATTTTAAACCTAAACAATATATTGCCGCCGCCGCCGCCGTCCCCCACTACTTATTTCAAACTTAAATCTCCTAATTTTTCTATCTTTTTTCTTGTTTTTGATCTATTTTGTTCTTAGGTTTAGATTTCATGTTGGTTTAGATTTTAATGACAGAAGAAACGAAGGAGGGAGAGGTATGGTAGCAACGCCCAACGACAGTTCCATTTTTTCGGCGAGCATCGTTTGAAAGGCCAAGGGTGAAAAACGAGGTGGTGTGTGAAGGAGATGATGGTTGGAGAAAGAAGGGGAAGGAGAAGTGTGGGCGGCGGCGGCAATGGCGACAGATCTGGAAGAAAAACGGGGTGGTGTAGAGAGGGGAAAGAGCTCTAGATGGTGGTGGCGTCGGCGGTCAGTCGACAAGTAAACTATGCCAGTCGCCGGTGGTCAGCTCCAACGAGGCAGAGAAACATACGAGTGGAGAAGAAAGAGGGGGGGTTTCATTTTTGTATCTTTTAAGTTAAATCCACGTGTCATTGTTTTATTTGTTATTTTAGCGTGTGAATTACACACACCTGTGTTGTTTAGCTACATATTAATTTTGTGTCCAAGTGGCACATTAAAAGTGATCCCGGAGGGTACAGATGGTAGAGGTATCAATTGAAGGGTCTAAGTGAAATACACAGACAAGTTGGAGGGTCTGTCGATTACTTCAGCCTTTCACTAACCAAACGAACATGAAAAAATAAGCAAGAAATTCACTTATTTTATGGAAAAACATTTTCCTCCATACTAAACACACCCTGTGTCAATAATCCCGAAACCAAACCCTTCAAATTTAATTCCTGAATCCGCCTTAGCCCCAGCCCAACCTTCACCTATCCCATCTCCGAAAAAGATAAGCGTCCAAGATATAATAATGATTGGCCATATACTATTTGTATATCAATAATGTATACAGGTAAAAAAATACTTTACCAATCTTATTGCTTGTGGAAAACGTTGCATTCGTTTTTCAGTTAAGGAAATGGAATTCCAAAATTTGAAAAACCATACCTCAAATGGAACAAAGAGCCTTTAAGAATAGGCACAACCAAGAAAAAAAGGAAAATTGCCTCATTGACTTTCATTCACTATTAACAGTCATTGTAGGTCCATTTTGTGTACAACAGAATCAAGACTAGCATCTTTTGAACTCAATATATTATCTTTCTACCAGCATGCAAAATTTACATGACCTCACCATAACTCCCGAATATTAGAAAGGAGAATGGATTAAGTGATTACAAAGAAATGACGAAAAAAGTTGATAGAAAATGTACTAGAAAATTAAACATCTATGATATATATGTATATGGTTAGCTTTGTAGCTTTGGCAGTTAGGATGAGAGTGCAAGCTCGGCCCATGCCAAAGACGATGCCTTGAGCTCTGCAGTTATGGATGTGTCAATGTCGCTTTCCAACATAGCACACATATCTTTCATCGAAGTCCTGCTACTGGAATTTGGGTGGAAACAGAGATTCACCAACTCACAAATCACTTTGAGGTCTTCATATTTGAAATGTTTCAACTCGGGATCTACGACATATGGCAATACTTCCGGCACTTCAAGGAATTCTTTGGCCTGCCACATCAAAGTCAACTTGAGATTTCATAAAGGGACAATTAAATTTTTGGACCGCTCAAAAGAATACTAGCCAGCAAATGCATAAGTTGTATATTACGTATAAATATACATTGTATAGAAAATATTACATATATATACATAATCAGTTTATAGGTTTTGCACATTTTGGCTAGCGCCCGATGGGCCAAAAAGGAAAATAGCCCTAATGTTTTTGCACGAGTCCAGGTTCTACATAGAAAGTTTTATCATATACAAAAGCTTCTCATGCAGAAAGAAGTGCTTACCCAATCTACTAAGCACCCTTTGTCTTTGCAATATGGAGGTCTCCCACTGATTATTTCAAGCAGTAGTACTCCAAATGCATACATGTTACCCTGGATGTCAAGATGACGCCTCTCTAGAGAATTTGGAAGGACACATATTGCTCCTTCACTACTAATAGCACCAGAATTCTTTTCTGATCTAGCAATTATTGATTTCCAACTTTCAAAATCAACAAGCTGCACCGGATAGACAGACTGTCAACTAGAAATTTTAAGACTAAATTGGTTTTGCAGCACTGAATACAGAAATATTTCACTTACCTTGGGAGAAAAATCTTCTGTGAGATATACAGAATTTGAATTCAGTTCCGATATGGTAAATGGTGGGTCAAGTTCTGAATGGAGATATTTTAGTCCTTTAGCGATGCCAATAATTATTTTCATTCGCCGCGTCCAAGATAGTTGGCATCCTTCTCCATCTGTTATTGGTTCAAAGGATTTGGATTTCAGCCTCTAAAACATACTGTAAGTGCATTTGTAGAATAGTTAATTCTACTTACAATGAAGGTGTTCATATAATGTCCCGTTAGATGCATACTCAAACACCAACATCCGTGTGAAGGGACTGCTCTCTCTGCAGTAACCTAGAAGTTTCGCAGTGTTCTCGTGATTTATTCTGGCTAATTCTGCTACCTAAATTTGTAAGAACCATAGAAGTTAAAGCATTGCAGCAAAGATGAAAATTTTTGGTACTTTTATTGCACACGAGAGCTTGCCATTATGAGGAAATAATAAGTTTCACCTCTTTCTGAAAATAAAGTTCTAGATAGGCGGTCCACTGCTCTTCTTTGATACAAAGGGAAATTACAGCAATTTCAGGTCCGCCTTTCATGGTTCCTTTGTAAACCAAGCTGTCCGGTGAGGATCCAATAATATTGCTGAAATCTTCACAAGCTACCTCCAGTTCTTGTCTGCTATAACTTAGAACGTCCTTTAGCATCTCGGTATCTAACAGGAATATTCGTTATTAATAGAAATACGACGCATAATTAGGGATAATTACATTTTTGGACCGCTCTAAAACATATACATTAACATAACAGCCGGTAAATGTATATGTTTTGTATATTCAGTACAAATATACATACAATATACATATAATATACATAATCCGTGTATAGGTTTTTGAATATTTTGGCCGACGGGCCAAAAATCCCGCATAATTAATGCTTCTGAAATCGTAATTCTATATGAAAAAGAATTAAGGCAACAAAGAATCAAATAATGCTCATGATTAAAGGCACTTCTTAACTATAAATGCCAAACTGAAATTGCATGAAAACTCACCTACATAAACTGTCATATGGTCTTTCTCACTTGCTGATTTCTTCCAAGGGATGATAATTGAAGATTTGTTCTTACATTTCTGAATGGCAGTCAGAATAGCCACAAGTAAGAGAGAACCTGCAATAACTCCTGTCGCCAATTCTAACACTAAAAGCCAGGTAGGTTTTGAAGAAGACTGATGTCTGGCTCTTCCTTCAACAGACCGATGCTTATTATTGATCTGTACTGAATGGTGTTTGGCAGGTGGAGTGCCTTCTGTAATGAAAAAGTTATAATAATCAATTCGGTCCTATTAAACTTGATCTGTTTCATAGAAGTTGTCTAGCAGAATTACATACCGCATAAAGCAGTAGAGCGCTGCTTGGGATCTTTTGCTTGAAGGCAATTTCCTTGAAAGCTAGATCTGTAGCAAGAGCAAATTAACAGGAATTTAGAAATAGAAATTAGAGTATAAAAAGCGCTTGTAGATCAGAATTAAGAACTATACTTTGAAAGGTAATTCAGACACTTTGGTATGCTGCCAAAGAAGAAGTTGAAGGAGAAATCAGCAACTTTCAGTTGAGATAAACGACAAAGACCAGTAGGTTTGGCACCGGAGACATACCTAAACAAAAACAAGAGAAGGTTACAAAGAGACCAACGGTGAGATAAAACTTAAAGAGATCTATATAGAACAATAAGAAGTTCAAGCAATCATAGAAGGCTTTTCTAGAAAAATATACAGAATATTGCCGAGATAATTCGTGATGACTTTTGAATATACATGTTGAACTCTTTAAGATTCCATTACACTCGTTGTTGTTGTCAATTTTAAGGGTACCGCATAACCAAGTACTTAACAGAATGTCGACCACTTCATCCACATCCCCGCCACACAACACTCACAAGTCACCCCCAGGTGTATGAAGGAAAAAGTGTGAAGTTTCTAGGAGAACAATAAATATATTACATTAAGTTCAAGTGCAATAGACATATATTGCAACAGAAGTCCAGCAATATCAATCAAGACAACAGAAAATATTAAACATTAGCCATAATCTTTCAATTTTAGGACTCTCTAAACATCCAGACATATGGCAGCCAAAAATATGGCAGCGTAAATCATACGCTAATTGAGATACTATGGGTTCATTAGAAGATTAGAAAGATAATATAAATTTAATCAAGCTTCAAATATCCCAAAAATTTCAAATGCAACAGCAAATCATATAGTAAAGTATAGTTAGAGGCTTAAATAGCAAATCATAATGTGATACCCACATAACAGCAAATCCAAAGATTAAATAAACGCATTAAACTGAAAAAAAAGAAGAAGAGAAAAGCGCTGTCCATATTCAACTTACATTCCACGCGCACTGGATGTTAAATTTGAGCCATTACTGGCAGGCAGTGTTCCTTTGAGCTTATTTCTGTCCAGACGAAGTTCCTGAAGGTATTTCAAATCACCGAGATCAGAGGGCAATTTACCCGTCAATCCATTGGACTGAAGGTTTCTGCAAGAGACAAAACAAAACTAGAAGAGATAAGGGAGCTTCACGGAAGTCAAAAAGGAAAGTCCACATACAACAACGAACACTCAAATTGGACTAACATTTTAATAATGTTTGACAAATTGCCAAGCTCGATAGGAATTGGTCCTATGAGCTGGTTAGAACTTAAATCCAAGACCTTTAAGTTTTTCAACAAGCCAATCTCCCTTGGTATTGTACTAATCAATACATTTCCATGCAATATCCTGCATATCACCAATACATAGGATTAAGCTTTTATCAAATGTTTTACGCACCGGAGTTAGATAAATTATTTTTTCATGGAAGAAATAACTTACAATTCTTGCAAAGAAGAGATAAAATGCAAGTTCGGCGAAAGAAAACCCTTCAAAGAAGCACCAGAAATATTACTGCAAAAATTACAAAGACAGGAGAAGGTGTAAATTCATATTAAAGGCTACTAATATGTATCAAAAAGCAATGCAATAAGTTGCATCCAATTGGGAAAAATCAATTCAATAAACAAATACAATCAGACCTCTCTATACCAGTCATCTTTTATAACAAAATTACACTATAACTTGTGTTTTTTGTGGAACCTATCTTTCATGCTACTCCCTCTATCCCAATTTATGTGATATTTTTTGTTTTTCAAAAGTCAAACACGAACGTCCTTGACCGTGATTATCCGTATGTCATTTAAATATTTTAAATTATTAATTATTGTGACTAATAGTACTTTTTATGTAGTTTCTAAATATGTAAATTATATTTCAAAAAACTTAAAGATTATATGTCTGAATTCACGGTAAAAATAACAAAGTTTGACTCTCGAAATTCGAACTGTATCACATAAATTGGGAGTATGTTATATTATATCGGGAACAAACGATGCTGTTATAGACAGGTTTGACTATGTAACGAAAATGAGAACGAAATTGTCATAAGCAAAAGACATTTTCTCACATTTTTACGACATGATCTCGCGCCATTGAACAAAAAATTCCAGACCACTCACAAGGATCTGAATCTAAGGCATTCCAATTTGAAAATACCAGATGTGGGTCTTCATATATAGCTTCCCTGAAATTCTTTAAAGCATAAACTGCAAAAAAAAAAAAAAATACTTCCCATTACTGGTATGAAGTACCAAGTACTTTGCATTAGCATTTCATCAATGCAAGATCTTTACTAAACAACACCATACAACTCCCTACATTGTCCTTAATTATATACTAATTACAACAACATACCCAGTGAAATCACACAGAGTGAGTCCGAAGAGGGTAGAATGTACGCTGACCTTTACTCTACCCTCAAGATGAGAGGTAGAGAGACGGTTTTCGGTAGACTCTCGGCATAAGAACAAGCCAATTAAGCACTAATTAAACTTCACAAATCAATCAAATCAAGATCTAAGCAATAAGAACAAGTTGAATTTGATGACACATACCTTCATTTGATGGAAAAGCATCACATGTCAGAAAAATCAGTCCAACAGTTACTAAAACTCCAAATAAAACCCAAGTTCTCATTTTTTTTTATCTTCTTTAAGTCCTCAAAGATTAAAAATGCATAAAAAGACCAATGCTTTACATACACCCAGAGCTGAAAGAACCCATCAAAATAACATTATCCAAATACTTATAAGACACAAAAAATAAAAATAACCAAAGTTGGAGAAATGGGTTTATCAAGAAACAGAAAGAAAAAACAAAGTAGTAGGCGCTGAAAAGACAAATTTTTGTTTGTTCGAATGAGGAAAAAACTAAGGAAATACAGAGAAAGCTTAAGTATAAATTTGAGATTGTACTAATATGTAACAGCCCAAGTTGAAAGAAAACTATTAGGCTCTAAAAACATTACGTTGTTTTAGTTTGATTTAGCATAGAATTTAAGAAAAGATTTTGAAATGTATAATCTAAAAAAATCTTTTAGATATTTATGTGAATAATAATTATTTAATAAAATTAAATTATTTTTAAATATAAAAATATATCAATTTTTTTAAATAAATAACTAAGAAAAATAAAACAATATTTTTTAGGACGAGAGTACTATTTAGTGTGTCAAGTAGCCTAGTATAGAAGACTTGGGTACAAAGATAGTTTGGTGTCATATCAAGAAAGCAGATATATTTTTTGGGAAAAAATGCAAGTAAAAAGGAGAAATTAAACTGAAATGCAGATGCGGAGAAGTGAAAAAAACTGTATAGAGGGAGAGAGAGCGGCGGGGAAAAAGGAAGTGGAAACAACAAGGTGTATGTGGGTTATTTGTTGCTTGATTCTATGATTTTAAATTTTGCGGTATTTTTTTCCTTTTTCTTGCTTCTTTTTTTTATTTATTAAAAGTTTCATCCCTTTTTAGAATAATTGTTTAGTAAATAATTTTTTTATTTTTTCTTGTAATTTATAGGTAGGCGTTTGACCATTGATTTTGTGGAGTTGAAGTTGTGTTTCGTTATATTTTTGCTAAAGAATATTTGGAATAATGATCATGTACTTAAATATAACTTCAAAAGTGAAAAATGAGTTGGAAAAAAGTAAAAGCAGGTTATAAGTTTAAATTTAAATACAACTTCAGATTGAATTTACAATTTTCATGGTCAACTACTGATTTTAAAATAAAATAAAAAAGTATTCCGGAAAAAAGTGAATAACTTTTATGGCCAAACGAATTTCTAGATTATTTAGATTACGGTTCAAATTTTTCTTTTTTGAGAAAATTAAAAATTGTATGAAAAATATTAGATCACTGTCTAAAATTTTGCAAGTCAGTGCAATTATTAGACGACGATTTAATGTTTTTGTCGGTAAGATTTAACAATATATGAGCAAATATAAGACGCGAGTCTAATTTTGTACAAAAGAGTAATTTCTGAAAGTCTATACTTAGACAACTTTTAAAAATAAAGACAACTTAAATTATAAACCTAAAAAGAGAAATTTACCTAAAACAGCATTTTGTTATCATCTTTACTCTTTTTTTTTTTTTGGGAAATTTATAGTCAATGTTAAGTGTAAACTACATTATTTGAATAACTGCATTTTCTCAAAGTTTTAGAATGTTTTAAATGATAGGCTCATTGCTTGGACTTGTAACTATTATATTCTTTTCAAAAAAAACATTGGAACATTAATTTACTTTTCCTTGTCTGATATTTTAGAATTATCAAAATATTTTTTGTCATTATTTCCAAATAATCTGAATTACAATGAGCAATTTTGGTTTTTCTTTGAATTTTATTTCAATACACTTAACATTGCAACATTTTTTACACTAGCATTTTGCCTATTCGGCTATATGTAATTTACCACAATAATTAACTTATTTACTATAAAAAGAAACTACTATGTATATTGTACAAGTATTTGCACAGGTCATGTGTAGTTCAATGTATTGTACACACTACAACCGACTTGGTATCATCCTACAAACAGATTAGTTGAACTAATAGAGACTTATATAGAGAGCAATTCTTCATATTCCCACCGATGCGGTAGATTTGTCCCACACCATGTTTCCATGCCTCAAACACCTTACTTCGTGGACCACTATCTCTTTCATTTCTCAACGAAATTTGACGATTCTTGGCCCTACGGTCATCTACTCACTTCGTAGATCATGCATGTGCGAAGAGACAATGTCTTCAACATGCGGAACACTAGTGTTTAATTCATCAAAGATGGGTGGACGCATCTCCCCTCCAAAGGCAAATTTCCAACAGTATTTCCTTTTACTGCTAATTCAGTTGAAAAATTCCCATAAATCACATCTTGTTGGAATGCCACCTCTTTAAATCACACCTGCAATGACCACAATGAATCCATAAATCACATCTTCTTTTGAACTGAAGTCTGCAATAGAGCCTCTTCTGACAACAATGGCAATATGCCTAGTTTTGATCCTCAGAATTGGCCAAAATACTTAGAATATCATCAAGAACTGGCGCAGTATAATCATCTCATCAAGTGGAGAGAGCTCATTTCCTTTTGCCTTTGGTCCATCTGGCTTAACAGAAACAGAAACCAGTTCAATAACTTGAAGCATCATGTTAACTTCAATGATACTCTTAACAGTGCTCTGGAATGCATCATGATACTTATACTCCTTTAATCTTTGAATGCAGATGCTTGATAGAGAGATTGGGGAGGCCAAAAGTAAGGCATATCTACGGGGAGCAAAATGCAGTCGCTGATGCATTAACTAGACAAGGAGCAAAGAATATTTTTCATTGGTGATAAGAAGATGTTGGCAGTTCCTATGTATGCAGCTGTAAATTTTTGGGCAGACATTGAAGGAACTTCTTTTAACAGGTTTATCTCTAACTTGCATGATGTAAATGTAAATACATTTGTTAGACATTTCCGGAGTATTTGTTACACCCCAAAGTTTCATATGAGAAGGAGAGCGTAATTAGCCGACTTGAGCCCCGACAACCCGAGACCCTTTCCGAGGGTCATGTATGACTTATATGAATATTACAGAAGGTATACAGAGAATTGGAAGTCAATTGGATTAAAGGAAGTACAATTCGACGAAGATTGATGAAGTTTCGACGATAAGCTAAGCGTTTCGTATCGCGGATGCTATTCTGCATCACGAATGTGGCCGTGGATCAAGGCCACTTTTCAACCGCCTCACTTCCACCATATGCAGTGGCACATGCGGCCGCATATGGGGCCACATATGTGAGGCAGTTTGGTCGGCAATTTAAGTCAAAAGGCCGGCCAGCTTCATTCTTATCTCATATTTTCAACCCTTGAACTTCCAAAACACTCTTAAACACCCTCCAAAGCTCTCTCCACCATTGAAGAACACCCCTCCAAGTATCTAAGGTGGTTCCCCCCTCTAAGAATCAAGAACACATTAAAATCCTCGTTAGTTGACTCGGCAAAGTTGTGAGCTTCTTGGAGATTGAAGTAAAGCTTGTTGTGATGGATTCCTTGGTTGGTTAAGGTAAGATTTTATCCCTCTATATGTTCTTTAGTTCCTTTTAGTTTGGATTGGTTGATTAGTAAAGAAAACTTATGAGTTATGGAAGTATTGTAAACATGGCTTTAGAGGATTAACTCTAGTTATATGAAGTTGTGCTAACTTGTTGTTTGTGGTTGTTGATTGAAATTAAGAGTAAATAGAAGTGTTGAATTGTGAAGTGAAGGAAACGAGTTAGGGAAGATGATGGTGTTAAGTTGAGTAAGAATCCATGATCGAATAACTCTAGAACTTTATGTATGTAAGTTGTTCAATGAATTGCCTAAGTGAAACCTCTTATTAGACGTAAGCTTGATATTGAAACAATCCCTCATTTAATGTAGACACTCGTCCACAACACATGTGAGGCTCTGCGGAACGTAACTAGCTTCATCGGCAAGGTATGTTAAGGCTTATTCTTTCTTTTCTTGGCATGATTGGTGAAGTGTCGACGTGTTATGAAACGTCGGCTACGAGATATGTTGTTCTCTACTTTTGAAAGGATTCCCTAGTCCTTGATAGTCTTGGGTTAACTTCTTGACAGTTAGAGATTGTGTGTGTTGTCTTGTTGGTTCTTGTAAAAGGGTGAAAGAAGATGGGTATGTTGTCATCATAATGATGGTCCCCGAATGTTAAGTAAGAAGGTAACGAATGTAATGATCCTAAGTATTGCAATAAGTTCCTAGACATAGAAGATTAGTATGGCTTTTCATGTATGTATGTACATAGGAAATACCTATGAGGGCATGAATATGATAGTATGACATACCATCGAGTTACGACCGATTAGGCAGATAAGCATCACCACTGCAGTTGGGCACGATAACACTGAGTCTCGTATATGGGCTGGGTACGACCGAGTCCCTCCCTAGGGCCGGGTACGCTATGATATTGACCATGTTTGAGCAGATATGTATCCACCACCGGGCTATGGCCGGATAGGCAATCATATAATCACTGCCAGTTAAGCAGTTACGTATCGTTGGATACCACTGTATGGGCAGACAAGTTATTTACCACTAGTTAGTCGGGCAGTCGAGCAAATAAATCTAGGGTGTTGATGTAAAGGTATAGATAAGGATATACGATAAGCGAGATCTTGGTATATGTTGTAGTCTCACCGATATTCAGAGACTCAGGTTTACTCGAACCTCCATTTTCTCTTATGATTATGCACTATTATGTTTTATTTCCGCCTTACATTTACAGTACATTATTCATACCGATATCCCTTTGTTTAGGGATATTGTATTTCATGTCGCACACATTTAGGTAGGCTAGGAGAGGACCCACTCCCGTAGATCATGTTCAGATATCAGCGTTTGTTGGTGAGCTCCATTTCCTTCTGGAGTATTGCCGAGTCGGGTCATGTATATACCTCTTTTGATATTTTGGGTATGTCGGGGGCCCTGTCCCGACTTATGTTTGGTATTGACAAACTCCTAGAGGCTTTGTAGACAGGTTCTATGTTGTACAATTGTTCGGTAAGGCCTCATCGACTTTGGTCTGTATATAAGTCTGTTAGGATTGGATCTTTGTGCTTGCAGGGTTTCATGTTGCGTACGTTAGAGTTATTATTCGGGGGTCTTGTCGGCCTAGGCGGGTATATCTTTGTGCGATGATACGCTCGGGTCGTCCAGGCGTTGGGTGCTTGCCACCCCTCCAAAGTTGGAGTGTGACAGTACTGCTCCGGGTGAACTTGTAATTGCTAACTCTACTCTTGATCATAGCCGGAATGTTATTCCGGACAATGCACTATGTTAATCTATGAAATGAAGTCTTTGATTTACCAAAAAAAAAAGTAATATCAACTGGGTGCGGAATCATGAATAATCTTGGGAGAAGAGTGATTAGAATTTATAAATTAATATATCATTAATTTTAAGTTCCAAACTGCAAAAATTACTTTTTATGCCTTTAGGTTATAAGCATTTAATCACTTTATACAATACACAATATTATCGTTTTTCATTATTCAAACTTGTATAGTGAACTTTCAAAGATATTTTCTCCTGAAAAAGGAATGAATATAAGAACTCCACCTTTTACCATATATACTAGCTAATAGGGCTTTTTTTTAATGGGGAAAGGACACAACTGGCCAACCGGGTGAAACTATTGATACTCGGCCAAGAATTTTAAAAGTTATTTTTTAGCCTTTTCAAAATAATTTCATTTTCTAGCCATTTTTAATTAATTCCAGCATATGCATATAAACTGTATCATTTTTATATATAAAATATATCATACGTATAGAAAATATATCATTGTTGTATAGAAAATGTACTATGTATATAAAATATGATCATACATAT
Organism: Anisodus acutangulus; assembly: GCA_029783415.1. Lineage (NCBI taxonomy): Eukaryota > Viridiplantae > Streptophyta > Magnoliopsida > Solanales > Solanaceae > Anisodus > Anisodus acutangulus. Next base: position 37,658,290 of record CM056504.1, read on the forward strand.
AGAAATTGTATCATTATCGTATAAAATGTTATCCCTAAAGTATATGTATAGAAAATATATCATTATTTTATAATTTGTGTATAATAAATGTATAACCAACGTACAATTTTAATTTTGATAAATGTATATTTAATGTATACTTACTAATTATACACATATTATACTTTTTTTATACACATATATATTAGTGATACATATTCTAAATAAAAATGATACAGTTTTTGAAGGCTTAGTAATTTCGTTGATCATTAGTGGCGATTAAAGTCGCCACAAATAGTCCTATTTTTTTTTTAAGCAAAACTTTTAGTGATGACTTTTCGATCTTTGTGGTGACTTTTAGTCGCCACAATTTTTTTTTTTAGTGAATGGGTTGGGTGACTAGCGTCCGGATTATTTGAGCCGAAGGACCAGCTCGTGGTATTAAATCCAAAATAAGGTCTTTTTGGACTTTTGTTTTCGTTGGTGGCCTCTCTCAATGCCCTTTTCCTTTATTTTTAATGACTATGAGCTCGAGATATCTAAAAATGCGGTAAAAAACCAATAGGGGCTATTCACCTACTTAGGCATCATTATTGGAAAGAGAAGAACAAAAAAATATATTCCCTCCGTATTAAAAAAATTATTTGGTTTTGACTTGAAATAAAATTTAAAAAAATAGAGAAGACTTTTAAATTTTGTGATCTTAAATTAAAGATGTGTTGAAGGTATAAAAATGACATTTAATCTTGTGGTCTTAAATATGCCACGTGGAAAGTTGGAATGAAAAAGTTATAAAAAGTGGAAAGAGATATTTTTTTTGAAACAGACTAAAAATGAAAATAAGACAAACTTTTTGAAACGGATGGAGTCTCATTTTTCATACTTAAATACCTATAATAATAAAAAGTTACTTTGTTCAAAATACCGGAAAATATACTTGTTGATTATGTCATAGTGACATTGTATAACTATAGATTAAGGCCTGCTATATTTTTATGTTTAATATATACTGAAATGAAGTATAAATAAAAGAAAATAGTAGGTGGGACAACAGACGGGATTTTTTTATTAAACATGGAGGGTGATCCTTGACAGTGCTTACAAGCAAAACAATACAAGAAAGAGTGACATTTCTGTATTGTCTTAACAAGAAATTAAAAAAAGTTTATTATTTCAAGTTAAAAAAAAAACTTATCAATAGCCGGTGTTACACTAAATTTAAAAATATTAATTTGAAGAGAAATAGTATAAATGACATATACATTGCTTAACTTAAATTAATTAGAAAAAAGTTTATAACAAAATACATGCATTACATTTATTTTTTTAATGTAAACAGTAGGTGCATTATAATTAATTAAAAATTAAAACAACAAAAAGTATATTATTTCTCTGTTTGACTTGGAACAGGTTTCAAATGTTATTGGTATAAAGGTGAAGAAAAAATTGAAAGGAATAGGAAGTATTTTGGTCTTTCATTTATGGCTACCAATATGTTTCTGGCAGATATTATTTCTTTATCAAATTTTGCATGAAAGATAAGATAAGTTGGTCTTTTGAAGAGATGTTTCTTTAATCCCCTCCTCCGGAGCTTCTCCTTTACTCCTTTGGTAATTCGAATTTATAATTTTCAGGTTGAAAATGGAAAGCGCTTAACATATGAGCAACCTTTTATTTTTTAAAGAGATTTTTATTTTCCTAATAGAGATGGTTTTCTTTCGTCTTTCCTTTTTTTTCTTTAATTTCTAGACGAGGATTGTGAGCCATTATTTGTGAGAGTTCCTATCTTTATTTTATTTTTTAGCCACTTACAGTTTTTTTCCCTCTAAAATTTGCATTCTCATTATTTCCACCATAGTCATTTTCTTTCGGGTCTTTTCCACCCGCCCCATGCTTTTTTGGGACATCAAATCACACTCTTGACTTATATTTTAATCAGAATCATATTATCACTTTAACCATAAGTAAAATACATCGATAACCTCTTAAACTTATTACACTCTCTATAAAAAAAGATTATCATACTTTCCTTATTAGTTTATAACAAAAAGATTGACATTTTTCTATATTTAAAAATAATTTAATTTTATGAGATAATTTACGGTCACACAAATATTTAAAACTTGTTTTAGACCACGCATTTCAAAAGTCTTCATTTATTTATTAAATTTCGTACTAAGTCAAACTAAGATAATATTTTTAAGACGGAGAAAATAATATATTTTATGTAGGCATTCAAACTACGATCTATTTCAATTAAGTACTTAAATATATGCTAAAATATTCCTATTAAATATTTTCGCCTCAAATTTAGAAAGAGTTTTTGTGTGTGTTCTATTCATATAACTGCACGTCAACTTAGTGAAATGGTAAGTGAAATGTCACAATCCTTTCTCCCACCACCCCAAATACAAACAAAAAAGTTTGTTGGTATATTCAATATTCTACTCCTGTTGTAGATTGAAAGCAAATAAGATAATATAAAATAAGAAATAGATGAGACAAGGAGAAGACTTTCATTTTATTTCAAGTATGTTTAAGTCTTTTCGTGTTTTCAAGTGTCTTACACAATGTGGAAACACTTCTATTTATAGGATGTTGTGATCATCATAAGAGTTACAAGACTTAAGTACACACTTTAATATGTACATGAATTAGGTTGGTCTATAGAATGAGAAGGGCATTCATACAATTAAATGGATTCATAACATATTTGAAAACTTGGAAAACTAAATGAACAACCACATAACGTAATGTATTCATCACCATAACGTAATGTATTCGTAACACTCTCCCTTGGATGTCCATTTGAGAGATAGCATGCCTCGTTAAAATCTTACTAGGAAAAACTCGGTGGAAAAAATCCGTAATCAAGGAAAAAGAGTACACACATCTTGTAATACACATTGAGTGCTGCGTCATTAAGAACCTTATCAGGAAAATCCAAGAAGTGTCCACGGCCATAACAGACAAAATATTACGAAGAAAAGAGTAAGGTAATTTGTTGTGTTGGTACTATTGACTTGGCTTGCACTAAACACCTACGGTTCAAGACATAACGTTCACCGCGCAGTAAGTAAGTCCGATGGTATTTAACTATGGAATGTTCAAAGTTGAAGCTACCTCTCCTTATGCAACATCGGTCCGCTGAAATATTACTGGAAATAGGCACCTTGTGAGTGCGCCAAAATCTCTTTCAAGAGGGGATTGTTGGAAATTTGTCTTTGATGGGAGTTGCGTCCACCCATCTTTAATGACTTAAACACTAGGGTTCCGTATGTTGGAGAAATAAAAGAGATATTGGTCCACGAAGTGATGTGTTTGAAACATGAAAATGTGGTATAGACCAATTCTCTCTCATCGGTGGGGGAAGGAAGATTTGTTTGGTTTATAAGTCTCAAAATTGCCTAAGGGTTTGGGACCCCAAGGGGTAACCCATGTGTTTGAAGGAGGGAGGACCTAGATGTGCTTTGGTTCGACGCTAAGCCCACGCGCGCCACCGCCGCCCGTCTGGTCCGGGCTCGGGTCGTGGGCTGATTTTATCTTTTTGGATCCAAATTGCTTAATATTTATAGTTTGGACCCTAAAGTTTCAGGTAAGATAAAATTGGACAGAGAACTTGTGTTTTTGTTGTTGGTTTTGGAACGTTAACCTCCATTAATCTGCACATCAATTCAGTCATTACTTGGCTGAATAACTCCTCACTAAAGCTCCAATACGTTGCACATTAATTCAGTCATTTATTTGGCTGAATTACTCCTCACTAATTGTCATTACATGGCCATTAACAGCAATTAGTTGGGCAGTTGACAAGTCCCCTCCATGCACTATATATTGAAGTCTTTGGCTCAATTGTTGAGACTACACACAAACGAAAAAAAACAGAAATCTTCCTACTACTTTTCAGCATCATTTTATTACACTAAGTTCTTCAACGTAACACTTGAGTTTCCTTTGCTCATTTGATGAGTTGTTGTTTTATCTTGGGAGACTATTGTCCAGAACGTAGAAAAGATATATACGGGGCAATCTTGTCTTAAAGACAGAGTGTCATCACTCGACCCAGCAAATCAAAGTGTTTGTAATCTCAGTTTCTTGTTTTCAGTTTATTGAAATTTCAGTTGTTGTAATTTCATTTTGTTGTAATACTTAGCAGTTACTTATTTCCCGTTTCCTGCAACCATTGTACTCAACAAGAAGTAAGAGTGTTGTTGGAGGTGTTATTGAAAATATTACAATTCCTGTTAATTCAGATATTCCAAAGGGTTGTAGGTAGGACAGTTTGTAATGGTACCAAGGTTCCATTGGGAAGTCTGATGGAGGTTGTGGATTGTAGGGATGTGTCATTAGGTACTTGGATTCCAAGTTGACTCCAATCTTGAGTTTCTTTGGGGCATTGGAGGAAGATGTGCTCAGGTGATTCAAGGGCTTGACAATGACGATACCGATTGCTCTGCAGAGCATTTATATGTGCAAGATCTTCAACAATTGGCAGTTTCTTCTTTATGATAAGGTAGAGGAAATACTTGAGTTTGTTAAGGCAAGGGTGTTTTCATATCCATTTATGGTTGTAGTCAGGTGGGTTAATAGTGGTTGACAGTGAATCCTGGTAGATAGTATAGGCATCTTTGGTTTGAAAAGTTCCTTCCTCATTATCAATCCAGTATAGATGATCTTCATTAGAGGTTGTCAGGGGAATGTAAGTGTTATGGATGAGGTTAGATATATTAGTTGGTAGATCAATTCCTATGTCTGTCAAGTCCCATTGATCATCTTTTAAGCAGTCTTTAACTGTGATGTTATTGCGCAATTTGTTTCCTAATGATTTTATTATTAGGCAGCTTTTTATCATACTAGAAGCTTATATGATTTCCATGTAGTACCCCTTTTGAAGGTCCTCATAACATCGATAGTGATTTTCCAAATGTAAGAGTCAGTAGGATTAGTGATATATCTTTTAGTATTGTCCCTAGATTTGTACTTAGAGATCAGAGTTTTTGCTCAGGTGCTTGTCCTATTCTTATGTAGTCTCCAAATTAAGCTGATGATTAGGGAGTAGTTTTTCCTATTCCTAGACCCCCCTGGTTCTTTTGTTTTGTAATTCGTTCCCAATTTATAAGGTGGGTTTTTTTTCTGTAGTAGTGCCCCATAGGAAATTCCTTTGGATTCTGTTTATATGGTTCAAAGTGGTTTTATGGAGTATGTTAAGCATGTTGGAGATGTCATTTCTAGTATGTGTGTGTGGGTGTGGGGGTTACATTGGCAGAAAACAGGACCTTAGATTTATGAAAGTTAATTTTTGGCCTGAGTGTTCTGCTAATGCATTAAAAGTGTTGTTGGCCTTTGCAAATAGCACTAGGTCATTAACAAACACAAGGTGGGATAAGAAGGGCCTCATGTTCTATTCTTCTAGACAAATTCTACATGCAAATGAAGAATATATATGGGGAGCGAGGATTCCCTTGTAGGTTCAAAGAAATCGGTAGGCTTGCCATTGATAACAATGGTAGTACTAGTTGTAGTTATGCTTCATGATAAGTCTTATGAGTTTGGTAGGAAAGTTTAGGTCTTTGAGGGTGTTGTATATAAAGAATTATTCTAATCTGTCAAATGTTTTTTCAAGGTTAATCTTGACTTTATTAATTTCATGTGTTAGGTAAGGGTTCTGGTGATCCCCGAGGAAGGTGTTAGCACACTGATATCAAGGATCCGTAGAATATCTACGAGTTCTATAGCAAGCTTTTGAAAATGATTAAATTGCTTAAGATTTAAATTCCACAAAATAATTTGTCATTTCATGTGTTAAAAAACTCAAGGTTTGTTTAAACAAGGAGTTAAAATCTTCCGTCGAAAATAATATTGCACAAGATGTTTAATCAATTTAGTTTTCGGACTAAGAACACTCAAATGCGAATTTGATTAGAACTGCACATTCAGTCCGACTATTTTGATTATTTTACACTTGCATCTTTTATCTAAAATCTTTTCAGATTTCAAAAGTGGTATACTTCCATTTGAAAAGACAAGTATGGATTTTTTGAAAAGAGATAAAAAAAATACTTTTCTTTTTATTCTTAGCATGCTATATTGCCCCATATCATACTTTTAAAATCTTTGACTAAACTCAAGTCCAAGATAGGCTTTTATATGTCCAAAATTATTTATTCTATTTGGTTCAGTCCGACTACAACTTAAAAAATGCTTATCTTTAGGTCCAAAATTCAGTTCAGTTTTCTCATCGGTCCATTTGTTCAAACTTAAGTCACTCAGGCCCAATTTCTGGATCCTTCAACTAGTCCAATTCAATCTATTTCAAATTCCGAGCTTAAAGTCCAAAGCCCAAGTTTTCTTTTGTGTCCAAAACTAATTCAAAACTTAGTCAAAATTGGTTTTCCATTTTTTAGATTTCAAGTATCCAAAATTGTTCATTTTGTTAAACCAAAACAGTTTTCAATTTTCAGATTTACCACAAGTTTTGAAATCTATTTATTGGCGATCTAAACTAAACGATATAGACATTGTTTTCCTATACTAGATTCCAACCATAAGTAAAGTTTCAATAATGTAAAGTAGTTTTATTATACAAACAAATACAATATATATGTACAATCTAATGAAATATGTAAAGGGTTTGAGTTTAGGCTGGTGGGCCTACCGAAGCCCACTAGTTGACTATTTTTACCCATAGCTGGACCTTCGTGCAAATATTAGCTCCCCTTTCATATTTTATCTCGGCCAAAAAGAATTGATTGGGCCTCAGTCCAATCGGCAGAATGTGTAGTGAAGTTGACTCGATGGATCTGAAGTGATGGGCCTTGTGAAGGCCCATCTCGGCACAATGCAGTGGAAACATACAAGGGGAAAATGTAGACCCGAGTTAGACATACCCAATTACTTATCACTTAACTATATGAATAAAATAATAAACAAACAACTCACAATAATTTTGCATTTTAATTCATGACGGGTGGGCTAGCCCAAATCAAAATAGCAACACAAAAGAGATGGAAAAGAATCAAACAATGGGCCAAGCCCAATTGCACATCCATGAAGAGGAGAAGATAAGAAAAGCATCAGAAATGGGCCAAGACCAAGAGATTCTATGTATTAAGTATGGATGATATACAGAGATACACTCTTCATATATTAACACATTTTTTGACTGTATATAACTTGTGCATCACTTGTATATTATGGCATTTTCCTTAAGATAGCACACATAACTGATTTTTTTAAGAAAATGGTTCAAACATAACAATATATCATGGATATATGCCCAGGTTTCTTAACCAAATTCACCCCCGAGAGCCACATTTTTATAGCTTGGGAAACAGACAGTGTCAACATGGCCTAAAAACTACACCAGAATGAGGAGAAAAGACCCCCTTAGAGCTACAACAGATAACCAACCTAATGTCTAATACCAATCAACATTAGATATAAGATAGGAAGCCAAACTGAACAAAATAGAGGCAAGCATGGACATAAACTACTTATGGGATTCCACTTTCAGGTTCACAGTTTCATTAAAAATTGAGTATTAGAGTTAAATAATTCAAATTGGCAAACAGAAGGCATGGCCTAAGAACACTCATCATATGAACAATTTCTTAAGATTAGAAGACATGGTTTGGGACTGGACATGCGCAGTTCTGAAGCGAACAGACCGACCACTAGAGGCATGTGAAAATCCTATTATGCAAATCTTACTTCAACTATCCCCATAGGAAAGCAAACATACAGTCCTAACCTAATGCATAGTGAAGCAAGGAGTCACAACAATTACAGCTCAAAATATATGAGTAAGGGGAAGCCTATGATAGCATAATGATACATATAACTGAAGGGCAGAATGCAGAATCATTGTGAAGAAAAACAGTACAGTGAGAGATGAGTCATAAAACATGGTTGTGCATAGATGGGACAAAGAACAAGCTGAAGTGTGCAGTCATCCATCCTATCATGATACTTCAAGGTATAGACAGAAACATATCATATAACCAAAGCAGATGTAGGTTGAGTCCTTAGAACCTATTGGAGACATGCCGAAGGGTGGGCAGACTGGCTATGACTCTTCACAGGCCTTGCAGTAATCTAAAACATTTCAATTCTTCATGGGGGTGGATCAAATCAGGTAGACCAGACTACATGAATATATGCAAGACCACAGATGGCATTTAGAGGTATGCAGGAAAGTTTGCAAGATACAACATGACACATCCTTGGCTACTTCCAGCTAAACAGGTTAACTAGCCCAAATTCCTTAACATATCAGGTCATTTTTCATCTAAATAGAGGCTAAGGGATACAACATAGTCAAAACAGATAGGCCCTCAGGAATTAACATACACATCATACAAATAAACATGACCTTAACAGTCTAATATTATTTTAACCAAACTCCAGATGGCATGAAATGTCATACAAACTGACTAGAACAGGCCATGTGACATACCAATAAACTCTCAAATCACTATCTCAAACATGGTACTTAGCTTAGACAAAGGCAAGTATTCCAGAAAATTCAGATTAGCATACTTAACATGTGATGTATTCAACAAGATACATATCCAATTTCAAGGTACTAAATGATTCTAATGTAGCATACTTTTACTAAGTCCGGATTATTTAGGTTAATAAACCAACCAACAAACATCAATATTGACAAGTCATTTCTTAACTTAGACAGAGGTTAAGTGACTTAGCATTAATATTCTTGATATATTCTAACCAAGTGTGACTCTGCACATACAACACATATACCAAATAACACAAGAATAACATTATCATCCCTTTTAGCCTAAATCTTAGGCTGAGAGTCAAAATACGGACACAGAGGCAAGGGCTGTCTAGGACGAGTCTTTAAAAAGGCTAAACATGATTCTCATGTCATTACCATAGTATTCTAAATCATTTTGTTCAATTAGCTAATCTCAGACTCAATACTATTGGACATCACATTGACTAACAACCTATGACCTGGTTAAAATAGATTACAACCAACACATTAGTCATTTCAACATCATTTAAACCAGTTACACATGATCAAACCAAGCTTCAAACTAGATGTTAAACTAACTAGATGACTTGGATATGCATAAGATCAATTTTAAACCAACATGTTAGACTCTATTTACCTAACACACCTAGACAACCAACAAACAGAGTAACAAAGTTAACTAAACATGTCATTCCAAACTATAAACAACATAGTAATAAGTTTTATAAACTCTAATGTTCATACGTGACTAATGATGTCTTAAATTAGCATAGTAAGTACTCCAATATACTAATAACCATCACTGTGGACTCTAAAGTGTCTAAACTGCAGGATATCCATATAATGAGCCCAAATGGCCATAACCTAATGATCATAAGCAATCACCAAATCTCTATTAGAAAATAACCTAATGATCATGAATGTATGTTAATCTCGTTGGACATGCTTAACAACTAATTACAGTCATCAAATAGCAGCTGATTGTGCTTAATATCCAGCATGAGAGTACAAACAGTCCCTAACGATGTATGTTATCAATGTCTAAACTAACTAAATATGCTTAAAAATGACTTAATAATTATAAACAATCAACAACTTTCATTAAACATGTTTATTGGTGATTCAAATAAGATCCAAACCAACTAAGTACAATTAAAAATCGATTCACATAGCTCAGACAACATCTAAGTCATGCTAATAACTAAAAAATGGAACTTAAACAATTACTAGTCATACTTAATTAGCACACACAGAACACATAATACAAGTCATGTAAACAACTTAAAACAAAAATAGAAGGGAATAGCCTTTACCTTATGTGGAAGCAGACGAAAGGGGTTCTTGTTTCGTAATCGAAGAGAGAAAGGGGCTTTTGCCTTCTTGTTTTATGCTTCAAAGGGATATGGGCCGCGTTCTGGGCCTTATGACTTTGGACTAGGCTGACTAGAGCGAAAAAAGGAAAAGCCCACTATTTTAAATATAAATTTTTAACACATTGGCCATATTTGTGGTCATGTTTTAAATCAATTGAAGACCCAAACATTTCAAATATATCTAAATTAGGTCAATAGCTTTAATTTAAGCCTAATTTTGCCACTAATCAGAGATTAAAATAATTCAAAGCATGCAAACGTCTTTTTATTTAAAAATGACTTAAAATTGAGGTGTAATTCCCTTATCGTATTTAATTAGTCACTTTCCTGACTTTGACATAGTGAATTATTAATCCTTTAATTTTGAAAATTCTTTTGAGACAATTACATTTATAATTTTCAGTTAAAATTCCAAAATCATGATTAATGATCAAAATTATGTAAAATTAGGATATGATATACAATATATATACCAAGTGATAATTTGTCAAATAAAATGATAAAATACTCTCGGAATAATTTTGTAAAATCATATTCGCCTTGTGAAATGTGTATTTCACTCCGTCTATGACTCGGGAACTGTGATAGTTAAATAAAATTATTGGAGGATAAAAATTAGGTGTCAACAAATACTATGTGTCACACCCTAAACCATGGCCTAGGCAAAACACGACACTCGGTGCCCGACTGCATGTGACCGAGCGAGCCACATGACTTGCTTATCAACATGGGCATCAAAACATGCTATAGAAATGATTTTTTAAAATATGTAAAACATATGCTGAAAATATATTGCATAAATAGTCTGAAAATATCACAAGTCTGAATAACTGAAAATCTGAAATGACATGATAACTAGACTAGTCTAGGGCTGGCCAGTGGGTTGGGTCGGTACCAACCCGACCCGATCCCCCCCCCCCCCCTAAAAAAATGGGCACAAGACTCGAACCCGGGACGGCACTCCCGCCCCAAGCCTAATCTCGCCCGACCCGCCCGCCCCCCTATCCTTTGCAAAAAATGGCCATTGCACAACATCCATTATATATTTTGGCCGTTGTGCAACGACCATTTTTGGCCTCCCCTACCCCAACCCCCTCAATATTTATTTTTAACCCCTAAGTTAATATATTTAACACTTTAACCCAATTTTCCAACTATAAATACCTCATTTTCTCTTCATATTTCTCACAAATATTCCTACAATCTCTCTAATCTCTCAATCTATCTCTCTACAAGTCTACATTGCCTACTAAATATTATATTTTATTTGTTCATTTGTATAACTGTATCAAAGTTCAAAATTGGGAGTGAAGTTGGCAACTAGTTTGAGGATCATCCATCGAGCAAAGTTTCAATTTTCAACCTCGATTACATGTCGACGTTACGTCGGCATTTGGTACCTTAGTTCCTTCTTTAAATTATTATTCTTACTTTATTTTAATTATCAAACTTAATTTCATTATCTTTAATTATATATTTGTATAATTAAAATGGAAGGATTAAGAGGTATGTTTAAGGGTAAGGGTGCTTCTTCTAGTAGGGGTAACAAGGGCATGTGTACTTTTTTGGTATATATTATCCTACTATTTCAACTATGTTATTTTATATAGCTCTAATATTTTTGTTAGTTAGTGAATATATGGAAAAACCATCTTATAAGGCACCTATTAAAAAATTGTTTATCAAATTTAAAAAATATTTTTTTCTTATTCCCACTGTTTATATTATTGGTGTTGTATTAAATCTGACTATTAAAATAGACGGTTGTAAAGCACTTATTGAAACTATTTATGATTGTATAGTAGTACTTCCACCTCCAACTCCAAAAAATCCAAATGAACAACCTAAAGAACCAACTAAAGAAGAAGTTTTGTCTAGCATACACGATGAATGCAAAAAAGTATATATGTATTACCAACAAGAAAGTGCTAGCAACCAACCGGCTTCCATACCATCTTCTACTTCTTCAATACAACCTCAAAAAAAATGTTGTTTCTGCTGCTAGTATTGATAGTGGTACCACTACTAATCAAGTTAGCGAGTTTGATGTTTTAATTTTGCAGGATGGTGTACCGTACCAAGCAGTTCTCAATGAAGAAGGACGTGAAGACTTACTGAAGTACTGGAGAGAGAATGAGAAGACATTTCCGACACAATCAAAGATGGCCCGAGATGTGTTGAACATTCAAGCGTCATCAACATCGTCTGAAAGTATTTTTTCTGCCGGAAGATTTCAAATAGGAGAGCATAAACACTCATTAGCGGGAGACATCTTGGAGATTGCAGTTTTATTCAGAGACTGGATACGAGCGGAGCGTAGAAGGTGCGGTCAAACGAAGATCAGCGAAGAAGATGACGAAAACTACAATGAAATCTTATCCGACGGAGGTGGAAGCTACGTCGAGCAATTTGACCAACAAATTCCAATTCCAACCGAAGACCACAAGACATTGTGAAGAAACTAGAAAAGGTGTTTATAAATATGTGATTCTTTTAATTAAAATTTTACTATGTTATTTACAACTTTCAACACCACAAAGTTGCAATTTTGAAATTGTATTACAAAAAAAAATTATATTTCTATTAAGTAATATAAGAGGCACAAAAACAGTCTTGTGATATTTTTATTACACTATCTTATTCAATTATTGAGGTGTTTATATATGTTATTTTTTAAAATTAAGAGCAAAAAAAATTGAAAACCCGATCCCGCCCCAGCCCGATAAGAACGGTCCCCTTTTCCGATGGGACCGGGAACGGGATGGGACATTGGTGGATCCCGCCAGCCCCGCCCTCCCCCCAGTCCCATCGAGACCCGCCCCGCCCTGAACCCGGCCCACTGGCCACTCCTAGACTAGTTTATGAAACCTCTGACATGAATCTGAAAACTGTCTATCAGGACAAGGCCCTGACATACCTATTTCATAAAGTATATATAATCATGAAATAGCAGACTGACACCCCAAAGGAAATGGGGCTCACTAAATAGCTGATACAATCAAGTCCTAGCGTGTATCTCCATCATCCTGAAACTCAGCACATGCACCATGAAGTGCAGGCCCATGAAAAGGACATTAGTATATTTGAATTGTATTGTATGTAAAACCAGTGAAGGAATAAGCATGCACATGAAATAATAAGATATGAAACTGAAACTAAACATGAGCATGAACATGATCTGACATGAGTATATAATATGTATAAAATTTGTATATCTGTAAACTTGTATATCTGTATATCTGTGAGGAGAGCAACAATCAAACCAATATGAACCATCACACATAAATGTGGAGTCTAATCTCTGCCCGATCAGCTAAGCCATCTCGTACTTTACCGGAGTACGAGACATGAACATGATTGATTCAATAATTCCACAAGGGATAATAAGAAGTATTGTCCTCTGGAAGAGTGATCCTTATCCTATGTTGGCATACGCAGTTTCAGGCTATCTAAGCCTTCTTAGTAATCTATGCAACTCCCAAAATATGTACTTAAAAATAGTTGGCTTGATGACCCATGAATTTCATGAAATAACTTGAAATCATAACTTGTAAATTTATAATTTAGTATGTGAAGAAATACATAATATAACTTGTATAAATCATGAGAAACATATATGACTTCATGGAACTGAGTGATAATGATCATGACTTGTATTTAGTATACACTTAACTTATTGATAATCATCATAATGAACTTTAACAGTGATTATACAACCACAGTAATGAACATTAGCAACATATAACTTAAGTAAACATGCTTAATAACTAACCTAATGATCTTAAACATTCATAATATAATCAAACATACTTAATAACTAACCTAACATGCTCAAACAACAACTAATTTAAACTAAAACATGTTTAACAAGCACATAAACACACGATATAGATTACATAATGTAATTTAAATAGAAAATTAAAAGAGAAATGGGTTACCTTGTGTAGAGGCAACTGAAAGGTCAAATATGAGCTTGAATCTTCAGTCTGGGGACCTCGTAGACTCGCAAACATATGAAAACAAAGGGGTTTTAGTAGTGGAAGACTAATTGTAATGACATGTTCTGTCGTTACGTGTACTTTAGCTATTTTACCCCGTAGACTCGATTTCCAAAACTTCCGGACTATTCTAGTAGAAGTGAAAAAATTAGAACCTTAAATAGTGTAAGTGTTGACCAATAGTTGAATTTTATGTAAATGGACCTTTTTTGAAATTCCATTGACTCCGTGAGGTCTAGAGGGTCGATTATGACTTAGTTAAATAGTTGGTTCGATTCTCGAGACACTCGGGAGTATTTTTGGTATTGAGTTGGAAAGTTAGTTTTGGTCATTGGGGGTTGACTTGGTAAAATAGACCTTCGATGGGAATTCTGAGTCCACGAGTGAGTCCGTAACGTGTCTTTACGTGTGCTTGCATATTGGTTTGGGTTATTTGGCTTCCGAATGTTTTTTTAGGGTTGATTCAAAGTTAGGGAGAAAATAGAAAAATTCGGTGCTGCTGTTCTGGTTTCCTTCTTCGCTATTGCAAGGAAAGGGGCGTGAACGTGAGCTTTGATGAAATCAGGCTCTCACGACCGCGGTGTTTTGGACGCGATCGCATAGACACGCGCCTAGGGAGGGAGAGTCGCGGTGTTTCGCGGTCGCATAGTATCTCTTGCGATCGTGAAGTGTATTTCCAGGATGGGTCAGGTTAACCCTTCGCGATCGTGAGCAGGGTCTCACGAACGCGAAAGAGGCACTGTAGCTGCAGGATAAAAGAGCCCTAGTCGACTTTTAGACCCTATTTTTCCATTGCCAAAGTTCTTAGTTCTGTTTTAGGGAGATGTAAGGTGTTTCTTCAAGGTTCTTCTCATATGTAATTTTTAAACCCTAAAACTAGTTAATTCTATTAATATATTCCTATATTTTAGACTTTTATCCATATTTTGGGGAGTGAGAAAGCGGGTTTGGTTTGTTGAGAATACGAGGGCTTGAATTGGGGAATTTGGGGGTTGTGAATTGATTTATGGTAATGTATATTATATATTAGTGATGTACTGGACTAGTAGATACTAATTTATTGATCAATTTCATGTTTAAACCTTTTTGGAGATTTGGGGGAAAGTTCTAGGGTTTATGCTAATTGGTTTTTTTTTACTTGAATGATGTAATTTACATATTATTGGTCTAATTTGGCAATTGGGAAGTAGAATTGAACTTCTAGAATATTAGTTTACCAATTTATCCCTTTAATTACCATTTTGCCCTCATGGGCCCACTTTTCCTATTTTTCCCACAGTTGGTTGGATTCGAGAAACAATCTAGTGTTATGAGTGTTGCCAGTTTATGTTCTAACTTAGATTTCTTTAATGATTAGACTTCGAGTATTACTGAGACTCGCAGAGAGGCAAGGCTCCTTTGTGATCGTGTGTGGATTCTACCTGGCATCCAGGTTGGTTATGGCTTACCTTCTGGTTAGACTTCGGTTAGCGAAGCGTATGTATAGTTAGATACTGTTGAAAAAAGCATGTACGCCTTCGGGTATGAAGTTGGGATGAATTACATAGGTTAGATATTGTTGATTGAATTTGACTTGTTTCCTCTGTGTGATTAGTGGATTTTATGGCCTTAGTAGACAAGTGTCCTATATATACTCCTAGGTCAGAAAATGCTTTCTTAAAATAGCTAATCTCAATACCAGCGCCGCATAAGGGAATTTTCAGAGTTTTAAGAGCATTTCTAATCTTGAGGTAATAGATTCTTTCCCTTTTATGGTTTAAGTTATGATTATAAGTCCTTTTAATGGTGGTTTACCATATTATGTAAGGTTATTGCTTATGCATCGAGGTAATTGAAGGTGCATGAGAAAAACTATTATGTTCATGATTTGGAGTTGACTGTCGTTGTGTTTGCTTTGAAGATCTGGAGGCACTATATTTATGATGTCCATTGTGAGGTGTATACTGATCATCGCAGTCTTCAACACGTGTTTAATCAGAGGGACTTGAATTCTTGGCAGCATCGGTGGATGGAATTATTGAAAGATTATAACATGACCATTTTGTATCATTTGGACAAGGCCAATGTGGCGGAAGATGCTTTGAGCCGAAAGGCTGTTAACATGATGAGTTTAGCTTGTATGGCTATTTTCGAGCATCCTTTGGCATTAGAGGTCCAAACTCTAGCCAACCATTTCGTGAGGCTTGATCTTTCGAACCTGGTAGGATTCTGGCTTGTGTAGAGGCGAAATCATCTCTTCTGGAATTCGGATGCACCAGTATGATGATGTGGGGTTGTGTAATATTCGAGATAAGGTGATGAGTGGCTAGGCCAATAAGGTCATGATTGATAGGGAGGGTGTTATGAGGATTACGGGTAGAGTGTGTGTGCCTCGTGTGGGAGATTTGATTAGTATAGGTGCTACTGATCTTGAGTTGTAGGGAACTGTGTGTTCGTCTACTTGTCATGGTTATCACTAGTTTAGGAAAGATACACTAAGGTACTTTGAAGGTCTGTTATGTTGTATGTGTATATATCCTATCTTGATTGCCTACATTTGTGATATGTCAAAGTTCTGTTTAGGATGATAGGTGATATACATAGGGATATACAAGCTGTGTATGAAAGTATACTCAGTATACCGAGTATATATGCCTGATATATCTCATTTGTATATCGCTTGAAATCCTCTCAAATGCATAAGTGTTGGGCCTGCCCCATTCTTGTCATTTTATTTTCCTCTTTGCATTATTGTAATAGTTTTGGGCCTAGCCCATTGTCTAATGTCCTCTTCTCTTATCCTTTTGTCATTAACAACTTGGGCCCATTAATGTGTCTTGCTTGATTTTATTCTAATTGTGGGTTGATTCGTTTAGTTAATCTTTATTTGCATTAGATAATTTTGGGTACGTCTAACTTGCACCTTAGTTTTCCCCTGTGTGTGTTTCATGTTGCATTACGGCGAGATCGACCCTTACTGGGCCCCTCACTCTCTTCAGATGAGTCAGAGCATCTCATCCTTAGCCGATTGGGTTGAGCCCAATCATACCTATTCTGGCTGAGAGAAAATATGCAAGGGAAACTAATATTTGCATGAAGTCCCATCTATGGGTAAAAATAATCAACTGGTGGACTTCGGTAGACCCACCAACCTAAACTCTTTCTCTTTTCAATTTCATATATATATATATATATATATGTGGTTTGAATCTAGGATAGGCAAACGATACGTAGATCGCCGAAAGCCTAAAGACACAATCAAGGGAAAGCTCGTACAGCTGCCAAAGGGCTTCCGGATTTGAAAACCTTGTTTTAAATCTGGAAATGGAAATAAAGGTCTTTTTTGGCTAAATAAAGGGATTGTTTACATATTAAAATCTAGAAACACAAACTGGTTTTCAAACGAAGTGTAAAAACTGATTTTGGATACATGAATTGGGTTTGAATTGTAAAATTGGAATTGAATAAGTGTTAGCATTTGAAGGACCTGGATGGTCCTAAGTGACAGTAAAAAATATGGACTGCTGAAATTCGGACTGAAAATGGACATCTTGTTTAAAACTAAAACACGGGCTAAGCCCAATTAGGTAGTTGATTTTGAAATAAAACCTTATCTTAGACTTGATGTTAAGTTGAGGGTTTTGGAATGTGGAATTTGGTTTGACCTTAGGGATATGTATTAGCGAATATTCTCTGTATATTTTATAATTATGATAGATGTATATTTAAGGTAACTTAGGATTCTAATTGTATTAGGAATCAACCTTTGTAAGGTAAGTTAGAATTCGTACCATATTAGGAATCAACATTTGTACAGCTATATATATTGTGAATAATGAAAGGGAAATGATTCCATCTTTCATGGTATCAAAACGAAACAAAACTGCTTTTATATTACTTCTCTTTCAAAACCAAACTTGTATTTTTAAACGAATTATACCATCTTCAAAACATGGAAAGAATTTTAAAAAATGATGCAAGTGTGAAAATAGTTAATGTAGTTGGACTAAATATGGAGTTCTACTCAAATTCACATTTGAGTGTTCTTAATCCGAAAATGAAATTGGCTATACTACCCGTGCATACTATTTTCGGCGGAAGTTTAACTCTTGTTTTTAAAAAATAAAACCTTGAGTTTGAATAAATGAAATGACAAGTTATTTTGCGGATTTTAAATACTAAGGCAATTTAAATCATTTTGAAGCATGTTATAGAGCCCGTAGGTCAATCATTTTGTGCAGTATTATTCGTGTTTTTGCTTTGTTTTCAGTTTAAGCATTCATGATGGATGAGGCGGAGATTAAAAGAAAATAGGCAGCTACTGAGGATAAAAATGGCTACCTAGGCAGAAGAAGCGGTTCGGAGAAGTGTTGA
This sequence comes from Anisodus acutangulus, assembly GCA_029783415.1. Taxonomy (NCBI): domain Eukaryota; kingdom Viridiplantae; phylum Streptophyta; class Magnoliopsida; order Solanales; family Solanaceae; genus Anisodus; species Anisodus acutangulus. The sequence continues at coordinate 37,676,493 of CM056504.1, forward strand.
AAAATTAAAAGATGAAGAGCTGTGGTACAACAAGCATGGAGCCGCGGCGCTGAAGGGCCGCGGCCGAGGCGCCTGACTGGAAGAAGTTGATCGGAATAGAGCCGCGGCGCCCAACATAAAAGCCGTGACGCCCCACTGGCAGAACGTTCATACGCGAATTAGCGTCGCGACGCTCTAATAGCTGAGTCGCGACGCCGATGACGTCCAGGCAGCGAAAAACCTAAATTTAACAAGGGCAAAAAGGTCAATTATGGTTTCTTTTATGATATATGTTGGGGGAGGCGAATTTTGAAAATGGGAGAATCTCACATTGGAGGCAAGGAACAAGAGAGCAAGAAGCAATTAGTGACATCGATTGTCTACGTTCTTTTACTTTTCTTTACTTTAATTCAATTTATATTGGATATTAAGTTAATTAGTCTTCTTAGCATGTCTATGAGCTAATTACTTTTATTAGGGTTTTCCGTTGAATCACTTGAAACTCTGTTATGATTTAATGCATTGCTAGTGTTTCTTCTTCATCTATTAAAATCTCTTCAACTTGCGTTTATTGAATGAGAATTAATTGGCCATTAGTTTTCATTACCTATATGATTTTAAATTAAGATCTGAAAAGTGAGGTTTGAATATGCTATAGTTGATTAGATGTAAGTATAATCTTGAACGAGAGTATCACGATTGCCTGTGTAGCTTTTTAGGTCATTGATCTTAATCCTCCTATGTGATTGAATTTATCATAGAACTATAGAAAATTCTCACTTATGTTGAGTTTTTATATGTCCTAACCGGGATATAGAACATTTCAGTTAACCTTTTATCTTAATAAGAAGAAGAATCACTAGTCTTGCATTAATGAATGATAGAGTGGATTGTTGATGAGATTAGAAATCCTAATTGCCATCATTACTGAATTAAACTTCGTGTGTTTTCACTGCTATTTTATTCCCGCAATCTATTTTAGTTTGTTAATTCTTTAGTTTAGAAATCACCACTTCTATTCATTTTCCAAATAGAAATTAAAGATTAGTTAATTGGTAATTGATAAATCAGTCTCTGTGGACGATACTCGATTTTACCGAAATTATTACAAATTGCGATATGTACACTTGCGTAGCATCTAGAAATTTTGCAACACCCTCCAGAACTACCAGAAGCGACGGAACCCAGAAACGAACACATCTAGCCACAAGTCAACTTTGAGTCAAACTACCTAACTCTAAGTTTTTAGTTTTGAGTTTTTCATCTGAAACTCATATAAACGGACCTCGGGATCGGTGCCACCCATTTCCGCACATCACAAACCCTACAAAGAGTCTATGGGAAGGGTCAAACAAGTAAATAAGGGTATTTAGCAAGAAATGACCAAGCGGGTCATTACAGCAGATACCAATTAAAACAACGTTCGTCTTCGAACGGAGTGAAATGAACAGGGGAACGTACCAGAAGTAGTGAACAATCTCAGATATCTGCTCCGCATATTAGACTCAGTCTACTAAGTCACCTCCTCGACAAGATGATACCTCTACTGAACCTTCACTGAAGCTATCTCCTTTGATCTCAATTGCCTCACCTGTTTGTCCGAAATAGCCACAGGCTCCTCCTCGGACTCTAGATTCTGATCAAGCAGTACTGAATCCCACTAGATAATGTAAGAACCATCGGCATGATATTTTTTTAGCATAGACACATGGAAGACTGGATGAACGCCTGAAAGACCCGATAGCAGAGCCAACTCATATGTCACCTCTCCCACTCTCTGAAGAACCTAAAATGGTCCGATATAACTCGGACTCAACCTCCCTCTCTTGCCGAATCTCATCACACCCTTCATGGGTGAAACTTTCAGAAGAATCTTGTCACCTACCATGAACTCTAAATCTCGGACCTTTCGGTCCGCATACTCCTTCCGCCTGCTCTGTGCTGCTAGGAACTTGTCCTGGATCACTTTCACTCTCTCTAAAGACTCCCTCAACAAATCAGTACCCCAAGGACGAATCTCAAACACATCAAACCAACCAATCGGAGATCGTCATATCCTACTATACAATGCCTCAGATGGTGCCATATCGATACTGGAGAGATAACTATTATTGTACACATACTCTGCCAAAGGTAAGTGCTAGTCCCAATGACCACCAAAATCAATCACGCAGGGTCGTACCATGTCCTCCAACACCTGAATAGTACGCTTGGGCTGACCGTCGGTCTGAGGGTGAAATATTGTACTGAGATCCAAGCGACTACCCAACTCTCTCTACAAAGTCTGCTAGAAATGTAAAGTAAATTGAGTACCCCGATCCGAAATAATAGAAATAGGAACCCATAAAGACGAACAATCTCCCGAATATAGATCTTAGCCAACTTCTCTGCATTATACGTCGTCTGAACTTGAATGAAATGAACGAACTTTGTCAATGTATCAACAATAACCTAGATCGCATCAAACTTACCCAAAGTCTAGGACAATCCCACAAAAAAATCCATAGCGGTCCTCTCCCACTTCCACTCATGAATGAGGGCATCCTCTGAGACACACCACCTGGACATTGGTGCTCATACTTGACTTGCTGGCAATTCTGACACCGAGATAAAAAATCAGCAATGTCTCTCTTCATCCTCCCTCACCAGTAGTGCTACCTCAAATCGCGATACATCTTGGTAGCACCCGGATGAATCGAATACCTAGAGCGGTGGTCCTCCTTCATAATCAATCTAGTCAAATCTCCCACACGAGGCACACACTCTGCCCCTAATACTCAGAACACCCTCGCTATCAATCATGGTCTCCTTGGCCTCACCACTCATCACATTATCTCAAATATTGCACAACCCCACATCATCATACTGGTGCACCCAAATTTGGTCCAAAAGAGATGATTGCTGATGGAAATGGGAGAAAGTGCATTCATGGCTACTCAAATAAAGAAGACCTATCAAGCCAAAAAGAAGTGAAAAAGAAAAATATAACTTAAAGTTGAACTTGATATCAAGAAAGAATCTAAGTGTCTCTTATGTAGAAAGAAGGGACACATAAAGAATGATTGTATTAAGTATTAGAAATGTCTTAAGAAGAAAGGTACTTCAATCTCTCTTGTTTGCTATGAAGCTAATATGGATAATTTTAATCATAACACGTGGTGGATTGATTCTACTTCTAAATACATATTACGAATTCATTTCATGGATTAAAAAACTTGCGGAAGCCAGTGGGAGCTGAGAAAAGCATTTATTATGAAAATAAGATGCAGTCACGTGTGGAAGATATTCAGAACATGCACTTTAGTTTAAGTAGAGATTTCATTTTAGAGTTAGAAAAGACCTTTTATGTTCTTAATTTTTCTAGGAATTTAGTTTCAGTTTCAAGACTTGTACCCTTGGGATATTCCTTCTTTTTAGAAGGTTATTCTAATCTATTTTATAAATCTAAACATGTTGGAAATGGTACATTTTCTTATGGTCATTTCCCTCTTAATTTACAAAATGATTCCACTCATAATGTTATGAATGTCCAAGATAGTATTAAACGATGTGTTATGAATGAAGATTCCTCTAGTTTATGGTATCAGAGATTGAGACATATCACCATAGATATAATTAATAGATTAGTAAATGATTGAGTACTTAGTACTTTAGATTTTACTAATTTCAATACTTGTGTTGATTGCACTAAAGGCAAGCAGACCAACAAGTCAAAGAAAGGTGTTAAGAGGAGTTCAACCATATTAGAAATCATATATTCAGATATATGTTGTCCAGACATGAACGCATATGATCAAAACTATTTTATCGCCTTTATAGATGATTACTCACGATACATGTATCTCTACATGCTTCATAATAAAAGCAAAGCATTAGAAGCCTTAAAAGTTTTCAAGGCTGAAGTAGAGAAACAATACGGAAAACAAATTAAGATTGTGAGGAATAATAGAGGTGGTGAGTACTATGGTAGAACACTGAGGATGGAAAATCACAAGGTCCGTTTGCGAAGTTTCTTAAAGAAAATGGAATTGCTGCCCAATATACTACGCCTGGTTCTCCAGACCAACATGATGTAGCAGAAAGAAGAAACCGAACATTATTGGACATGTTGCGTAGTATGATAAGTAGATCTAAGCTACCTAAGTCCTTGTGGATTGAAGCTCCTAAGACAACATTGAATATATTAAATCGAGTTCCAACCAAGGCCGTCCTGAAGAAACCTTTTGAGTTGTTCAAAGGTTGGAAACCGAGTCTGACACATATACGCGTATTGGGATGTCCGTCTGAAGTTAGAATCTACAACCCACAAGAGAAGAAATTGGATCCTATGATCATTAGCGGATATTTTATTGGATATTCCAAAAGGTCTAAGGGATATAGATTTTATTATCCATCTAATAACACTAGGATTGTGGAATCAAGAAATGCAAAATTTCTTGAGAATGACTTAATTAGTGGGAGTGATCAATTTCAGAATACAACTTTTATAAGAGATCAACCTTCTACTTATCAGAGAAAGATTGGTTATTGTTCATAACATCCCCCAAGTATAATTAGGTAATGAGCAACCGATCAATTAAATTCCACAAGCTGCTGAAAATATTCCAGTAGATCAAGTTGTTCAAGAAATTTCAGAAATTATTGAACAACAAGTTGAACAACATGATCCTCCGAAAAATGTTGACACAACATTAAGGAGATCTACTAGAGAAAGAAAATCAACAATTTCAAGTGACTATGTTGTGTATTTGCAAGAATATGACATTGGAGTCGAAAATGGTACTGAGTGTTTTTCACAAGCCATGAATTGCAAAGAGTCATAATTGTGGTACAATGCCATAATAGAATAGATATATTTCATGAAAGGTAATGAAGTTTGGGATCTTGTTGAGTTGCCTAATCATGTAAAAGCCACTAGATGTAAATGAGTCTTTAAAACTAAAAGGGACTCAGCAGGAAACATAGAAAGATATAAAGCAACACTCATTTCTAAAGGATTCACTCAAATGGAAGGAATTGACTACATATAGACTTTTTCTCCTGTGTCTAGAAAGGATTTCTTGCACATCGTATTGGCATTAGTAGCCCATTTTGACTTAGAATTGTAACAAATGAATGTGAAAACCGCATTTCTCAATGGTGATCTAGAGGAAAAGGTTTCTATGAAACAACCTGAAAGATTCTTCTCTAATAATGGTGAGCACTTGGTATGCAAGCTAAAGAAATTCATATATGGACTAAAACAAGCCTCTCGTCAATGATATTTAAAAGTTCATAATGTTATCTCTTCATTTGACTTTGTTGAGAATATTATGGATCAATGTATATACCTGAAGGTCAGTGGGAGTAAAATTTGTTTCTTAGTTCTATATGTGCATGATATCTTGCTTGCATCCAATGATAAGGGAATGCTACATGAGGTGAAACATCTCTAAAATTTTGATATGAAAGATATGGGTAATGCGTCTTATGTCATTAACATTAAAATTCATCGAGATAGACATCAAGGTATTTTAGGTCTATCTCAAGAAGCCTATATCAATAAAATTTTAGAGAGGTTTCGAATGAAAGATTGTTCACCAAGTATAGCTCCCATTGTGAAAGGTGACAGGTTCAATTTGAATCAGTGCTCGAAGAATAATCTTGAAAGAGAACAAATGAAAGATATTCCAAACACTTCTGTTGTTGGAAGCTTGATGTATGCTCAAGTTTGTACAAGACATGATATTGCATTTGTTGTTGGAATATTGGGAAAATATCAGAGTAACCCAAGTCTTGACCACTGGAGAGCTACAAAGAGAGTTTTAAGACACTTTCAAGGAACAAAGGACTACATGCTTATGTACAAACGATCAGATGATTTAAAAGTGATTGGATACTCTGATTCAGACTTTTCTAGTTGTGTTGATTCACGGAAATCAACATCATGATACATTTTTATGTTGTTTGGTGTAGCTATATCATGGAGAAGCGCCAAACAGACTCTAATTACTACTTCCACTATGGAGGTTGAGTTCGTTTCTTGTTTTGAGGCTACCTCACATGGTGTATGGTTAAAGAGTTTCATTTTTTGCTTTAGAATTGTCAACTCTATATCTAAGTCGTTAAGGTTATATTGTGACAATTCAGCTATTGTCTTGTTGTCTAAGAATAAAAAAAGTGGTAGTCGAAGCAAGCATATCGACGTCAAGTATCTAGCCATAAGAGACGTGTTAAGAAAGTGCTCATTCAACACGTTAGCATTGAACTAATGTTAGCTGACCCTTTAACTAAAGGCATGACACCGCATAAATTTAAGGATCATATAGTCATAATGGGACTTAGTTCCACTATGTAAAATTTCGTTGTAACAACGAATATTGTTGAAACTCTATTTTATATGATATTTCTCGTATTAATCATTGTGTGCACATTTAGTTTATTTTGAGAAATATCGCTAAAGTATGGACCTAGAATAAACATTAGTTTTATTCATTAAGTAATATGGGCTAAGGCTTAAAGACATAATGCATTGTGATACATGGAAGAACTACCCGTATTTTAAAGAAACTATCGTCATGATTCATGTATTATGATTCTTTTTAAAGTGTACTTTGGGCTTTGTATGTTCGGACCAAGTGGGAGAATGTTAGTTCACGTTCTAATTTTGAACGTGATAAATTGTCCTTATCTTTATGACTAGTTCTAACTCCCCTTTTCCTTCTGAAACTGTGCCATAAGGGGTCATTCTCTAAATGGGATGGGGCCAAGCCTTTAGGTTGTTTAAGTAGGTTGGGTGACAGATCAGCCATAGGAGTACTCCGAGATATAAACTAGAGCAACAAAAGTGGAGCATACGACGATGCAGCCCATTTTCATTTCATGGAAGTTCGCGGCAGAGGAAAGGGAGGTGATGGCGCGTTCTGCTTCTTATCTAGAGAGGGGCGTTCAACTACTTGACTGATTGGAGAGGGGCGTCTGCTACCCAAAGGTAACTGCTGCCCATTTCAATAACCTCTCAGTTACTGCTTTTGGTGGAAGAGTAGTATATATAGAAGGCAATGGTGGGGTCCCTAAGCACAGAAAAATACCTACGAAAATGACTACATCATCACTAAGATTTTCTGAGTGCTTAGAAGACTTACTAGAGAAAAAATTGATGCCGACAACGATTCCACTATAATGGCCGAAGGTATGTCAACTCCTATTCCGATGCGTTTTGCTTTGAACTTGAGTTTTACATGCTTGAATCATGTAAATAACTTACAATTTTAAGTTTCATTGTTACTATGAGCTCATTCTTCTTGTTACCCTTAGTCGCCACCAGTTTCTTGTGGACAATTGAATTGCTCTACGTAAACGATTTTTCTTTTTCCTTTTTTAAAATGATTGTTTACATTTGTCTTTTAAAAAAAGAGTCGTGCTTCCAAATTCTGTATAAGATTGCTTAGGTATAAGAAATTAATAGAAGATTCGAATGTGACTTACTTAAATGTCATTTAGAGTCAAACTGAGTACTTTTAAAAGATTTTAGGCACGATTAAATTGTCAAAATGTTGTATAAGGATTTAGGAATGAAAAAAAAACTTAGAGATTCATAGTTATCTTGAAACATATTATCACATTTTTCCTAAACTGTATGCAGATGAATCTGATGGGTACTCTTGTAAAGCAGTACGGGAACTAAATAACATTTACAAGTGTTCGAAAGGATAAACAAATAGTCCAATGTTTAGAACTGCCGCAAGCTTGTTGTGTCTTGAATCTTGATAACCTGAAATCAAGAAACAACTAAATCTGGATGGTTACAACGTTGTGTGTTGAGTCGGGTGATTGCACTCTGTCCTTAAGACAAGATTGCCCCGTATATATGATTTTACGTTAGCGGGCAATAGTCTCCCAAGATAAAACAACACTTTAATCTCAATGCTACAAAGCAAATAGGTTGAGTCTGACGAAGAAAACAAATACGAATCGACTTGCTGAAGAAATGGAAAATGATTGCTGAAGAAATGGAAAAGGATTGCTGAAGAAATGGAAAAGGAAGGAAGAGTTTCAGTTTTCTCTTCTGTTTTATCTCTGTGTATATAGTGTGTCTCTATTGTGTATATCTTGTATATATGTGTGTCTTTCATCACTGTTTTTCCACACTGTTTTGCTATCTTTTTCGTCACTGTTTTGTGCTATTTTTCTCACTGAAAGTGCACTATTTTTCGTGTTGTATATGTTGCATAATTGAGCCAAAAGACATCAATATATAGCATGGAGGAGTGACTCCTCAACTGCCACAAACAAGGTTGTTAATGGCATTAGAAAGGGCTGTTAATGGCCATTAGAGAGGTTGATAAGGAGGGTTGTTTATGGAGTAGGTAACAACCAAGTAATGGCTGGTTAATGCTCCAAAAAATAGTCCAAACGGTAGGCAGAAAGTTTCTGCTCTAGGGACCAAATTGTAAATATTAAGCAATTTGGGGTGCAAAAAGATAATATCAGAAAGTTCCCACAGCCCACAACCCGTGACCCATGACCCGACGGGATGAGCGGGCGGTGGCGGCGCGCGTGTGGGCTTAGCCTTGAACCCAAGCACATCTAGGTCCTCCCTCCTTTAAACACATGGGATACCCCTTGGGGTCCCAAACCCTTTACCACTTTAGAGACTTATAAAGAGAGCAATTCTTCCTTTTTCCACTGATGTGGTAGATTTGTCCCATACAATATTTTCATGCCTCAAACACCTTACTTCGTGGACCAATATCTCTTTCATTTTTCAACGAAATTTAACGATTCTTGGCCCTACGGTCATCTACTCACTTAGTAGATTATGCATGTGAGAAGAGACAAAGCCTCCAACAAGCGGAACACTAGTATTTAATTCATTAAATATGGGTGGACGCACCTCCCCGCCAAAGGCACATTTTCAACAGAATCTTGCTAGCAGCGCTCCATATCTTCTATAAGTATCTCTTAAGAGCATTTATCAATTTAATCAACACATTTTTGTAAGACATTATAAAAAAATTAACTATGAAAGTCATCACTAATCAATTGATGAATATGTTGGAAATGTAAAGCAGTACGAGAAGTAAATAAATATTACAAGTGTTCGAAAGGATAAACAAATAGGCAATTCAGAACTGCCGCAAGCTTGTTGAGTCTTGAATCTTGATAACCTGAAATCAAGAAACACTAAAATCTGGATTGTTACAATTGTGGCTGAGTCGGGAGATGGCTCTCTGTCTTTAAGATAAGATTGCCCCATATATATGCTTTTACGTTAACGGGCAATAGTCTCCCAAGATTAAAAAAAAAGCAACTAATCAACACTACAAAGCAAATAGGTTGATTCTGACGAAGAAAACAAACACGAAACGACTTGCTGAAGAATAGAAAAGAAAGAAAGAGTTTTCTGTTTTTGTTCCAACGTTTCTGCTCATGTTTTGGACTTTCTATTTCTCTTATGTTTTGTCTTTGTGTATATATGTTGTCTCGTTTTTCTGTCCTTTTTTTTGTATCACAATTGAGCCAAAAGGCTCCAATATATAGCATATGTGAGGCTTCTCAACTGCCAATACATGGTTGTTAATGGCCATTGAATGAGGGAATTAAACAACCAAGTAATGGTTGTTTATGGCCATTGAAGGAGGGCTGCTTATGGAGGAGTTAATCAGCCAAGTAATGGCTGGTTAATGCTCTAAAAATCAACCCAAATGGTAGGCAGAAACTTTCTGCCTTCCGTCGTTCCCAAATTCATCTTTCCAGAAGCAGGCAGGCGGGCGGCGGCGCGTGTGGGCTTAGCCTTGAACCCAAGCACATCTAGGTCCTCCATTCTTTAAACATGTGGGTTACCCCTTGGGGTCCTAAACCCTAAGCCAATTTTGAGACTTATAGAGAGAACAATTCTTCCTTTTCCCACCGATGTGGTAGATTTGTCCCACACCATATTTCCATGCCTCAAACACCTTACTTCGTAGACTAATATATCTTTCATTTCTCAACGAAATTTGACGATTCTTGGCCCTACGATCATCTACTCGCTTAATAGATTATGCACGTGTGAAGAGACAAAGCCTCCAACATGCGTAACCCTAGTGTTTAATTCATTAAATATGGGTGGACGCACCTCCCCACCAAAGGCAAATTTCCAACAATCCCCTCTTGAAAGAGATTTTGGTACACACACATGGTGTCTACTTTCAACAATCTTTCAGCGAAAAGATATTGTATCAGGAGAGGTAGCTTCCGCTTTGAACCTTCCCTAGTTGAATACCATCGGACTTACTACGCGGTGAACGTGATGTCTTGAACCGTCAGTGTTTAGTGTAAGCCAAGACAATGATACCAACACAGTAACTCTCCTTATTCATTTTCTTCTTATTGTTTTGTCCGTTGTGGCCATGGACATACTTGGATTCTTAAGTGCGTTCATTTGAGGTGGCCTGTCCTCGCACTTAAATAGATGATCTCCTACAAGGTATCCTGTTATACCCCACTTCACAAGTGTTAGGAATCATTAAAAGTTTCCCCAACCTTAACCTCAACCGTTTGAGGATCATTAAAGGTTTGGAAGCTTAACATTTACCCACCATGCATGTAGCACTTTAATGTCTATCGCGGGAACAACTTTGGATTCATGTTTCCCTACAGAAATCATCATATGAGGTGCTCTTCCTTCCACCAAAGCGCTCAACTGAACCTTTTACAACTTAGTTTTTCCATTGAACCAAATTCTTGGGATCTCCAGTCAGTATGGTTGGGTTACCACCGCAAAAGTTCGTATTGTTTGGGTTTTAAGCACATTCCCCTAGACATGCAGAACATTTGATCTCCGGGTAGTCCCTTTGTTAAAAGGGTCTGCTATATCCTTTGATTAGTAATCAAGGAAGTGACACCCGTGATGATCAACTGCCATACGGTCTTATGTCTCCGACAGATCCTGACAGATATGTCCATACGCCGTCATCCGTGTCCTTCCTGAAGCCGACCGGCTAGCCACAGTGTATAACTGCTGAAGGCACGGGTTTCTCCCAATAAGGGACGTCCTCTAAGGAGTCATGAAGTTACTCAACTTCTTTCATGTTTTGTATAAAGTGATAAACTCCGATTCCATCATGAATCAGCCGATGCAAGTTTGCTTAGAGAATTTTCCAAGACCCACCATACACATTTACTTGTGGCTTTGGTGTTCTTCACATCTGATATCCAGTTTGCATCATTGTGTTCTCCCAGAACTGCTGGACATCCAGAATATCATAATCCATAGATAAGCGAATATTTCAGATATCGTCATATCCGACTTAACGCCTTCTATCAATTATTTCCAGAATCACGAGTGAACCTTAGTTCAACTGATCTTGTGTGTAGGCCGATATCAGGTCGGTTGTAGTGTGTACAATACATTGAACTACACGTGACCTGCACATATCGCTCTTTGTCTATGGGTGCACTAAGATTCCAATCAGTTATATGATTCATATCCATTGGTGGCTTGAACGAGACTGTCAATTATCTAACAACTGAGTTTGGAGTTAGACCAGTCCGTTAGATGTCTTAGAAATCCAATTCCTAAGATGTCATCTGTGATACCCGTATCTTTTGTTTTAATATAACTTCTACTTTCAGACTGTTGATTTTCCAACTGTTGGTTTTCTAACTTCATAGTCAATGTTTCTGTGGTCAGATTCATTGTTTCTATTTTATCTGAAACTTCCAGGACCAAAATGAAAGTTCAGGAAGAAGCCCAACAGTCCAGCAGACTAACTCTGATCATCCCCTTCCAACTCTCTAGTTAGGAATGTTGTTTCAACATCCATGCCACGCAAGACTGCAATGGCCCTGGATGTTAAGCTGCTCACAGGGGAGCACATGTACAAGTAGCCGAAGCTTTATACTCATCAGTAGATCCATCTACTTGGTACTCACTTTTGAGTATCCTCTTTCACAACCCAAAGGTTCTTTTTCCGGAGGAAGATCAACCATTATGCAAGTATGGTTCTATATGATAGAATCTATTTCTCTCTTTGTAGGTTCTTTCCAAAGAAGCACTTCTGGAGATGATAATTATTTGTTAATTGTCCATGGTTCATTCTCAACCATACAAGCTAGAAGGCCTGGAACAAGTCTTTATCCCCTCTTTGCTCCGTCTCGGTTCAACATCTAGAATCCCTGAGTTCTGTAGATCTGGAATATTAAGTTCCGGATAGTCATCAACTTCCGAGTCCTGTAGATACGGAATGTCTAGTTCCGGATAGTCAGGCCCTCGCAGGTTCTTGTTAACCTCGAGCAATTACTTCTTTTGCCTTCTCAAGGAAAGTTATCCTCAAAGAATTCAGCATTCTTTGACACCAAGAGGCAATAAGCACTATTGTTATTTGCAGATCAAGTGGATATGCAATCTATAGTCTTAGGTCCAACTTGACCTCTTTCGGTATTCCAACTTCTACCAAGCCACCCCACATCACAACATTTGTATGTGAGATCCTTTTCATGTTTCACACGGAGAGTTATTCTTATCCTTATGCGTATTTCTGTTGAGAATCGCATTAGCGGTAAGGATTGCCTTGCCCCACATAATTTGGGCGTACGGTTTTGCGCTTGGCTAACACCGTTGGACTGAGATGAGTAATGAGCAATCATTTAATGAACGATGCTTCACATTCTCCCCCTCTATCATTACAAATTCCTCAATCTGTAGGCTTAGTTGATTTCAACTTCTGCTTTGTAACGCTTATCCGCTTCAACAACTTCATATTTGCTTTTCAACAAACAAAGGATACAATATGTTGTACCGTCATCAATGAAGGTCACAACGTACTTTTCTCCCCCCTCTATTTTGTATAAACTTCAAATCACCCAAGTAGGTGTGACTAAGTTCTAGAGGAGCAGTGCTTCTTTCGCTATTCCTTTGACGGAATGGAAATGTGATTTTGCCTCTTTGCCTACCTCACATTCATTTTGAGGGTTTATGTCGACAGAAGGCAACAATCTCAACATCGTTAGTTTTTGCATGACTTTCTATTTAACGTGTATTAATCTATGATGGTATAGATGCACGGATTACAAAGATATCATTCATTTGGCTACAGACATATTGTACCATTCTTAGTTATTATAGACATGTTGGACTAGTCTCAAACCAGCTTGACCAACATCGTCCCTTAAACCAAGTTTGGGACATGTATCACCTCCTTTTGGAGTGATCCCATTCCCTGAAGTCCTATTAAGGACAACATCTCCAGCCCCTTCTACTTTAGATGTGGCGTTGCTTCACATGAACAACCTCTTGCCTGTGGTTAGGGCGTAATCGGATCATATGTGATCTCGATACTCTGGCCCACTCCAGTTGCTTTGACAGACTGAGTGTCCAATTTCTTTTCTGCCTTTCTTTAGGCCTTCAGATCATTTAAGACTTGGAAACTCTAGCCTACCTTACTAGGTGTCCATTACTTTTCCTATCAAATGAATTTTGGCCCCACTCCAATCGCCCGTATGCTTTATACGACTGAGTATCCAATATCATCTTTATTAAATGAATTTTGGCCCCACTCCAGTCGCCCGTAGGTTTTGTATGACTGAGTGTCCAATATCATCCTATCAAGAAATTTTGGCCTACTCCAGTCGCCCGTAGGTTTTGTACGACTGAGTGTCCAATATCATCCTATCAAAGGAATTTTGGCCCACTCCAGTCGCTCGTAGGCTTTGTTTGACTGAGTGTCCAATATCAGTCTATGAAGGATCTTCTGCCAAATAGTGTGACAGGTTCAACGTCTTTAGCTTTTAGTCTTCTTCCCTTATGATTGGTGCCCAGACAATTCTTGGCGCTTACTTAAGAGTGGTAACAGTTTTTGCAAAGTCAGTGAGTCTTTTTCCCTCGTATGTGCGAACATACTTTACACACTTTTAATAATTACACTCAAAAGAACAGATCTTTTAAAGTCGTTTACAAAATCCAATCTTTAAACGGGTAGGAAGATGAGATTAAACTTCTGATTTTAAAGCGTAAGGAATATAAATTATTTCGTGAAAACATTTTCATATTCCTCCTTACTTTAAGCCCTTTTTAATCAGACATCATTTAATCTTATTCTTGACAATGAAGAAAAATTACTTATCCCAATTTCGGATTCTGTCCCACTTCAGTCACTTCATCGGACTGAGTGTCCATTTCCTCCTTACCATAATTCAGATCCTTTGTCTAGGACAGATATAGGCCTTCTGCTACAAGATAGAACCACATCTTCAGCCTTCTCCTCTTGTCCCAGTTGACATCCTCAGCCTTCCGTAAGCGCTTGTTCCCACCACTCTCGGGAGCGGTGACACCATTAACACGTTGACCTTCAACAACATAATCACCACTCTCTTCTACCAGAAAACCACAGCCATATCCAGATTTGGTCACACAACTTTCGACCGACATCTTTCGAACACTAATAGAATCTTATCTTAAACTTGTTGGAAATGTAAAGTAGTACGGAAAGTAAATAAATATTACAAGTGTTCGAAAGGATAAACAAATAGGCAATTCAGAACTGCCACAAGCTTGTTGAGTCTTGAAACTTGATAACCTGAAATCAAGAAACACTAAAATCTGGATTGTTACAATTGTGGCTGAGTCGGGAGATGGCTCTCTGTCTTTAAGATAAGATTGCCCCATATATATGCTTTTACGTTAACGGGCAATAGTCTCCCAAGATAAAAAAAAAGCAACTAATCAACACTACAAAGTAAATAGATTGATTATGACAAATAAAACAAACACGAAACGACTTGCTAAAGAATAAAAAAGGAAGGAAAAGTTTTCTGTTTTTGTCCCAACGTTTCTGCTCACGTTTTGGACTTTCTATTTCTCTTCTGTTTTGTCTTTGTGTATATATGTTGTCTCATTTTTCTGTCCTTTTTTTTTGTATCACAATTGAGCCAAAAGGCTCTAATATATATAGCATAAGGGAGGCTTCTCAATTGCCAAGACATGGTTGTTAATGGCCATTGAATGAGGGAATTAAACAGCCAAGTAATGGTTGTTTATGGCCATTGAATGACCTATGACCCGAGACCAGAGCCCGGACCAGACGGGACGGGCGCGCGGCGGCGGCGCGCGTGTAGGCTTAGCCTTGAACCCAAGCACATTTAGGTCCTCCCTCCTTTAAACGCATGGGTTACCCCTTGGGGTCCCAAACCCTTAGCCAATTTTGAGACTTATAGAGAGAACAATTCTTCATTTTCCCACCGATGTGGTAGATTTGTCCTGCACCATATTTTCATGCCTCAAACACCTTACTTCGTGGCCCAATATCTCTTTCATTTCTCAACGAAATTTGACGATTCTTGGCCCTACGGTCATCTACTCACTTAGTAGATTATGCGTGTGAGAAGAGACAACTACTTTCTTTAAGGATAACTTCTCTTGTTTTATTTAAGGATAACTACTTTCTTTTAATACAAGTTGATCAATAAGCACTTTTGTTTAAAGTATATTTAAATAAGCAGTGAGCTCATTGCTTTAATTCGTGTAAGCATCGATATATATTTTCTTCTTTACACGTTGGAATTCTCTGCATACACTTTTTGCACTTTTCAAATTTGGTGGTTCAACAATGAACCAAAAAGGAAACAAACAAGGGAAAATTTTGGGAGCTCCAAATTAATGGTAGCTGATGCACGTAGCAGTTAGGTAGCTGGTTGTAAAGCAATGCTTGCTTAGTAGGATTGATTGACTATGTCAAATAACAGATGAAAAAGAAAGATTTAACATATATACATTGATAGTGAAATACTTTTAATTAATCCATATCAGTGGTAGCAAATAATTTATCGTATTCTTTAAGTTAATGACTCACTTTTTATGTATGATTATCTCTAGTTATCTTTTAAATGACTTAATAATAAATAAAGAGTTTAAGTTATATATCCATCACTATTAATAATCTTTACACTATCAAGATTTACCCCGTTATATCATGTAACATGTCTTATTTTCAAAAATCTCAATCTTACGTTTTAAGAAGACTTAGCTTACCTATAAATATCCTTTGAATGATTTAATAGTATAAAAAATTCTTTGTATTGATGATTGTACATAAAATTGTTAAATAAGGCAATATATACACAATATACATGTGTATATTGCCTTATTAAGGCTCTCGGTTTACTGCCCATATTGGCTCTCCTTCTTTTGGTAATTGTTAATATTAGACAAGGTAAGAATATTGTATATTAGAAAAATATATGTGTAGTATATTGTAATGTATTTGTTACCATAATTAGGAATATACACTACCATAATTGTAGAGTTAGAATTATGGTAGAATAAGATTTTAGGAATAGAATAGGAATATGATTCTCCTATTTTGTATCTTGTATATATACCTATTCAATTAATGAAAATAATCAAGGGGATTATTTCTTTCATGGTATCAAGAGACTAGGTCTAAACAAAAGTTTTCTCTCCCAACTTTTGCCTCTTTTCGGCCGAGACCCCCCCCCCCTCGGGTTTCTCTTCCAAATTTCGTCTTCCGCTCTCAAAAACCTCTCTTAAATTTCCCCTCCTTCTTTGTTCTTTCAATATGTCTAAGAACAATTATCATCCTGCCCTC
The DNA here is from genome assembly GCA_029783415.1 of Anisodus acutangulus. Lineage (NCBI taxonomy): Eukaryota > Viridiplantae > Streptophyta > Magnoliopsida > Solanales > Solanaceae > Anisodus > Anisodus acutangulus. Next base: position 37,693,040 of record CM056504.1, read on the forward strand.
ATGGTTTTTAACGTCAAGAACAGTATCCTTATTGTGCTTGAGATGGAAAACGTCCAATATGCGACGTGGGCGGAGTTGTTTAAAATTCAGGTTGTATCCCATCAAGTCATCCATCACATAATTCCTCCCGCTACACCTCTTTCCGCGGAGGATCCTCAATTATGGATTACGCTTGATGCTACCGTTCTCCAGTGGATCTATTCTGCTATCTCGGTTGACCTTCTACAAACGATTATTGAGCCGGATACCACAGCTATGGCTACTTGGAATAGATTGCATGACATATTCCAAGATAACCAACACTCACGTGCCGTCACACTTGAGCAGGAATTCTCCCTCGTTCGCATGGAAGAATTTCCTAACGTATCTGCCTATTGCAAGAAACTTAAGGAATTGGCAGATCAACTCCGTAATGTGGGCGCACCTGTCACAAATAATCGTATGGTTCTACAATTGGTTGCCGGCCTTCGGAGGCCTATAATGGTGTTGGAACTCTCCTACGTCAAAGCAACCCTCTTTCCGCCTTTTATCAAGCCCGCTCCATGCTTACTTTGAAAGAAGCCGGTTTGGCTAAAAAGGCGGCTACCGGAGCAAGCCCAGTCGTCATGGTGTCGTCCTCCCAAAGTTCTTCGGGTTTTGTAAATAATTCGGGCCAAAACTATAATCATGGTGGCGGCAAGAATAATCGTAAGAATAATAACAAAAATCGTGGGGTGAAACGTGGTAGTTCCGGTGGTGTTTCCGGTGGTCAGCAAGCAGGCAGTGGGCCCTGTCCAGTGAACAGTGGCCCACCACCCCCCTGGTCCCAGCAGTGGGGCCCATGGCAGTGGGGCTGGGGCAGTGGCCCGTGGGCCAGCAGCCCCTACCCTCCAGCAGTAAATTCCAGCGGCCAGTGGGCTGGCCAGCAATTCAGGCCCAGCAACCAGCAGTGGCGGCCCACTGGCCAGTGGCCCAGTTCCAGCAGTTCCAGCGGCTACGGCCCAACTCAGTCTCGTCCGGGAATACTTGGGCCCCGACCTCCGCAAGCCCACCATGCAGCAGGCCCCACTCAGACCGATATCGAGGCCGCGATGCACACGTTGGGGTTGACTCAACCGGACCCAAATTGGTATATGGACACCGGTGCCACTACTTACATGACTTCCGAATCAGGTACTCTCTCATCTTATTCCAATTTGAGCACCCCCTCGGGGTATAATTGTTGGTAATGGCAACTCTATTCCAATTCAGGGTTATGGTCAGAAAACGTTGTCTCCCCCCAATCCACCCCTTATCTTGAAAAATACTTTACATGCCCCCAAATTGATTAAAAATTTAGTGTCTGTCCGAAAATTCACCACTGACAATTCAGTTTCTGTTGAATTTGATCCTTTTGGTTTCTCTGTGAAGAATTTCAAGACGGGGAGTCATCTCATGAGGTGTGATAGTAGGGGGGACCTTTATCCTATCATGCCTGGTTTCAGTCCATCGAGTCAAGCCTTGCCGTCAGTTTTTGCAGCCATTTATCCTTCCATGTGGCATGCTCGCCTTGGACATCCGGGATCGTCTATTTTATCAGTTTTAGATAAAAATAGCTTTATTTCTTGTAAGGGTACGAGTCGTACTCAAATTTGTCAATCTTGTTCGTTAGGAAAAATTGTTAAGTTGTCATTTGTGGACTCCAATTCTCATACTTCACAGCCTTTTGATATTATTCATAGCGATCTATGGACGTCTCCTATTCTTAGTTCGTTAGGTCATCGATATTATGTTCTGTTTCTGGATGATTATTCTAAATTTTTGTGGACGTTTCCAATTGCCAATAAATCTCAAGTGTTTTCTGTCTTCATAAAATTTATAGCATTCATTAGAACACAGTTCGAAAGAGAAATAAAAAATATTCAGTATGATAATGGAAAAGAGTATGACAATAGGGTGTTTCGGGAGTTCTGTGATAATAATGGGATAAATTTTTGGTTTTCATGCCCTCATACATCATCTCAAAATTGGAAAGCCAAACGCAAAATTCGTTCCATAAATAACATTGTCCGCACTCTCTTACTTCATGCTTCCGGACCCCCGTATTTTTGGCATCATGCTATGCAAATGGCAACATATCTCCTAAACATAATTCCGTCCAAAGGTCTGACATATTCCTCCTCTCTCCAAATCTTATATAATAAGAACTCTTCTTATTCTCATCTTCGAATTTTTGGGTGCTTGTGTTATCCGTTATTCCCATCCACCACAATTAACAAACTTCAGGCTCGGTCTACCCCGTGTGTATTTTTGGATTATCCGTCTAACCATCGTGGCTATAAATGTTTTGATTTATCTTCCCAGAAAATCATAATTAATCGTCATGTCATTTTTGATGAAATCCAATTTCCTTTTACGAAAGATCATACTCCCGAGCCTATGTTGTATAATTTTTTGGATGATAGTATATCTCCGTATATTACTCATTATCTTTCGGATATGTCCCGCACCTAAAATCCTCCAGTGGGCCCACTGCCCGCTGGACCCATTGTACCGCCAACAGCGCCAATTCGATTCTTGGATCGGTCCCAAAGCAATTGGGCGATCCACCACCTCGAATCGTCCAGTTGATGATTCAGGTTACCGATTTGGGCCAAGAGCCCACCGTCGCCGCCACCCGTCCCGAGCCCAGAAAATTTCCAAAATTCCCTCAATTCTTCCTCGAGTCATAGACCGGTCACTCGTAGTCAGTGGGGTATTTTAACACCTAAAAGATATTTTAATTTACATTCTGATGTCTCTAAATCCCCCTTGCCATGCAATCCTGTGTCCACATTAAATGACCCTAATTGGAAAATTGTTATGACTGATGAATATAATGTTCTTATTGATAATAAGACGTGGGAGTTGGTGCCCCGTCCATATGGTATTAATGTTATCAGGTCTATGTGGATTTTTGCTCATAAGGAGAATTCAGATGGGTCATTTGCTCGACATAAGGCGCGACTTGTGGGTGATGGTAAGACTCAGCAGGTTGGGATAGATTGTGGTGAGACGTTTAGTCTGGTGGTCAAGCCGGCTACTATTCGCATTGTGCTTAGCTTGGCTCTTTCAAAGACTTGGCCTATTCATCAGTTGGATGTCAAGAATGCTTTCTTACATGGTGACCTCAAAGAAACAGTCTATATGCATCAGCCGTTGGGTTTCAGGGATCCTAACCGTCGGCATCATGTATGTTTATTGAAAAAGTCCTTATATGGGCTTAAGCAGTCTCCAAGGGCCTGGTATACGAGGTTTGCTGACTTTGATTCGACTATTGGGTTCACTCACAGCAGGTCAGATAATTCCTTGTTCATCTACCGTTGTGGTTTGTCATTGGCCTACATTCTGTTGTATGTGGATGATATCATCTTGACTGCCTTTTCCGAAGCCTTGCGCCAGTCTATCATGGCCATACTCAGTTCTGAGTTTGCTATGAAAGACTTAGGGCCCTTGAGTTACTTTTTGGGGATTGCTGTCAAACGTCATTCAGGTGGTTTGTTTTTGTCTCAACGAAAGTATGCTGCTGAGATCATAGAAAGGGCTGGGATGTCATCATGTAAGTCCACTTCTACTCCAGTTGATGCAAAACCCAAGCTTAGTGCCGCGGCAGGTGCACCATACGAGGACCCGACCCGCTATCGCAGTCTTGCAGGGGCCCTCCAGTATCTTACATTTACCAGACCGGATATTACGTATGATGTTCAGCGGGTGTGTTTATTAATGTATGATCCCAGAGTTGAGCACATGAATGCAATCAAACGTATCATTCGGTATATTCAGGGGACACTGGACTATGGGTTGCACTTGTATCCTTCATCTACATACACACTTGTCTCGTACACAAATGCGAATTGGGGTGGTTGTCCGGACACCAGACGGTCTACGTCAGGATATTGTATGTTCCTTGGCAACAACTTGGTCTCATGGTCTGCAAAGCGTCAGGCGACTCTATCCCGCTCAAGTGCAGAGGCAGAATATCGAGGGGTAGCTAATGTGGTCTCAGAATCATGTTGGTTACGTAATTTTCTTTTGGAGCTTCATTTCCCCATTCAGAAGGCAACCTTAGTATATTGTGATAATGTTAGTGCCATCTACCTCTCAGGCAATCCGGTTCAGCACCAACGCACTAAGCATATCGAAATGGACATTCACTTTGTCCGTGAAAAGGTTGCTCGGAGGCAGGTATGCGTATGTCATGTCCCGTCAAGATATCAAGTTGCAGACATCTTTACAAAGGGTCTTCCCTCGGTACTCTTTGAAGATTTTAGGGACAGTCTCAGCGTTCGAAGACCACCCGCTATGACTGCGGGTGTGTGTTAAATAAGACAATATACACACAATATACATGTGTATATTGCCTTATTAAGGCTCTCGGTTTACTGCCCATATTGGCTCTCCTTCTTTTGGTAATTGTTAATATTAGACAAGGTAAGAATATTGTATATTAGGAAAATATATGTGTAGTATATTGTAATGTATTTGTTACCATAATTAAGAATATACACTACCATAATTGTAGAGTTAGAATTATGGTAGAATAAGATTTTAGGAATAGGATTCTCCTATTTTGTATCTTGTATAGATACCTATTCAATTAATGAAAATAATTAAGGGGATTATTTCTTTCAAAAATTTATTAAACTCGTATGAAATTTTTTTACATTATTACCTATACGCAAGGCTAAAAGGAAAAAATGAAACTCACGATGTATGTCATGTCAGTTGGATTGTGTTTGATAGACACATTTGGAGACATGTTCATGTGTTCAATAGAAACATTCTTTTTTCAGGTGTCAAAATGAAAATATCCTACAAATCTAAAGGTCACATATGTATTAAACAAAAGAAATAATATCCAACGTATATATGTAACTAACTAAGCTTACAGATGATATGCATGCCACAGGAGGACCTAACTAAAGGTCAACCGCAGGTAGTTTTCTTCAATGATGGCCTCTAATTAATAAACACATGATGATTTCAATCTTTAATATGAAGGTCTAAGCTAATTAAGGTGGATTTGTACCTAATCTTGCTGAGGAACCAGAAATTATTGCAAGTGGACAGTCTAACACAAATCTATTAAAACTAGTGTTCATGCACATCATCTAGCAGAACATAAAATATTACTTGTCCGTACATTTTAACCTATTACTCCTATGTCGTACTATCAAGGTCACATAGGAGTAGTAATATTATGGATTGATGATGTTTTCTAAATTTGCGATAACACTTACTTCCTTCGTTTTAATTTATGTGATATTATTTGACTTAACACAGAATTTAAGAAAAAAGGAAAGACTTTTGAGATGTGTGATCCAAAATAAATCTTATATAAATGTGTGATTGTAAATCATCTCATAAAGTAAATATATTCTAAATATAAAAAGATGACATCCCTTTCAGGACAGATCAAAAAGTAAATAATGACACATAAATTGGGACAGAGAGAGTAATTAATTGGAAAAATGACACGTTTAATACCTGAAGGTATTGCTATATAAATTCTTCTGAAAAATGTCGTTTCAATTATGACGCACGTGTATTCTTTGTATTCTTTTCAAGAGGCACCGGCCATTAATGTTTTTACGTAATTAATAAGATATTGCATAGAGTAATTAGTTTGTCCTTTTTTTTTTGGTAAACAGTAATTAGTTTATCAACATCCAATAACCAAGAAAAAGAAGGCAAATCGAGTCTAATTAACGAAGGAATCGCTTAAGTTTGATATGAGGTTTAACAACATTTTTCTAACATTTAACGTAACATAATATTACGATTGATTTTATGATCCATTAATTACAAATATTATTCTAGTAATGTCCCTTTTTAATGGAGATCGGTAAATATAAAATAAGAAATATATAAATAAAATGTATATTTAGAAGGGGAGTCTTGAAGTAACGGATAAAGTTGTTGTCATATGACCTGAAGGTCACGTGTTCAAGCCGTGTAAACAGCCTCTTGCAGAAATGTAAGGTAAGACGGCATACAATAGACCCTTGTGGTCCGACTCTTCTTCAAACTCCGCGCATAGCGAGAGCTTAGTACACCGAATGTCCTTTTATAAATAAAATGTACAAGAAATCATTTAGAGTCATTTTTTTTCTATTCGAATTGTACCGGAAGGGTCACCTCCTCTGTAAATAACACATTCCCTAATATAGTGAAATTAAACAACAGAGTCCGTTAACTTTGCATCTCTTTTTGGATACATGCTTTGAGTTCCTATATATATAGCTACACTTAGGCACCTCTTGCTCAATTTTGTAACTAAATGGATATATTTTTTAGAAAAGTATATAAATAATTATAGTTTAAAGCGTAGTTATCAAAATGAAGCTACAACTAGTGTATTTATAAAATGTAGCTACAGTTGTTGTATCAGGCAGAGGAAATGTATCAGACGGCTATCAATTGTATCAGCGTTGTATCAGGCGCGGGTATCAACTGCATTGAAAGAGCTGTATCAAATGGGTACCAGTTGTATCAAGCGGATATCAATTGTATCAGCTTATAATCACGCGAAAGAGTTGTATCGGTGCATATTGTATCAATGCATACAATTACGCGAGTGTAATGTGTATTTGCTACAAAATTCAAAATGTAGCTACAATTTGTCATTTTTTAAAACTACAACTACGCTTCGTTGAAACAATCTAAATGTTTGCCACGTTGCTTAATTTTTCCTATATTTTTTTATGAAAAATGAAAATCAAAAGGATGTTATTGAAACATATTCAAATTTCAGAGACATGTTAGATAAATAAATACTCATCATCATATCAACCCGAACTCGATCTTGGGAGTGTATATTCCCAATTGAATGATAGATTTCTCTATGCAGTAGCTTTATGTATATTTAAGAAAAAATGAATGATATATAATAGAAACATTTTTATATGCCCATATGTTACTTGTTCTGATAGCATAACAGCACCTCACCTCTTCCCCCCACCTCCCACATAATATATAGTACAAGAAGTTGGTCACTATCAGTTCTTGTTAGACCTAGTAATTCATCTTCAAGTGATAAGCATGCAAATAGTGCAATCAATTAAGCAATTAACAAATATATCTACTAAAATAATCAGATAATACTTCTGACTCGATGACATCAACATAACTCTTTTACTATAGTTTGTATATATTTATTTGAAACTATTCTATTTTTTTCTCTTTGACTTGGAACATTTCGGCTAATTTCCCCTCCCTCTCTCTTGATTTATTTCAGAAAATCACAGTAGGACAGGTGGAACAACGAATGAAACTTTCATACATAGGACTTTAACATAAAAAGGTATTAGTCACTTGGGTTCAAATTTGACATCTCTATTCAATCGGCTAATACTCTTTTCATATGAGTTTTAAATATTTTAGATTATTAATTATTTTAATTAATAGTACTTTAGTTTCCATATATGTAACTTTTGTTTTTAAAAAAAAAAACGTAAAGACCCATGTCCGAGTTACGATCAAAATTAAAACAATTAACTTCGGACGAACATAAATTGAGGAAGAGAACATATTTGAATTGGAAAAATTGACCCTAAAGATGTTCTGCTCTCTCCTTTTTTCTTTTACTGATCTTCCATAAAATTAAATGTGTCATAAAAGTGTTAAATAAGGTAATATACACACAATATACATGTGTATATTGCCTTATATTACTCTCGGTTTCTGCCCAGATTTGGCCACTCGGTTTTGGCAAATTATGAATAGCAAGACAAGGTAAGAATATTGTATATTAGGAAAATATATGTGTAGTATATTGTAATGTATTTGTTACCATAATTAAGAATATACACTACCATAATTGTAGAGTTAGAATTATGGTAGAATAAGATTTTATGAATAGAATAGGAATAGGACGCCTATTTTGTATCTTGTATATATACATATTCAATTAATGAAAATAATCAAGGGGATTATTTCTTTCATGGTATCAAGAGACTAGGTCTAAAACAAAAGTTTTTCTCTCCCAACTTTTGTCCTCTCTTTGTTTCGGCCGAGACACCCCACCCCCCCACCCCCACCCCTCGGGTTTCTCTTTCAAAATTCGTCTTCCGCTCTCAAAAACCTCTCTTAAATTTCCCTTCCTTCTTTGTTCTTTCAAGATGTCTAAGAACAATTATCATCCTGCCCTCATGGTTTCCCACATCAAGAACTGTATCCCGATTGTGTTTGAGATGGAAAACGTCCAATATGCGACGTGGGCGGAGTTGTTTAAAATACACGCTATCTCCCATCAAGTTATCCATCATACCATTCCTCCCACTACACCTCATCCCGGGGAGGATCCTCAATTATGGATTACGCTTGATGCTACCATTCTCCAGTGGATCTATTCCACTATTTCAGTTGACCTTCTACAAACGATTATTGAGCCGGATACCACGGCTATGGCTACTTGGAATAGATTGCGTGACATATTCCAAGATAACCAATATTCACGTGTCGTCACACTTGAGCAGGAATTCTCCCTCGTTCGCATGGAAGAATTTCCTAACGTATCTGCCTATTACAAGAAACTTAAGGAGTTGGCAGATCAACTCCGTAATGTGGGCGCACCTGTCACCAATAATCGTCTGGTTCTACAATTGGTTGCCGGCCTTTCGGAGGCATATAATGGCGTTGGAACTCTCCTACGTCAAAGCAACCCTCTTCCCGCTTTTCATCAAGCCCGCTCCATGCTTACTTTGGAAGAAGCCAGTTTGGCTAAAAAGGCGGCTACCGGAGTAAGCCCCGTCGTCATGGTGGCGTCCTCTCCAAGTTCTTCGAGTTTTGTTTATAATTCGGGCCAAAACCATAATCATGGTGGCGACAAAAATAATCGTAAAAATAATAACGAAAATCGCGGGGGCAAACGCGGCGGTTTTGGTGGTCAGCAAGCAGGCGGTGGGCCCCATCTAGGGAACAGTGACCCACCACCCCCTGGTCCCAGCAGTGGGGCCCATGGCAGTGGGGCTAGAGTAGTGGGCCGTGGGCCAGCATCCCTTATCATTCAGTAGAAAATTCCAGCGGCCAGTGGGCTGGCCAACAGTTCAGGCCCAACACCCAGCAGTGGCGGCCATCGCCGATGGCCCAGCGGCGGCGGCGAGCCACGGCCCAGCTCCATCACGGACAGGAATTCTTGGGCCCCGACTTCCGCAAACCCATCATGCAGCAGGTCCCACTCAAACCGATATCGAGGCCGCGATGCACACATTAGGGTTAACTCAACCGGACCCAAATTGGTATATGGACACCAGTGCCACTACTCACATGACTTCCGAATCAGGTACTCTCTCATCTTATTCCAATTTGAGCACCCCTCGGGGCATAATTGTTGGTAATGGCAGTTCTATTCCAATTCTAGGGTATGGTCAGAAAACGTTGTCTCCCCCCAATCCACCCCTTCTCTTGAAAAATACTTTACATGCTCCTAAATTGATTAAAAATTTAGTGTATGTCCGAAAGTTCACTACTGACAATTCTGTTTCTGTTGAATTTGATCCTTTTGGTTTCTCTGTGAAGGATTTCAAGACGGGGAGTCATCTCATGAGGTGTGATAGTATGGGGGATCTGTATCCTATCATGCCCGATTTCAGTCCATCGAGTCAAGCCTTGCCGTCAGTTTTTGCAGCCATCTCTCCTTCCATGTGGCATGCTCGCCTGGGTCATCCGGGATCATCTATTTTATCAGTTTTAGATAAAAATAGCTTTATTTCTTGTAAGGGTACTAGTCGTACTCCACTTTGTCAGTCTTGTTCATTAGGAAAAATTGTTAAGTTGCCATTTGTAGACTCCAATTCTCATACTTCAATGCCATTTGATATTATTCATAGCGACCTATGGACGTCCCATGTTCTTAGTTCATTGGGTCATCGATATTATGTTCTCTTTTTAGATGATTATTCTAGATTTTTGTGGACGTTTCCAATTGCGAATAAATCACAAGTGTTTTCCGTCTTCATCAAATTTAGAGTGTTCATTCGTACTCAATTCGAAAGAGAAATAAAAAATATTCAATGTGATAATGGGAAAGAGTATGACAATAGGGAGTTTCGGGAATTCTGTGCTAATAATGGGATCAATTTTCATTTTTCGTGTCCTCATACATCTTCACAAAATGGGAAGGCCGAATGCAAAATTCGTTTCATAAATAACATTGTCCGAACTCTCTTAATTCATGCCTCCATACCTCCATATTTTTGGCATCATGCTCTACAAATGGCCACATATCTTCTTAACATAATTCCGTCTAAAGGTCTGACATATTCTTCCCCCCTCAAAATCCTATATAATAAGAACCCGTCTTATTCTCACCTTAGGATTTTTGGATGCTTGTGTTATCCGTTATTCACATCCATCACAATTAACAAACTTCAGGCTCGGTCTACCCCGTGTGTATTTTTGGATTATCAGTCGAATCATCGTGGTTATAAATGCTTTGACGTATCTTCCAAGAAAATCATAATTAATCGCCATGTCATTTTTTATGAAACCCAATTTCCTTTTGCGAAAGTTCATACTCCCGAGCCTAAGTCGTATAATTTTTTGGATGACCAAATATCCCCGTATATTATTCAGAATTTTTCGGACATCTCCCGCACCCAAAATTCTCCAGCGGGCCCACTGCCCGCTGGCCCCACAGTCCCGTGCTCAGTTTCAGCCACTGGAACAGTTCCAGCAATTGGGCCAGTCCAGCCCAATTCTGGAACTGGTCCAGTTCACGCCACAGTTTCACGATTTGGGCCAGCAGGCCCACTGCCTGCTGGCCAGTCCGTCCCGAGCCCAGAAAATTCCCTCAATTCTTCCTCGAGTCATAGACCGGTCACTCGTAGTCAACGGGATATTTTTACACCTAAAATACATTTTAATTTACATTCTGATGTCTCTAAATCCCCCTTGCCCCTTAATCTTGTGTCCGCCTTAAATGACCTTAATTGAAAAATTGCTATGACTGATGAATATAATGCTCTTATTGATAATAAGACGTGGGAGTTGGTGCCCCGTCCATATGGTATTAATGTTATCAGGTCTATGTGAATTTTTGCTCATAAGGAAAATTCAGATGGTTCATTTGCTCGACATAAGGCGCGACTTGTGGTGATGGTAAGACTCAACAGGTTGGGATAGATTGTGGGGAGACGTTTAGTTCGGTGGTCAAGCCGGCTACTATTCGCACTGTGCTTAGCTTGGCTCTTTCGAAGACTTGGCCTATTCATCAGTTGGATGTCAAGAATGTTTTTCTACATGGTGATCTCAAGGAAACAGTCTATATGTATCAGCCGTTGGGTTTCAGGGATCCAAACCGTCCTCATCATGTCTGTTTGTTGAAAAAGTCCTTATATGGGCTTAATCAGTCTCCAAGGGCCTGGTATACGAGGTTTGCTGACTTTGTTTCAACTATTGGGTTCACTCACAGCAGGTCAGCTAATTCCTAGTTCATCTACCGCCGTGGTTCGTCATTGGCCTACATTCTGTTGTATGTAGATGATATCATCTTGACTGCCTCTTCCGATGTCTTGCGCCAGTCTATCATGACCATGCTCAGTTCTGAGTTTGCTATGAAATACTTAGGGCCTTTGAGTTATTTTTTGGGGATTGCTGTCAAACGTCATTTAGGTGGTTTGTTTTTGTCTCAACGGAAGTATGCTGCTGAGATCATCGAGAGGGCTAAAATGTCATCCTGTAAGTCCACTTCTACTCTAGTTGATGCAAAACTCAAGCTTAGTGCCGAGGCAGGTGCACCATACGAGGACCCGACCCGTTATCGCAGTCTTGCAGGGGCCCTCCAGTATCTTACATTTACCAGACCGGATATTACGTATGATGTTCAGCAGGTGTGTTTATTCATGCATGATCCCAGAGTTGAGCACATGAATGCAATCAAACGCATCATTCGGTATATTCAGGGGACACTGGACTATGGGTTGCACTTGTATCCTTCATCTACATCCACACTTGTCTCGTACACAGATGCGGATTGGGGTGGTTGTCCGGACACCAGACGGTCTACGTCAGGATATTGTATGTTCCTTGGCACCAACTTGGTCTCCTGGTCGGCAAAGCGTCAGGCGACTCTATCCCGCTCAAGTGCCGAGGCAGAATATCAAGGGGTAGCTAATGTGGTCTCAGAATTATGTTGGTTACGTAACTTGCTTTTAGAGCTTCATTGCCCCATTCAGAAGGCAATCTTAGTATATTGTGATAATGTTAGTGCCATCTACCTCTCAGGTAATCCGGTTCAGCACCAACGCACTAAGCATATCGAAATGGACATTCACTTTGTCCGTGAAAAGGTTGCTCGGGGGCAGGTACGAGTATGTCATGTCCCGTCAAGATATCAAGTTGCAGACATTTTTACAAAGGGTCTTTCCTCGGTACTCTTTGAAGATTTTAGGGACAGTCTCAGCGTTCGAAGACCGCCCGCTATGACTGCGGGGGTGTGTTAAATAAGGCAATATACACACAATATACATGTGTATATTGCCTTATATTACTCTCGGTTTCTGCCCAGACTTGGCCACTTGGTTTTGGCAAATTGTGAATAGTAAGACAAGGTAAGAATATTGTATATTAGGAAAATATATGTGTAGTATATTATAATGTATTTGTTACCATAATTAGGAATATACACTACCATAATTGTAGAGTTAGAATTATGGTAGAATAAGATTTTAGGAATAGAATAGAAATAGGATTCTCCTATTTTGTATCTTGTATATATACCTATTCAATTAATGAAAATAATAAATTGGATTATTTCTTTCAAAAAGAAATCCCAAGGACAAAGGAACACATAGAAGGAAAAAGGAGTACTACTTTGAGAGGAAATTTTGCAGGATGAACTTTTCGAAAATATTAAAAAAGAGAATGAACACACAAGTACACTTCTCATACTCACACATTACTATTTACGATATTATCCACGTAGAATTTTAAAATTTGGTATGAATGCTGACCCGTATTTATAAAAATCGTTTAGTTTTCCTTTGGAAAATGATCATGAAAAAGAAAGAAAATTAAATCTTAACCTTTTTGGTAAGTGGTTCTCGACAAGGCCATCCCACTTGCATACATACCAAATAGTTCCATCTATACTTTATTTATCACGCATACTGCCGCACAATATGAAAAATAAACATGCCAAAATTCAGTTCCAAGTCAATGTTTCAACCTTTTTTTTTTCTTTTTGTTTTTGCTTCAAAGGATAACGTTTCCACGATTATCTTATTTTATGTGCTTCTTCAAGACTTCAACATATATTATATAAACCCCTTTTAATTTCTCAACTCATTCATTGTATACTTTGGTGGAAAACATATTTTGAAAGCTCCTTAAATTATTAAGACTTCCTTTCATCTTGTTCATTTAATTTCAATGGCAAAAATATATCCAGAAACACTCAAGAATTCTACTTCTCCTTTTTCCTCTCCTTATGTGATGTCTACAAGAGAAACATTTACTATATGGATGAAATCCCTAGTGTTCCATGGAAATGGTTGTACTGTCTATAATTCTAAAGGTGAAATTGTTTTTAGAGTTGACAACTACCAAGAAAGAAATAGCAATGAAGTCTTCCTCATGAATCTTTCTGGACAAGTTCTCTTCTCCATTAAAAAAGAGGTAAACATGAGAAACTATAGCTTTATTTTTATTTTTTTTTGGTTTCACATCCGCTGTCAAGTAGCCATTTTGAGGCACGAAATCCGGGGTCATGCCAAAAATCCTAGGGATAAAACCAGCAGCGAAGTTAAGATTTTCACTAAGGGAATTCAAAATATAAAGAAGTAAACATAAAAAGGTCCAAAGGATTCAACATCTATTATGTGTGCCTAAGAAATAATTTTAACCTTATACATAAACTGTAATTTCTTGTTAAGAGGGGATGAGCCCTTTCTGCTCCACTAGCTCCGCTCCTTGGTGAAACGCTCCCTACCATGACGATTTTATTACTAGGGTTCGAACTCGAGTTAATTAAGTTTACATTTAGTTAATTATATTGTTGTCATCATATATATCCACAATATATGAAATTGAACTTTGTTTTATTTTCCCCCCCTAGAAACTAAGATTACTTGGTCGTTGGAGTGGATATTTGAGTGGTGGATTTAAAGGGAAACCATGGTTTCAAGTGAGAAGGAATTGGAAGTTTTCAAGAGGAGATGTCATTTGTAATGTGAATTTGGGGTGTGAAAAAGCTGTCGGAAGCTGCTACAAGATTCAACAAACTGACAAAAAATCATCATTTAGAGTTTCAAATAGCGCAGATCAACTTGTTGCACAGGTTAGTTCCTTTTCACCAATCCATATAATTTCTTTTGATTACCAAAGTTCATTTCATTTTTAGCATGTACGATTATTGTTAAAAAGAATTATACTAATTAACTTTTTTGTTTTATTTAATTTGGGATATTACAGGTAAAACAAAAGCAGTCATCAAGAGGATTTGGCTATGGGGATGATGTGCTAACTCTAGAAGTGGAACCTCATGTAGATTACTCGTTTATTGTGGCTCTTGTGACAATATGCGGTTTAATTAAACACAGATTATAATCATGAAAAGTTTAAAATTTATGGACTCCTGCACATGAACCATGTTGGGCTTCATGTTTATTTTGGGCCTTCTGCTGACTCAAGGCCAATTCAGACCGGGCCCACTAGCTAGCCCAAGTCCAACTCAGCGCCCACTGATTTAAAAGCTAGTTCTTTCGAGGACATCCGATAAAATTGGAAAGACACGCGAGAAGAGACTTATGGTTAGATATTTAGATATTTTGATAATTTTGCCCTTGTGTATACATATTCTTATTTGTAATTTTTGTTTAGCTAATTGATTCATTTTTCTAATGTGAAGCTTACTCTCTCTAAAATGGTAGCCTCTATTTTCTTGTTTTCTCTCACATTACTATAAGCCCGTCTGGATCTGCTGATTAAAAATAGTTGATAACTGACAAGTATCAAGTGTAGAAAAATATTTTTAAGTGTTAAAATAGATTTTTATAGATAAACAGTTATATTTTTAAATAAAAATGTTACATTTGATATTTGATCAATTGATATGTTTGGTAAAAAGGCACGGTATTGATATGCAGTTTTTAAACTGAAATGCCCTTAAAGTTGCAAGATACTCCTATATAAAATTAAAAGTATTTTACATGAAAAAGGATGAAGGTGGAAAATCAAGTGTAGAAGGAGTTAGCGATATTATTTTGGGAATGATATGTATATATAGCTAGGGATTACAACAAATATTAGAAATAATAAAGTAAATAACTTGATCAAATAAAAACACTTATAAATTAAAAGTTATATATAGATAGATCTCAACTTATGACTTTTGACTGATTTTAATTTATTATAAATATTTTTAGTATTTATCAAATGAATCCATAAGCCAAAGTTCACATGCACGATGTGCCTAAGGTGATTGAATCTCTAGGACAATTATGTATAAAATAACATAATTATCTCAAGTCTAAAAACCGCATGCAAAACCTTATTCAAACAATACTTTCTTATTGACAAATTAAACTAGTGGGGTTTCTATTGTGTTTTTACATACGAGCCAATTCAGTGAACTCTTTCAACGAGTACCAACATTATATTCATGCTTTATATTAACGAATATTCTCAGAATATTCGTCGTATATTTTGTAATTATGATAAATGTATATTTAAGGTAACTTAGGATTCTAATTGTATTAGGAATCAACCTTTGTAAGGTAAGTTAGGATTCGTACCATATTAGGAATCAACCTTGTACAGCTATATATATTGTGAATAATGAAAGAAATTCCTAAGGGAAATTATTCTATCTTTCATGGTATCAAGAGCCTAAAACCTAAATCCTCATTCCCGGCCGAAATCCGATTTTTTTTTCTGCTTTCACAGAAAAAAAAAAATGTGCATACAACGTGCTCGATCACATTGACGAATCTGTTCCTCGTCCCACCGATGTTACAGACTCAATATGGCGTCGTCTTGACGCCATCGTCAAACAATGGATCTACGGCACCATATCCAAAGATCTGTTATGCACTATCATGAAAACAGGTGCTACGGCACGTGAACTTTGGGTCCGGCTAGAAGAAATCTTTCAGGACAATAAAAATACTCGGGCTGTGTATTTGGAAGAGCAATTCAACAATACCCGCCTCGAGAATTTCAACAACATGTCCGAATATTGTAAGCAACTGAAACTCATAACCGATCAACTATCCAACGTCGGGACTTCTGTTTCAGAAACCAAGATGGTGCTTCAACTTGTTGCGGGTTTACCGAAAGGTGAATATGACACACTCGCAACAATGATTCAACAAGCCGACCCTCTCCCAAGTTTCAACAAGGCACGTTCACAACTATTGTTGGAAGAAACTAGACGTGCTAAACAAGAGGAACATAATCAAAAGGCGTTAGCTGTTGACGGGATGGCAACACTGCGCCAAAGAAGAACCAGCCCAAAGATGTCCAAAGAAGAAGAAGAAGAAGAAGAAGAAGAAGAAGAAGAAGAAGAAGAAGACTGCAAAGACTTGCAAAGACTGCGGAAGAAGAAGAAGAAGACTGCGAAGAATAAAGAAGAAGAAGAAGACTGCGGCGGCGGAAGAAGAAGACTTGCAAAGAAGGCCTCAAATGCCCGTCCCGACTAATTTGGGCCAGGCCTACACCACCGTGAACCTTCAACAGCGACGACAATTGGTACATGGACACCGGAGCCACATCTCACCTCACCCGGTCGTCAGGTAACCTATCTCAACTACGTCGGTTAAAGTGTCCTCAATTTATTACTGTCGGCAATGGTCATCGCATTCCAATTGAAGGTTACGGTAACACACACACCAAACATACACACCCGCCTTTCTCCCTAAACCACGTCCTATACACACCTAACATCATTAAAAACTTAATCTCTGTTAGAAAATTCACTAGCAATAATTCTGTGTCTGTCGAATTTGACCCTTTTGGTTTTTCTGTGAAAGAACTCAATACGGGGAAAATTCTTACACGCCACAATAGTATGGGAGACCTCTACCCATTCACTCAATCTTCCGCTGTCAGACCGCAAGCACCTCTATCCCTTGCGGCAATCTCTCCCTCCACTTGGCACAACAGACTCGGACACCCCGGAGACCCAGTTTTTACTTTTCTTAGGACTTCTAAGCGTATTCAATGTAATAATGGAAAAATTGTCCAACACTGTTTTCTTGTCCACTAGGCAAACATACTCGTCTTCCATTTATGTCATCAAACAGTGTTACTTTTTCTCCCTTTGATATTGTTCATGCTGATTTGTGGACATCTCCGATTGTTAGCTCTTTGGGTCATAAATTCTATCTAGTATTCTTGGATGATTTTTCACATTTTGTCTGGATTTACCCACTGAAATTCAAATCTGAAGTTTTTACAAAATTCCTCGAGTTTCACAAATTCATTAAAACACAATTTGAAAAATCTATCAAATCATTCCAATGTGATAATGGACGTGAATTTAATAACTCGACATTTCACAATTTATGTTCTAAACAAGGCATGGTTTTCCGTTTTTCTTGTCCCTATACTTCTTCCCAAAACGGAAAGGCTGAAAGAATTATACGTACCATCAATAACATGGTTCGCACGCTTCTGTTTCATGCCTGCCTACCACCGCCTTTTTGGGTCTATGCTGTCAAAATGGTAGAATCCCTTCTTAATATTTTACCAACTAGCACACTCCAAAACAAAACCCCTACAGAAATCTTATACCGTAGGCAGCCATCATATGATCACCTACGTATTTTTGGATGCTTATGCTACCCCAACATAGCCTCCACTGCACCCCACAAACTTGCCCCTCGCACTCTTCCATGTGTCTTCCTTGGTCTATCTCCTAATCATCGGGGCTACTTGTGTTATGACATTGCTACTCGCAAAATCATCGTCTCCCGTCACGTTACCTTTAACGAGACAGCCTTTCCTTTTTCAAATCTCCGAAAATTTCAGACCACCGATTACATCTTTCTCGATGAACCGACTTTGTCTTCGGTCATCCAAAATCTGTACCAAAGAGCTCATCGTTCGACGCCATCGCCGCTTCCAAAGAAGGTCATCCGACCTCCCGCAAAGAATGACACCACCCATGCCGCACCTGTTAAGTCTAATGCACCACTCACATCGCGCCTCGATCCGGCAAATCCAACAACCTGGCCGAAGTCTCCTCGCTTCGCAGCAACACCGCCGCCAACTGGCCCCGCAGCCTCACCGCCTACCAGTCCAAAGAACTGGCCCCGACCTCCCACTGAAGCCCCCTCACCGAATGGAGACTCGTGCACAACACAGGATCTTCAAACCCAAGGTTCACTTCAATCTCTCCACACAAACCTTATCACCCATTCCAAATAATCCAAAACTAGCTAAACTGGACCCCAATTGGAATGCGGCTATGTGCGAAGAGTTTAACGCTTTAACCAAGCAGAACACTTGGGATTTGGTACCTAGACCAGCTGATGTGAATGTTATCCGGTGTATGTGGCTATTTCGTCACAAGTTCAGAGACATTGGTGACTTAGAGAGGTATAAGGCAAGACTAGTTGCAAATGACACTAATCAGCAGGAGGGTATTGATTGTGGTGAGACATTCAGTCCGGTTGTTAAACCGGCCACTATTTGACCTTCTCGGTATTGCATATGGGCTTGCATTGGCCGATTCATCGACTTGATGTCAAGAATGCGTTTCTTCATGGGGATTTGAAAGAGGCGTATACATGCATCAGCCTCCTAGTTTTGTTCATCCGGCAGCTCCACAGTTTGTGTGTCGTCTCAGGAAGTCATTGTATGGATTGAAACAGGCCCCCCGCGCTTGGTATGATCGGTTCGCCAGGTATCTTCTGCAAATTAGTTTTGTATGTAGCAAGTGTGATACCTCTCTCTTCACTTTTCACCGAGGTAGCAGCACTGCATATTTGCTATTATATGTCGATGATATTATTCTTACTGCCTCATCTGACGGGTTGAAGAATGAAATCATTGCTCTACTCAAAACTGAATTTGCTATGACTGACTTGGGCAAGCTAAGTTATTTTTTGGGTATATCGGTGACTAGATCTGCTGCCAATATGTTCATGTGTCAGCGAAAGTATGCAGAAGAGATAGTGTACAGGGCCAAGATGGCAAATTGTAAAATTATGCCAACTCCGGTGTACTCAAAATCCAAGCTTAGTGCCAATGATGGTGCGCCAGTTTCTGATCCCACTCTATATCGGAGTCTAGCAGGTGCTCTTCAGTATCTTACATTCACTAGGCCTGATATTGCATATGTCGTTCAGCAGGTGTGTCTGTTCATGCACGACCCCCGAGAGTCCCATTTTGCCGCCCTCAAACGTATTATCAGATATGTTAAGGGCACACTTGACTTTGGATTACATCTATACCCTACGCTGACCAAATTGCTAGCCTACACGGATGCAGTTAGGCGGGATGCCCCGACACACGCCGCTCCACCTCTGGGTACCGTGTATTTCTTGGGGATAATCTTATCTCATGGTCCGCCAAGCGGCAGCCACGCCGTCTCCGCTCGAGTCTTTGAAGGTAATATCGCGGAGTTGCTAATGTAAATCGTCCGAGATCTGTTGGCTCCGAAATATTCTTTTGGAGCTCCAGTGTCCATTACGTAAGGCGTCTATAGTTTATTGTGACAACATATCTGCTATCTATATGTCTCATAATCCAGTCCAACATCAGCGAACTAAGCACATTGAGATGGATATCCACTTTGTGCGAGAGAAGGTTGCTCGTGGTCAGGTCAAAATTTTACATGTGCCTTCCTCGTATCAGTATGCAGATATTTTCACAAAGGGACTACCGCGACAGCTCTTCACCGACTTCCGATCCAACCTTAGCATTCGGCCTCCTCCCGCTCCGTCTGAGAGGGAGTATTAACGAATATTCTCAGAATATTCGTCGTATATTTTGTAATTATGATAAATGTATATTTAAGGTAACTTAGGATTCTAATTGTATTAGGAATCAACCTTTGTAAGGTAAGTTAGGATTCGTACCATATTAGGAATCAACCTTGTACAGCTATATATATTGTGAATAATGAAAGAAATTCCTAAGGGAAATTATTCTATCTTTCACTTTAGTATCACTCATACACAAACACAAACACAAAGTAACTGTTAAACGTCAATACACCGTATATGTGAATCACGAGGACAACAATATATCAGTATTATGTGGTCCAGCTAACAACGTGGTTAACAGGTCAGGTTATAGTTTCAACGTTGATTCTTAAATGGAAAATCTGAATATATGCATGTGAATATAATACTGATTAGGAAATAGCTCGCTAACAATGTATCAATGTAGTGCAAAATCAACTCATGAATCGTGGGACGTGGGGTGTGTTTGGTTTGAAGGAAAATATTTTGACTAAACAACACGGCATACCCATTAAACACTAAATATTTACCCGAAGTTGCCCCCATGAAATTTAATTACTTGTGCTGCCCAAACGAAGTAAAAATATTACCCGCATGGGTCTTTACGTTTTAAAAAAAAAGTTACATATATGGAAACTAAAGTACTATTAATTAAAATAATTAATAATCTAAAATATTTAAAATTCATATGAAAAGAGTATTAGCCGATTGAATAGAGATGTCAAATTTGAACCTAAGTGACTAATACCTTTTTATGTTAAAGTCCTATGTATGAAAGTTTCATTGGTTGTTCGACCTGTCCTACTGTGATTTTCTTAAATAAATCAAGAGAGAGGGAGGGGAAATTAGCCGAAATGTTCCAAGTCAAAGAGAAAAAAATAGAATAGTTTCAAATAAATATATACAAACTATAGTAAAAGAGTTATGTTGATGTCATCGAGTCAGAAGTATTATCTGATTATTTTAGTAGATATATTTGTTAATTGCTTAATTGATTGCACTATTTGCATGCTTATCACTTGAAGATGAATTACTAGGTCTAACAAGAACTGATAGTGACCAACTTCTTGTACTATATATTATGTGGGAGGTGGGGGGAAGAGGTGAGGTATGCTATCAGAACAAGTAACATATGGGCATATAAAATTGTTTCTATTATATATCATTCAGTTTTTCTTAAATATACATAAAGCTACTGCATAGAGAAATCTGTCATTCAACTGGAATATACACTCCCAAGATCGAGTTCAGTTTGATATGATGATGAGTATTTATTTATCTAACATGTCTCTGAAATTTGAATATGTTTCAATAACACCCTTTTGATTTTCATTTTTCATATAAAATATATGAAAAATTAAGCAACGTGGCAAACATTTAGATTGTTTCAACGAAGCTTAGTTATAGTTCTAAAAAATGACAAATTGTAGCTACAATTTGAATTTCGTAGCAAATACACAATACACTCGCGTAATTGTATGCATTGATACAATATGCACTGATACAACTCTTTCGCGTGATTATAAGTTGATACAATTGATATCCGCTTGATACAACTGGTACCCATTTGATACAGCTCTTTCAATACAGTTGATACACGCGGCTGATACAATGCTGATACAATTGATATCCGTCTGATACATTTTCTCTGCCTGATACAGCAACTGTAGCTACATTTTATAAATATGCTAATTGTAGCTTCATTTTATAACTACGCTTTAAACTATAATTATTTATATAATTTTCTAAAAAATATATCCATTTAGTTAACAAAATTGAGCAAGAGGTGCCTAAGTGTAGCTATATATATAGGAACTCAAAGCATGTATCCAAAAAGAGATGCAAAGTTAACGGACTCTGTTGTTTAATTTCACTATATTAGGGAATGTGTTATTTACAGAGGAGGTGACCCTTCTGGTACAATTCGAATAGAAAAAAAATGACTCTAAATGATTTCTTGTACATTTTATTTGTAAAAGAACAGTTTGGTGCACTAAGCTCCAGCTATGCGCGGGGTTTGAAGAATGATCGGACCACAAGAGTCTATTGTATGCCGTTTTACCTTAATTTCTGCAAGATGATGTTTACACGGCTTGAACACGTGACCTTCATATCACATGACATCAACTTTACCAGTTACTTCAAAACTCCCTTCTAAATATACGTTTTATTTATATATTTCTTATTTTATATTTACCGATCTCCATTAAAAAGGGACATTACTAGAATAATATTTGTAATTAAAGGATCATAAAATCAATCGTAATATTATGTTACGTTAAATGTTAGAAAAATGTTGTTAAACATCATATCAAACTTAAGCGATTCCTTCGTTAATTAGACTCGATTTGCCTTCTTTTTCTTGGTTATTGGATGTTGATAACTAATTACTGTTTACCAAAAAAAAAAAGAAGGATAAACTAATTACTCTATGCAATATCTTATTAATTACGTAAAAACATTAATGGCCGGTGCCTCTTGAAAAGAATACAAAGAATACACGTGCGTCATAATTGAAACGACATTTTTCAGAAGAATTTATATAGCAATACCTTCAGGTATTAAACGTGGCATTTTCCAATTAATTACTCCCTCTTTCCCACTTTTATGTGTCATTATTTTCTTTTTGCTCTGTTAAATGTTATCTTTTTATATTTAAAATATATTTACTTTATGAGATAGATTTACAATCACATATTTATATAAGATTTATTTTGGACCACACATCTTAAAAGTTTTTTTTTTCTTAAATTTTGTGTTAAATTAAATAATGTCGCATAAATTGAAATGAGAAGTAACTGTTATCGCAAATTT
The DNA here is from genome assembly GCA_029783415.1 of Anisodus acutangulus. NCBI lineage: Eukaryota > Viridiplantae > Streptophyta > Magnoliopsida > Solanales > Solanaceae > Anisodus > Anisodus acutangulus. Next base: position 37,715,761 of record CM056504.1, read on the forward strand.
AGAAAACATCATCAATCCATAATATTACTACTCCTATATGGCCTTGATAGTACGACATAGGAGTAATAGGTTAAGATGTACGGACGAGTAAATATTTTATGTACTGCTAGTTGATGTGCATGCACACTAGTTTAACAAATTTGTGTTACTGTCCACTTGCAATAATTTTTCTGGTTCCTCAGCATGATTAGGTTCAAATCCGCCTTAATTAGCTTAGACCTTCATATTAAAGATTGAAATCATCATGTGTTTATTAATTAGAGGCCATCATTGAAGAAAACTACCTGCGCTTGACCTTTAGTTAGGTCCTCCTGTGGCATTCATATCATCTGTAAGCTTAGTTAGTTACATATATACGTTGGATATTATTTCTTTGGCTTAATACATATGTGACCTTTAGATTTGTCGGATATTTTCATTTTGACACCTGAACAAAGAATGTTTCAATTGAACACCTGAACATGTCTCCAAATATGTCTATCAAACACAATCTAACTGACATGACATACATCGTGAGTTTCATTTTTCCTTTTAGCCTTGCGCATAGGTAATAATATTAGCGAATATTCTCAGAATATTCTCCATATATTTTGTAATTATGATAGATGTATATTTAAGGTAACTTAGGATTCTAATTGTATTATGAATCAACATTTGTAAGGTAAGTTAGGATTCGTACCATATTAGGAATCAACCTTCTACAGCTTTATATATTGTGAATAATGAAAGGAATCCCCAAGGGAAATTATTCTATCTTTCATGGTATCAAGAGCCTAAAACCTAAATCCCTTCTCTTCCTCATTCTCTGCCGAAATCAGCATTTTTTTTCTGATTTCACATGAAGAAAAAAATTGGTTTCTTCCCTTCTCGGCCAAACTAGAAAATTCCCTTCCCTCGGCAGGCGGCAACCATATCTTCCCCCACAAATTATGGTTCATCCACTAGCACACTTGACAACCCCTCTCAACGTTCAGTATCTTCTTTTCATCTGGCATTCGCCGTTAACAACATCAAAAATTGTATCCCTATAATTCTTGACCAAGAAGACTGTCAATATTCCATGTGGATGGAACTATTCTACATTCATGCATGTGTATACAACATGCTCGATCAAATTGACGAATATGTTCCTCGTCCCACCGATGTTACAGACTTAATCTGGCGTCGTCATGACGACATCGTCAAATAATGGATCTACGGCACCATCTCCAAAGACCTGTTGTACACTATCATGAAAACAGGTGCTACGGCACGTGAACTTTGGGTCCGGATAGAAGAAATCTTTCAGGACAATAAAAATACTCGGGCCGTATATTTGGAAGAGCAATTCAATAATACCCGCCTCGAGAATTTTAACAACATGTCTGAATATTGTAAGCAACTGAAACTCATACCCGATCAACTATCCAACGTCGGGACTTCTGTTTCAGAAACCAAGATGGTGCTTCAACTTGTTGCGGGTTTACCAAAAGGTGAATATGACACACTCGCAACAATAATTCAACAAGCCGACCCTCTCCCAAGTTTCAACAAGGCACGCTCACAACTATTGTTGGAATAAACTAGACGTGCTAAACAAGAGGAACACAATCAAAAGGCCTTAGCCGTTGACGGGATGACAACACCTGCGCCAACAAAGAACCAAAGAATGCAGAGTCCAAAGAAGAAGCGGCAGCAAAGCCGATGGCGGAGGTCGTGGGCGCAGAGGTCTCAACAATAAAGGCAAGGGCCGCGGTGCGGTCAACGCAACCAGAAGCCAGGCCGCCAGAATCGAACCAAAGAAGAAGAAGAATCGCAGAGCGGACTGTAACGCAGGGCCCGCCCAAAGAATCGTGGTCGATCGCCTCTTGGGCCCCGCCAGCCCACCAGGCAAAGCCAACCAGAAGCAGCGAAGAGCCCACCTAGTCAGCAGCCCAAAGAAGAAGAAGAAGACAAAGACTGCCCCGATTGTTTTGGGCCAGGCCTACACCACCGTGAACATTCAACAACACAACGACAATTGGTACATGGACACTGGAGCCACATCTCACCTCACCTGATCGTCAGGTAACCTATCTTAACTACTTCGGTTAAAGTGTCCTTAATTTATTACTGTCGGCAATGGTCATTGCATTCCAATTGAAGGTTACGGCAATACCCACACCAAACATCCACACCCACCTTTCTCCCTAAACCACGTCCTATACACACCTAACATCATTAAAAACTTAATCTCTGTTAGAAAATTCACTAGCAATAATTCTGTGTCTGTCGAATTTGACCCTTTTGGTTTTTCTGTGAAAGAACTCAATACGGGGAAAATTCTTACACGCTGCAATAGTGTGGGAGACCTCTACCCATTCACTCAATCTTCCGCTGTCAGACCGCAAGCACCTCTATCCCTTGCGGCGATCTCTCCCTCAACTTGGCACAACAGACTCGGACACCCCGGAGACCCAGTTTTTACTTTTCTTAGGACTTCTAAGCGTATTCAATGTAATAATGGGAAAATTGCCCAACACTGTTTTTCTTGTCCACTAGGCAAACATACTCGTCTTCCCTTTATGTCATCAAACAGTGTTACTTTTTCTCCATTTGATATTGTTCATGCTGATTTGTGGACATCTCCGATTGCTAGCTCTTTGGGTCATAAATTCTATCTAGTATTCTTGGATGATTTTTCACATTTTGTCTGGATTTACCCACTGAAATTCAAATCTGAAGTTTTTGCAAAATTCCTCGAGTTTCAAAAATTCATTAAGACACAATTTGAAAAACCTATTAAATTATTCCAATGTGATAATGGACGTGAATTTAATAACTCGGCACCTCACAATTTCTGTTCTAAACAAGGCATGATTTTCCATTTTTCGTGTCCCTATACTTCTTCCCAAAACGGAAAGACTGAAAGAATTATACGTATCATCAATAACATGGTCCGCACACTTCTGTTTCATGCCTGCCTACCATCGCCTTTTTGGGTTTATGCTATCAAAATGGTAGAATCCCTTCTAAATATTTTACCAACTAGCACACTCCAAAATAAAACCCCTACAGAAATTTTATACCGTAGGCATTCATCATATGATCACCTACGTATTTTTGGATGCTTATGCTACCCCAACATAGCCTCCACTGCACCCCACAAACTTGCCCCTCGCACTATTTCATGTGTTTTCCTTGGTCTATCTCCTAATCACTGGGGTTACTTGTGTTATGACATTGCTACTCACAAAATTATCATCTCCCGTCACGTCACCTTTGACGAGACAACCTTTCTTTTTTTAAATCTCCAGAAATTTCAGACCACCGATTACATCTTTCTCGATGAACCAAGTCTGTCCCTAGTCATCCAAAATCTATGCCAACATCAGCCCACTGTTCTGACAGTCTCGCCACTGTCCGGCACCACCCCACCGGCTCTCTGCTCACCCCTACAACCCAGTCGAGTCACCTGCACCACCAGCGACACTGTTGCCCCTGGTCCAAAACCAGTGGACCAGCAACCTCACAGCCCCGACCCACCACCACAGCCCTCACATCGCATGGAGACTCGTGCACAACACGGGATCTTCAACCCAAGGTTCAATTCAATCTCTCCACACAAACCTTATTACCCATTCCAAAAGATCCAAAACTAGCAAAACTGGACCCAAATTGGAATGCGTCCATGTGCGAGGAATTTAACGCTTTAACTAAGAAGAATACTTGGGATTTGGTACCTAGACCAGCTGGTGTGAATGTTATCCGGTGTATGTGGTTATTTCGTCACAAGTTCAGAGACAGTGGTGACTTAGAGAGGTATAAGGCAAGACTAGTTGTCAATGGCACTAATCAGCAGGAGGGTATTGATTGTGGTGAGACATTCAGTTCGGTTGTTAAACCGGCCACTATTCAGACTGTTCTCAGTATTGCTATGGGCATGCATTGGCCGATTCATCAACTTGATGTCAAGAATGCGTTTCTTCATGGGGATTTGAAAGAGACTGTGTACATGCATCAGCCTCCTGGCTTTGTTCATCCGGCAGCTCCGCAGTTTGTGTGTTGTCTCAGAAAGTCATTGTATGGATTGAAACAGGCACCCCGCGCTTGGTATGATCGGTTCGCCAGGTATCTTCTGCAGATTGGTTTTGTATGTAGCAGGTGTGATACATCTCTCTTCACTTTTCACCGAGGTAGCAACACTGCATATTTTCTATTATATGTCGATGACATTGTTCTTACTGCCTCATCTGACGGGTTGAAGAATGAAATCATTGCTATACTCAAAACTGAATTTGTTATAACTGACTTGGGCAAGCTAAGTTATTTTTTGGGTATATCGGTGACAAGATCTGCAGCCAATATGTTCCTGTGTCAGCGTAAGTATGCAGAAGAGATAGTGTACAGGGCCAAGATGGCAAATTGTAAAATTATGCCAACTCCGATGGACTCAAAATCCAAGCTTAGTGCCAATGACGGTGCGCCAGTTTCTGATCCCACTCTGTATCGGAGTCTAGCATGTGCTCTTCAGTATCTTACATTCACTAGGTCTGATATTGCATATGTCGTTCAGCAGGTGTGTTTGTTCATGCACGACCACCGAGAGTCCCATTTTTCCGCCCTCAAACGTATTATCAGATATGTTAAGGGCACACTAGACTTTGGTTTACATCTATACACATCTGCCCCAACCAAGTTGCTAGCCTACATGGATGCAGATTGGGAAGGAAGCCCCGACACACGTCGCTCCACCTTAGGGTACTGTGTATTTCTTGGGGATAATCTTATCTCATGGTCCGCGGCAGGCCACGCTATCCCGTTCGAGTGCTGAAGTAAAATATTGCGGAGTTGCTAAGGTCGTCACTGAGATCTGTTGGCTCCGAAATCTTCTTTTGGAGCTCCAGTGTCCATTACGCAAGGCGTCTATAGTCTATTGTGACAACATATTTGTTATCTATATGTCTCATAATCCAATCCAACATCAGCGGACTAAGCATATTGAGATGGATATCCACTTTGTGCGAGAGAAGGTTGCCCGTGGTCAGGTCAAAATTTTACACGTGCCTTCCTCTTATCAGTATGCAGACATTTTCACAAAGGGACTACCGCGACAGCTCTTCACCGACTTCCGATCCAGCCTTAGCATTCGGTCTCCTCCCGCTCCGTCTGAGGGGGAGTATTAGCGAATATTCTCCATATATTTTGTAATTATGATAGATGTATATTTAAGGTAACTTAGGATTCTAATTTTATTAGGAATCAACCTTTGTAAGGTAAGTTAGGATTCATACCATATTAGGAATCAACCTTGTACAACTATATATATTGTGAATAATGAAAGGAATCCCAAGGGAAATTATTCTATCTTTCAAATAATGTAAAAGAATTTTCATACGAGTTTAATAAATTTTATGTACAATCATCAATACAAAGAATTTTTATACTATCAAATCATTCAAAGGATATTTAAAGGTAAGCTAAGTCTTCTTAAAATGTAAGATTGCGATTTTTGAAAATAAGACATGTTACATGATACAACGGGTAAATCTTGATAATGTAAAACATATTAACAGTGATGAATATATAACTTAAACTCTCTATTTATTATTAAGTCATTTAAAAGATAACTAGAGATAACCGTACATAGAAAGTGAATCATTAACTTAAAGAATACGATAAATTATTTGCTACAACTGATAAAATGATATGGATTAATTAAAAGTATTTCACTATCAATGTATATATGTTAAATCTTTCTTTTTCATCTGTTATTTGACATAGTCAATCAATCCTACTAAGCAAGCATTGCTTTACAACCAGCTACCTAACTGCTACGTGCATCAGCTACCATTAATTTGGAGCTCCCAAAATTTTCCCTTGTTTGTTTCCTTTTTGGTTCATTGTTGAACCACCAAATTTGAAAAGTGCAAAAAGTGTATGCAGAGAATTCCAACGTGTAAAGAAGAAAATATATATCGATGCTTACACAAATTAAAGCAATGAGCTCACTGCTTATTTAAATATACTTTAAACAAAAGTGCTTATTGATCAACTTGTATTAAAAGAAAGTAGTTATGAATGAGTAATGACTGAGGAGTGAGGAGACTTTGCGGCTTTGCCCCTTAGGTTAGGCATTTATCCTTTCGTTGGCTTAACAGTTAACACGCATGGGCTGGGCTTCGGTCCTTTATGGACTTGGGTCTGGCCGAGAAAATTAAAGAGATAGATGTATAAATGTATAATCTATTTAATAAAAAAATGGATCCACGGGTCGGATTTGGACCGGATACGGATTTCAAATAGAAGATCCATATCCAGATCCAATCCGTCATAAACGGATACGGGTCCGATCCGGATCCGTCGGGTCTAAATTTTAAAGATTCATATCCTATAAAACGGATCTGGATCCACCGAATTCGGATCGTGTCCAGGATCCACTGCCATCTCTACGCATACCCACGGGTGTAGTCAGATGATTGTATTGCGGCGTCGGTTGGGGAAGCAGTGGAGTCTGTTTGCCTCCTTTTCTTTTGATTTTGTTTTCCTTTTTGTTTTTTGGTTTCTATTCTCTTTTTATCCATTTTTCTTTTAATTTCCTTCCTTGTTTGTTTGATTTTAGTTATTTAACAATACTTTATTAGAAAGCAAGTAATAATTATATTTTATCTTTTCCATTTTTTTTCATAGATAAAAATAACAAATATAAAAATATATATAGTAGCTAATTATTTTTAGACTAAAAAAATTATAAGAAAACTAGTTCCCACGTTGTGGCTCACTTTCCTTGTTTTCTACTAATTGTAATTTACTATTAAAATATGAATCTATTTTTTTAATCAAAAGGAACTTGATAAAATAATATAAAAATTAAATATCAAAATAAGCTTAAACTCTATTTATTGTCTTGATTCAAAATCTCAATGTGCCGTGAGGGCACCTACCAAAGTCTGTAGGCGAACCCAAATGAAATAAAATTCTCAAATTTTAAGAAAAGTTAAATCGTAATAAAAAATTCATAAGTTCATAATAATTCTCATAACTCATATATACTTTGATGAATCATGGGATTGAGAAATGTAATTGAAGGAATGAAGCAGTCCCCATGATATAATCACGGTATATGCAATCTTTCACGATACCATCTCAGTATATGGTATATACCATGAAGGTATCATGCAAGCCTACGAATGACTCAAAAGTCCTCCATGATATCAGCACAATATATTTTTATACCATAATGGTATCGTGGAGGATCGGAAATGTTGCATTCAAGGACTTCAACAATCTTTCATGATTCCATCTGAGTATATGGTATATATCATGATGATATCACGTAGGAATGTTGAAGAGTATCTTATTGAAGGATATACTGTGATGGTATAAATATACTACAATGGTATAAATATATTGCGATGGTATCATGTAGTACTATATAATAGGATGGTATCATATAGGACTAGTATTTTTCTTGAAGGAATGAACTGACAATCCTCTATGATACTCTGTCAGTATATGATATACCATGTAGATATCATAGAGGATTGAGTAGTATTATTTGAAGGAATAAATCAACCTTCTATGATACCTTATCAGTATATGATATATACCATGTTGGTATCATAAAAGGATTGAGTTGTATTTTTCTTGAAGGAATGAATCAGTCCTCTATGATACTCTGTCAGTATATAATATACCAAGTTGGTATCATACATCACTGAGTGTTTTTCTTGAAGGAATAAACTGTCAGTCCTGCGTGATACCATGTGAGTATCATAGTATACTTCAACTACTATTGATTTGATATACTATATCTTAGAAGAAATTATTTTTTGAGATATAAAAAAATAAAAAAGATAATATATCAATTATCCTTTTTCTTGATATAAAAGAGAGAAAAAGAAGTAGCTACAATGTTTGTAAAGTTAGATTATGAATAAAAATATAAATTAAAGAAAAACTAATTTAAAAAATATGAAATTAGAAAAGGATAAAAAAAGTAAATAAATTAACAAAAATTTAAAAAGAAGAATAAATAAAAATAACAAAAAAGTGAATGAAATTAGATTATGGAGATAAAAAGAAAAAAAATGAAATTTAAAAAATAACAAGAAATAAAAAATAACGAAATAGAAAAGAAAAAAAAGGAGCTAGAATTAAATATGAAATCATATTATGCTGAAAAAGAAAATAAAAAATAGTACTGTGATTTGGAAAAACAATAAATGAACAAAAAGGGATAAAAGGGAAAAAAGAGAAAAAAAGAAGAAAAGAAAAAAAAAGATAAGAAGTATTTAAATAAATAAAAAAGAAGAAAAAAGTGATAATTATCTATAAAAATTATAATGGATAGAAAAGGTAAATAGTTTTGGGGGTATGAAAGTAATAAGGATATGGAAGTGTAATTATTTTGTATGTAGTGGCCATTAATGTTCTTTTTCCAAATATTTTTCACCCAAAAAAGTGGTTTATTTTATTCTATTTGGAAAAATAAGATAAAAATAGTTATATATAATCTAGGTAAACATTATAGGGATGAGAGTGGGGGTTGGGGTTGGTCAATCGGGGGGGGGGGCGCTTTGGGGGGATTGACGGGGTATTTGTTGAAGGGTTGGAAGGGGACAATCATCAACACTTTAGTTCTAATTCCACAATTTTACAAACTTATCCTCAAAACACACTAAACTACCTCGGGACCCAAACCAAATGCTCGACTAACTCATAAATATCATTGCATAGCTAATGGAACCAACAAAACTACAAACAAAGCTCATTTACCCAAAAGTCAACTATGGGTCAAACTAGTATTTCTTCTTAACTTAAGATTTTTCAACTTTACTAAATGGGTCTGAAACCTACCCAAGCACCTCGATAACGGTGCTACCCATCCCCGCACGTCATAAGCAAGTAAATAAGGGCTCATGTAGGATAATTTAGGAATTTCTAGGAAAAGCAAGCAAAATAACTTTTTGAGTCATTACACTTTATAACCTAGCTCGGGGGGGGGGGGGGGTTATGGGTAAGTTAGACCGTAATCTCATTTATACTCGATATGTTTGATCAGAGTGGATCTGTGAGGAGGCCCACCAGAAAGGAAAGGTTGTTGCTTGAGTCTTCAGCTTCATTCAAGCAAGTTAAGATATTTCTAAACTCTAGTATAACGTTATGTGTTGGTATGTTTAATTTAATGAACTTTTGGAACTAATGGGAACTTGGGGTCCCATATTAGTGAGGTAACGAGCACTAATATAGGTATCAGGTGAACTTAAGTGGGTAATCAATGAACTAATAATATAACAAGTGAATGAGTTTATGTGTTTAGCCTTCGGGCCATGATGTGCAGTGCAAGAGTCCGCTTAGTTGGTATGTTTGTTGTTTACTTGGGCTTGTAGCGATTGATATGATATCTTAACTTGATTGTCATGTATTCATCACTCTACACCTCATCTGTACACTTGATTAAGACTGATAAATACTGATTATGTTGATTGCATGGTGTATTCATATTCATCTCATTCATACATTATATATATTTGGCATTGGTTGCAGGTGAAATTACTGAGAATCACTTGGGAAGTCGGATTAAGGGATATGATACATGTTTATGAGAGTGATGACCGATATGACACTTTAGCCGTAGAGTTGGTATCTGATGGGATCGGATGGGTATATGGATCTCATGAGTCTCTCATGGGTCACGTGATAGCTACTACAGCAACGTGTGTGTACCAGGTATTGTGTCCACTTACATCCATACATATCATTTCGCATTGCATTCATTTATATCATGATATGAGCTTTATGACATATATGCCTGGCTAACTCTATTGTACTTGTACTCTTGGACTGTTAGAAGGAATACAATTAGATAATGCTCAACCTTGTGCAAGACCTGAACAGAGTGACTTGAGGGATCTAGACACCCTAATGGGGTTTAGGTTGTACTTGTGTGACGTGTGACCTGAGGGTACTTATAGTGAGTTATATTGTAGATTTATTATAGATTGGTTAACTATTTTATTTTATACTTATGTAAGTAACTAGTAGAGAGAGGTATCGTAAAGTATCAGCCCTCGCCATCGTTATAGCTAGGGTCGGTCGACGATGCTTGCTAAGTACACATGTTTTCCATACTCACTCTACACTTACTGCACTCTATATGCAGGTACTGAGCCAGGAGGCGACGCTGGAGCATTTTGATTCTTCCCCCTCATCAGCGCGAGTGATATCTTGGAGTCTAGGGTGAGTCGTAGTTTCTTCCCCGGCATTAGAACTCCACTTTTCCTTATTGCTATCTTTTTCCATTCACAAACTATGCCTTATTATTATTAAGACAGATTATTTATTTATCTTTTATTCAGACTTGTATTCGGTTTAGAGCTTGGTACTCATGACTACCAGATCACTTGGGGGTTTTATTTCAGGCTGTGTATTCATGTTTTAAAACTATTTAAGTATTCCTCTTGTACTTCTTTTATTTCCGCATTATTTTCCGCTTATATGTATGATTATTGGCTGGGTTCACCTACAAGTTAGGGTAGGTGTCCTCACAACGCAAATGGAATTTAGGGTTGTGATAAATTAGTATCAGAGTCCTAGGATAATGGTCTCATGAGTACAAGCGCTGTCTAGTAGAGTTTCGCGGATCGGTATGAAGAGCTCCGTACCTATCTTCGAGAGGCTATATGATATTTAGGAAACTTTAATTTTTTTATTCTTTCGTGCGAGCGATTATGATTGAATTCTAAACTTCTTTGTTTCCTTTTTTCTTGTAGATGGTGATGACTAGATCAGCTGCAGAAGGAGATGATAATCCCACACCCGCACCCATAGTCAGAGGAAATGCTCGGGGAAGAGTGTGAGGCAGAGGTAGAGCCATAGGTAGGCCTCAAGTTGCAGGCCGAGGTTGAGCACCTGCAGTTGCTTGAGCTCATAACCGAGTAGAGTCTCCAGAGCTTGAGGCTATTCCGGAGGATGAGCAGGGTCCAAATAGAATCAGATGCCCCCGGGTTTCATTGCCACATTAGTACTTCAAGAGACCTTGGTTCAGATGATGAGTTTTTTGGAGTCTATCACGGTCGAGTGATGACACTCTGTCTTTAAGACAAGATTGCCCCGTATATATCCTTTCTACGTTCTGAATAATAGTCTCCTAAGATAAAAAACAACTCAACAAATGAGCAAAGCAAACTCAAGTGTTACGTTGAAGAACTTAGTGTAATGAAATGATGTTGAAAAGTAGTACGAAGAATCAGATTTTTCATTTGTGTGTTGTGTGTCTCAACAATTGAGCAAAGGCTTCATTATATAGTGCAAGGAGGGGACTTATCAACTGCCCACATAATTATTGTTACTGGCAATTTAGTGAGGAGTAATTCAACCAAAATAAATGACGAATTGATGTGCAACGGATTAGAGCTTTTAGGGAGAGACCCAAGACCCTTGACCCGAGCCCGGACCGGACGGGCGGGCGGCGGCGGCGCACGTGTGGGCTTAGCCTCGAACCAAAGCACATCTAGGCCCTCCCTCCTTCAAACACATGGGTTACCCCTTGGGGTCCCAAACCCCAAGCCAATTTTGAGACTTATAAACTAAACAAATCTTCCTTCCCCAACCGATGAGGGAGGATTGGTCCTTACCACATTTTCATGCTTCAATCACCTCACTTCGTGGACCAATATCTCTTTCATTTCTCAAGAAAATTTGACGATCCTTGGCCTTACGGTCATCTACTTACTTAGTAGATTATGCACGTATAAAGAATCAAAGTCTCCAACATGCGAAACCCTAGTGTTTAAGTCATTAAAGATGGTTGGACACAACTTCCACCAAAGGCAAATTTCCAACAATCCTCTCTTGAAAGAGATTTTGGTGCACTCACATGGTGCCTTTTTTCAGCAATATTTCAGCGGACCGATGTTGCATAAGGAGAGGTAGCTTTAGCTTTGAACCTTCCATAGTTAAATACCATCAGACTTACTTACTGCGCGGTGAACGTGATGTCTTGAACCGTCAGTGTTTAGTGTAAGTCAAGTCAATAGTACCAACACAACAAATTCCCTTACTCTTTTTTTCGTAATGTTTTGTCCGTTGTGGCCGTGGACACTTCTTGGATTCTTAAGTGCGTTCATTTGAGGCGGCCTGTCCTCGCACTTAAATAAGTGGTCTCCTACAAGATATCCTGCCATACCCCACTTCACAAGTGTTAGTAACCATTAAAAGTTTTCCCAAACCTAACCTCAACCGGTGAGGATCGTTAAAGGTTTTGGAAACTTAACATTTACCCACACTGCAGATAGCACTTAACGTCTATCACGGGAATGACTTTGGATTTGGTGTTTCTTTACAGAAATCACTATCCGAAGTGCTCATGCTTCCAACCGAAACGATTAACTGAACCTTTACAGCTTAGTTTTCCCATTGAACCAAATTCCTGGGATCTCCAGTCAGTAAGGTTGGGTTACCACCGTATTGGTCCTTCTTGTTGATTCTTAAGGTTAATTGTTTAGTTTGGTGTATACTGAAGTGGATGTAGCACACATACATCAAGTTCGTTGAACTCGATACTTTCGATTTAGAGCATAAATTTATATGTAAGAATTCGCAAAAATAATAGTAACAAATAGTAGTAGTAGATATGAACCTAACTTTAAACATATAATGGGTTCAACGCTAAAAACTTTAAAATGTTGAACTCGTAAAACTTATTCTAAATTTGCCTCCGAGTGTAAACATACGTACATATAAGTATTTACCATTTGTATATATGTGGTGAAAAAGTATGACACTTTTTTTCTAACTGTTGATATATGTGATAAACAGCCTTGTACAATGCAAATACAATTTCTTTCTGAACGACTAAATGCAAGACTTTATGTGTTAGCTGATAAAAACTCTAATTAATTTATTAGATAATGATCTATCTTAGTTATTAGTGCTTGTTATAATTTTCTAAAACATAAAAAAGTTCGTCCAATATCACTTTACAATTCAATCTGCTTGTCCATTTAAGTCAATTTATATAACTTAAACTAGTGAATTTTACAGTGTTTCGCGCGATTTCTTAGTAAATTTAAAAATGATCTTTTATAAATCACGTCGAGATAAAAGAGATAATTTATTTTACTTAGATTCGAACTTCTTTTCCTTATTAACAAATTATATAATTATAAAATGTAACACCATTGACAACGATCAGAAGAAAAGGTATACAAATAATGATCTTTTTGGGTTGGTTATGCCATGTCAAGAAGGAAAATACAACTTCATAATAATTGAAAGCGGCAACCCTCTTATATTTCTGAAATCTAGGTAGTATTTCTTTAATTACAAACAGACAAATGATATTAAGCTTACTATTGATTCACCATTATATGTAATCAAAATTAGAACATTGGAGCACCTAAATGACTAAGCTAGCACACATAATTCTATATGATACAATATAACTATTATAAAAAATGACTTTTATTTTAGCTGAACTTCAAAACTTGTAGAGAGAAATAATTCATGAAACACAATTAAAAGATGAAGAAGTCTTATTTCTTCATGTTTGTCAATTGCAATGTAAAATCCAATTTCAAACACTTTGTAGTTGTTGTTATGCAATTATGTGTTCACCTTCTTCTCATATGAAATTAAATATGAACGAACTACAAGAAGACAAAGACTTAAAAACACATGTAACGTTTAACTAATCTTTTTCATTTTGATTTTGAAAGTTATTGTGTGTAAACACCTTCAATAGAAAAAGAGGACCTTCTAATCATTCATTTTCCTAAATGTCTTCCTCATTCAACATTTTTTTAAACATAGCGCAATTAATCAAAATTAAGAGAGTTAAGGAGTATTTTTTGAGTTTTTTTAACATAACACACATATAAATGGGGGAGTTAAAAAAAGCAAAAATAAATGAAGAAAAAAATATTTTTTCTTGTCCAGATAGGGGAAAAGATATATTACCATAGCTATTTTTCGCAAGTATTGAAAAACACAACTTCATAAAAGAGGAGATAAAATAATTGAAAGTGGCAACCCTCTTATATTTCTGAAATCTAAGTAGTATTTCTTTAATTACAAACATACAAATGATATTAAGCTTACTATTGATTCACAATTATATGTAATTAAAATTAGAACATTGGAGCACCTAAATGACTAAGCTAGCCCACATAATTCTATATGATACAATATAATTATTATAAAAATGACTTTTATTTTAGCTGAACTTCAAAACTTGCAGAGAGAAATAATTCATGAAACACAATTAAAAGATGAGGAAGTCTTCTTTCTTCATGTTTGTCAATTGCAATGTAGAATCCAATGTCAAACACTTTATAGTTGTTGTTATGCAATTTTGTGTTCACCTTCTTCTCATATGAAATTAAATATGAATGAACTACAAGAAGACAAAGACTTAAAAACACATGTAACGTTTAATTAATCTTTTTCACTTTGATTTTGAAAGTTATTGTGTGTAAACACCTTCAATAGAAAAAGAGGACCTTCTAATCATTCATTTTCCTAAATGTCTTCCTCATTCAACATTTTTTTAAACATAGTGCAATTAATCAAAATTAAGAGAGTTAAGGAGTATTTTTTGAGTTTTTTTTAACATAACACACATATAAATGGGGGAGTTAAAAAAAGCAAAAATAAATGAAGAAAAAAATATTTTTTCTTGTCCAGATAGGGGAAAAGATATATTACCATAGCTATTTTTCGCAAGTATTGAAAAAAAGTTCATAAATCAGTAATATGCTAGCAATTTTAAATAACTAAAGATTATTATAAAGAGCATGAAGGAGAACAAAAATAGCAACATACCTTATATCAAATGTCATTTTGGATGAAGAAGCGGAGGTTTGGTGCAAGAGACAAACATGACTTTTTTATTGGAGCACCTAAATTGAGAATTTTGAAGGTAAAAGTGTAAAATCTAAGGAAAAGAAGAAATCAAAATCCTGATCAATAAATCATCTTCACAAAAAACATCACTTATTCTAATAAAAATAATTAAGACATGCCAACAATAAGGTAAATAGAAAATATGAGGAAACATTTTTTAAAAAGGCGCCAAAGAAAAGTGTCACGTCACTCTCCTTTGCCTAACTATATAATGTATATGAATATAGATGGTAGTAGATTTTGCTAGAATTATTTGGCTTTCCAATCAAAATTATCTAAACAATAAAATCTATATATTTTAATTTTCATATATTGAAGAGTATAAATATAAAAATTCTAGACTAAACTAAAAGGTATTATGACCCTTCTCAATAATTTTGTGTCACGAACAAACTGAAAAAGAAGATAAACAATAGAAGTTCTATAACATAATAATTTAAAGGGTGAAGAATTTAAACATTCTAAATGATATTCATATAATAAAAGTATCAAGACACTCACTCACTTGCTGAAATAAATATTTGAGTACTTGACATGGGGATAGTTCCTTCTCCATCAATATTTTCTTCATTTTGTGCTTTTGATCTCCTCACTAATTCTACAATTTTGTGCTTTTGATCTCTTCATCCATTCTACAATACCCTCCATTTATTGGAATGAGAATACCATGTTGGTGTGATTTTAATTTGGTGTTATAACTTGTACATTTAATTAGAAATTATGAAATTAATTACCAATACTAATTAAGAGTAGAAGTTACGTAAATGAAGGGGTGTGAGTTATGGGGATGACTTTTTAAATTAAAATTAAAATAATTAAAAATTATATAAAAAGTCAAAAAAGGAGAAAAAGACGATCATTGACCATAGAGAGGTGCCACATATAACTGTCTATTCCTAGCTTTATATTATATATAAATTGGGATAGAAATTACGTAGTACGGAGTATGTATTTATACGATAGGTATAAATTATACCTATAATATATTATATGTAATGTTGCTTTTGCAATAAAGTATTCCTATCTACAACAGCAACAAATGTATTCATTCTCGTACGTCTAAGAAATTTCAACTTGTGCACCGAAATACTAAACCAGTTTCTCGAGTCACAAATAATGATACGGGCCTAACTATGCGGCCATCACCATTTGGATCACATATGCACAAAATGAGAAGTAAATTCTTCACGAAACAAATGTTACGGTGTAGTGGCTTGTACTACTCCATCCTTAACCAAGAGGTCTCAGGTTCAAGTCCTCTTAGGTACGGAGTGTCTTGCCCCCCCCTCCCCCCCCCAATGTGGGATTCCTTGGCACAAATCCGAATTTAATTGGGCAACCGCCCGGGAAACAAACAAAAAGAAGCAAATTCTTCTAAAAATGATATTTATGCGGAATACGTTCAAATCCACTTGAACCACGTCAAAATCTAACCAAATTTATGTATCATATTATCCACCTCTTAGAAAGACATTCATTTTGAAACGTGCCTAAAATCTTTAATACAAGTCAGAATTCGATAATACCAATTCCTACCGATCACAAATGGCGAGACGAAACTAATGATGTAATCAAAATCCAAATCCAAATCCAACCGCATCTAAGCAAAACAAGATGTTGACCAAGACCTAAATCGAGAGAAAAAAGAACTATATAAACAATAGAGAATTGCGTATGCTTAACAGTTCAAACTGTCATATATCTTTATTTTAATAATACTTTATTTTATCATTTATCTTACTATTTCTTAATTTACTTATAATCCGTAGATCTCAAAGAAAGAGTTTGCATTTCATGTCCCAATTTGTGTACTAATCCTTTTCAATTTGTCCCAAAAAATAATAATTTAAAATAGTATTAATGAGATGATTATAACTAAATAAATATTACTATGACTTATTTTAGAATTAGAATACAAATGTAAAAAATTTATAGTCAAAATGCTTCACGTAGAATGAGAAAGGGAACAATAATGAAATAAAGGAGGACCCCTTGTGCGCAGCGTGATACTGGTCTAACATTTGAAATCAATTGAGTCACAATGATTTACCTCATTCACAGACCTGTCGGACCGGGGTGTGAGGGCTCCTGGGGTGGGAGATTCCACCTTTTTGGAGCAAAGAAAGGGAACAATAATAAACAGGGTCTTATTGTAATTATAATACAATAAGGGGTCAAAGTACAAATCCTCCTTAAACATTAAACCCTAACTTAAACCTCTCTTGTTCAATTTCTTCATCAGACTTTTGACTTCTCATCACCATCCAATGGGCGGCGGACCTCGTACATTCCCAGGTGGTCTAAACAAATGGCAATGGAAACGCCTCCACGAGAAAAAAGCCCGTGATAAAGAAAACCGTCTACTCGATCAAGAGAAACAGCTTTATCAAGCCCGAATCCGTTCTCAAATCCGTTCTAAACTATCCAACCCGACCCATGAACAACAACCCAAGACCAATTACAGCCCAGTTTCACCACAAGACCATATTAAAGCCTTAGCTGATCGGTTCATGAAAGAAGGTGCTGAGGATTTATGGAATAAAGACGATGGACCGATTAATACTCCAATGCCAGCTCAGCAACATCAAGGTATCGCTGAGCCTATTGATTTGCGTAGATTGGTAACGGAAAATTCGAATTTTAGAGATACTAGAACTAGTGATGTGTCGCGAAATTACAGTTTCCAGAAAACTAGATATTATTGTACGAATGTTAGGAATGATATTGCGGATAATTCGAATTTTAGAGATGTTAGGTCTAGTGATGTGTCGCAAAATTACAATTTTCAGAGAGCTAGACATTATTGTACTACTGTATATGCTAGGTCTAGTGATGTGTTGCGAAATTACAATTTTGAGAAAGCTAGGCATTATTGTACTAATGTAGATGCTAGGTCTAGTGATGTGTCGCGAATTTATAATTTTCAGAGAGCTAGATATTTCTCTACTAATGTTAGGAATGATATTGTGGAAAATTGGAGAAATAGAATTCCGACATATTTTTTAATGTTTGGATGGAGGATGGTTAATACTGAGAATAAAAATGTGAATAATTCGAATAGTTTATCGAAATATAGATGCTATTCTACGGACAGGAAAAACGGGGATAGGTTGAGGAAATTTGATTTTACGAAAAATAGTTCGACTAGTGAGAGTAAGTCGAATTCGGAGGGATTGGTGGTGAAGGGTGACGAGTGTAAATCGAGATGGCCAAGGTTTCGACATAATCCTGAGGAGTCAACTGATGACGAGGATGATGAAGATACTGAGGAGGATGTGGACGAGGAGCAAAGACGAAGTAGAGGGAGTGTAAAAATGATGAGTAGTTCTGCTCTAGGGAAATATGGTTTGAAGACAAAGAAGAGAGTTCCGTTGAAGTTTGTGGAAGATGAAGATGATTTATCACTGCACGTGGAGGCGATAAGGAAGGAGGTTAAAGGGCGGAATATGCAGAAAAATGAAACCGAAGAAGGCGAAGACAAGAAGGAATCAATACTTAGCTCTAAAAGGTAAGAAACGATTTTTTCAGTTTGCCACTAGACATTGCAAAATGTTCATATGTATTATGATATTTGAGTGACAATGTGGCGTATGATCGATTAGGTTTGATGAATATGATGTATCTCCTTTGACAGTCAAGACCCTTACTGCAGCAGGTTATGTGCAAATGACTAAAGTTCAAGAGGCAACACTTTCTGCTTGTCTTGAGGGTATGTTGTTACTACCACTCAAATATTTGAGAAAGTGATTTGCTGTAAATATTTAGTTTTTTCGTCATATAAACAGTCTTGATAAATGAGTGTCATGTTTCATTCCTCGATTTTTATGAAGCCCATAGTCTGATTGGTGCAACTATAAATTCATTGTTAACTATCCTGAAAAAATGAATCCAGTGTGTAGGATGTATGCTTTTCAACAAGTTTAACTGATGAGCAAGTTCAAGATTAGACCTGTAATATCTCTTCTAGATGAACTAGTTCTCACTTTTGGTTTTGCCAATTACAGGAAAGGATGCTTTAGTTAAAGCAAGGACAGGCACAGGGAAAAGTGCTGCTTTTTTGGTAAATTAGTTCTTCTCTTATATGTTATTCCCTGCAGATTATTTGCATGTTTCACTTCCTTGTTCTTTTATTGCTGCTATTAAAGTCCAATAGCTTCCAGCCATTGAAACAGTTCTGAAGGCCTCAAGTAAGAAGAGGACCCTAAGGGTCCCGCCAATAGATGTACTTATTCTCTGTCCCACGCGAGAACTTGCTAGTCAGATAGCTGTTGAAGCTAATGTTTTGTTAAAGTACCATGAAGGCATTGGTGTGCAGACACTAGTTGGGGGGACACGGTTCAAAGAGGATCAGAGACGCCTAGAGTATAATCCATGTCAGGTATATATGCATTTTATCTGTATACGGACATTTTTCAGTTTATGGTAAAAGATGAATTTGATGTGGATGGTATGCTCAGAGGCAACTCCCCCACACTTTCAGGATTACATATTGAGAAACTTACACGTGTTTCTATTAAACGGGGGGTACAACAAAGGATATGTGCAAGTTCTGCCAAATATTTTAATGACTTGTAGTATCGCATCTGTGTTATCTGTAGAAGTTGCTCATGAGGCTTAGAAACTGAGACTAGGCAGTCTAACTATGGGTGTCATCTTAATAGCAGTCAGACTCTGCCTGGACCTGCTGTTTGACTAGAAAATATAATAGAATGGGGCTTGAGCTGGATGTGCCTAGCTGGATTGTGAAGCAGTTGACCTAGGAAAACATGCAAAACCCTGCTTGGTTTCTACCTATGTGACCCCAAACCCATCTTAAATCAGGTTAGCGTTTTTCTTGCTCGAACTCAAACAGAGCCAAGGTGGATTCCTATAGGCAATTTTTTTCTTTTTTCCCAATGTACATAGTTAAGAAATCTCACCATAAATACATTAGTTGTCATGATCATATCACTGATCGTGATGCCAAAAGCAATTGAGGCATGTTTTGCTATAGGAAGGGACTATAGGGTTTCATATTATGTTAAATAAATTTGGGACGTGGCTTCCATTTGCATAATGTGGTCTCCATGGAAGGAAAATAGGTGTTGTGAACGAAAAGCTTATGCTGTGTAGGTGCCTTATTCGTTTTTCCTTTTTTTGGTTAGAAAAGCAATGTAAATTGACTTATAGAGTTTTACGAGCTTTTGGACCTCAAGTCGTAAAGTTTCATAAAGCAAGTGTAGTCCTTTTTTTCCTCATAAAAAAGTGTAGGTACAAGGAGAGATATGATTAGAAATGAAGATATCCGGGAAAGAGTGAGAGTGACCTCTGTGGAGGACAATATGCAGTAAGAGAGGTTGAGATGGTTTGGGCATGTGCGGAGGAGACACATATGCCCCTCCAGCCCAGAATATGATTAATCCAGCATGGGCTATATGAGCCCTTGGTAGTTTACCGGATAAATTGAGTTGTCGGGCATTCCCGGCGGAGGTGTGAGAGGTTGGCTATGGACGGGTTCAGGAGGGGTAAAAGTAGGCCGAAGAAGTATTGGGGAGATGTGATTAGACGAGATATGACGCAGATACAACTTACTGAGGACATGACCTTAGACAGGGGGTTGTGGAGAACACGGATCTAGTAGGCAGTCGAGCGTAGTCCTACTTACGCTTACAAAATGATAGTTGTAGTGCTATTACCGTAGACCCGATTAGCCTATCACACTCATATGAACAGTATTGCTTTATAGTCCTCTGTAGTTTGATTTCTGTTGCTATGTGTTTTTAGTGTACTTTGTTTATCTTATTTATCTGCGTTAGCTATTGCTTCCTTTTGTCAGAATGCGCTACCGGTGCGTATTCGATTTTGTCATCAACATGTTCATACTGATTTAATTTCTTGTCTGGATCTGACCGTTTCTATTACTTTGCTTGTGATTATGCGTTGTATTGAGTCGAGGGTCTCCCGGAAACAGTCGCTCTACCTATAAAGGTAGATGTAAGGTCTGTGTACACTCTACCCTCCCCAGATCCCACGTTGTAGGGTTTCACTTGTTATGTTGTTTTTGTGTCCTTGTTTGTACTAAAAAGGGATTCTTATTAACTTTTTGTTTTAGAAAGTTGTATGCCATGTATGATTTCCTTGTTTTGCATGTATAGTCTTTATAACTACTTAATATCTACTTTAATTTATTCATTAAAGCTATGTTTAGACTTATAAACAAGATATGTCACTCATTTCATCTTCTGGCTGGGCTTAGTATCCATGTTGTAGAACTCATTACTTCATTCCCCCAAAAAGGAAGCTATGTGTAGAACTAATATAACCTGTTTGAGCAACAGTATGATGTTAAATATGTTGCTCCAACTCATTTGTGGGTACCCGATACGGGTGCGGTTTAGGTCAGATTCTTCATCACATAAATTTTAGGATTCGTGGGTATGGATCTGAGTGCATATAGAAGTGCGGGGATACGACCAGTAAATGTATGTCACGACATACATAAAGATATATTAATTGAAGTTATTGAACTAAAAATAATAAATTTAATTCTTTATGCACTTAATATTTTATTCATAAGATATCTCATGTAATAACAAAGAGTTCACATACTTTATATAACTATATATATAACTATATATATATATATATAACTATATATATATATATATATAACTATATATATATGTATATATAACTATATATATATATATATATATATACATACAACATACCCAATGAAATCCCACAACGTGGGGTTTGGGGAGGGTAGAGTGTACGCAGTTCTTACCTCTATCTTGGTAGGTAGAGCGGCTGTTTCCGAGAGACCCTCGGCTCAAGACAGAGCAAATCACAAGAAAGCAACATCAAAAGCAAAGAAAGAGCAAAGCAAGAGAAACAATCAGACCTTGTCATAAAAATTTAAAGCAATATAAAAATGCTGGTATCAAAGCAATATAACAATCAGACCACCGAGGCCACTCCCACTCTGTCCCGAATATCATCATTTTTAATCTTATCCCTCCTTGTATGCTGCCACATCCATCTCAGCATCCTCATCTCCGCAACTTTCATCTTTTGGATGTGCGAATTCTTGGCTGGCCAACACTCCACCCCATACAACATAGTCGGTCTAACCACCGCCCTATAGAACTTGTCTTTAAATTTTGGTGACACCTTTTTGTCGCAAAAGTCTCCAGATGCGAGTCTCCATTTCACCCGCCCTGCCCCAATACAATGTGACATAATCATCATTCTCTCCATCCCATTGGATAATTGATCCGATGTACTTGAAGTTTCCTTTATTTGGATTAACTTGAGTACCAAGTCTCTCACCTCCACGCCTGTCTCAAGGTTGCTCCCGTTACCGAACTTGCACTTCAAGTATTCTGTCTTGGTCCTACTCATCTTGAACCCTTTACATTCCAGAGTATGTCTCCAAACCTCCAGCTTAGCATTCACTCCGCTGCGAGTCTCATCAATCAGGACTATGTCGTCTACGAATAACATACACCATGATACCTTCCCTTGGATTTGTCACGTCAGTACATCCATCACCAAGGAAAATAAGAATGGGCTAAGTGTTGGTCTTTAGTGCAGCCCTATCATCATTGGAAAGTGCTCTGAGTCTCCTCCCACTGTTCTTACTCTGATCTTGGCTCTATCATACATATCCTTGATCGCCCTAGTGTACGCCACATGTACACCTCTAACCTCTAAACATCTTCATACAACCTCCCTAGGAACTTTGTCGTATGTCTTCTCGAGGTCGATGAAAATCATATGTAAGTCTCTTCCTCTCCCTATACTACTCCACCAACTTTCTAATAGGATGAATGACTTTTGTGGTCGAACGCCCCGATATGAATCCAAACTGGTTCTCAGAAATAGACACGCCTCTTCTCACCCTTATCTCCACGACCCTTTTTCAAACTTTCATAATGTGGCTTAGCAACTTGATACCCCTATAGTTGTTGCAACTCTGTGATATCACCTTTGTTCTTGTACAGAAGGATCATTGTACTCCACTTTCATTCTTCGGGAATTCTCGCAGTCTTAAACATGACGTTAAACAACTCAGCCACTCCAAAGCTGTCTTGCATGTGCTCTTCTAAAATTCAACTAGGATCTCATCAGACTCGGTCACTCGTCCTCTGCGCATCCTGCGAACAACATCCTTAACCTCCTCAAGCTTAATGCTTCTATAATACCCAAAATCCTAGTACCTACCAGATTGCTCCAGATCTCCCAGCACAATGTCTATCTTCTTTTTCATTCCAGAGTTTATGGAAGTAAGACTGTCACCTCCGCCTAATATGCACGTTCATGTACAGTACTTTGCCGTCCTTGTCCTTGATGCACCTCACGTGATTCAAGTCACGGGCCCTTCTCTTCCTCGCATTGGCTAGTATGTATAACTTCCTATCCCCGCCTTTCTCCTCTAATTCCACATACAGGCGTTCAAAAACTTTCGTTTTCGTCGTCGTAACCGCAAGCTGTCTCCTTCCTCGCCATCTTATGCAGTCCCTATTTGTTCACTTCTCCACCTCATTTTTGCTTTCTACCAATTTCACATACGTCGTTTTCTTCGCTTCCACTTTCTCTTCAACTTTACCATTCCACCACCAGTCCTCTCAATGCCCACCACGACTACCCCTCGAGATCCTAAGCACTTCTCTAGCTATCTCTCGAATGCAACTGGTCGTCCTGTCCCACATACCGGTCGCATCCCCACTACTCCCCCAAGCCTTCTTGCCATCAACGCCTCTCCCATCTCCTTTGCACTAGCCATGGTCAAACTCCCCATTTGATTCTTAACCTGTCATCCATAACCCTCCACTTCTTCTCCATCTTGATCTCCAAATCCATCACCAAAAGCTTATGTCGTGTTGTAAGATACTCCCTCGAAATAATCGTGCAGTCTTTACAATGATCGTTGTCAACCTTCCTAAGGAGCAAAAAGACTATTTGAGTCTTAGCCACCGAACTACGTAAAGTCACCAAGTGCTCCTCTTTCCGGAACCTCGAATTGACTATCACCATCCTAGAAGCTCTAGCGAACTCCAAAAGTGAGACGCCTCCTCCATTCCTGTCCCCGAGGCCAAAGCCTCCCTGAACGTTGTCATAACCCCCAAAAGTGACTCAATATATCCATTGAAATCCCCTCCTATAAATAACTTCTCAGTGGGTGGTATACCACCCACCACCTTGTCCAAATCCTCCCAAAAGTGCATCTTCTCCTCCTCGTCCAAGCCTGCCTATGGGGCGTAAGCACTAATAATGTTCATAGTGAATCCTCTAACTACTAACTTAATCGCCATCATCTTGTCATTGACCCTTCTAACCTCTACCACCTGATCCCTTAGCTCGTTGTCTACTAAAATGCCTACCCCATTCCTATGGCTCGACCTACCCGAGAATCATAACTGATACATGTCCACATCCTTAGCCTTAGGTCCTACCCATTTGGTCTCTTAGACACATGCTATATTAATCATCGTCTTTTTAAGAATCTTAACTAGCTCTATGGACTTTTTCGTTAAAGTCCGAATGTTCCAAGAACCTATTCTCAGCTTAGCATCTCCCTTACCCCACTTTCCTTAACCCTCGCCCCCGTCCCCGACCGAGAACATGACCCTAGTCTACCATCAGTTACCAAAGCCACTAAAGCAAATATAAAATAATAGACTACTCAAACGTTTACCCTAAAACAGGAAGGGGTTAAAGTGAAAGCACAAGTTAACAAGAATCTAGAGACAAGTAAAACCACTATGCCAAGACTGCTATGACTAAAGACAAAAAGGATAAATGCAAGAACGTAAAGTCACGAATCAATACAGCGAAGCGGCAAAATTTAACAATAAGGATAAGACAAGGAATGGATACGGGCAATTGGAGGTACCAACTCTAGTTGAATCGAACCTGTTTTCCGGCAAAAATCATTGTTCACCGGCACCGTTAGTACTGTTCACTTGAGTTTTCATAAAAAAGTCGAGTACATGGGTAGATCGAGAAGAACAAGAACAACAAAAGGAGAAAGGAGGAGAGAAACCAACGAGAATCAGATCTGAAGCACCTTTCCAACCAACAACCTGATCACATCTGAAATGGATGAGTTGTCGGAGAGGGGCGAGCTGCCGGAGGAGGCGACCTACCGGAGAGACGAAATGCCGGTGAGAGTACCTTGAGAAGACTGAGATCTAATGCAGCAAACCAGAAACGGAGATCGGCGCATTAGCGAAGTCGCCGGAGATGAGATCGGCGTGTTAGCGATGTTTCCGGATCTTGGGCTCAAATGCTCAGCTCAACCAAGTACCTACAATCACACAACCAAGAAAGCCAAAAGAGTATCTTCCGGTATCAAATGATAACTTCCGATCAACACAACGACGGTGAAGGCTGAATCTAGAAACTTCAAGTCGGGAAAAAGGAACGTTGGGCTTGGGGAAAGACTAGAAAGTGAAGTACTTGCCGGCCTTTGAGAAGCTTCGAAAATTTCAGCAATGGCGAATGTTCTAGAGAGAGAAAGTAAGGACTAATTCATGTAGCTAATCACGACTCAAGTCATTATTATTTATGTACTAAATTGGGATATCTAACAAGGAATTTGGTGACTCTTTTTTACTTTCTCAGAGAGTTACAGTCTTTGAATCTCTTATTCTTCTTCTTTTTTCCCCCTTTAATACTTGTGTCTCTCCTCTCTCAATGGGAAAAAACTGTATTCGACTTGTGTCATACATACATACATATATACATACATACATACATACATACATACATACATATATACATACATACATATATACATACATACATATATATATATATATATATATATATATATATGACATAAACTTAAAATCAAACTAAATACCCAATCAATCTATTCTTCTTGGTCATATATGTAGTCAAATCACCCAAGGTAAGTTGACCAAATATGCTGTGGATCCCACACACAAATCTGTCGAATCGACATGGGTGCGGCTTGGGTTTTGAGGGGGGGTAAGGTAACATGTTGTTAATATTGTTTTCCTTGCAGGAGTAGTAACTACATCTCAATCTTAAACTAATTGGAGCTGGCTATAAGAATCCTCAATATTGTTCCCCTACATTGGGTTTACCTCTTGCTTCACTGCAATTTTTCAATACTAAATAATTTGCTTTTGAAGGATAACATAGCATTTGTCTAGCACTAGAAGTTCTCTATTGTTTTTGCTGACATACAAATCTCTCAACAAAGTGAAAAGCCTTTTATGTTTTGGCAAACACCAGACCTAAGGTAAATGTATGAACATTACCATGCCATAATCTCACTAGTTGGCATCACATTCATGGAGCTTTTGTTTCTCTCGTCTTCTATTCTTTGCCAGATTTGCATTAATTCCTAGCGATTATAGATCTTTTAACACAATTTTCCTTCAAGCAATTTTAGGGCTAGATAATCAAATGAGGCATTCTGAGAATTGAACTCGGGACATGTTTCAACCTAAGCGTGAATACTACCAGACCAGATTCTATTTTTCATGCAGCAATATTAATATATTAGGGTCAAAACTGCTAAAAAGCTTTGTGAATGTTTCTTCGCTCTACTTTTTTTTTTTGATAGTAACAGTTTATCTCTCTATTATTTATCTGACCTCTTAAGGATTTAGTGCATGTTTCTGTATATTTTCTGTGTATTTAGCTGGCATCTAAGTTCATCGTGGCTTATTGCAATTTCTGTAGATTATAGTTGCGACACCTGGTAGATTATTAGATCACATTGAGAACAAATCTGGCTTCTCTACACGATTAATGGGATTGAAGATGCTTATACTTGATGAAGCTGATCACTTACTGGACCTTGGGTTTCGGAAAGACATAGAGAAACTTGTTGATTGCCTGCCTCGGCGAAGGCAGTCCTTACTCTTTTCAGCTACCGTCCCAAAGGAGGTTAGAATTTTCCTCATTTCCTCTTGTTAATATTGTAAAAGGTGCTATGTAATCCGAGAACTTAGGTCTTTCTAGTGTGTTAGAACTTGTAAACTTCCTGCTGGTTGAAAGAAATGTTATGAAAATGCAGGTCCGTCGCATATCTCAACTTGTTCTGAAAAAAGAATATGGCTTTGTTGATACAGTGGGACTTGGTCTGGAAACGAATCCAAAGGTATGCGTTGGTTTTGGTTTCCGCTAAAGATACGGAATAGGTTCTTGACTCTTTTAAAGAAAATTTAGACTGTTAGGTTCTGGATTCAGTAAAATTTGTATGTTTGTAATATGGTTATATTTTTTAGTTCTGTAATATCTATCCTAAATGCATGGGCTCATAAGCAGGTTAAGCAATTTTATCTAGTTGCACCGCATGAACAACATTTTCAACTTGTGCACCATCTTTTGTCAAGCCATATCTCAGAAGTGCCTGATTACAAGGTAATTAGTTCCTAAGGTTGGAATTTATCTGCACTTCTGAAGCTTTTCGTAATACCATCTGCCTTCTTGGTTGTGATGTTTATTTTGATGTTCCTTGAACTTTGACTGTCATACAGGTCATTGTTTTTTGTACAACAGCTATGATGACATCCCTCATGTTTTCCCTTTTCCGCGAGATGACAATGAACGTGAGAGAGATCCATTCCAGAAAACCTCAACTTTATCGTACTCGAATCTCCGATGACTTCAAGGAAACAAAACGTGTAATTCTTATTTCCTCGGACGTTTCAGCTCGAGGGATGAATTATCCTGATGTTACGCTGGTAATTCAGGTACTATGGCAATTCAGAGAGCTTATAATGCACATTGATATTTCTTGAAATTTAAACGTTATCTTTGACTCTTCTTTTGAATATTCTCTTTGCTTATAAACAAGCTAGAACTTCTTGTTCTTGGAAGAGTTCTCTTGGGAACAATGGAACATGAAGAATGCAGCTAACGTAGATCACATGGCTAAATAATTTTGGGTTCAATATCTTCCTAACACGATCTTCTCTTAAAAGGAAAAAAATAAGAAAAAATCTCAATCAAATGAGTATAATACTTTTTCCAGTGTGGAAGGGAGGTTGTTTCATCTAACTTATTCTACAAACTTGAAGTAATCAATCAAAGCAGAACTCTGAAGGCTCTTAAGTTATTTAAGCTCCTTTCCCTATAAATTTGCTGTCCTCCAGATAATTAGAATCACTATTCACGTCATTTCTCATTTAAAGTGTTATCTGCCTGTTTGCGAAGTGATGATCAATTTGCTGAGCTGGTAATCAATGATTGCATCATTTGGGAACTCATTTCCTTTCTTTCTGGTGAGCTGTTTCCGTTCTCCTTCCTCTATTACTCACATTGGAATATTTCTGTTTATCAGGTTGGTCTTCCTGTTGATCGAGAGCAGTATATACATCGGCTTGGAAGAACTGGGCGAGAAGGCAAAGAAGGAGAAGGTATCCTGTTGCTTGCACCTTGGGAACACTATTTTTTGGATGACATAAAGGACCTCCCCATGGAAAACTGGCCGGTTCCACATCTTGATCCTCGTGTTAAAGTCAAGGTTAGCTGCTTCTTACACTCAATTTACTTTTTTTCTTTCTATGCACTGATAGGCCATAGAACACAAATTACTCCCCATTTCCCTAAGAAAAATAAAGGAAATTCACTAGTTAGAGAGGATCATAATAAGATCTCGGATTAATATGCTGCTGGACTTCTGAGAGGTATTTCCTTTATTTTTTGATAAGCGGGACTTTTGAGATGCCCTTTTCTTGATTTTACTTCAAGCCATTAACATTTAAGTTTGGTTTTAGTTAATTTTGATTGTAAAGAACTTTATTTCTTGCGCCTGGCAACCTGAAGTCGGTGTTGTAGATTTCTTAAACTTCCACCTGTCATCACAAACAACTGAACAAGAGTGTTATCCCCATGCCCGGCCCCACCCACTGGAAAATAATTGTTTCACTTACTGCTGGAAATTTTTTGTTAGCAATTAGATTTTGATGATGTGATAATTGCAGATGGAAGAAGCAATGGGAAAGATGGATACTAGTATCAAAGAAGCAGCTTATCACGCTTGGCTTGGTTATTATAACTCAGTAAGGGAAATAGGGAGAGACAAGACAACGCTTGTTGAGTTAGCTAACCAGTTTAGCGAGTCTATTGGTTTGCAAAAGCCTCCTTCGCTATTCCGTAGAACTGCTCTAAAGATGGGATTGAAAGATATTCCTGGCATCCGGATACGGAAGTAGCAACGGGGTTCTAAGTTTTTTATGCCAGAGGAAAGTAGTAGCATCCACATTTTTCTGCAATTTACACATGGTGAACTGAACATGCAGTCAGTGATTTGGCCTCGGGCCAACTGGCACAAGTTTTAAGGATTCTTTAACTTGGATCAGGAAACAACTTAGCTAGACTTGTATTTGGTCTTTTGACGGTCATTTTGGTCATTTTGTGAATGTGTTAAATCTTCTTGAAAATGAATGTAAATAGTGGACTGCTGAATGAACTTTCTGTAAACCTCCAGAGAGGACCTGTTATTGCGCTTCGTGTCTATTCATGAGAAATTTAGAAGTCTTGTGAATGTGTTAAATCTTGACAGATTCATATCATTAAGTGAATAACAGAGGAAATTTAGACGTCTTGTGAATGATTTGCACCATTTTGTTAAGTGCATTTACATGTAAATTTGTGTGTTAAACTGTTTTATTACCAATGGAACTCAGAGTATATTTGTCATTTTCAGATAAGCCAAAGTTGGTCTATTACAGTTCGTCCAGAACCTAAATGACCCGAAAAAAAACAAAAATGATCAAAGTACCTCGTAAAAATAAAAAGTGACTGAAATGCCTTCTACGCAATATTTTCTTGCGTTATGTAAAATGGAGTTAACTTCCAAGGTAAACTCCGTTAACCTAACTTTTCTTCCTTTATGTTTTGTAAGAAATTGCTTAACGCATGAATAAAATGCGCTATGTTAGCTAGGAAATTTTTGGTTCCAATGAATTACTTAATGCATGTTTCTATTCACCCACTCATCTTTCCAGCAACAATTTGTTTTTCTTTCTTTTTACTTAATACATCTATTCTCCAACTTCTCTATTTCTTCTTTCTCTTCTTATTTAATCCATTCAACATAATTTTAAAAAATATATATTACTTAATTTTTATGTACAAGTAAATTTTGGGTACATATAAACTCAAAGTTACACATGAAAAAAAAATACTATAAATCACATAAAATTTTCTCAAAAAACTAAAGGAAATTATTATTTTTAATTTTCTTTGTATGTATAGTGATAGTTTCATCTCCGGACACATTTTCATTCAAATCTAATTTGAATTTCGAAATGGGTGACACTAATATTTGTGTGAATATAAATTATTTTATTAAGCGTAGCTATTTTAAAATTTAAGTTATTTTTAGATATAAAATCGATATGCTTTTTAAATAAATTAGAAAGAAAAGAATTCACATAAATTGACACAAAAGGAACACTTATTTGTGCAACCAATTAGGATACATGTAAGCCTTATAATTTGCTATTATCTAAATTCATAATTTTGACCATTTCTTTTAAGCTTTCCAATATCTTCAAACAAATTATAAATAAAAATTTTACGTATTTATTTTTGAAAATTTTAAAATAAGATAATATTTATGTTGAAATTTGTATTCACGCATGTGAATAAAAAAGAGAATAAACATTTTTTGGATGGTATATTTGAAACTCGTAAATAGGAAATAATCGCAAATTACTTAATAAGATATTCAGACTATTAGTAATAACTTTATTTCACTTTAAACATGTAAATTATTTCCATTTAAAAAAAAAATTATTATTCTATTACTGTATGAAATTTCTTATTTTTGTTTTAGTTTGTTTATTTATATTTCCGCTTCAAAATTATCTTAAGTTTACATAGTTAGATGATGTTTCACGAATTTTCATTGCATAAGAGTTGCTAGAAAAATAAGGATAACATCATTATATTTAAAAGGTTCCAAAGATAAAATTATGTTTCCAAATGCATAAAAATCTGAGTCATTTGCTATGTGATTTGTGTTCATTTCCTATTTTAGAGATTCAAAAGTGGATTTAAAAAAAATAGTTATTCCTTTTTTTAATTAAATGAGTGAATAAAGATTTTCAATAAAAAAATTCATCTCCTTTTGTAAGTTTCATAAAATTAAATACGTAAAAAATTATTTATAATTTTAGTTTGCCTTTTAAATACACCTTATAAGGGAAGTGAGTGATTAAATTTAAAACACAGATTATGTGTGAGTAGGTATTGGCCATGAAAATCAAATATTTTTTATTTTATTTA
Organism: Anisodus acutangulus; assembly: GCA_029783415.1. Classification (NCBI taxonomy): domain Eukaryota; kingdom Viridiplantae; phylum Streptophyta; class Magnoliopsida; order Solanales; family Solanaceae; genus Anisodus; species Anisodus acutangulus. The sequence continues at coordinate 37,746,886 of CM056504.1, forward strand.
GAATTTTGAAGTTGGAGTTGAAGATGGACTTGTGTTTGGTTGTAGTTTTTGCAAATAATTTTTGGTTGTTTGAATGTACTAAAAGTGAAAACAACGTTTTAGGTGTTTTTCAAATTTCAAATAGAACTTCAAAATTTTATGGCCAAACACTGATTTTCAAATTAAGTAAAAAAAATTCCGAAAAAAATAAAAAATTCTCATTGCCAGACAGAAAACTAAATTATATTACAAGAATACAACAACATACCCAGTGAAATCCCACAACGTGGGGTCTGGGAAGGGTAAAGTGTATATAAACCTTACCTCTACCTTGGTAGATAGAGCGATTGTTTCCGGGAGACCATCGGCTCAAGACAACGCATAATCACACGCAAATAAAGAAAAGCAATAGAAACGGTTTGACCCAGATAAGAAATTAAAGTAGTATGAACATGCTGATGACAAAATTGAATACGCCATGGTAGCGCATTCTGACAAAAGGGGACTATAAAGCAATATTGCGCCAATAAGTTTGATAGGCTAATCGGGCCGACAATAAGAACACTACAACTATAATTTTGTAAGTTAAAGTAAGACTACACTCAACTACTTACTACCCTTCTACCCTAATCTGTGTCCTCCATAACTCTCTATCTAAGGTCATATCCTCAGTAAGTTGCACCTGCGCCATATCCCGTCTAATCACCTCTCCCCAATACTTCTTCGGCCTACATCTACCCCTCTTAAACCCGTCCATTGCCAACCTCTCATACCTCCGCACTGGGACATCTGTGTCTCTCCTCTGCACATGCCCGAACCATCTCAGCCTTGCTTCCCTCATCTTATTCTCCACCGAGGCCACTCCCACTTTGTCTCGGATATCATCATTTCTAATCCTATCTCTCATTGTATGCCCACACATCCATCTCAGCATCCTCATCTCCGCAACTTTTATCTTTTGTATGTGTGAAGTCTTGACTGGCCAACACTCCATCCCATACAACATAGTCGGTCTAACTACCACCCTATAGAACTTGCCTTTAAGTTTTGGTGGCACCTTTTTGTCGCACAAGACTCCAGATGCGAGCCTCCATTTCATCCACCCTGCCCCAATACGATGTGTGACATCGTTGTAGCGCCCTATTTTGACCTGCTCGGGTCAAAGCGGAGCGCGGACGTGTCCGGTGATTCCTGGGTAAATGATTGAGGAGTCGCCACCTAATTATCTTTTACGGTGAATTAGGACACCTAAATATTTAAACTAAGTGCTGCAATGTAAACTCCAATTTTAAGGTCTGCGAAACTAACGAGATTCTAGGTAAGGGTTCTTTATTATCCTAAAGGGAAGGGGTTAGGCATCCTTTAAGATCCGCTAACTTGCGGTTATCCGGTCAAATTCAGGTTAATTATTACTTGAAAAAAAATGCATGTTGGAAGCATGAAGTTAAAAGATGTCTGCAAATAATTAATCAAAAAAGATGCATTTTAAAAGATAGATAAATGTAGAGATTTTTTCAAAATATGCATTTAATGATATCTAAAGAGAAATACATGTAGAGTTGAAAAAATATGTTTTTGACAATTGATAGTAAAACAATTTATTTATAATGCCAAAGAAGTAAAATTTTGGGAATCAATGAATTGTGAATTGACAAAAGATAAACTTATTCGGTATGATTAATAAAGCAAATAAAAGATGACAAAAGTTGTTTTGAAAATCTTGAATACGCGTGACGAGCCTAAAATAAATAACTAGCGAAGGATTTCTAAGTTTGAATTTAACCGAGCCTACAAATAAATAAGCTAGCGACGGGTTTCAAATCTTAAACTACCCTATGAATTAATCCTAAGTTTGCCTATTCTAAGCATTTCAATAGTTACATAAGTGCGATAAATAATATTACAATACAAAGCGGGATAAAAGCTGAATTTAAAGAAAGAAATAAAATAAATAAACTCCGAGGAATAATTGCCTTTATTTACTTTAATCCCTGCAAGCTGTCAAGAACAAACGGTTAGAAACAGTTAAATACAAATAACTTCATATCCGTATTCAAAGCGTGAATGTTTTGATCGCGGAGGGCTCGACTTAAATTTTGAAAAGAACATTCCAATCACGCCGTGGTCGCAAACATATGACTAATGTAGTTTATTTTGATTGCCTCGCCTACTAAACGGTGTCGGTCTCTCGGGTGAAATAGAAAAGATCACTATAATCACGCCGTGGTCGCGAATATATAACTTGTTGGTTATTTTAGTCACCTCGCCTACTAAACATGTTGATCTCGGATAAAAGGTTTAAGTCTTCATCATTGCCCGAAGTTATATTTCCGTCTTTGCAACTGTGGAGGCCTCAAAATCGACGGATATTTTTCATCGGCCGGTAGTATCGTGTTCAAATCAAGAAAATTTTAAATCGGAACAGCAGCGGCAGCGCAGTAGCGATAGCGATAGCGAGCGTAAAAAGCGAGGCAGAGGAAAAAAGCATCCGAAAATGACGCGGTGTCTAGTTTAAAACAAGAAACAAAGAGAACGGTAATTTGAATGTCAAACAAAGGACTGAACAGAAAGCAATGTTTGAAAGGTGCGGTGTTCATTTAAAACAAGAAATGATAAAAACAAGAAACAAGAATCAAACGGGAGCAAACAGAAATGTAAAAACAACGCCAACAGACGCGGTATTTATTCAAAACAAGAAACAATGATATCCGTCGCAAGAAATTTAAAACAAGAAACTTAATAAAAACAATAATATATCCGTTGCACGGATGTCTAAAACAGCTTAAACTAAAAACAGAGAAGCGAAACGAAGAAAAGCGCTGCCTCAATTCAATTTCGTTGGCCTTAATGCGATATTAATAAAACAAGAAACAAAGGCCAAAGAAACGAGCAAAGGAGCGCTTAAAATATCCGACCCGAAGTTCAAATTCGGAAATATTCAAATCGGTCGCTCCGACCGGTCAAGGATCTGACCGGATCGATGATCCAAACTCGAATCAATTTCAAGACCAAATTCAGATAAACAATAACAAGAATATGAAATGCAAGAATTCGAAATATCCAATCGGTCGACCGACCGGATCGATGACCCGACCCGGATCGTTGTTTCAACCCTAATCAAATAATTTCATCAATTTCAGATAACCAATAATAATAATAAAGAATAATGCAAGAAATTTGGAAATTCAAATCGGTCGATCTGACCGTCAAGAATCTGACCAAATCGTTGATCCAAATCAAATTTTAACACCAAATTCAGATAACCAACATACATAAATATGAAATGCAAGAATTCTAAAATGTTACCCAACCGGTCGACTGACCAATTCGATGACCGACCGGATCGTTGTTTCAACCCTAATCAAATAATTTCATCAATTTCAGATAACCAATAATAATAACAAAGAACAATGCAAGAAATTTGGAAATTCAAATCGGTCGAATGACCGGTCAAGAATCTGACCAAATCGTTGATCCAAATCAAATTTTAACACCAAATTCAGATAACCAACATACATAAATATGAAATGCAAGAATTCTGAAAATGTTACCCGAACCGGGTCGATCCATGTCGGGTCGACCCGACCCGAAATCAGTGAAGAAAATCAGAGAATCAAAATGGGAGAACAAACCTTTTCGGACTTGATTCTTGAAACAACAAAGAAGCCAAATGCTTTAAACTCAAGAACACAACAAAATATTTATGTATATATGGAATAATCTTCCGAAAATCCTTCCAAAAATCTATTTTTTCTCCCCCGAAAATCTCCTCCTTAAATGAAGAACAATCATGGGGTATTTATAGGTGGATTTCCCCCCAAGAACGTTCAAGGAATGAGTTTGAATTTCAAAAATAAAGAGCCAAAAATCGCGGATTTGAGGGGCATGGGTCGCGGATTTTGTGGATATGGGTCGAAGGGTTTGGTGGTGTCGGCAGCAGAGGGGTTGGTGGCGGTAGGGGTGAGGTGACCGGAGTGGGGTCGGGCGTGGGGTGTCGCGATCGGGTTTTGATTTGGGGGAATAGGGTTCGAATTTTTTTTTTGTTTTGGGTTTTGGGGAATTAAAAGGGATGGGGGTTATGGGCTTGGGTGGCGATTTGTGAAGGGGGTTGGGCGACGGGTTGGCCGGTTGGGCCTGGCGAAGTTTGGTAGGTTTGGGTTGGTTTTGGGATTTTGTTTTGTGGGGTTTGGGTACAAGGAATTTAATTGGGGAGTTTGGGCTTGTGGGAATTTAATTTGGGGATTGGGCTTGGACTAAAAATGGGTTTTAGTTTAGGTTGGGTAGAAATTGTATTGGGTTAGGAAATAAAAATGGGTTAGGAATTGAAAAATATAAAAGGGGTTTAATATTAAAAGATATTATATATATATATATTTTTTGTAAAAGATGTGAATTATTTAAAATACATAACGACGTGATAATAATAAAATATAATATTTGCGAAATGTTTATTGCTTAATAAAAGGGAAATGCGATGCAATTTTGCGAGAATAAAATAACATAGAATTTTTTGGATAAAACTTATGATTGTGATAAAAAATGCAAATGACAGTAAAAAATGCGAATAATAATAATAATAAGAGAATAATATGCATATATATATATATTTTAAAATTATTTTAAAAGTGTCAAAAATGTTAAAAATTACGAATAAAATCATAAAAGATGGGACAAAATTGGGTGTCAACAATCGTCATCAATCTTTCTATTCCCTTGGATAATAGACCATAGGTACTTGAAGCCTCCTTTCTTTGGAATGACATGAGTACCAAGCCTCACCTCCACGCCTGTCTCAGGACTGCTCCCGTTTCTGAACTTGCACTCCAAATATTTTGTGTTGGTCCTACTCAACCTGAACCCTGTAGACTTCAGAGTTTGTCTCCAAACCTCCATCTTGGCGTTCACTCCGCTGCGAGTCTCATCAATCAGGACTATGTCGTCTGTGCATAACATACACCATGGTACCTCTCCTTGGATTTGTTGCGTTAGTCCGTCTATCACCAAGGCAAATAGGAATGGGCTAAGAGCTGATCCCTGGTGCATCCCCATCATCACTGAAAAGTGCTCCGAGTCTCCTCCTACTGTCTGTACCCTAGTCTTGGCTCCATCATACATATCCTTGATCGCCCTAGTGTACGCTTTAGGTACACATGTAACCTCCAAACATCTCCATAGAACCTCCTTAGGGACTTTGTCGTATGCCTTCTCGAGGTCGATGAAAATCATATGTAAGTCTCTCTTCCTCTCCCTATATTGCTCCACCAACCTCCTAATAAGATAAATGACTTCAGTAGTCAAATGCCCCGGCATGAATCCAAACTGGTTCTCAGAAATAGACACGCCTCTCCTCACCCTCATCTCCACGACCCTTTCCCAAACTTTCATAGTGTGGCTCATCAGCTTGATACCCCTATAGTTGTTGCAACTTTGGGTATCACCTTTGTTTTTGTACAAGGGAATCATTGTACTCCACCAAAATTCTTGGGGCATTCTTGCTGACTTAAAAATGACGTTAAACAACTCAGTTAGCCACTCCAAACATGCCCTGCCTGCACTCTTTCAAAATTCAACTGGGATCTTATCAGTCCCGATCTCTCGTCCCCTGCGCATCCTACGAACATCACCCTTAACCTCCTCAACTTTAATGCTTCTACAATACTCAAAATCCCGATACCTACTAGAATGCTCCAAATCTACCAGCACAATGTCTCCATCTCCTTTTTGATATTATTGTAATTAACCCAACCTAACAAACAATACATGACAATAGAAAATTTGAAGAATAGGGAGAAGAAATGATGCAGAGTTGTACATGAGAAAAATAAAATAAGAAAACATCAAAATGAAGTTGATTAAGTTGTATAGCATATCTAAATCAAATGATGGAGCTTACTGTTTGTGATCTGAAAGGAAGAAGATCGTCTTTTTAAATTGTAAAAAGGAGGATTCTTATAAGAATTAAGAAAGCATAAAACAAATAAATTTATTGGAATAAAAAAAGTTAGGCTAACGGAGTTTACCTTTTTACATTACGCAAGAAAATATGGTGTAAAGGGTATTTTAGTCACTTTTTATTTTTATGAGATACTTTGGTCTTTTTATTTTCAGATTATTTAGGTTCCGGATTCATTACAGTTCTTTTATCTTCACGACCCTACTGCACCATAGCTTATGAACGCATATAATTCAACAACTCATCAGTCTATACAAGTGAATGCGCTCAGTTTAAAAGGTATTTCAGTCACTTTTTATTTTTATGAGATACTTTGGTCTTTTTTTTTCCGGGTTATTTAGGTTCCGGAATCATTACTGTTCTTTTATCTTCACGACCCTACTGCACAATATCTTATCAACGCATATAATTAGACAACTCATCAGTCTATACAAGTGAATGCGCTCAGTTTAAAAGATATTTCAATCACTTTTTATTTTTATGAGATACTTTGGTCTCTTTTTTTCCGGGTTATGTAGATTCCGGACTCATTACAGTTCTTTTATCTTCACGACCCTACTGCACCATAGCTTATCAACACATATAATTAGACAACTCATCAGTCTATACAAGTGAATGCGCTCAGTTTAAAAGGTATTTCAATCACTTTTTATTTTTATGAGATACTTTGATCTTTTTTTTCCGGGTTATTTAGGTTCCGGACTCATTACATTTCTTTTATCTTCACGACCCTACTGCACCATAGCTTATCAACACATATAATTAGACAACTCATCAGTCTATACAAGTGAATGCGCTCAGTTTAAAAGGTATTTCAGTCACTTTTTATTTTTATGAGATACTTTGGTCTCTTTTTTTCTGGGTTATGTAGATTCCGGACTCATTACAGTTCTTTTATCTTCACGACCCTACTGCACCATAGCTTATCAACACATATAATTAGACAACTCATCAGTCTATACAAGTGAATGCGCTCAGTTTAAAAGGTATTTCAATCACTTTTTATTTTTATGAGATACTTTGATCTTTTTTTTTCCAGGGTTATTTAGGTTCCGGACTCATTACATTTCTTTTATCTTCACGACCCTACTGCACCATAGCTTATCAACACATATAATTAGATAACTCATCAGTCTATACAAGTGAATGCGTTCAGTTTAAAAGGTATTTTAGTCACTTTTTATTTTTATGAGATACTTTGCTCTTTTTTTTTCTGGATTATTTAGGTTCCGGACTCATTACAATTCTTTTATCTTCACGACCCTACTGCACCATAGCTTATCAACACATATAATTAGACAACTCATCAGTCTATACAAGTGAATGCGCTCAGTTTATAAGGTATTTCAGTCACTTTTTATTTTTATGAGATACTTTGGTCTTTTTGTTTTCCGGGGTATTTAGGTTTCAGACTCATTACAGTTCTTTTATCTTCACGACCCTACTGCGCCATAGCTTATCAACGCATATAATTAGACAACTCATCATTCTACACAAATGAATGCGCTCAGTTTAAAAGGTATTTCAGTCACTTTTTATTTTTATGAGATACTTTGATCTTTTTTTCCGGGTTATTTAAGTTCTGGACTCATTATAGTTCTTTTATCTTCACGCCCCTACTGCACCATAGCTTATCAACGCATATAATTAGACAACTCATCAGTCTACACAAGTGAATGCGCTCAGTTTAAAAGGTATTTCAACCACTTTTTATTTTTATGAGATACTTTAATCTTTTTTTTTCTGGGTTATTTAGGTTCCGGACTCATTACATTTCTTTTATCTTCACGATCCTACTGCACCATAGCTTATCAAAGCATATAATTAGACAACTCACCAGTCTATACAAGTGAATGCGCTCAGTTTAAAATTCCTCCTTTGCTTTTGCACCTTTTCTAATTCTTTTTCTACTTCCTATCATCATAGTCATGATTGCTCAGTACACTTAAGATAGTAATTCGTCTCATATTTGTCTTCTTTTTCTGTTTAGAGCGGTGGATTTAGAGCATATCTTACTGTTCGTGGAAATTTAGTAGCTTCTGATTAGAATATATATATATATATATATATATATATATATATAAAACTTGACTAAATAGTTATAAATATTTAATTATAATTTTAATTATTATTTTATGTATGTTAACTTGAAATTGTTATAAAAAGACAAATTTTAAATCTTGAATTTGCCTAATTTCTAGAGAGGACCCTCTACGAGATATATTATTTTCTTCATTCTTCATACTATTCTGAGCTTATTTAAGTGGGTCCTGAAGACAACGCACAAGGGCCCTTGGACGCGAAGCAGACATGATCAGAGAAGTAACAAAAAATGAAAATGAAATGTTGTTTTCATATGGATGCTGTCTTTCCAAACACGCAATATCCCTCAAAAAATGATTTATCGGAAAATTCATTCCATATGTTGCTCCTTGGGATAAAATTCATATAATGAAATTTCGTATATTTTTATAATAAAAAATCACACAAAAGAAATCTGCATATGTATTAGGATGAAATGAAATATGAGTATCCCTTACATGATACATCCCCAAAAAGAATATTGGTTTTCAAAGTACAAAATTCAGCATGTATTAATTGGTCAATTCTTATTTTTCTTTTTCAGAATAGAATTTGCATAGTCAGAAAGTACATGATATACTATAGATCACAATTATTTTAATATATAAAAATGTTTACAAATTGCAGTCACATATAGTATTATTGACTCTCCGAATAGTGTACTGGCATATAGTTGGGATAGAATATCTACAGATTACAATTACATTATATCTTCAAATAATGTATGGATAGACATACGCATCAATAAATATAATAGACTTAGGAACGTTCGTTTCAAATAAAATTCTACTACATTTGTGTTTAGTCTATGATCAATCATTATATATAGGATGTTAATTAAAAAATTAAAAATGAATGGAATTGAAGCCAAGAAGTTATGAAGAGTCCTGGTAATCCAATTATATGTATATATTTTTTAAGTTCTCATGTTATTTACTGGCACTCCATTTCCAAATTGACCATTTCTGCCTTTTTCATATTTGATTTTCCTGATCACTTTTCAAGCAATTTCATTAAAACTTACTTAACCACAAATTCAAACTAGGAAGCTTGAAAGCCACATCATATCATATGAATATAGAAAGTTCGATAAAAAAATAATAAAAAGGAACTAGAAATGCTTGAATGGACGGCTTCCAAGGCTAGGGGTCGGGTGAATTTTGTCACGATCCTAAATCACTAAGTCGTGCGGGCACCTACCATTTCCCATCGGTAGGCGAATCCGTCCCTTAATCAATAATTGTATATTCTTCTAATATTATTAGAGATCTTGTACATGTGTAATTATGGTAGTAGTCTTGTATTATGAAAATGTATATTTGATTTTCGTAATTATAGGCTAGGTTTACGATTGTATATCATGTATATAAACCCTTTACATTAATGAAAATAATCAAGTGATTATTCTCTTTCATGGTATCAGCAGTCTAAGGAAAACTTTTCCTTCTCCATAAATAATACTCATTCCGCCGCCCTACTTAAAAACCTAATTATCGGCCGTCGGCCGTACCCTAACATCCCTTCAATTTTCCCGAATCCCTAATTCTCCTCTTGTTCTTCCATTATGTCTACCACAAATAATACATTTCATCATGCCATTGCAGTCTCCAATATCAAGAACAACATCCCTATCGTTCTTGAGATGGAAAACGTTTAATACGCGACGTGTGCAGAACTATTTAAAATTCACGCACGGTCTAATAGAGTCCTCCATCACATCGTCAAATCAGAAAAAGACAAGGAGAAGGTGCCTTCCACAGATGATGAAATCGAGTTGTGGGCAACTCTTGATGCTACGGTCCTCCAATGGATCTATTCCACCATCTCTACGGACCTCTTACAGACAATTATCGAATCCGATGCCACGACAATGTAAGCTTGGAATAGGTTGCGTGATATATTCCAAGATAACAAAAATTCTCGTGCCATAACCCTTGAGAGGAAATTCTCTCACATAAATATGGAGGATTTTCCGAATGCCCCAGCCTATTGTCAAGGCTCAAGGAGTTGTCGGATCAACTAAAGAACGTCGGCGCGCCCGTCACAAATGATAGTCTCGTTCTTCAGATGGTTGCAGGCCTCTCTGAGGCGTATAATGGAGTTGGTACTCTTCTTCATCAAATCAATCCTCTTCCGCCATTCTACCAAGCACGTTCCATGCTCACATTAGAAGAAACAGGGTTGGCTAAAAAGGCAACAACTGGAGCTAATTCCGCCATGATGGTGGCCACATCACGCGACACCGATGACCCTCACTCCTTCTCAGAAAATTCTAGCCAAAACCATAATAATGGTGGCGGCAAAAAGGGCCAAAATCAGAAAAATGGTGGCAAAAAATGCGGCTGCGACGGTGGAAACGGTGGCAACCGCGGTGGCGGTGGAAGTGGTAGAGGATGGGGTGGCGGCAGTGGCCAGCAAGGGCCTGGGCCGCAGCATTGGGCCAGTGGGCAGTGGCCCATTCTACCTTATCATGCATTTCCAACGAACTATTGGGTCAGGCCCAATGGCCTTCAGCAGACTGGGGCTCGACAGAATGGGGCCTGGCAGCAACTTGGCCTGCTTAGGCCTCGGCCACAGCAGGCCTTTGCTACAGTGGGCCCAACAATATCCTCGACTTATACGGATATCGAGGCAGCGATGCACACACTTGGATTAAATCCTTCAGATGCAAATTGGTACATGGACACCGGTGCCACTTCTCATATGACGTCCGCGCCAGGTAATCTCTCATCTTATTTCAATTTGAGCAAACATTGTGGCATAATTGTTGGTAATGGTAATTCAATTCCAATTCGTGGTTATGGTCACACCAATTTATCTCCCCAAAACCCACCTTTAGCCTTGAAAAATGACCTTCATGCTCCTCAATTAATTAAAAATTTGGTGTCTGTTCAAAAATTTATAACTCATAACTGGGTTTCTGTTGACTTTGACCCTTTTGAATTTTCTATGAAGGATTTCACGACGGGGATACCTCTAATGAGATGTGATAGTCGGGGCGAGCTCTATCCCATCACTACCACCACCACCACTAAACAAGTCATACCGTCAACGTTTGCCGCTTTAGCACATTCATTATGGCATGCATGTTTGGGTCATCAGGGAGCGTCTGTTGTTTCTTCCCTTAAAAGCAATAATTTTATTGAGTGTAATAGTACATGTAGTACTAATGTTTATCCTTATTGTCCTCTTGGAAAACATGTTAAATTACCATTTGTTTCCTCCAATTCTAGTACTTTGTTGCGATTTGATATTATTCATAGTGACTTGTGGACATCTCCCATTTTGAGCTCTCTGGGCCACCGTTATTATGTGATTTCCTGGATGATTATTCTAATTTTTTGTGAACCTTTCCGTTACCTAAAAAGTCTCAAGTTTATTCCATATTTCTATCATTTAAAGCATTCATCAGTACCTAATTTGAACGGAAAATTAAGAACATTCAATATGATAATAGAAAGAAATTTGATAATGGGCCATTTCGGGAATTTTGTAAGTTTAATGGTATTTCTTTTCGGTTTTTTTATCCACATACGTCCTCACAAAATGGAAAAGCCGAAAGAAAAATTCGCTCCATTAATAATATTATTCGAACTTTACTAGCACATGCGTCATTACCACCTTTATTTTGGCACATGAATTACAAATGGCTACTTACCTTCTTAACATACTTCCTATCAAAGGATTAGCATACCAATCACCACTCAAAATTCTTTAGCAAAAAGACCCTTCGTACTCTCATCTTAGGGTGTTTGGGTGTTTATGTTATCCTCTTTTCCCCTCCTCTTATCAACAAACTTCAAGCCCGCTCTACAACGTGTGTGTTTTTGGGTTACCCATCTAATCATTGTGGTTATAAATGTAATGATTTATACTCTAATAAAATCATCATTAGTCGTCATGTCATTTTTGATGAAACCCAATTTCCGTTTGCTAAGTTGCATAATCTTGTCTCCAATCATTATAATTTTTTGGATGATGGGCTCTCCCCGTATGTGGTCCACAATTTTGCCCAGCCCACGTCTCGACTTTTGGACCAGCAGCCACCGGCAGGCCTACTGCCTGCCGGCCCAACTACTCGTCCTCCCACTCTGCCAGCAGGCCCACTGCCTGCTGGACCATCTAGCCCCTCCCTCGGTCCAGCAGTTCCACTACCTCGGTCCAGTCCATCGGCCCATCCATCCCCTTCCTTGATCCAGTCCCTTGGCCAGCAGGCCTACTACCCGCTGGCCCAACCCGTGACCTCCCTCTCGGTCCAGTCAGTTCCGACTTCACTACACCGACCTAGGTCCGACCCACTTCTATTCTGAGTCAAGGGCCCGTTACTCGTAGCCAACGGGGTATCTTTAACCAAAATAATAATTTAATCTCAACTCTAATGTCACTAAATCATCCCTACCACGTAACCCCGTATCTGCCCTTCGTGACCCGAATTGGAAAATAGCCATGGATGATGAATATAATGCTCTTATTGAAACTAAGACATGGGAGTTGGTGCCCCATCCGCCTGGTGTCAATATGATTCATTCTATGTGGATTTTTACTCATAAGGAAAAATATGATGGTTGTTTTGAGAGGCATAAAGTCTGTCTTGTAGGTGATGGAAAAAGTCAACAGGTTGGCGTGGATTGTGGAGAGACATTTAGTCCGGTGTTCAAACCGGTAACTATTCGCACTGTTCTCAGTCTGGCTCTCTCAAAAGCATGGCTCATCCATTAGCTGGACGTGAAAAATGCGTTCTTACATGGTGAACTCAAGAAAATTGTATACATGCATCAACTATTGGGTTTCATGGACCCCGATCAAACAAACCATGTGTGCTTGCTTAGCAAGTCCTTATATAGTCTCAAATAGGCTCATCGGGCCTGGTATAAAAGGTTTGCAGATTATGTGTCTACTCTTGGGTTTTCTCATAGCAGGTCCGATCATTATCTGTTTATCTACCGTCACGGTTCTTCTCTGGCATACATTCTGTTATATGAGGATGATATTATATTAACTGCTTCTTCTGATAAACTGCACAAGTCTATCATATCTCTTCTCAGCTCCGAATTTGCTATGAAAGACTTGGGGCCTTTGAGATATTTTTGGGTATCGTTGTAACTCGTCATGCAGGTGGTCTATTTTTATCCCAGAGTAAGTATGCAATAGAGATTATTGAACGGGCTGACATGTCATCCTATAAGTCATCTCCTACTCCGGTTGACACTAAACCAAAGCGGAGTGCTAATTCTAGCACACCTTATGATGATCCCTTCTATTATCGTAGTCTTGTGGGGGATCTTCAGTATCTTACATTTACGAGGCCCGATATTACTTATACAGTACAACAAGTGTGTTTATTTATGCATGATCCGCGGATTGAGCACATGCATGCGCTCAAATGCATTATACGATACATACATGGCACACTTGATTAAGGATTGTATTTATATCCCTCCTCCGTCTCTACCCTTGTGTCGTATACATATGCTGATTGGGGTGAATGTCCAAATACCAGGCGTTCAACATCTAGTTATTGTATATTTCTTGGTGCTAACTTGGTCTCTTGGTTGGCGATCGCCAGGCTACTTTATCGTGTTCCAGCGCGGAGGCCGAATATCGAGGAGTAGCCAATGTGGTGTTTGAGTCTTGTTGGTTGCGTAACCTCCTCTTAGAGCTTCACTTTCCTATTCAGTAAGCTACCTTGGTCTACTGATATAATGTTCGTGCGATATATTTCTTAGGGAATCATGTCCAACGTCAACGCACTAAACATATCGAGATGGATATTCACTTTGTTTGTGAAAAGGTAGCTCGTGGACAAGTACATGTCTTGCATGTCCCTTCACGGTATCAAATTACTGACATTTTTACTAAGGGCCTTCCCTTCATTCTGTTTGAATATTTTAGGAACAGTCTCAACGTATGACAACTGCCCGCTATAACTGCGGGGGTGTGATAGAATATACAACATATACTTTTATGATATTATTAGATATCTTGTACATATGTAATTATGATAGTAGTCTTGTATTAGGAAAATGTATATTTGATTTTCGTAATTATAGGCTAGGTTTACGATTGTATATCATGTATATAAACCCTTTACATTAATGAAAAGCGGAAGTCTAAATTATACATATCATAAGTGTGGAAGCATAATACTAGTACAACCCCAAAGAAATGGTCTGAAATAGTACAAGAGCCACTAATCATCAATACAAGTCTGAATAATACATAGTCTCAAAATGGGAATACTGTCTCAGGATGAAAGGAAAGACAAGTAATAATAGAGGAGTTCCTGGGCAGTAGATCCATCAAGAATTTATCACCCTAGAAGACTCGACAGTAGCCTCGGGATCAGTCTCGAGGTGTAGAAGTGGAACCGGTCATGTACTCTGCACTCAAAAGAATGTAGCAAGGTAGTATCAGTACAAATACTATGTACTAGTAGGTATCATAGGCCGACAACAAATAGCTAACATATATACATGAGGAATACTGAAGAATAGACATGCTCGCGATCAAGTACAAGTAATATCACAGTTCAGGAATAAACAATCCAAGTATAAAGAGTCAAGTATAGAATTCAAGAGATATGTGAATGTAATGAGGAGTAAATATGCAATGCTCAAATATCTCCGTAAACAAATGCTCCGGGCGAAATATCTCTACGTCCCGGCAATCATGCATCATGGAGGACCTGCAAAGTCCATGTACTAGCCACTCCATACAAACAGCCTAGAGATGACTCTACTACCGACCACACCGCTAGCTATTCCGCACATAGCTCAGAGATGGCTACGCAATCAATATGTCATAAGAATTATTGTTGCTTCCTTCTCAATTATCACCATCACACCAATCACATATAATATCAACATATCATGGAAATGAGGATGAATGCAATGTAATGCAATGACAATAGCAAGTGTATCATATAAATCCTCAATCGTGCCACACAAGGATACATATCACAATATCAGTATCCAGTTAATCCCCTTCCTCTATCTATGATAATATTAAGATAAGTGTGATACAACTATATCACAAGGACGATATGGCAACAAAGTGCAATCCACTATCCAACACTAGGCAACAAACCAATAAATCACAAGAGGCAACAACCACAAATCAGTCAACAGTACCAAACCTAGTAATCCATCCCAACTTCATACCCGAAGGTGTACATGCTTTCTCCGATAGTAACTAACTATTTATACGCTTCGCTTGCCAAAGCCCAACCAAAAGGTAAGCCGTAACCTATCTGGATGCCGAGTGGGAGTCGCAATTATCACACTTGAGCCTTGCCTTTTCGAGGATCACGGTAGTACTCGAAGTAAAAATATCATCAAAATCTAAGTTAGAGAATGAACTAACAACACCCATAACACTAGACTATTCCTTTGAATCCAAATCAAATAGAGGAGAAAGGGGAACGGGCCCACAAGGGTAAAATAGTCATTTTGAAAGTGAAATATGAAATTCGAACTTCTAGGAGTCCAATCCTTCTAACCAATTGCTAAAATAACTCAAGACTACACCAATTTCATAAATTAATACAAAACCCCCAATTTAGGTATGACCCCTAATTTTCTAACATTCAAATTCATCAACAATAATGGAAGATTCAAGCTTAATACTTACTAATTAGTGAAATTCAAGCTTAGATTAGAAAAATCCAAAAATTAATCTCACTTTTAGGCTTAATAATCTAATAAACCCTAATTAGGTAGAACTCATCTTCTCCAACTAATTTCTAGGTTGTTCCCACCATTAAATCAACTTAAGAAAGGTAAACGAAGGTAATATAAGGCTTGAAAAGCTTACCCCAAGAAGAATCCACCCAAGAATGCTTAAAATCGCCCTAAGAGT
The DNA here is from genome assembly GCA_029783415.1 of Anisodus acutangulus. Lineage (NCBI taxonomy): Eukaryota > Viridiplantae > Streptophyta > Magnoliopsida > Solanales > Solanaceae > Anisodus > Anisodus acutangulus. The sequence continues at coordinate 37,762,757 of CM056504.1, forward strand.
GCTTTGGATGAGTATTTTTGAAATAAAAGATGAAGAGTTTTAATTAACACTTAAAAAGGAATGTCTCCCCGTCGTATGTTGCAGCAGTCAAGGTCCGCTGCAGTGGACCCGCACCTGTGACCCACTTAAAAGCGCTCGCGGTCCTAAGCCAAAATCCAAACTTCACCATAGCGGAACGCTATTCGCTGCGGCGATCTCAATCCGCTGGGGCGCACTGAGGCTTGCCTCAGCGAATACACCAGAAACCAACAAAATTCAGCCTTTTACAATTTCAACCCGAAATTCGACAATCACCGGAGACCTCCTAGACACAAACCAGATAAGTACACATATGTAAAAACATGCTTCAGATTTACTCACAATCTCAGAATTTCCATTGGAGGCCTATTTTTTCTGGTCAACCCCCTACGGCCTAAAACCAACTTTCCAACCAATCTATGAAAACACATTCGAGGGACTCGTGAACCGAAACTATCCCACCAAGTCATAAACAACCATCCGAACCTCATGAAATTGACGAAATTATGAAAAAGATCTATTTATCCAAAAGTCAACTATAAGTCAAATTGTCAGACTAAAAGGTTCTAATTTCTCAACTTTCACTAGGATTATCTGATAACTTTAAAAATTGGGTCAACAGGGGTAAATTGTCAAAACACACGTAACGACTGTATATGTCATTACATCAGATACCAATTAAATTATTGCTCGTCCTTGAGCGACAAGAAAAGAAAGGGGGAGGGTACCTGAGTCAGCAAACATCTTGGGATATCTGGCGCGCATATTGGACTCGGTCTCCCATGTAGCATCCTAGACAGGACGATGCTTCCATTGCACCTTCACGGAAGCTATCTCCTTAGACCTCAACTTCATAACCTACCCATATAGAATCGCTATAGGCTCCTCCTCATAAGATAGATTCTCATCAAGCAACACCGAATCCTAACGAATGATATAAGATCCGTTTGAATGATATTTCTTCAGCATAGAAATGTGGAAAACTGGTTGAACACCCAACAACCCCGGTGGAAAAGCCAACTTATAAGCAACAACACTTATACGACATGGATTCTCAAATGGACCAATGTATCTTCGGCTCAACTTGCCCCTCTTCCCAAATTGCATCACACCCTTCATGAGAGATATCTTTAGAAGAACCTGCTCACCCTCCATAAACTCTAAGTCTCGGACCTTTCGGTACGCATATATCTTTTGCCAACTCTAAGCTGCTAAAGGATTTCTTTCAATAAGCTTCACTTTGTCTAACGATTCCCTCAACAAATCTGTACCCCACGGTCGAACCTTAAAATCATCAAACCATCCAAAAGAAAAATGACACCTCGTACCATATAAAGCCTCAAATGATGACATATTAATGCTGGAATGATAGGAATTATTGTATACTAACTCCGCCAAGGGTAATAATTGGTCCCAAAAACCACCGAAGTCAATAACACATGCTCTCAACATATCCTCAAGCACCTCAATAGTCCTCTCAGCCTGTCCATCAGTCTAGGGATGAAAATCGGTACTAAGATCTAGTTGAGAACCCAACTCTGGCTACAATGTCTGCCAGAAATGGAAAGTAAACTGTGGACCTCGATCAGAGATAATAGAAATAGGAACCCCGTGCAACCATACAATCTCATGAATATAAATCATGGCTAACTTCTCCGCATTGTAAGTAACCTGAACTAGAATGAAGTGCGTGGACTTGGTCAGCCTATCCACAATAACCCAAACTGAATCAAACTTGCCCAAGGTCTTCGGAATACCTAGAAAAAAATCGATGACAATCATCTCCCACTTCTATTCGAGAATGGGCATCCTCTGAAGCATACCACTAGGTCTCTGATGCTCATATTTAACTTGCTGACAATTCCCACACCGGGCAACAAAATTTGTAATATCTCTCTTCATCCGACCCTACCAGTAGTGTTGTCTCAAATCATAGTACATCTTAATGGCACCCAGATAAATGAAATATCGAGAACTATGGGCATCCTTTAATATCAAACGAATCAAATCACCAACACGAGGAATGCACACACGTCCCTTGATCCTCAGAACCCCTCACTATCAAGCACGACCTCTTTGGCCTCACCACACAACACCTTGTCATGAATCTTGCATAATTGGGCATCATCAAACTGCTGAGCCCTAATATGCTCCAAGAGAGATGACATTGCCTCAACACATGTAAAAACTTAGCCCGAATTCAAAAGATCCAACCACACAAAATGGTTAGCCAGAGTCTGAACCTCCATGACTATAGGACGCTCAGAAATAACCAATCGAGCCTAACTACCCATACTCATTGCCTTGTGGCTCAAGGCATTAGCTACCATATTAGCCTTACCCGAATAGTAAAGTATAGTGATATCATAATCCTTCAGAAGCTCCATCCATCTACGCTGCCTATAATTGAGATCTCTCTAACTGAATACATATTGAAGGCTACGATGATCGGTAACCTCACAATGGACCCCATATAGGTAATGCCTCCAAATCGTCAAAGCGAAAATCACCGCTAACAACTCCAAATCATGGGTAGGGTAGTTTTTCTCATGGATTTTCAACTACCTGGAAGTATAGGCAATGACTCTGCCCTCCTCCATCAACACAGTCCCCAAACCAACACGGGACGTATCACAATAGACTGAGTAATCCTTACATTCCATAGGTAATGTCAAGATCGGAGCCATAGTCAACATAGTCTTGAGATTTTGAAAGATGTCTTCACAAGCATCAGACTACTGAAAAGGAACCTCCTTCTGAGTCAATCTAGTCAAGTAAGACACAATAGACGAAAATTCTTTCACAAATCGGCGATAGAAACTGGCCAACCCTACGAAGCTACGAATCTCAATCATTATAGCGGGCCTCGACCAATTTTTAACAACCTCAATCTTTTTAGGATCAACCATAATCCCCTACTTCGCCACCACGTGGCCCTAAAATGCCACAAAGTCAAGCTAGAACTCATATTTTGAAAATTTGGCATAAAGCTCATTCTATCTCAACAATCCAAAGACAATCCTCAAATGTTTCTCATACTCTTCCTTACTCTTCAAATACACCAAGATATCATCGATAAAGACAATGATAAAGGAATCCAAGTATGGCTTAAAAATGCCATTCATCAAGTCCATAAAAGCTACCGGGGCATTTGTAAGCCCAAAAGACATCACAAGGAACTCGTAATGACCATAACAAGTCTTAAAAGCCATCTTCGAAATCCTTGTCCCAAATCTTTAGCTGGTGATAGTATGACCTCAAATCAATCTTTGAAAATATTGAAGCACCTTAAGCTGGTCGAACAAGTTATCAATACAAGGAATCAGATACTTATTACGAATAGTGACCTTGTTCAACTGACAGTAGTATATGCACATTCCCATCGTACCATCTTTCTTCTTCACAAATAATACATGAGCACCCCAAGGAAAGACACTCGGTCTAATGAACCCCATACTAAAAAAATCATGCAACTACTCTTTCAACTCAATAGGTGTCATCCTATAAGGTGCAATAGAAATAGTATGCGTGCCCGGCTCTAAGTCGATGCAGAAATTAATATCATGATCAGGTTGCATACCCGACAGGAAACACCTCCGCAAACTCACATACAACAGAATAGGACTCGGGGAATGGAGAATCAACATTGGTATCACGAACATGGGCCAAGTAGGCCAAACACCCCTTGTCAACAAGTTTCTTTTACATGGAGATAAGAAATAATCTTCTTCAGAGCAGGATAATGAGTACCTCACTCAAGTCTAGGAATCTCAACCATAGCTAAAGTAATCTTGGCATGATAGTCTAAGATCGTGTGGTAGGGAGAAAACCAAGGCATACCTAATATAATATCAAAATCTAATATATCCAGGATCATCAAGTCTACCCACGTGTAGTACCCTATGAAAGTAACTAAGCAAGACCGATAGACTCTATCAACCAATACAAAATCCTCAACCGGAGTGGATATATAAATAGGCAAGTCAAGACAGTCACAAGTCAAATTCCAACCAACTGAATGATAAGCAGATACATATGAGTAAGTAGAGCCTAAATCAAATAAGACCGCAGTCGGTCGATGACGAACATAAATATTACTTGAGATTACAACGTCAGAAGCCTCTACCTTAGGCCTATCGGGGAAAACATAGCAATGCACACCATCACGACCATTCTGACCCAACTTTGCTCTTTCTATAGAGACATGGGAATCACCCCTATCAGACTGATATCCACCTCTAGAAGACTGAGAACCACCGCGACCCAATTGAGCACCGCCCTTCACTGAAGAACCACCCCAGCTACCAGAAGATGTCGGAGTCCTAGGGGTCTAAACCTCAAACCCTGTTGAGTCCTACTCTATCTAGATCGGAGGCACTCCCTCAAGATGTGACCCAACTTATAACAACCATAACAAACTCTAGGCGCTAGAGGATGATATATGGAGGTTGAAGAACTTAATGGACCACCTCGATCGACTGGCTGAGAGAAAGAACCTCCATGAGACTGTCCAGCCCCATAACCACTCTATCTAGAAGGGCCACTAGATGATGCCTATAATGCAGACTAAACGGGATGACTGGGGTTGAATGATATGTCCTGGAAGACTGTCCCCCACCTCTATGATGAGCAGAACCATTGAATCCACCATACTGATGAGGCCTCTTATTACTAGACCCTTCAAAAGATCGAACCGTGGAAGCCTCAACACTCATAGCGTGATCCACTACTACCTGGAAGGAAGACCCAAAGCCACAAGCTGAAGACATGTAACATGGAGTAAAAACACAAGTCTATTAACAAACCTACAAACCTTCTATGCCTCTGTCGGAATTAAGTGCGTCACATACCGAGATAAAAATAAGAATCTGGCCTCATACTCTACCATTGTCATACCCCTTTACTATAAATTGGTGAACTCATCCCTACGCTGATCTCTCGAGGTACCTATCACATACTTCTATAGGAAGGCTTGATGGAACTGTACCCAAGTGAGTGAAGGTAAACCTGTTGGTCTGCCCTCAATATAATATCTCCACCACATCTTCGCATCATTACGAAACTGGAATGACACATAGTCCACACCATGGGACGCAATAATCCCTATCTTATACAACCTCTCATGCATGTCTACAATGAACTCATATGCATTCACACTATGGGTACCATGAAACCTGGGTGGATCCATCTTAAGGAACCTGCCTATGAGCTCCTAATCTCTAAGTGTCAAAGTCTGGATGTCTACTGGCCTCGGAACGCCCTCAGGGGCTGGTAGACCGTCAATGCGCGGGGCTATGGTAGTAATAGGCTGCATCCCTTGTGTCAGTCCATGCTCGAGAGTATGTAGCCCTTCTCTAGTCTGAGAACCACTTAGAGTGACACTGCCCGTGTCATACTAGGCATCAAGATGCAGAAGTATACGAGCCAATGTGTCATAAAGTGCTGGGTCGAACATAGTCTAGGGGTGTGAGTCTGGGCTGTTCCAAAACCTCCTACTCTGCCTCGGGCTCACGCTCCAGAGAATCTGAGTGTGCCCATCTTTTTCGAGTCATATGAGCCTTACCCTTGGCCGGTGCAGAACCACGATCTCTAGCTCGACCGCAACCTCTCGCCTATCATCGTCCTCCAGCACCAGCCCCAACAGCGGGCGCTTCTGTAACACCCGGTAACTTTGGGCTATGGTTTGAACCGTATGATGAGAAAATTATGAAATCAAGAGAAGGAGTCTAGGAAGTGTTTTAAAAACTAATTAAGGCATAATAAGAGTCTTAGGAAAAATTAGAGTCGGAAGCTACTCTACGGAGCATGTTTTAAAGTGAGTTTGCAGTAAGCCTCACGTAAACCGAGTTTAAGGATAGATATATCAGGAATTTAGAAAACTTCCTTCATGAAAGTTGTAGCGCTTTGAAATACCTTTACATCCATATAAGGCTCATGTCAAATGGAGTTTTGTACAAAATGTTATGGCCGATTTACTGAGGACGTATAAAATGGAAATTTGGATTCTTGTAGGATTAGGTTTTAAAGCCCAAGCCTTTTATGATAACCTAAATACAACCCTAAAACATTTTATGTGAGGAGTTTTGACCAGAGATGCTACCAAACACCTAAGATGAGTTCTTATTCAAATCCATATGTCATTTATATTAAGTTAACACTAGATTAACACTGAATCATTATTTGGAGTCGCTAGATTTTTAGAAAATCCATTCAAGGTCGAATTTGGAACGAAGCTTTGGGATTTCTTCAAAAAGGTAAGCCCCTCAATCACTAATGGATTATATGGAGTTATTATTATGTTACAGACATTTAATGGTTGGTATAATCATGAAATATGATTGATTTAGATGCACTACATCAAACGCGAAACTTTAGTAATTTTGCTGTAGATTTTCCCTCCAGCCATCCAGATTCCTTTGGCATTTTCCGATAATGTAACCGTTGGAGCGAGCCCAAATTTAATTGAGTGGTCAAAACATATAGACATTAAATGTCAATGGTGAAAATAGAATTTGGAGGACCGGAGTTGTGTGGTTTGAACTATGAACAATAGCTACAAAAATTGGTGAAAATTCTTCTTAAGGTTTCAAGTTCAAAGCTTTGGGTTCCTTCTTCAATTTTAGATTTTTAACACAAGACTAGGAGCGAATAATGTATGTAGAGCTTCTAACCATGTGTGGGAATATCCATGTTCTTCACCATGCCTCATTTCCTTGAAATCATGAAAATCTCATAACTTAGGGTTTCAATTCTATTATCACGATAACCCTAATTAGATGTAATTATATGGTTCTCAGGGTTGGTTGTCGTCCTTTGTTGGCTGTGACCCTTTTTAGTCAGATTTCCATTTTATCCTTTATATGGCTCTCAAGGCCGGATTATCCTTTCTTTGTCCCTTGATTGCTCGCGATCGTTTTAGTTAGTTGACCGTTTTGTCCTTTTATGACCCTTATGGCCAGATGAGCACCCTTGTGACGCTTTGTTCTTTAAATGGTTCTCCTAACCTAGTTGTTTTGCCCTGATGGCGTTTTTCCTATCTGTGACTCTCATGGCCCGGTTGTCGTCTTCTAGTGTAGGAGTTTCTTTTTTCATGTACCTATTTCATTCATGAACAAACAAGTTAGTATAAAAATCCATTCGTCCTCCTGATGACGTTCTGGCTACCTACAAACACAGAAAAATTGTTAGTTCCTATGGGGTCAATCCATATCGCAAACTCCTGCTGTGCGATTTTCTCTGTTTTTCGATATCGACCCTCCTTTCCGGGCTCGATATTATGAGAGATGAAATTTTAAGTTAAAATTTGAAAATATTTGAGAAAACAATTTTTGACTAAAACAATTTATCATATTTAAAATATTGTCAACTCAATGTTATGACATATACGCTCTGAGCGAGGTTCTTTGACCATCAATGACGCTCTGGACAGGCTCCTTGTTTGCCCTATTGAAATTTTTGAGACCCTCTTAAAAACGTTTCCCCAGTTGATGGTTTGGGATCGGCTGACTCTCGTGCCGATTCGTGTTGAAGGAATTTTTGAGTTCCTCTAAAAAATGCTACACAAGATGAATGTTTGAGAGCGGCTAACTCTTGTGCTAGTGCTGCAGGTGGAATTTTTGAGATCTTCTAAAAAATTCTGCCCAGTTTGCAAGTTTAGGCCGACTGATCCTTTGTGCCGGGTTTGTTGATGGAATTTTTTAGATCCGCTCAAAAATTCTTCCCTAGTTGTATGTTGGGGTCTTTGTACTTTGTAACGCAATCCTTCGAATCCTTATGTCTCAAAGGCTTCCTATGAGTTTTTTTGGTTTTTTTTTACTTGGTGCGACTGAGCTCGAAGAGCACCTATGTATCCCATCTTGGAAATCAAGTCGTCGCGTAGTTTAGAAAAAAAGATTTATAATAGTGCGATCGAGTCCCGAATGGACGCCTACGTATCTCTCTTTGGGAATTAGGCCATTGCATAGTTCATATTACAAGGAATGCTGGGTTTTTATATAAATGCGATCGAGTCCTAAAACGATGCCTACATATCCCATCTTGGGAAGAACATGAATATTCTCACACGTGGATAGAAGCTCTACATACCTTATTCACTCCTAGTCTTGCGTTAAAAATCTGAAATTGAAGAAGGAACCCAAAGCTTTGAACTTGAAACCTTGAGATGAGTTTTCACCGATTTTCGTAGCTACTATATATATATATATATATATATATATATATATATATATATATATATATATATATATATATATATATATATATATATATATATCATGCCTTTATTACAGTTCGTTAGTCTATTCATGATATGTCATTATGATTGTCATGAACCTATCCGTAATTCATGAACAAATGTTTGAATTTCATGAGTTCCTAAATTACAAGTAATGATCAATGTTATTCAGTCCATGAAATTATACATGCTTTTCATGATTTAAACAAGTTATATGATATATCTATTTCACATGCTAAATTATGATTTTAAACCATGCTTTACAAGTTGCTTTCATGAACCCATGGGCTTACAAGCCACTATTTTGAAGTACATATTTTGGGGGTTACATAGTTTACCCAGAAGGCTCAGATAACCTGAAACTATATATGTCACCGTAGGATAAGGGTTGCTCCGCTAGAGGACGATACTTTCAGATTGCAAAGTGGATCCTTTCATGCCATGTTCATGTCTTATACCCTGGTAGGGTATGAGATTGTTCTAGTGGTTGAGCCAGGTACCAGACTCCACGTACCCACGTGGTGTTGTAGGTGATGCTGCTGCTCTCCCGACAGAGATACAGATACACAACTTTATAAATTTTACACATGTTTTATACTCATGCCAGATCATGCTCATGCTCATGTTACAGTTTCAGTTTCGTGTTCCTATTATTTCATGTGTCTGCTCATTATTTCCGTAGCTTTATATACAATATAATTCAAATGTACTAATATCCCGTTGCATGGGGTCTACACTTTACATTGCAGGTGCTGAGTTTCAGGACGACGGAGCTACACACTAAGACTTCAGTTGTATCAGCTATTTGGTGAGCCCCATTGCATCCGAGGTGTTAGTATGTCTATTTTTCATAATTATATTTTCTAATAGAAGTATGCCAGAGTCCTGTTCTAGTAAATAATTTTGCAGTCAGACTCATGTATAGAGGTTTCATAGATTAGTTTAGCATGTCATGTCAGTCATGCATATGTTCATACTTTTTATGCTTTTTCAAAGTATTTTCGTAATATATTTTCAAACTATATTTCAGTATATGTTTTACATATTTTAAAATTATTACTAGTGCATGTTTTGATGCCCATGATGACTAGCAAGCCATGTGGTTTGCTCGGTCATATGCAGTCAGGCATCGAGTGCCATGTTTAGCCCAGGCCATGATTCAGGGCGTTATAGCATCGTCCCTCGCAATATCAGCTCGTATCCTCACTATATGTGAGAGAATAGAAATGAATCAAATATCAATTAGAACGTTCCAGATGCCAATTTGAATAAAGTAGCATGAAAGAATGAAGAAATTTGAAGTTTCCCAAATGTCCCATAGCCTATCCCAGATAAGTGCGGAACTCTTCATACTCATCCACAAGACTCTACTAGACCTGCTCTTGTACTTGTAGACCGGATAACCTAGGGATCTGATATCAACTTGTCACGATCCTAAATTACTAAGTCGTGCAGACACCTATCATTTTCCACCCCGATAAGCGAATCTGTCCCTTAATCAATAATTCAACAACAATTAAATAAATAGAACAAGATAAGCGGAAGTCTAAATCATACATATCATAAGTGTGGAAGCATAATACTAGTACAACCCCAATGAATGGTTTGGAATAGTACCAGTGCCAGTAATCATCAATACAAGTCTGAATAATACATAGTCTCAAAATGGGAATATTGAGGAGTCCCCGGGCAGCGAATCCATCAAGCAGTGCTCACCCTAGAAGACTCGACAGCAGCCTCAGAATCAATCTCGAAGTGTAAAAGTGGAATCGGTCACGTACTCTTACACTCAAAAGAATGCAGCAAGGTAGTATCAGTACAAACACTATGTGCTGGTAGGTATCATAGGCCGACAACAGTTAGCTAACATATATACATGAAGAATAATGAAGAATAAACATGCTCGCGATCAAGTACAATTAATATCACATGTCAAGAATAAACAACGCAAGTATAAAGAGTCAATTACAGAATCCAAGAGATATGTGAATGTAATGATGAGTAAATATGCAATGCCTAAATGTAATCTATGTACAGACATACTCCGAGTGGAATATTTCTATGTCCCGACAGTCATGACCCATGAAGGACCCGTGAAGTCCATGTACCAGTCACTCCGTACACACATCCTGTAGATGGCTCTAGCACCGACCACATCGGTATCCATTCCGCACACAACTCAGAGATGGCTACGTAATTAATATGTCATAAGAATCATTTTTGTTTGCTTCTCACTTATCACCATCACACCAATCACAAATAATATCAACATATCATGGAAATGAGAATGAATGCAATGCAATGACATTACCAAGTGTATCATATAAATTCCCAATCGTGCCACATATGGACACATATCACAATATTAGTATCAAGTTAAGTTCCTTCCTATATCCATGATAATATCAAGATAAGTGAGATACAACTATATCACAAGGATGATATGGCAACTAAGTGCAATCCACTATCCAACACTAGGCAACAAGCCAATAAATCACAAAAGGCAACAACCACAAATCAGTCAAGTACCAAACCTAGTAATCCATCCCAACTTCATACCCAAATGCGTACATGCTTTCTCCGATAGTAACTAACTATATATATGCTTCGCTAGCCAAAGTCTAACCAGAAGGTAAGTCATAACCTACCTGGATGTCGAGCGGCAGTCGCAACGATCACACTTGAGCCTTGCCTTTTCGAGGATCACGATAGTACTCGAAGTCTAAATATCATCAAAATCTAAGTTAGAGAATAAACTAACAACACTAGACTATTCCTTTGAATCCAAACCAAATAGAGGAGAAAGAGGAAACGGGCCCACAATGGTAAAATGGTCATTTCGAAAGTGAAATATGAAATTCAACCTTCTAGTAGTCCAATCCTACTAGCCAATTACTAAAATAACTCAAGACTAGGTCAATTTCATCAATTAATACAAAACCCCAATTTGGGTATGACCCTAATTTTCCAACATTCAAATTCATCAATAATAATGGAATATTCAAGCTTAATACTTACTAATTAGTGAAATCCAAGCTTAGATTAGCAAAATCTAACAATTAATCTCACTTTTAGGCTAAATAATCGAATAAACCTTAATTAGGTAGAACTCATCTTCTCCAACTAATTTCTAGGTTGTGCCCTCCATTAAATCATCTTAAGAAAGGAAATGAAGGTAATATAAGGCTTGAGAAGCTTGCCTCAAGAACAATCCACCCAAGAATGCTTGAAATCGCCGAAAGAGTGCTTTGGAGGAGTATTTTTTGAAATGGAAGATGAAGGGTTTTAATTAACACTTAAAAAAGAATTTGCCTCCCCGTCGTCCGTTGCAGCGGATCCGCGCATGCGACCCACTTGACCGCGCCCGTGGTCCTAAGCCAAAAGTCAAATCCTTTGCCATAGCAAAAAGCTTTCCGATGCGACGGTCCCAATCCGCTGGGCTCACTGAGGCTCTCCCCAACGAATACACCAGAAACCAGCAGAATTCAGCCTTTCACAATTTCAACCAGAAATCTGACAATCACCTAAGACCTCTTAGACATAAACCGGATAAGTACACATATGTAAAACCATGCTACAGACTCACTCGCGGTCTCGGAATTTCCATCGGAGGCCTATTTATTCGGGTCAACCCCCAACGGCCTAAAACCAACTTTTCAACCAATCGACAAAAACACTCTCGAGGGCCTCGAGAACCGAACCAACTATCCCACCAAGTCATAAACGACCTTTTGGGCCTCATGGAATCGATGGAATTTCAAAACGGCCCGTTTACCCAAAAGTCAACTATAGGTCAAACGGTCACAGTAAAATGTTCTAATTTCTCAACTTTCACTAGGATCGTCCGATAACTTTGGGAATTGGATCAACAGGGATAAAATAGTCAAAACGCACGTAACGACTAAGCAAGTCGTTACAAATTTAATAATAGATGTTTGTTGGCATGCCAACCTTCCTTCACTATTTTAGGGTAGCCCGGTGCACTAAGCTCCCGCTCTGCGCGGAGTCCGGGGAAGGGCCGGACCACAAAGGTCTATTGTACGCAGCCTTACCTCACATTTCTGCAAGAGGCTGTTTCCACGGCTTGAACCCATGACCTCCTAGTCACATGACATCAACTTTACCAATTACTCAAAGTTCACTACACTTGTTTATAGTTGGAAATTCCAACTCGTACTACCTATTTTTCGCCAAATTAAATTGAAGCTTTTTTCAGCATTTACATAGCAAGATGAACTGTTTGACCATATGCATTTTGTTTTGTGTTCCCACCTGGTGTTTGGTACACGTATTGAGATCCGATTAAAGTTGGAAAATTTCACATTAGGAGACAAATCACTCCCCAACAAAGGCGACTCCATACCCAAGGCCCAAGAAAACTCGAACCTGAGATCTCCGTTGGCCAGATGCATTTACATTCAAAATTGAATGTTCTTAAACTGTTGACCATTACTAATGATTTTTTTTAGGGTACACTTGTCATTTTACACAGACCAAGATTAGCTAGTATTTATTTTATTCCAGCTCTTGTCTGCACCATAGGTTTTTCAACGCATTTATTAATAAGACAACTCATCAATCTGTACAATTGAATAAGCTAATTTTCTAATTCTGCTTCTACTTCCTATCACCATAGTCATGAAACCTCAGTACCCTTCTCTTCCATTTTTACTACTAATCTTAGTGATTCTCATTGTGAGCCAATTCCCAAGTTGCCATAACAACCAAAAAATCACAACTACAAGCACAGAACAAAGATTCAAAAGAGACTTGGATTCCAGTTTTTCACTAGATCCTAAAGCATCAAGAAATGAAGATATTGAACAAAGCTACAAAGTTTCGCATCACGCTGTTCCGGGAGGACCGAACCCTTTACACAATTGAATTTCACTTATCATACTGTCTCTCCAAAATTACAGGTTTTGCAGTTAGTTATGTAATACCTATATGTTTATTCTTTTGGTTTTCTTCTTTTCGATTGTATTGTGGCAATTCAGAACTGTATACTAGGATACTAGGAAACAGTAGTGATTAGTAATGGAAAGTCTTTTGTTACATGTACCAAGTAACACTGTATAGAGAATTATATTTCATTGAACTTGAAAGTTTCTTGGCCTTGTTTTTGCCTTTCTGTTTTTTGAAGTTATATGTATTCATTTACCAAATGTACAAAATTTTCTTTGTAATTCCCGTTACCGCAGGAGCAGTGCTTGATCTAGTAATCAAGTAGTTCAAAAGCTACATTATGTGATCTTTAAAAATATATATTTTTTGTAACTTAAACAACTCTAAGATAATAATAAAAGGCCACAGATAATGAAAAGGGAGGTACATGCCAATAGATAAATATCTAATATTGTATTGCTAATAACCCACCAACTTTGATTATAATGTCCATTCAAAACAAAAACTACGGCTGATGCAAAGAAGTCAACTAGCTAGATTCAAAAAGCAGCCAATAAGGTAAAATTTTCTCCCTTATTTTCTATCCTAAGCATTAATAGCCTTACTGGTGGAGAAACCAGCTAGCTTTTCGATCCATCGGATATATTATGATACAAATAATATAGTACATCTACATAAGAAGATTATATTAGTAAGTCCTCCAAGCAGTCCAGCATTTCATTTTGTAGTAGTCTTTCGAGGTGAATTCCGAGAAGGATGACAGTCTTGATATGAGGAGAATCGGTAGTTTCCTACCTGTTGCAATACCAAGTTGAAAAATTAACTTTTTCCCTGTTCTATGCCATGAGAAACACACAAAAGTTGCAAAACTATTTAATGGATCTCAAAAAATGACTTCTTCGACCCTCGAAATCAAAAGTCAGCTACATAGTTTTGCAAGTGTGCTCCTGGATAAAAACTAAAAAGATGGGTTTTCAACAAGCTTTGTTTCCAACATTCTGGAAAGAAAATCTTTAGTAGAATGTCTGATATGTCCTCATTTTGCTTTCCAACAAGATCTTCAAGTAAGTAACTGGAGCCAAAAGGCCACAAGATTACACGCCATTGAATTTATGCAAGGTACCCTATGCATAGCATGTATGCCACGTAACTAAAAGTGTTGTATTCCAGTGAATTTTACTAACTGGATGAGATTAATTCCAGTTCAATTAAAACAGAAAAATGATGCAAAAGCCATAAAAATACTACATAATCACTAAATAATGTAGTTGATGCAGCAAAGCTGAACACAACACAAGTTAAATAATGTAGTGATTTAGATGCTAACCTGCTGATTGTCTGGAAGAGGCATTTCAATGTGAATAAAGGCATCTCAAAGCCACCATGGTCAGTCGATATAAAAAATAAGATGTTTAACGCTTTATATGTAACTCAGGTCAAAGGAGCACAAGTGAACCAGCAATGGGATGAAATTCTTGCTACATAAGCTCTGAGCCCACTGGATCAATCGAAAAATGAACAGACAGATGTTTTTGGACAATCGGCTGAAATTTAGATCTCCACATCTGGTTTCAATAAACAAAGCGTTCAGATTTTGGCAACTAGATTCATCATCATCAAATCATGAAATTTAGGCCAAAGCTACTTCGAGCTTCCTTCAACTTGTAAATCGTTAAACCAATGATTTTGGCATGTTATGATAATGTAGTAAATCAAGCTCTGTTATAGGAAGTATTATTTTCAAACTTAATCGATCTTATAACCTAAACACTGGGTATGTTGTTGTTGTTATATAACCTAAACATTAAAAGAGGCTTTAAATATGAATATAAACAGCAGAATTTGTATGTTAAATCTCTAAAAGATAATCTCAATTCATCTGCTAAAGGACAACTAAGTTAGAGAGTGATTCCATTGGAAAACGTTTTGTGACAACTGACAAATAATGTATTACAATTGAGAGCACTTACATTATTGTATTCTGAACTGTTCATGAACATCTGGAAGGCCTCCACTGATTAACAAATGCACAGTTAGATGTTGAAAATATTTCAAATTGCAACTTTAAGGAAAAAAAATGAGAGCTCACAAGAGCGAAACCGTATTACTACACCATGAGTATATTCCGCACTGGAAATGTTAAAATTTGAACCTGAAAATGAGAAGTAATAATTCTATGAGGTGCTGGGGAACTGGCAGAGAAAATAGCACCAGGGAACAAGTTAAGAGCACAGGAAATGCTGATCTGATCGGTGATAGAATAATCAAATGGAAATGGATTAATAAAATCCCTTTAGGTTATTAGATATCTCTGATCTCCAACTTTAATTCCTAAAATATGCTTCCATATGATTTTTAGCCAAACAAGAAAATACATCATGTCAATTGAGGAAAATCTACAGATAAGTATATCATCAGTAAAATGTTCCAGGAATACCAGTAGTAGCCTGAACGATTAAGGATGGGAAATCCATTGTCAGCTTTGACAGAGCGAGCAAAGCATCTTCGGAAGGACCATCCAAAGAACTCTTACCAAATTCTATGAGAATTACAAGCTCCACACCATAGTTGAACTCCTGCCACCCAAAGACAGTCAAATATCTCATTCTGATACCAAAAACCTACCCCCCACTCACTAATGCTTGCTAGCAAATACTAACTACTGAAAGGCAGGAGAGAAATATAGGTAGGATTGTTTCAGAAGGCTCTCTTGTCAAATTTGTAAGCCACCAAATAATAGACATATTAAAGAGTGAAAAACTATAGGAACGAGGGTAAGCCTTACTGTTGGGGATCAACAATTGACCTATTCCAGAAGAAATCTGGTGATCAGCCTATCCCGCATTAAGTATATCAGAACATAAATCAATTGAATGGACAAAAGGAATAACAACTCTAAATACAAAGTTAATAAATGGATATGTTTCAACCTCCCCTTTTCGAAATATTGACAGTATGTCATCTTCTACTTTGGACTCAAAGTCAGCATTGATAATCTCCTGTCAACAAGTAATACTAAAATGTTTCAGAATATGCAGAATAATAGAATTTAAAGAAGGGGGTGGGATTCAATCTGCAGCACAACTAAAAAATACAAATCAAAAGACACAGAAGATTTGTTCTTTACATGTTAGGGCATCATACATGGCAGTTAGGCACTATATGGTCCTTAAGGACTCCCACATAGAATTGGTTCTCATAGAATTTCAACAGATCCTCCTTCTTTTGAAAGCGCATGTAGATAGCGTGGCTATATTTATCATCATTCCCACCAGAGACGAGTCCTACAGCAGTAAATAGAATATTAAACAAACATTTTCAGAATAGACACCTCATTTTGCAACTCAACTTTGGAGAATTTTTAACCTTTTCCTGATGAAAAAAATTTGGACTCCTCATTTTCATGCCTAGGACTTGACCACATTCTTTAATATATCTCATACTGTGCTTACCCGACATAAAGTGAAATTAATTAAAGAACTCAACTAAAATTCCACAGAGCACGAGTAAAGCAAAAACTCACAGCCCTTATTATATCTAGGCTGAAGTCAAACAAGAAGTAACTATGACCTAATGAGACAGAAAGAACGCCACGCATTTGATATTGGGTTGTATAAAGGTAATCCAGCATGTCTTTTTCCTGTTCTTCAGATAAGTCCTCCTTTCCTTTGAGCAGACACACGTGTTCAACTACTTTTCTGCAAGCAACATGCAGGTATTGTTTTTTCAAGACAAAACTTGAGAAATCCTAATAAAAAAAGAAAATGATATTTTTATTTGTTAGGCTAGTTTTGAGAGAACACATCATGCAACATGAACATGGTCTTAACTACATTCAAGATTGGGATATACGGGTGAAAGGAATTGTATATTTCTATTAAGTTTACCACAAACAATCCCCAAGTTTATATTTTATGGGCAGATTAGTTGATTACGTTATCGGTTATACCCAGTATTACAACAATTCCTGGAAGTTCCTCCCTAATGGAAACTCTCTTATAATTATCCTCATCTTTTAAAGAGGAGTCTTGGAGCAATGAGTAAAATCGTCTTCATATGACATATATATCAAGGGTTCGAGTTGTGGAATTAGCCACTAATGCTTGCGTCACGATAGACTGCTTACGTCACAACCCCTTGGAGTGTAACCCTTCCCCGGACCCTATGTGAACACGGGATTCATCGGCATTTGGCACCGGGCTGCCCTTTTAATTATCCTCATCTTTCATAGCAAACGCCTTAAATGTGCATCCCCATGCCATATTTGAGCAAAAAGCAAAGGAAAGCAAATTCTACACTAGATATGTGGAGAGGAATATCACAATCTAGAATTGTCAAGCTATAGCGAAGCAAAACTCATTAAGATCTAAAGATTCAAGATAAGCATAAAATAGTGCACGCTGTAAGACAACAGAGAAATTTAGGATCTTTCAATTGTTGTCAAATTAAATGTAGGATGATACTGAATATCCTTTTCCCCTTTTACATTTTATTTCAAATACACCAGGAGATTATTGCATATTAGGGTGTGTTCGGTATGAAGGACAATGTTTTCCATGAAAAGTGTTTTCTTGGAAAATGTTTTCCAGGAAAATAGTGCTACATTGCTGTCATATTATCAATTCTACTGAATGGGGCCAACAACATATAACATTTCATACAGCCTAGTAAAAACACATTATCTGTATAAACTTTAGAACAGTGAAAGTAAAGGAACCTTTTCCGTTTCGCATCATTACCAAAGCTCCGTTGTTCAGCAGTTGAGCATATCACATTGCTTTTCTTGGTTCGCAAACCATGATTTACCTTCAAAAATCTACCCAAAGCTGCAACTGAGAAGGAAACAGAGGAATTAACAGTTACTACTATCTTATGTAAGTAATAAGAACCGTTTTGACTTGGGGGGTTTAATAAAAACAAAGAAACTTTTAGATCCTATCGTCTTAAACTAAGAATATGTAGAATATATGCCCCTTAATCTTGTTGTTTTAAATATGCTAGGTGAAAAATTGTAATTAAAGAGTTAACAACAAAGATAAAGAAACATTAGTATTTTTTAACCAGACTAAAAAGATTAAAAAGGAAAGTAAGACAAATAAATTGAAACGGAGGGAGTAATTAATTTGTACAGTATATTATTTGACAAGACATTACCTTTCCATTTGGGGTTCTTCTTAATTGAAAAAGAGCTTAAATTAAAGGGTTTAGGGGAAGAAATTAGGGTTGTATTGGTGAAAGGAGAAGGGATGGATTGAGTATGAAGAATCTGCATTTTGATTTTGTTGGTGTATGTGTATGTGTATGTGTATGTGTGGAGAAGGGGAAAGCGTAAGGCTCATTTATAAAAAAGTTTCAGATACTTTGGAAGTGAAACGGGTGGACTAGGAAAAATGGTCATTTAAATAGAGGGAATTCAAATGGCGCTAAATCCAAGTATATTTTGTCTTTGGAAAATTACATGGTGTAGCTGACCTCTCAGAAGTATTCATCTATAATAATTATATTTTAAATTAATTATCTATCATAGTTATATTATGTATTTAATTACATATCATAGCTAATTACTATGCACTCATATACAAGAATAAAAACATACTACCAATTAATTTATTCCCAGACACAACTCTCTCTCCTTCACGCACCAAAAATGACGATCATAGTCAATGCTCACAGTTTCCTTCTAATCCTCATTTATTTGTTCATCTCCGTCGCCGCCACATTCACTTACCCCGACTCACTTCCACTATCACCGATGACATATTCCCTTCTCTCTTCCCTAGGTTTTCAACAACTCTCCCACCGCCACATTTGCCATCAATCTCTCCATCATCGCCATTGAAAAAAGTATATTCAACAACGAATTGGTGGTTTGTGACCAGTGGGCCGGGTTTGGCGGGATCGGAGCGGGACGGGGAAAAGGACGGGATCGGGGGGGGGGCGGGTCGGGTCAGGCGGGATCGGGATAGGCCGGATTTGCCGAAGTTCCGCTCCGATCCAGGGCTGTTTTTTTTTGCACTTAATTTAAAAAATAACATAAATATAAAAAAACTCAATAATTAAACAAGATAGTGTAATAAAATATCTCAATGCTGTTTTTGTGCCTCTTATATTATTTAATAGACATATGATTTTTTTGTAATACAAATACAATTGTTAAAATTGCAACTTTGTGGTGTTGTTCAAAAGTTGCAAATTACATAGTAAAATTGCAATTAAAAAAATTACATTCTGAAAAAAACCTGTTCTAGTTTCTTGATAATTTCACATGGTTCTTCGGTTGGAATTGGTATTTGTTGGTTAAATTGATTCACGTCACTTCCACCACATTCGGATAAGATTTCGTTGTAGTTTCCATCTTCTTCTTCGTTGTCTCCGGTTGACCGCACCTTCTCCGCTCCGCTCGTATCCAATCTCTGAATAATACTACAATCTCCAAGCTGTCTCCGACTAATGAGTGTTTGTGCTCTCCTATTTGATACCTGCCGGCAGAAAAAGCGCTTTAAGACGCAGTTGATGACGCTTGAATGTTCAAAACATCTCAGGTCATCATTGAAAGTGTCAGAAAGGTCTTCATTCCCTCCAAGATTTCAAAGAAGTCTTCACGTCCTTCTTCATTGAGAACTGCTTGGTACGGTACAGAACCCTGCAAAACAAAAATATCAAACTCGCTAATTTAGTTAGTAGTGGTACGGCCACACATTCCATTTATGAGACTTTCAATACTAGTCGCAGAAACATCATGTCTTTTATGAGGATGGTATGGAAGCCGGTAGGTTACTAACACATTCTTGTTGGTAAAACCTATATACTTTTTTGCATTGGTCTTCTACGCTAGACAACACTTCTTCTTTAATTTGTTCAATAGGTGATGGGTGATTTGGATTTTTGAGACTTGGAGGTGGTAGTATTTCTATATAATCGTAAATAGTTTCAATAAGTGATTTAATACCGTCTATTTTAATAGTCGGATTTAATACAACACCAATAATATAAATAGTGGGAATATGAATAAAATATTTTTTTTATTTTGATAAATATTTTTTTAATAGCTGACGTAAGCTGATTTTTCCATATATTCACTAAGTAATAAAAATATTAGAGCTATATAAAACAACATAGTTGAAATAGTAAACGTATGCTTATGGGTAGGGGTCATGTTTCTTCTAGTAGGGGCAACAAGGGCAAGAGTCCTATTTCTAGACAGAATCATATTCCTACACATGACGATTTTGTTGATACTGAACATTTTCCGACAATACCATTAGATTTAGACGAGGAGCTATTTTCTGGAACTCAAGAAGACTTTAATTTAGACGATGATCTAGATGATACACCCACTAATGTTGATGACAACACACCCACTAGTGCACCTTCAACTGAAATGCCTCATATTCCCCCTAATATGAGACGAGGTCCAGCAAAACGACCATTAAAATCAGATGCATTGATAATTTTTGATAGGGACGTAGAGAATCAAGTAGCTAGATGTAAAATTTGTAAAGATGTTTTAAAATTTAAAACTGGAAAAGGTCACGGTGGGACGAGGGGTTTAATGAGACACGTAGTAAGGGCTCATCCAGCTAGGTATGCCCAATACGAGGCTTCAAAATCGGGTGCGCAAACGTTCGCTCCATCGGGACAAGGTTTACATAATGATATTGTCCCGGACCAAGTGCATGGTCAAATTAACCCTATGACGGGGGGAATTGTAGGCCCTAAATACAATAAACGCAGAGATAGGGAAGCAATAGCAAAATTAGTTGCTGTTGAGGGTTTGCCTTTTTCATTTCCTTCATCTCCCGGTTTTATTCATTACATTAGAGATTTGTATAATCCTGCTTTTAACGGTTTCCCTAAATCAACTGTTAAGAGAGATGTATTTAAATTTGCACATGAATATCAACAGTATTTACATTATTCATTATATCATTTTAATAGCAAAGTTGCTATCACTTCTGATATAGGCCGTAGTACTAACGGCCATGATTATTTAACGGTAACTTGTCATTTGATAGATTATAAATGGTCTATGCAAAAACGTATCTTAGCGTATAGATATATAGATGATAGGCACACTGGTACTTTTATTGCAGAAAGTATTTATCAAGTGTGCGATTATTACGGAATAACTGATAAAATTATGATTATTACATTAGATAACGCTTCTTCTAACAATTACGCTATTACAATTTTAAAAAATAGTTTAACTCCATCTTTTTCAGATCATTTTCATATAAAATGTGTGTGCCATATATATTACTTAATTGTAAAGGATGGTCTATCACTTTTTGAAGACATTCGTAGTAAAATACAATTTTCTATAAACTTTATTTTTAAAAATAATAGAATACAACGAAGAAAAGAATATAAAAAAACTTGTCACGATTGCCAACTACCTTATAGAAAAATTCCAGAAGAAGTACCCACTAGGTGAAATTCTTTATACGAGCAACTACTTGTTACTTATGACTATAGAAAACCTATAACTTTATTTTTAACAAATGTACCAAACGCCGACGTAACGTCGACGTGTAATCGAAAGGTTGAAAATTGAAACTTTGCTCGATGGAAGATCCTCAAGCTAGTTGTCAACTTCACTCCCAATTCCCAAATGAATAAATAAAATTGAATATTTAGTAGACAATGTAGACTTATAGAGAGATAGATTGAGAGATTAGAGAGATTGTAGGAAGATTTGTGAGAAAGATGAAGAGAAAATGAGATATTTATAGTTGGAAAATTGGGTTAAAGTATAAATATAATAACTTATGAGTTAAAAATAAATATTAAGGGGGGTAGGGGGTTGAGGAGGCCAAAAATAGCCGTTGCACAACGGCCAAAATGTAAAATGATCGTTGGTGCAACAACTATTTTTGCAAAAGGGGGTTCTCGGGCTGGATCATGATCGGGTCGGGATTGGCGGGCCTGGGGCGGGCCGGGACGAGACATTGTCCCATCCCGGTTCGAGTCCCGATACCGTGAATATTTTTTTTAAATACTCGGGGCGAGATCGGGGCGGTATTGGGCCGGGACCCGGCTAACCCGGCCCACTGGTCAGCCTTATTTTCGAGTCCATTTTCACAAAGGAGTTCAAAATTGAGTTGTATGAATTCATGGCAGGTCGAAATTCATGGCAATCGACTAAGAGCAGCAGATGTCGGTTCTTCAATAACAATGTCGGAATCCAGACGCCGAAGTTGGATATGATTTGAAAATTATATCTGGATTGATATGGGTTGATCTCCTCTGTAAGAATAATTAAAATGTTTTCCTCAATAATTCCCTTCCATTGAGGTGGTAAATATACCAATATTACAAGCTAGAATTATGTTATTGATATTATAAGATAAGCAAGAATCATGCTCACTAATCTCTCAACATTAATACTAATCTACCTACCATATACAAATGATACTACACTAATTACAATAATAATAATTATTAATGACAATATTAATAATTATTATTCTATCACTCCCCGCAGTTGAAGCGGAAGGTAGACGGATGATAAGACTGTCCCGAAAATCTTCAAATAATATCAGCGGAAGGCCCTTAATAAAAATGTCCGCAATCTGATAACGAAATGGGACATGTAAGACACACACTTGTCCGCAAGTCATATTTTCACGAACAAAGTGGATATCTAGTTCAATATGTTTAGTGCGTTGATGGTTCACTGGATTTCCTGAGAGATAGATAACACTAACATTATCACAATATACCAATGTCGCCTTCGAAACCGGACAATGGAGTTCTAGGAGTAGATTCCGAAGCCAACACGATTCAAACACAACATTGGCAACCCTTCGATATTCTGCTTCGGCACTAGAGCGAGACAGTGTGGCTTGCCATTTTGAGGACCAAGATACCAAGTTATCACCAAGAAAAATACCATAACCAGATGTGGAGCGTCTGGTGTCCGGACACCCACCCCAGTCGGCATCCGTGTAGGACACAAGGGTGGAAGTCGATGATTGATGTAAATGCAAGCCATACTCTAGAGTTCCCTGAATATAACACACAATACGTTTGAGAGCATGCATATGATCATCCATCGAATTATGCATAAATAGGCACACTTGTTGCACACCATATGAAATATCCGGCCTGGTGAATGTAAGGTACTGCAGGGCCCCTGCCATGCTGCGATAAGGGACGGGTCAGCAAAAGGCTTTCCAGATGATGCACTCAATTTGGGTTTAATGTCCACTGGAGTTGCGGATGGTTTGCAGGAGGACATGCCAGCACGTTCAACAATATCTGTTGTATACTTCTTTAGGGATAAAATAAACCACCTGCATGACGTGTTCCTAGAAAGTAGTGTAGGGGACCCAGATCTTTCATTGCAAATTCTGAGCTAAGTTATGACATGATGGACTTGCGAATGACATCTAATGAGGCGGTTAATATTATATCATCCACATATAAAAGAAGATAAGAAATAATATTACATTGCTGGTAGATAAATAGTGAGTGATCAGAACTACTGTTGGAAAATCCAATACGTGAAACAAAATCCGCAAACCTCTTGTACCAGGCCCGAGGAGCTTGTTTTAGCCCATATAGTAATTTCTTGAGTAGGCACACGTTATTGGGATATTTGGTGTCCCTGCATCCCAACGGCTGATACATGTATACCGTTTCATTTAGTTGGCCATGGAGAAAGACATTTTTGACATCCAACTGATGAAGTGACCATGCCTTTGAGAGAGCCAAACTGAGAACTTTTCTGATAGTTGCTGGTTTCACCACTGGACTGAACGTCTCCTCGCAATCTACAACAACCTGTTGTGTCTTCCCATCACCTACAAGACAGGCTTTATGCCGCTCAAAAGTACTATCAGATTTTTCCTTATGACTGAAAATCCACATAGATCGAATTATATTGGCATTAGGGGGACGAGGTACCAAATCCCATGTCCTATTTTTAATAAGAGCATTAAATTCATCATCCATGGCCATTTTCCAATTCAGGTCATTGAGAGCAGATACAGGATTACGAGGCAATGGTGATTTTGAGACTCGAGTGTGTAGGATATACTTGGTGTTGGGTTTGACAATTCCATGTTGACTACGGGTGACCAGGCGTTGGGTTGAATGCAGACGTTAGCCATCAGATCGGACAACACTACCTGACAGTTGGCAGAGAGTTGGGTCGTGGCCCAAACCACTGCCAGGCAGTGTTACGGTACTCACTGGTTCATATTGGGTAATTGGGCTAACAAAAAAAGGCCCAGTCTGCTGGGCATTAGAGTGCCTTGGCTGGGCCACTGTTGCGGGACCCGATTGGTTTGGGCTCAAAACAGAAGGCCCAGTCCGCTGGTCAATGGTGTGTCACGGCTGGGCCACTGTTTCGTGGCCCAAATGACCAATATTTTGAGGACTGACCTAAACAGTGTGTTTGGGATGGGACGAAAAAAATTGGGACAAATACGAGGGCAGACCATCATCTAAAAATCATAGATGGGTCCGGACTCATGCATTTTAGCAAATGGAAAATTTGTTTCATAAAAAAGGACGTGACGACTCACAATTATTTTATTGGATGAGAGGTCGTAACACATGTAACCTCGATGATTGAATGAATATTCCAAGAAAACGTAAGGTGTAGACCGGGGTTGATGTTTGTTTACTGTGGTGGATGGAAAGAGAGGATAGCATAAGCACCAGAATGCCCGTAAATGCGAATAAGAGGGGTCCCGTAAATAGAGAATTTTTAGAGGAGCTTGATATGATAGATTTTTGTGAGGAAGTATGTTCAATAAATATGTGGTCATTTGTAGTGCATGATGCCAAAACGAGGAGGGTAATGAGGCATGGGCAAGGGATGTTCGAACAATGTTATTGATGGTTCGTAGTTTACGTTCAGCCTTTCCGTTTTGTGAGGAAGTGTGTTGACATGAAAGGCAAAAGTTCAAACCATTAGAGTTGCAAAAATCCCAAAACTGCCTATTATCAATCTCCCTCCCATTATCACATTGAATATTTTTGATATCCCGTTCAAATTGATTTCGGATAAATGCTTTAAATTTGAGAAATATGGAAAAAACTTGTGATTTTTTCGACAAAGAAAATGTCCACAAAAAATTAGTGTAATCATTTAAAATAAGCAAATAATATATATGGCCCGAAGAGCTCAAAATGGGAGAAGTCCAAATATCACAATGGATAATGTCAAAAGGCATAATTGTGCATGAATTTGAAGAAACAAACGACAATTGAACATGTTTACCAAGAGGGCATGAACGGCACTTATTCAAAGTTCGTGTTTGAGTACAAGAAATAAAATTATTTTGTTTAAGGAATGTCAAAATAGGGGCTCCCGAATGTCCCAAACGTTCATGCCATAATGAAGGTACGAAAGCTGCAAAAGTGGATGGTAGCTTGGACTGTTGAATGGGTGAGGTTATTGGATAGAGCTCCCCTTGGCTATCACATCTCATGAGAAGTGTCCCTGTCTGAAAGTCCTTCACGAAAAATTTAAAAGGGTAAAAAACAACAGATACCCAATTATCAGTAGTAAACTTTCTATCAGATACCAAGTTTTTAATTAATTGTGGAGCATGAAGGACATTCTTTAAGGTTAGTTGTGGGTTTGGTGGTGACAAATTGGTAGAACCATAACCTCGAATTGGAATAGAATGACCATTTCCGACAATTATACCATTAGTTTTGCTCAAATTAAAATAGGACGAAAGATTATATTGGGAGGACGTTATGTGAGACGTTGCTCTGGAGTCCATATACCAATTGGCGTCGGGCGGATTAAGTCCAAGAGTGTACATGACGGACTCAATGTCGGTTGGGTGGGCCACTGCCGAATGGGCCTCCTGCCACTGGGTCGGCAGTGGCCCAACACTAGCTGCTGAACTATTGCCTGTTGGACTGTTACCTCTCGGCCCAAATGCTGAATTCCCCAAAAAATTGTTGAAATGGCCAATGGACTGTCCAGTGGGCCTGGGAACTGGCCTGGCCCAATTTCCCGTTGGGACTGGGCACGGTGGCATAACCCAAGGCCACTGTCAGGCACATTGGTCATTTCAACAATTTTTTAGAGACTTCAGCATTCGGGCCGAGAGGTAACAGTCCAGCAGGCAACAGTTTAACAGCTAGTGTTAGGCCACTGCCGACCCAGTGGCAGGAGGCCCATTCCATCCTTTTTGTCCCCTATTTTGTTGTGAAGGTTTAAAATATGTAGTATCATCATTCGCTGGGGTAGCAATTATGACGGAATTGGAGACGATTGAGGCCTTTTTGGCGAAACCCGCCACTTCAAGAATAAGCATCGAACGTGCTTGGTAAAAGAGTGGTAGAGGATTTCTTTGTCGGATGAGTGTTCCCACACCGCTATACTCGTCGGTAAGACCGACTGCAAATTGTAAGACCAAGCGATTATTGGTAACCGGCGAACCAACATTCTTGAGTTGATCCGACAAGAATTTGAGGCGTTGACAATATGCCGACGCATTTGGAAAATCCTCCATATCAATGGTGGAGAATTCTTGATCCAACGTGATGGCGCGGGAATTTTTGTTGTCTTGAAAAATATCCCGCAAGCGATTCCAAGCCTCCATTGCTGTAGAATCGGATTCCATTATTATGTGCAACAAATTAGAAGAGATAGGTTCATAAATCCATGAGAGAACTATGGCATCAAGAGTTTCCCAAAGTTCTTTGTCATCATCGGTCTTTAACTCCTTCCCTTTGCCATTCACCGTTGGGATTATGTGATGAATTACCTAGTGGGAACGACAGCATATTTTAAAAAGTTCTGCCCAAGTTGCATAGTGAACATTTTTCATCTCAGGAGTGATATAAATATGTGTTTTAATGTTGGAAACGTACGGGCATGATGAAAAATGGATTTGGAGTCGGACATTGTTGACCGGAAAAAGGAAGAACAATAATGGAGAAAATAAAAAAATATGGAGAAAAAAATCGGTAGTTTTGTGGAAGAAGGAGATGGTTGGTCGATTTTAGGGTTTAGGAGGTGTTTAGGGTACGATCTTTCCTAATCTTCTGATACCATGTAAGAATAATTAAAATATTTTCCTTAATATTTCCCTTCCAATGAGGTGGTAAATATACCAATATTACAAACTAGAATCATGCTATTGATATGATAAGATAAGATAAGCTAAGCTAGAATCATGCTCACTAATCTCTCAATATTAATACTAATCTATCTACCATATACAAATGATACTACACTAATTATAATAATAATTATTATTAATGATAATATTATTAATTATTATTCTATCATCCTCTCTAGAAAGAACTCCCCTCTAGATATGTATTTGTATTTCACTGAAAATCAGATCTCGATTTGTATTTTCGTCGGAGTTAGTGTATTGCCGACGATCTCAAGGTTGATATGAGTGTATTCTGCATTGCATGTAGTATTTATGTATTTCGAAGGAGATTTTTGGACAAATTAGATGTATTTGACTGTATGTGTTGTTTGATTGATCTATATACATATGTATTTGACTGATTATATTTTGGCAAAGTAGAGTATTTTCTCCATTTTCAAATACAGTGTTTTTTATATTTTTGCCGGAGAGTAAAGATAATCCATAGATAAGGTGGTGGAACATCATCAAATGTATAAATAGACCACCCCGCAAATTTAATTAATTTTTTTATTTAGAGATTTGAACTATTAATTGTATTTAGTAAACATGAATTCAAGTTAAAGTCCTCCGTTGGACATAGTAAACATAATCACCCTTTTGGTTGGGGGCTGTGACTCCTCTGTTCTTTCAATTTTTGTTTTCCCAAGTCTTTATTATCAGAGAAAAGAATAAAAAATACCCTTAAATTATTAAAATTAGAGTAATTATGTCGTCTGCTTGCTTCTCGACATAAAAATGACTTACTGTTAGGCTGTTAACCAAGTGGAGCAGAAGTGTCCCTAAACTATTGGAAATAAAGTAATTATATCATCCATTTGATTTTTGGCACAAAAACACCCTTCCTATTAATCAAGTAGAACAGATATTCCCCTAAACTATTGGAGATAGATCATTTATGACATCCATTTACTTTTTAGCACAAAAATACCCTTCTCCACTAACATACTTATCATACGTAAATTTGCCGAGTTGAAAATTCAAGTTGTAAAAACACAATCTCAGTAACAATATAACAATATTAGTGAACTGAATCAAAATAATACTTTCAGTAACAATATATTATAATTAGTGAACTAAATCAAAATATCTAAAAAAAAATTACTTCTTGCCATAGGTTCAGCTGAGAAATTAATTAATATCTGAATTTAAAGGATCAGTCGAAAAATTGAATCTCTAAGTGATTTTCTATTTGTCTAAGTGGGTTCATCTTTAAACTTAAAATTTTGAATTGATATTTCTTTCTATTGAAATGGGATAAGCTGAAAATTTGAATATTTGAATTGAAGAATTCAACCCTTGTGGTAGCTTATTGGTGGTCTTGGTCCCTGTAGAGATAGTGGTGGAGGAGATCTGCTCAAAGTTGCTTATGGGTGGTTTTGATTTAATTCATTAATTGTGTTGTGTTATCAGTGAGTTTACTACTTAATTTAATTCATTAATTGTGTTGTTAAAATCGACACAGGGACGAGAATTTAGAGAGACAAGAATAATGGGGAATTCTTTCTACTTTTCATTCATCATAATGACCTCGTTATATAGAGGTAAAATTCTCATTTTCCTAGTCTAATAGGGTAAATGGTAACCTATTCTAATATGACTACAAATCATATATTATCATAATTACAAAATCATATATTAGCATAAATAGACCTAATCTATTCTAATACCCCCTCAAGTTAGAGAATGAGGGTCTCGAATACCCAACTTGCCAAGTAAATATTTATGTTATGATTTTTCCAAAGCCTTTGTAAATACATCGGTCAATTGCTCACTGGTTGACACATAACTTGGATGTATTATTCCGGATTGGAGTGCGTCCCGGACATAGCGACAGTTGACTTCAATGTGTTTAGTCCGTTCATGAAACACCGGATTTCGCGCAATATAAAATGCTGCTTGACTATCACAATACATTTTCACCGGAGATTTATGTTCAACACCCAAACTATGTAAAATTTCCTTTAACCATTTCAACTCACAGATTGTTCCATTGACCGATATTCCGCCTTTGCTGACGAACGAGAGACACTGTGCTGGTTCTTGGTTTTCCATGATACGGGTGAATTCCCAAAGATATAAACCAATCAGTAAGTGATTTTCGAGTCAATGGACATCCGCCTAGTCCGAATCACAACATCCGTACAATTGGAGATCACAATTTTTTCTCATCACAATGCCTTGTCCTAAGTTCTTCTTCAAGTACCGCACCACACAGAGAGTCGCGTTCCAGTGTGATTCCTTTAGTTGCTGCATGAATTAGGACAGAATATACACGGAATACGATAACTCATGTCTCGTGAAACTGAGATATATTAGTCTACCGATCAGACGTGGTATGGTTCCGGGTCTCCTAAAGTAGCTCATTTGACCATCGACAAACCGTGATTCTGTTCCATAGGAGCATTGATTAGTTTAACTACTAGTAAACCAGACTCAGAGATTATATCCAAGGAATATTTTCATTGACAGAGAAATAACCTAGTTGGTCAACGTGCAACTTCAACTTCCAAAAAGTACTTCAGAGGGCCCAAATCCTTCATGTGAAAATATGTGCGGATATAGTCTTTGAATCGCTCAATGGCACTATGATTATTTCCGGAGATAATCAAGTCATCCACATAGATTAAGACGTTAAGTTGCATACCTCCCCGGTGCATAGTAAATAGAGAATAATCAGAGTACGTCTGGTTAAACTCATATTTCATTAAAGCACTTGACAATTTCACAAACCAACATCTTGGAGCTTGCTTCAAACCATACAATGATTTTCGGAGTCGACATACTTTCCCCAGATTAGGAACATGAAATCCTGGTGTGCAATTTCATATAAATCTCCTCCGCAAGCTCGTCGTATAAGAAAGCATTATGCACATACATCTGATGCAACTTTCAATCTCGCGGAGCCGCAACAACCAGGATGGTCCGAACGGTTACTACCTTAGCAACTGGAGCAAAACTTTCGTTGTAGTCAATTCCTTCCTCATGTTTATTTTTGAAGATGATCAAACAAGCTTTATATCACTCGATTGTGCCGTCAGAGTTGTACTTGATTTTGTACTCCCATTTATATCTGAGTGCTTTCTTAACTGGTGGAAAATTTTCTATTGTCCATGTTCTATTATCCTCCTACGATTGGATCTCTTGCCGCATTGCTACTTTCCAATGTTCCCTTTTTATTGCCTTCGAAAAGGTTTTTGGTTCGGGTCCTGTGGTAATTGCTGCAAGGAACCTTTGGTGTTGCGGAGAAAAAATATCATAGGATATATAGTTAGCTAAAAGATAAGGTGCACTAGACGATTGCTGAGGATCGGGCGGATGAGTTGATGGACTTAGTTTCCGGAAAAGTTCAGTGGCGTAGTCGCGTGGCCGGATTGATTCATGCTTTTGAGTTTTACCTCGATCTGGTTGTTCATCCGGGTGCATTTCGTTGGTATGAATACGTTGCAGATGTACTTTCTCCATGTTATCTCTATCCAGACCAACCTCTGTCTGGTCTAAATCCTGCTGATAAGTAGGTTTGGCATTTGATTTCTATACTCCGTCCATCTGAGTTTTGATTGTACCTATATTATCAGTCATGTCTTATTCAAAGTTGTGTTAGTTTATTCCTCCCTCCGTTTCGTCCACATTAATACAACTTTGTTTTAGAGATTCTCCTACGTTCGGTATTGCTTTTATGATATAGGTTAAGTTGTCAGATCTTACAGTGAAGGGGAACTTAGTCTCGTAGAAATCCACATCTCTTGAGATCAAATAGTCGTTGTTCTCTAAGTCATACAATCTCCAACCCTTCTTTCCATAGGGGTATCCCAAGAAGACACATGTGACTCTGACTCTCAAATTTATCCCTTATTCTTCCCTTTATGTGTGCGTAGCATAGTGACCCTATAACCCTTAAGTGATTATACTGGGGAGCCTTCCCGTATAAAATTTCATAGGGGTTTTCATTCAAAATCAAAGACGGTGTTCTATTGATCAAATACCCCGCAGTCAAAACACATTCTCCCCAAAATTTAATCGAAAGATAGCCCTGAAATTTCAATGCTCGCGCCACATTAAGAATGTGATGGTGTTTTCTTTTGACTATTCCATTCTGCTGAGGTGTCCCTGTGCAAGATGTTTGAAATGAAATTTCATGCTCAAAGAAGTAAGTCTTCATACACGTGAACTCAGTTCTGTTATCACTTCTAACTATCTTCACCCTTTTTCCGAACTGCCTCTCTACAAGAGCGAAGAAATTCTTCAAGGTTTGGAACACTTCTTTCTTATCAACTAAGAAAAAGATCCACACGACTCGTAAATAATCATACACAATGGTAAAAAAATATGAAACACCACAAGAGAAATGGGTTCTATATGGTCCCCATAAATCCCAATGGATCATCTCACAAGTATCTGACGCAATATTATCACTTAAAAGAAAAATACTTCTCGTTTGCTTTGCTCATTGGCATACATCACATTCTCTATCCAATCTATCACCACTCTCTTTTAATCCTAATGTCGTAATAGAATTTGTTACTTGTGATGAAGGATAACCCAACAGTTTGTGTCAAAGATCGAACCAATCAACTGCCTCTCCCTTCATAGCCCGTATCAGCAGCACATTCCGAAAATAGTAAAGTCCACCTCGACGCTCACCCTTTCCAATCATTTTCCTCATGGTGGAGTCCAGTATAACACACATAATTCTATTTAATGTCACATCACAATCTAAATGATCAACTAGTTGTGATACATAAATTAAATTGCATATAAAATCTGAAACATAAAGAATATTCTTCAATCATATTCTGTCATTCATTCTGGTTATTCCTTCTTTTGTAGCCACCGAGCTACTTTTATTCGGATGACCAACCAGACACTTAGGAATGTCTCGTTTATTGCTGAGTTTTTTCGGATTACCTGTCACATGGTTGGTAGCTCCAGAGTCTATGATCCAAAATGCATTTTCGGTCTTATTATCCATCTTTCCATTTGGGTTTATTCTCTAGGAATTCAACATGTGAATCACAGTCTTCTGGATCTCATCGCTCAAATTATGAAGTCTCATGCCACCTGTGTTCACCGATCCTATCTCCGCCTGAGTTCCTTCTTTGACAACCGTGGTGTTAGTCCGGTAGTTGCCTCTTCCACAACTGGATCTCGATCCACCCCGCTGTTGTTGTTGATGTCCTCGTATTCTTTCTCTAATTTTCTCGTCTCTTTTTTTATTTCCTAGCCACCAATCCAGATAACCAATGGGTCAAAACATCCGTCTACAACATGTCCAGATCTCTTGCAATGTATGCATAATGCACCATCAGGGTATCTGGGTACCCTGTACCCGTGCTCACCCCTACCTACATATCCCTAATTTTCGGAAAGCATGTCACTTGTAGTTTGACTCGATGGCCTAAAAAGGGTATTTGTTATGTGGGAATCCCTTTGACCCTTCCGATATATGCCCGACCAGTTACGGGTTATAAAAAATAAAAATCTTCATGATTTGCGAATGAGGTCGGTGCAGAGTGATGTTCAAGCTCATGTGCAGAGAGCTTGACTCTCGTTGACATATATTTTCGACTGGCTGCCCAAGAATAAGTTCTACGTTTGCTCCGCATATGTCTGGATCTGGTCTGTTTGCTTTCCACCTTCGATAGCTTTAACATGTTTCCATATGCTGAGACCTGCGTGTTGATTATTTTTATGTTTTTTCATACCTGTGCGGACTTGTTGTTCTACCCTTCTGGGTGATTTTGTTTGAGCGGATGACACTTCTGACATCGTCTGGCTCCTATTGATTCTGCTAAGCGGATGCCACTTACGATATCGTCTAGCTTTGTTAATTTCAATATTGTTTGAGTGGATGCCGCTTGTGACACCGTGTGGCTCTATTGACTTGATGATGAGTATTCGTTGACTCTATGATGTAATATTTGTTGGAGCAGATGCCACTCCCGACATTATTTGGCTCGTGTGTGAATGGATCTCTTAGTATGTAGTTTGTATAAATGGCCCTCTCGGCATGCAATTATTTCTTGGGAATGAAGACTGTGGCTTTTGACCGGATTTCTATTGTTCGAACTTTAGGGTGAAGACTGTGGCCTTTTGACTGGAATTACATCACTTTGTCTTTGGGAATGAAGACTGCGGCCCTCTGACCGGATTTACATCATTCTAACTTCAAAGTGAATATTGTAGCCTTTTTACCATAATTACATCACCTGACGCTTGGAGTGAATACTGTAGCCTTTCGACTAGAATTACCTTACTCTGACTTTTTGAATGAAGATTGCGGCTTTCCAACCGAATTTACATCATTCAAACTTTGGGGTGAAGACTGCAACCTTTTTGACTGAAATTATTTCACCTGACCCTTGGAGTGAATAGTATAACCTTTTGACTAGAATTACATCACTCTGAATTTTGAATGAAGATTGCAGCCTTCCGACCGGATTTACATCATCCAGACTTTGGGGTGAAGACTGTCGCCTCTTTGACCGAAATTACATTAGTCTGACTCTTGGATTGAATATTGCAGCCTTTCGATTGGAATTTCATCACTCTGGCTTTTGAATGAAGATTGCAGTCTTTCGACCGAATTTACATCATTCAGACTTTGAGGTAAAGACTGTAGACTTTTTGTCCATAATTACATCACCTGACGCTTGGAGTGAACACTACATCCTTTCAACTGGAATTATATCACTATGACTTTTGAATGAAGACTGCAGCCTTCTGACCGGATTTACATCATTCGACTTTGGAGTGAAGACTATGGCCTCTTTGACCGGAATTACATCACGTGACACTTAGAGTGAATACTGCAGCCTTTCGACAGGAATACTTTGGAGTGAAGACTGTGAATTCTTTAATCGGGATTACATCACCTGACACTTGGAGTGAAGACGACAACCTTTTGACCGGAATTACATCACTCTGACTCTTTGAGTG
Organism: Anisodus acutangulus; assembly: GCA_029783415.1. NCBI lineage: Eukaryota > Viridiplantae > Streptophyta > Magnoliopsida > Solanales > Solanaceae > Anisodus > Anisodus acutangulus. The sequence continues at coordinate 37,796,987 of CM056504.1, forward strand.
AATATTGCAGCCTTTCGATCGGATTTACATCTTTCAAACTTTGGGTGAAGACTACGACCTCTTTGACCAAAATTACATCACCTAACACTTGGATAGAATACTGCAGCCTTTCGACTAAATTACATCACTCTGACTTTTGAATGTAGACTGCGGCCTTCCGACCAGATTTACATCATTCAGACTTAGGGGTGAAGACTGTAACCTTTTTACCGGAATTACATCATCTGATGTTTGGAGTGGATACTGCAGCCTTTTGACTGAAATTACATTACTCTAACTTTTGAATGAACGTTGCAGCCTTCCGACCGGATTTACATCATTCAGACTTTGGAGTGAAGACTGCGACCTCTTTGATCGAAATTACATCACCTGACGCTTTAAGTGAATACTGCAGCCTTTTGACTGAAATTACATCACTCTGACTTCTGAATAAAGACTTCGTCCTTCTAACCTGATATACATCATTCAGACTTTGGGTTGTAGACTGCAGCCTTTTCGATCAGAATTACATCATCTGGCGCTTAGAGTGAATACTACAGCCTTTCGAATGGAATTACATCACTCTGACTTTTGAATTAAGAATGTGGCCTTCCGACCAGATTTACATCATTCAGACTTTGGGGTGAAGACTGGAGCCTCTTTGATCGAAATTACATCACCTGACGCTTGGAGTGAATACTGTAGCCTTTTGAATGGAATTACATCACTTTGAGTTTTGAATAAAGACTGCGACCTTCCAACCAAATTTACATCATTCGAACTTTAGGGCTAAAACTACGACCTTTTTTACCGAAATTACATCACCTAACGCTTGAAGTGAACAGATGATCCTTCCTCCCGTACCTGATGAATGGGCGGCTGAAGTTTTCACTAAGGGGTTGAATCCTAGGAGCTCCAATGTCTCATTTAAATTAAATGAGAACTTGTTGGAATTCCCGGCGGTAACTCTGAAACTCAGGCTTAAATTAATTGAATTTCTTAAAGCTAAAGTCGATTGCTTTGCCTGGTCCCACTTAGACATGACGGGTATTCCACCAGAGATTATGACTCACAAATTGAGTTTGGATTCGAGCTCCCCCCCGGTATAGCAAAAGAGGAGGCATATGTCTAACTTCAAACATAAGTTCGTCAAGGATGAGGTAACAAAGCTTTTAAACATAAGTTCCATTTGGGAGCTAGAGTATCTGGATTGGTTAGAAAATGTAGTGGTCATACCTAAAAAGGAAAATAAACTGATAATATGCATAGATTTTAAAGATTTGAATAAAGCATGCCCAAAAGATTCTTTTCCTTTGCCACACATCGATCGAATGATTGATGCTACGGCGGGGCATAGGATGCTGAATTCTCTTGACGCTTACTCTGGGTACAACCAAACTAGGATGAACTCATAGGATCAGGAGAAAACCTCTTTTATAACAAGATATGGGACATATTATTATAATGTAATGCCATTTGGTTTTAAAAACGTTGAAGTAACGTATCAACGCCTAGTTAATTACATGTTTGAGGAACAAATAGGTAACACAATAGAGGTTTATATTGATGACATATTAGGTAAGTCCCTGAAAGCAAAGGACCATTTAAAACATTTGCAGGAAATGTTTGACATACTCCAAAAGTACAACATGAAGCTAAATTCAGAAAAATGTAGTTTTGGAGTTGGCTCAGGAAAGTTCTTGGGTTTCTTGGTTTCAAACCGACGAATAGAGATCAAACTGGATAAGATCAAAGATATAGAGGAGATTTCATAGGTACTTGAAGATGTGAAGGTGGTACAAAGACTCACCGAAAGGATAACCGCTCTAAGTAGGTTTATCTTTCGGTCTTTGAAGAAAAGTCATCGGTTCTTCTTTTTGTTAAAAAAGGAATGACTTTGAGTGGACACCGGAGTGTCAGCAAGATCTGAGGGATTTGAAGAAGTACTTGTCCAGTCCGCCATTACTGCATAAACCGAAGGTAGATGAGTAGTTGTTCCTATACTTAGCTGTATCCGAGGTAGCCGTAAGTGCAGTTTTGGTTCGGGAAGAGAAAGGTATGCAATTTATTATTTACTACATGAGTAGAACACTAGCTAGTTTGGAAATTAGGTATCCTCATTTAGAACAATTGGCATTAGCGTTAATAACGACTGCTAGAAAATTGAGGCCCTACTTTCAATGTCACCCTATATGTGTGGTAACAACTTACCCGTTAAAGAATGTAATGCATAAATCGAAACTGTCTAGTAGGCTAGCCAATTGGGCAGTAGAAATTAGTGGGTATGACATAGTATATAAGTCAAGAAAAACTATAAAGTCTCAGATTTTAGCAGACTTCGAAGCAGATTTTACACCCGTAATGATTCCTGAGGTGGAAAGAGAACTTATATTGACCTCAAAAGCGATGTCGGGGGTCTGGACCTTATACACAGATGTATTTTTGAATGTGAAAGGGTCCGAACTCGGGGTAGTGCTTAAGACACCTGCGGGTGATATTATTAGGCAATCAATAAGAGTTATGAAATTGACTAACAATGAAGCCGAGTATGAGACTATGATTGCAGGTTTAAAATTAGCAAGGAGTCTGGGATAAAAAGTCATCAAAGCAAAATGTGACTCATTTTTGGTTGTTAATCAAGTGAACGAAGTGTTCTAAGTGAAAGTAGAAAGAATGTAGAGATACCTAAAAAACATTTAAGTGATATTGCACCAATTTCAAGAATGGACCATGGAACATATTTTACGAGAGCAAAACAATGAGGCAGATGCTTTGAAAAATTTGGGATCATATGTGGAAGCTGAGGAGTTTAATTCCAGAATAGTTGTGCAACTATTAAATTGCGTAATTGATGGCATCCACATAGAGGTGAATATAACAAGTTCAACTTGGGACTGGTGCAACAAATTCATTGATTATCTCCGAGATGGAAAGCTGCCTTCAGATCTGAAGGAGTCAAGGGCTCTTCAAACGAAGGCGGCTAGGTTTTGCTTAGTTGATGACCAGTTGTACCGAAGGTCCTTTTATGGTCCTTTAGCGAGATGCTTAGGACCTTAGAAAACTGATTATGTGATGTGCAAGGTCCACGAGGGAGCTTGTAGCAATCACTGAGGGGCAGAGTTACTGGTCAAAAAATTGATCAGAGCCGAATACTATTGGTCTCATATGGAAGAAGACACTAAGAACTTTGTCTGAAAGTGTGATGAATGCCAAAGGCATGCACCAATGATTCACCAACCGACAGAATTAATGAATTTGGTTTTATCACCGTGGTCATTCATGAAGCGGGAGGGATAGATATTGTGGGGCCACTACAATAGGCACCCAGAAAGGTACATTTTATTTTGTTTATAACTGACTACTTTTCTAAGTGGGTTGAATCGAAGGCCTTCAAGAAGGTTAAAGAAAAGCAAGTCATTGATTTCATTTGGGATCATATCATTTTCCACTTCGGCATACCAACATATATCAGTTGTGATAATGGTCGTTAGTTCGTTGGGAAGAAGGTGGACAATTTTCTTGAAGGATTGAAAATCAAGAAGATAGTGTCGACTCTGTATCACCCGAGTGCAAGCGGGCAAGCGGAGTCAACCAACAAAACAATCATTCAGAACCTGAGGAAAAGGTTAAAAGAGTCAAAAGTCAAATGGAGAGAAATTTTACCAGAGGTGTTGTGGGCATACAGAACAACACCAAAATTGAGCATCGAGGAAACTCCATTTCATTAGTTTACGGTGCAGAAGCACTAATTCCAGTGGAAATAGGCGAGCCGAGCTTCGGGTTCAGTCTTGCAACCAAAGAGTCACACAATGAAGCTATGGCCGTCAATCTAGACTTAACAGATGAACACCAGTTAGCATTGCTACGGTTAGTGGCACAAAAGCAAAAAATGGGACGATACTACAACATGAGGACTAATCTTAGGCACTTTTAAGTAGGGGACTTGGTTCTACAAAAAGTAACCCTCAACACCAAAAATCCCAATGAAGGGAAATTGGGACCGAACTAGGAAGGTTCCTACAAAGTATCAGGAATAATCGGTAAAGGCTCGTACCAGCTGGAAGCCGAAGATGGTTGAAAGTTGCCAAACAATTGGAACATTGCACACTTGAAGTGATATTATTGATAAGGTATGTGTTTGGTTAGTTATTTGAGATTTATTTGTTTTGATATGCCTAACTTTTGCAAGAACAAAAATGGAGTCATCGCTCAAAGACCGAACAAGGTTAGAATTAGGTCTGAAAACACGTGTTGCGTTCTTTTTCCCTTAGCATGGTTTTTATCCCGAAAAGGATTTTTCCAGCAAGGTTTTAATGTGGCAACAATGTAAAGCGTGTTACGAATTAGTTGAAGATCGAGGTTGAAGACTGAACAAACACTGGAGACTACCGGGTAGTAAAGAGAAAATAGTGTTTGAATTTTCATGCTTTAAATACAATTACTAGGGGACTTCCATACCCTCGGTAAAGAGGTTCAGAATGAAGAAATTTGAAGTTTGAAGTTTTTTTTATGTTTTTAGGATTATGAACATATGTAAGGGTTAAAAAATTGAATGAATCTTGCTCAAGTTGTGTTTATGTTACGACAAATTATGTAAAGGCAAAAAGACCGAATGAATATTGCCTAGTTGTTTGACGGAAGCAACATTTGAATGAATTGCACTTTGTCCAAAATTTGGCTCTATAATTTATTTACATATTCTTGTTTTGGACAATGGATTAAATCATTAGGCTTACGAGCCAACAAATTTATTAAGTCCTTAACTCGGAATTATCGTTATAAAAGAAATCGGAGTAAAAATAAGTAATGTTCTGAAAGTATGCTTCTAAGGCATCTAATCAAAGTGAATCTAGCATATTCTTAAAGACATTTGAATTGTTTAAAAGTTGGGAGTAAATTAAGTTCCAACATTCATGCCCGAAATGAATACGAGATGTCTTATTCAGAAGCATAAAAATAAGATCCTTAAATTTAGTCATTAAATGACCTAAAACTAGTAAATATTGTCTAGTATGAAGCAAACTAAACTAAAAGTTTGTATTCAAAATTGATTAAGTTATTTTTTAGACCGAGGGAACTTTTACCCAAGTCGACACAAATAAGTGATGGATTATTTAAATAAACTCTAAAGTCGGAGGAAGTTAGCTCGAATAGGGTTAAAAGTTTGTTTGACTAAGTTATTGAAAACAAAAAAGCAATAACTGATGCTAAAAGATGGAAAGAATTATATTCATTCATAGATAAGGCCGAAAAATGGCCAGAACAAAACATGCAAAAAGGAAAAAAAAACATGAATGCCCAAATATCAGTCAAACTCGGATTCAGACTCTTCAGGCTTTTCCTTAGTGCTATCATTATTCAATTGTCAGAAGGATTTTTTCTCTACGACCTTAGCCTCAGCAGTCCTGGTATCCAAGTCCTTGATTCCATCTCGAACCTACTCTACGGTGAATATCCGGACATTCCATTTTATGTGCTCAGACTTTAGAATTGTTCGGGCCACGTCAACCTCCACATCAGCCAGAGCTTGATCTCGTTCAGCTAAGGCTTGAGAAAGTTGGCCAAAGTGTCTACATTCATTTAGGCATGGGCCTTAAGCTCATTTCTTAGTTCTTTAGTGGTTTGAGCTTGTTGGGGTGGCGTGATCTTGAGCCACCTTCAAAGAAGCATGTTCGTCAGCTCGTTTCGTATTAATTTTGGCAAGGTTGGCCTTGAGGCGATTGACCTCGGTATTTAGAAAATCTTCTCAATCCTTGAGCTATAAGGTTAAGGACCGGACATTATCGTAAAGTTCATCGTTTTCCCTATCCAAAACCTTATTCTCCTTCTTGGTGAGCTCGAGGTCATTCACTACCCAGAGGTAGTCGCCTTTGACTCGATCCAATTCTACCTTAATAGTGGGCAGTTTATCGGCTTGCTACAGCTGAGCTTCTTTCTATTGCAGAAACTCTTTGAGGTGATGAATTTCTTTGTCTTGGGCATCTAACTGCTTTTGAGGTGCTCATTTTCATCCATACATCGGATGAAGCCCTCATTCACTAAAACGGATACCTGCAATGATATGAGCCAAATCGAAGTAAAAACATAAAATAAGAAAGTCAAGTACATAACTTGAAGTAAGAAAGGGTGATACATACTCGGTTCGATACATGCATGCCCTCGTTAAAGAGGCATTTCCATGGGACATTTTTCATCTTCGATATCAGGGGCCTCATATAACTGACAACCCCAACTGGACGAGACAAGAAATTAGTATATTCGAGGAAGGAAAGAGTGACAGTTCTCACCCTCATCGGGTTCACACTCGGGGTTGGGAAGACAGTCACGAGTTTAGATCGGGAGCTGGAATGATTCTTTGGAGTTCATGTAGATTTGGTAAGTTTTTGGGGGATAACTAAATGAGCAAACCTAGAGGTGTTCACCTGCGACATCGGGTTTGTAGAAGTTCCAACTTCATCAAAGAAGCGATCAAAATCATTTTGCCCAAAATTTTGGATCGGTTGTGTTTGTCGATGAGGAGTTGAAGTTTTTTGTTTCTTCATTAACAACTCCTCATCTGTGGCTTCATTGTCATCCTCGATGATGACGGGAACTGGTTCGGTGGCCGGTGATGTAGTAGTAGTAGCTGATTCGACACCGAATGTTGGCACATCAGCTTCGGTAACAATATTTTCCTTATCTCCGGTAGGAACAACCTCTATCGGAGTGGTGGTAGTTTTTATCACCAAAACATCATCTGGGGAGATGTCGGAAGGTCCACCAACTTCCAGAGTTCTTTTCCTATTTAAAGCAACTGAGGGTGACTTCGGAGGGTTTGAGTATTTGGATTTGGGAGTTTTATTTTTTCGGATTCCTCGATATGATATAATGACGATGCGGTGAGTCAAATCGATTGGGGTTTGTTGGAGTAGCCGAAGGGTTGGACATTGGGATCGAATAGCCCTTTGGTAAACCTGGATATTTGAAAAAGGAGAAGTAAAAATATAAACAAAATTAGTAGCGAAAAAAGGAATTCAGAGAACAAACTATGATTTTGGGCTTTCCATCAGTTTTCGGAAAGCATTTTCCATGTCAGTTTCTTATGCGAATAAGTGTTGATGATTTTCTCGACCCAATTGTGGAGTTTCTCGACATGGGTCGGAATCCAACGAACAGCCGGGTAAAGTGACAACATGAAACTTTGAATTTATTTAAGGAAGTGAGTAAAAAAAAACAAAAGTGTGGAGGGAGCAGTTGTTGATACTTACAATGCATATTCCATTGCTCCGGAAAAGGCATGAACCTAGCCAGGATAATTTCAGCAGTAGGAACCGTAATAAAATATTCCATCCAACTTCGGTATCGATTCTCATCGATGTTGAAGGTGATGGGGAATTTGCCTCGTTTAGAGATTTGTACGATCCTGCCTCGAAAGAATCTTGGAACTTATAAACGGATCAGATGATACAAGATAAAATGTTCTTTGACCATATTGTCCAAGAACCGGAGGCAAGTAACAACCCTTCAAACTAATAGATCAATTTGTGCAAGGCATAAATTGTAAGTCCTGCACATCTCGAGGATTACGTTGTCGATTGGAGGATCGAGCTTGAAGTTGAAAATGTATGTGTATACATTGAAGTACCCAGATCTGAAGGTAGTAATATCTTCATCTAGACTGGGTATAATGATCCCTGAGAGATCAGTCTAACCATAGTCATTTCGGACTGTGTCAAGGTCGGGAGGCTTTAATGGAGGTCGATCAGCTTTTAGCTTCTTCACCCCGATCAGATTTCGAAGAGGCGGTAGAAACAACAAATTTGTTATCAAAACAAAAAGTAGATGGAAGCATGTTGTATGCTCTAGGGTCAGCGGCGACTTGAGCTTCAGAGGTCTCACTGACGCCGGTTGTTTCATCAAAAGCCGACGGTGGAGAAGTTACCGGAGAAGATTTTATAGAAGAATATCGGGTAGATTTTATCATGGTGATGAAGATATGAAGATTTCAAGGCTTGAAGATATGAAGATTTGAAGGTTTGGATATAAGAAGATTCAAAGATTTAAAGGATGAATATTTGAAGAATTGTGAGAAAGTAAAAGTTTTGAAAGGAAAAGAGAGGGAGTTTTATAGCGGTGTTGTCATCATTATGAAACGCTTCAGTTTTAACCAAAGTGACGGTTCAATCAGAGGGTGACACGTGCCCAAAGTGGTAGAATAATGAGACGTGAGTCAAATTTTAGGGGAATTAGAAGTGTTTTGTTTTCCCGCTAATTTCGGAGTAATTTGAAAAGAAGCTTTCGAAAGAAGACACCGAAGGAATCATTTACACTTCTCATCACTTTGATAAACTTTGATTCGGTAGTGTTGGGACTATCTGTATATGATGAAAAATGGCACGACACGTGGCATGGTTTTGGTATGAAAATCGAAGGAAGTAACAATGTTTGCACCGGATGTGAGTTGCACCAATGCGAGTTTCACCATGGGTGAGTTTGAGTATCAAAGTATGACCGGATTGCGATCGAACCAGGTAGCACCGTATAGTAACCGGACCAGGCAACAGCTCATGGAAGACCGAAGAGGCTCAGCGTGTACCCGTTCCGGATATGGCGCTTTGCTCTTTGTTCATTAAGCGATTGTTACTCTCATTTAATTATATTTAATTAGGGAAATAATTTTCGGGCATAAATATCTTGTATTAATAGCTATAAAAGGAGCTCAACCTTCATGTTAGAAGGACATCTCATTTCTCGCTTTACACTTGTATGCTTTGTTCATTACAATCTTAGTCATAAAATTCTCTCCGTTGGCTCGGAACCGAAGTAGTTAAGCTAAGGCTCGGACCAATCTTATTAAAGGACTACACCTCATTACGACGTGACATGCTTTATTTATTTTCTGTTGTTTTCATTTGCTTACTTATTGTTAATTGCTTATTATTTTTTACTTCAAGTCGATCCACGTATCCTTAAAACTACTTACAAATTAAACTGTACATTTTTTTGGGTAAACAATTTGATTTTTTATTTATCTATTTTTACAAATCAAGAGATATTTATTATTTTCTTCCAATATTATCCTTATCATTAAGTAATTACATACAATATTATTAGTAATCAAATTTAGATTTTCAAAACATAATTAAGAAGATTAACTTAATAAAATAAACCCCTAACAAAAAACTTTTGAGGTAAGGATAAAAAACACACCTTAAGTATCACTTTCTTTTTTAATTTCTTATCTGAACTATCACGTGTGAGAGTTTCCTATCTAAACTATCACCAACTAGTTAGCAAAACACACTTCAATTATCATTTGTTCACTTTTCCTACCTGATAGTTAATGTAGGAAAAATGAACAAATGATAGTCTAAGTGTGTTTTGCTAACTAGTTGGTGATAGTTTAGATGTATTTTACTAACTAGTTGTGATAGTTTAAATAGTATCAGGTAGAAAATTAAAAAAAAAGTGAAAGTAAAAAGGAACAAAGGGAGTAGTCTCACTTGACGCGTCTTGAGGTCATTATAAATTCGTGGTAATGAAGTTAAAAGTCATCCTCTCTTTCTCATGTGAGTCATGTCCTCCCCATTACAAGTTTAGCACCATTTATTGACCAATAGGGATGTCAACAGGGTGGGGCGGGCAGGGGGAAGGGTAACCCCATACTCGTACCCGCCACCTAAAACCCACCCTCACACCCGCCTCACCATCCATCACGGGTAGTAATTCCTCCACCCGTACCCGTCACCTAAAACCCACCCCCACACCCGCCTCACCATCCATCACGGGTAGTAATTCCTCCACCCGTACCCGTCTGGCGGGTATAGGATTACACCTGCCCCCGCCCCACTTACCCGGCGGGTATCCATTACCCGCCTCACCACCCGCTGGGTACCCGCATACCCGTCTACCCACCTCATCTACCCACCACATCGGAATTTTGACTATTCTATCTTAATTGAAATACCCTTTTGTGTAATTGATTTACGAAGGGGATTGCTTGTGCTTTCTTTTGAATATATTTACATGTGCAAGATGTTAGTACGATATAATTGAGACGTTTCTTGAATAGCTGAAGTCGTAATTCTTTATTATATGGGTATATGTAAGTCGAAGTCGAACAAACTATGATACCGATTTACCGTACCGCAAAATACCGAAACCGAACTTAAAAATACCGAACCATACCAAATTAATTTGATATGGTAATGATATAATATTTTTAAAAACCAAAAACCGAAATTGTCGTACCGAAATTTTCAATACCGGACCATGCCCACCCCTACTTGCAAGTTGAAATACTATACCCTCACTTAAACGTAGTTATAAAAATAATTGTTATTATAATTATTTATTCTATTTTATAAGATACTGTGCGCACATGAGAAATAAAAATTCATTTGCTTAGCTTTTGTCAAAAAAATAATATTCAAAAAATTGCAATTTATTGAACTTTTGTGTAGTTATGAATGTGTTTCATTCCAAAAAAATTGAATATTTGGGGGAACGAAAAGACAAAAGTTTTTAGCAATTACACGTGTTAAATAATAATTTTAAGAAACTAACAGTAAGACTTTGTGTTCAGTTATTAATACATCTTCCCATGAAAAATCTGGATAGGCAAATCTTTATATTGAAATTATGAAACTCTATACAAAGTGGTATAGATCATTTAATTATAACAATATCTATGTCCAACAAATTTCATAGATTCCCAAGTCAATGAAATTAGCATGCTTAATAAAAGTCAATTAGAGACGGCTTGACCACAGGTCAAGAAGCAAAAATTTCCAAGAGAAGTACGAGCAAAAATTAGCCACCCAAACTGGCATTTGGCACGAAATGGAAGATAAGAATTGGAATTTGCGGTTACAATAACAAAGACAAATATATGAATAATTGTACCTTTGATTCTTAGTTATTGATAAACTATAATTTTAGTCTTTGTAATATTTTATCTTGAATTAATAAAAATTTATATTTTTCTGTCGTGTTACATAGTAATATGTTATGTTTATATTATTATTATTAGACCTATAGTGTCATTAATTATGAAGTAACAATACAAATTTAGCATGATGCATGATTAATTAAACTGGTCTAGAAGCAAGACTTTTCAAGAGAAGTACGAGAAAAAAAAATTAGCCATGCAAACAGGTTGCTTATTGATACGAAACAAGAAAATGAGAGATGTACTTTGTAGTCACAATATGGAGGACAAGAATAGGATAATTACACATTTAATCACTTAGTTATTGATAAACTCTAATTCTGATGTTGTAATATTTAACTTTGAATTAATTAAGATTTGCATTTTCGGTCCCTTTGCGTAGTAATATGTTATATTTAGATTATTATTAGACTTATAATATCTTGAAATATGGAGTAACAATTCAAATTTAACATATTGTATGGTTAATGAAATGGTTTAATGATCAATAATTCATCAAACTTGCGATTCACATGTAGAAGGATCAAATATTGCATATTTTGATCAATCGATGATTAAATTTGCCTATCTAAATACCAAAGGACCAACATTAGATTTTTTGTTAATTCAGTGACTATAACACAAATTTCCACAAGAAAATCATAATGGCTCAAATTTCAGAGCTAGTTACAACTTGTCAAAGCTCATCATACTAGGCCAGTAAATCAGCTATTTAAACCCATAGATAGTGTCTCCAAATAAACACAATCTCAAGTTTAACAAGAAAAAAAAATGAGCTTCCTCAAATTCTTCCCCTTTTCGTCTCCCTTTCCTTTGGCCACTATTTTTCATCTTTTACCCATGCTGCCACTTTTAACATTATCAATCGGTGCTCCTACACGGTCTGGGCCGCCGCCTCTCCTGGTGGAGGCAGGCAACTCAACTCGGGCCAATCCTGGAATCTTAACGTGAATCCAGGAACAGTCCAGGCTCGCATTTGGGGCCGAACCAAATGTAACTTTGATGCCAATGGCCGAGGCAAATGCGAGACTGGAGACTGTAACGGGCTTTTGCAATGTCAAGGCTATGGCAGTCCACCCAATACTTTAGCTGAATTCGCGCTTAATCAGCCCAATAACTTGGACTTTGTCGATATTTCTCTTGTCGATGGATTCAACATTCCCATGGAATTCAGCCCAACTAATGGTGCGTGCCGTAATCTTAGATGCACAGCACCTATTAACGAGCAATGCCCAAATATGCAAGTTGACATGAGAACACGCATTATCAGTAGAGAAATTTTCAGCCGTTGTCTCTTTTTGTACAGTTGTTTAGTATATGAGTTTTTTTAAAAAAAAATTATAGACCTTTTAGATCACGGCCTAAAAAATTCTTTGAATCAAACTAAAAATCTCACGAGAAAGTTTTTCAAATGTTAGACGAAAATCTAATATTCTATTCCTAAAATTGAGAAATATATGATTAAACATTAAACCCTAATTTAATGTTACTATCTGAAGGATAACTTTTTAAGGATTATATATGCATAACTTTTAAAAATAAAAACATAAGCTAAATGATGCCTTAAAAAAAGATATTTGTGTAAATCGGCCCTAATAGGGTTAAACAATTAATATATCGTAGATCTAGCAACAGCATCATTTCAAAAGGAAATAATCATACAATAACTGGTGTTCAGAGTTATTCTGCCTACTTCTTTATATGAAAGAACCCAAGAAAACAATGAACAGATGGTTAATCAAACGCATATTTGGTTTTAAATTATAAAACTGATGCTGGTTGATTAATTTGTTACTACTTTATATGTTTCAATTTATTTGTCTTTTCTTTGTTGTCTGTTGTCACTTTTTATATTTAGTAACTCTTGAATTTTAATATCTTTCTTGTCATGTTTAAGATAATAAGATTCAAGAACATTTAAGTACATTATACATATTTTTAATTTAAAATCACAAGATTTAAAAGTCTCTTTACTTAAACTCAGTGGTTAATCAAACTAAACACATAAAATGAAATGGAGGCAGTTCATTTTTGTTAAACATGAGAAGGTTTTCTCCGTCTTTCGAAACAACTTTTCTATCCCACAAAAATAAATGTAAGTCTGCACATTCTCACATCTCCGCACTCCCACTTATAAAATTATATTGGGTATGTTGTTGTTGTTGTTGTTTTCTGTGTTTTTTATGGAATATCTACGAGTATAAATAGGTGTGGTGTGGTCCAGTTGCCTTGTCGGATCAGCTTCACCGGTGATAAAAACCTAATTTCAGAGATTATGATATTTTTGTTCTAGTTATTGCGCCAAATACGCAGTCTGTTTACTTGACCTGCAAGTCAAGCCGTCACTAATTGAATTTTCTGACCCATTCTAATTTTCTATTAAAAATCAAATATAAGAGAATAGGTATTTTTCATTCCTTAGGAAAAACAGATACATACATCTAATATAAACAAATAGAATAGTAACTACTGTTTTGATGATTCTGCTTAATAACAGTGAAGCAATGATATTGCAAGTGGAAGCTATTACAGTATGAACAAGCGCATGGTCCAGCTACGTATACAAGAATTTGGTTAATGAATAATACAGAAATGCAAGGTAAGGTTGCGTACAATAGACCCTTGTGGTCCGGCTCTTCCCCAGACCCCGCACATAGCGGGAGCTTAGTACACCGGACTGCCCTTTACTATTATTTTCAAAAATTATTGTGATACTCCAATACGTAAATCAGCTAGGAGTACAAGAAGCAGGATCTTACCAAGAAAATGTGACATTTATGGACAGAAGACCACTCTATAGTTGGTTCCACTAGGACAAATTAAGGTATTAATTGTGTCATCTTGAGGGTAACTGAAAGAATTTGGGCATCTTTGCTTAAAGAACTTCGAATAGTCCGTCTCACCACAATCTCCAGAAGTGCAACAATATTCATTGGTTTTGAAAACAGTGCAAGGATTGTTGCATCCTCCGGGTGTCCTTGGTTCCTTTGGACACTGTCCTATGATATCCGCGGTGCAGCTGATGCTGACGGAACAACCATCAGCGGATGTAGGGGGTGTTGGATATGTAAAGCAGTACGTGAAGTAATAAATATTACAAGTGTTCGAAAGGATAAACAAACAAGCCAATGTTCAGAACTGTCGCAAGCTTGTTGAGTCTTGAATCTTGATAACTTGAAATCAAGAAACACTAAATCTGGATTGTTACAACTGTGGGTTGAGTCGAGAGATGAGTCTCTGTCTTTAAGACAAGATTGCCCCGTACATATGCTTTTACGTTAACGGACAATAGTCTCCCAAGATAAAACAACAACTAATCAACACTACAAAGCAAATAGGTTGATTCTGACGAAGAAAAATAAAACACGAAACGACTTGCTGAAGAATGGAAAAGGAAGGAAGAGTTTTCTGTTTTAGTCCACTATTTCTGGTCACGTTTTGGACAGAATCTGTGTTGTATATAGTGTTAGTATATTTTCGTCTCTGCAATTGAGGCAAAAGGCTCCAATATATAGCATAAGGGGAGAGACTCTTCAACTGCCAAGTAATGGCAGATTATGGCCATTAGTGAGGATTTGAGACTTGGGACCAAGGCCCACGACCCGCGACCCGACAGGACGGGCGGGCAGCGCCGGCGCGCGTGTGGGCTTAGCCTTGAACCCAAGCACATCTAGGTTCTCCCTCCTTCAAACACATGAGTTACCCCTTGGGGTCCTAAACCCTTAGCCAATTTTGAGACTTATAAAGAGAACAATTCTTCATTTTCCCACCGATGTGGTAGATTTGTCCCACCATATTTCCATGCCTCAAACACCTTACTTCGTGGACCAATATCTCTTTCATTTCTCAATGAAATTTGATGATTCTTGGCCCTACGATCATCTACTCACTTAGTAGATTATGCATGTGTGAAGAGACAAAGCCTCCAACATACGGAACCCCAGTGTTTAAGTCATTAAATACGGGTGGACGCACCTTCCCACCAAAGGCAAATTTCCAGCAGGGGGAAACCCCACTGGGAGATTGAATCCATTGACAAGAGATATATTGAAGAAATCGAGGTTGTTAAATTGTTTTAGGGTGTATTCTGTTAGTAAAATGAGGAACTATATTGATTAAGAATAAATAAAATAGTAAGAACAGCCTATTAAATTATAGTTGTGTCGTGCCAAGCCACTATTTTGAATGAGATTTCGGACTGACTCCGGTGCAAATTGTTTAGCCCGGTCGCTCCCAAAGGTTCCACAGCACTTCCGGACACTTACACTAGTGGCTGAAAGTTTGAAGTTTGCACAAATATTTTGCCCAGGAAACATAAGGAAGGAATAGCTTTGAAGAAAATGATATATTTTTATGTGTGTCAAGAAGTGCAGTCTCTACCGGTATTTATAGGTAGCTTGCAAAGTCTGGGTAATGAATATTGTGATCTGCAATGTCTAGAAATGTTCAAAAAATAAAGGCTGAGATCTGAAACGTCTCCTAACGTTCAGAGAAAAACGATCGTCATTAACCCATAGTATTTATGAATAATAGACCGTTGCAATAATTAATAAGCTTTGACCTGTTCCGGGATAATTAATTCCGAAAGAATAAATCTCTATTGGATTTGTAACATCTAGTTCCGACGGTATAAGCCTTGACCGGTAACAACATATTTCGGAGGTATGAGAGCTACGTCCGGATATGATAGCTATGCCCGGATTTTAATCCGGTAAGCATGAATTTGGATAATTTCGGATAAGCTCAAAAATAGCAAAATAATATTTTGTAAAACTGAAATTGAATTAGGCCTCACGTATACCTCGCGCATATGGGGCGAATCGACTCATTTTGTCTTCAAAGCCCAACACTCATGTGTGCGAGGCCTCTCTCTTATTCTAGCCCATTTAGTAATCCAATAAAGCACATTTCAATATAAGAGAGAAGAAAGGTATTTCCACCACCAATGTGGTACAAACTGCTTTTCACTAGAGTCAAGAAAGAGAGACAAATTCTTTGGCTTTTGCATTATTTGGAATAAGATAAAAATGCATATGGTAAATAACTCCAATAATCCCCCACTAATGCAAAACTGAAGAATAGGAATGAAAAGGCAAAAGGAAGGAACATGTACTTAAGTGTTAATATCTTTCGATTTGAATTAACACGTAGTGAAATGAAGCAAAAACTAATATCCAAAAAGTGAAGCATTCTTGAATTGATTGGACATAAGTTGAGACTTCCACAACACATACTATATTCTTTAATTTATGCAAACTTTGCGATAATAACAAAGTGTGTTTATGGTCATGCACACACACATTGGGTCTAACGAGCGCTCTTGAAAGACGGCTTAAGTCTTTCATAAAAGGCGACAACACCTTTACACTCACGTAGGTGATTTCATCAAGTCTATATCAACATAGAGCACCTTAAGGCTATGGAATCATTAAGAGCAAATAAGATCAACCTTATAAACAATACCGTACGCAATAGGGATAGAAAATGTAGTGTATATTGATGGCCTATATGGCTTCATTTTACCACAAACGGGTATTCACCACATTACCTCAATCTATAGGCTTTAGCCCCACCCCTTGATGTTTCAAGGATCATATTCCTTGTCAAACCCTTGATTAAAAGATCCGCCAAATTTCTTTCGGACCTTACATATTTCAAGGAGATAACATCATGCTTCAACAACTATTTAAACACACCATGTTTGATGCGTATATGTCTCCTTTTACATTGTACACATTGTTCTTTGCAATTCCAATTACCGTTTGTGAATCACAATGTATAGAGACTAGTGAAGCATGTCTTCCCCATAATGGCTCATCCGTCAAAAGGTTTCTCAACCACTCAGCTTTTTGCCCTGCCAGCTCAAGAACAATAAACTCAGATTTCATAGTAGAACGTGCTATACAAGTTTGTTTGAAAGACTTTCATGAAATAGCACGGGCATCCAAAGTAAACACATAGCCACTGGTGGAGCTAACTTTATCATTGTCATTTACCTAGTTTGCATCACAAAAACCTTTTAAAACAACAGAAAATTTATTAAAATGCAAACATCAATCCATAGTACCTTAACAAATGATGAAGAGCAGTCCAATGTTCATTATTGGGACTATGTGTATATCTACTCAATCTACTAGCAGCATAAGTAATATCAACCCGAGTATAGTTCATGAGAAATATTACACTCTCAATTATTTTAGCATATTCAGTTTGAGAAACACTAGATTATTTATTCTTTCTCAAGTGTATACTAAGATAATAAGGAGTTCTAGGTTTATAAGGCTTCCTTTTGTAATTTTGTACTCCCTTTTTATGGTATCAGAGCCATGTTGTTTACAAGCATGAGTAGCTAAACTCATACTACTGTCTGGAGCATGATCGTCTAGAGGTCCTGACTGTTGATTCTTGGTTACTATTCATCTTTATCTTAACCTTGTTATTATCTTCAGTTCAATATCTATGTTCTTGAGTTATTAGTATAAGGTTGTTATGCTCTTTCACTTAGTTGAGGTATCCGAATAATACCCGAATCAGACGTTGGCAAGCCGAATGATACCGTTAGATTAGCTCCAGGTGTGAGCCGGACCCGATTTGGTGTTCCCGTTGCCAAGATACTTACCGAAAGAGATAATCACCAGACTACTAAGTACTAAAGAATTATAGATTAGAACTAAAGACAGTCGCTAAGATCAAGATAAAGTTCGTAACAGTGCAAAGAATCAATAGTCTCCCGACCGATAGAACGATAGCTTCAAAAGACAGTAGCCTTCTCATTTAAGAACAACCAATCTTCTAGCAAAACCTTTTATACTATGCTTAGACATCCTTCATTCGATAGGATTAGAAGAGCTAACCGCCTTAGAACAAATTGTATAAAAGACAAAATTAAGCTAGTTAAAAGTTTAAAAGAAGCTCGCTTAAAGTTAGCTTACTATAAGTCTGTTAGACCTTCTGAAGATTTAAGCCCAGAAAGAAAAACCATTTTTAGACAGATAGTAGTTCAAAAGATGATTTCTCTGTATGAAATAATTGGCCGAATAGGCAATCTCATAAGATTGCAAGAAAACATTTTAGAAAATGCCGATTGGTTATTAAACCACTATTCTGCCCAGTATTAAGATGAGTAGTTCTGAGCATCACAGTATTATTAACAGTGAAAACCTTTCTACCTCTACTATGAAAATAGCTAAGGTAGAAAGAGATTTACAGAATTGGGATATTCCCAAAGAACCTTTCAAAACCATTTATGAAACTGGAAGGTTTGATTTTGTTAAAAATTATAATATTAAAACCTGCGAGTCTACAATAGCTATAAATAACTCGAAAGAGATTGTTAAGCTATTAGCAGCTCGAGATATTAGTAATTATAAAAAAGATTTTAACTTCCTTCACACAGGACTTGTTCAGATAGCTGTCAAACCTCTCTATCGTTTAGGTTTAGACACCCCAATCTGTCTTCTGTTAAGAGATGCCAGAATGTTGAACTTTGAAGATTCCTTACTAGGAGTCTTATAGAGTAACCTGGCCAGAGGTCTGGTATATTTTAATTGTTATCCCAACTTCTCAGTAGATATCCATGATCAAAATATAATGGATACTTTGACGTTGAATATTAAAACAAAGAACATGAATAGTAAAATTAATACTAAAGAAATTGCTATCATTTACAGAGTTTATTACAGGTTAATGAAAACTACCCTAGCTCCAAAAGCTAAGTTAATGAGTAACAAAGGTGTTACGATGCTCATGGAAGCAAACCAAGAGCATAGCAATATTTTTGTTCCCAGAATGCTTCGATGGAATGAAATTTTGGCTAAAGATGAATGGCACTTTGATGCAATCACCCAGCCAGAAATCGAACCAGAGAATTCAAAAATTAAGAATATTGTTCAGTACCCTGACGGATCAATTAATTTAAAGTTCCTTAAGTCCAGTCCTGAAACTTCTTCAAGAAGATTCTCTCCAGTAGACCATCTTCCTCAAAAATCCGGGAGGATGACTACGATGAAGAAGCTTTAATCCAAGAGTTAGAGCAAAAAATTAAAGGAGTAGATTTTTCCAAAAGCATTCCTAAAGTCCACTACGAGTCAGTAGCAAGACCAGGTAGTCCTACCCCTAGTGACATGCAAAGTCCTGCTGAAGGATCACTAGGAATGATTACAAAGAATAGTAAATTCAAGATTGATTTTAAGCTCCTTAATAATTATTGGGTAAGCCCCGAGAACGCCATTAAAAGAAATTGGTATGTCGATACTTATACTGAGGAACAAAGATTATCCTTCAGAAAATCTTGGATCTGAGATATGAAAAGACTCAGGTGTAATATCGAGTTTTTTTAGGTGGTTCCAGGTTACGGGCCAGCTAGGCAGCGAGCCTGAATCGTTAAATACTCTAGTATCCAAATGGTATACAAGTACCAAAACGATTATCTCAGTTACCCCTCCATTAGAGAAAATTAGTATTCCCGTAGAAGGAGAGGTAATCGTAGCTTCTCCTTTCAAAAGGGACATAAAGGACCCCACAGTAACCCCACCAACAATGATGTAAACAAGCTTATCCAGCAAAATAATTACACCAACCAACTGCTACACGTGGTCTACACTCAGCTAAACCAGACCAGTAGTAAAGCAGTCTTTAGTAGTAGGCCGGGTCCCTTGCCGAGTCCCTCCAAAGAAATTAGGACATCTAATCCTATATTTAAGATTCCCCAATTTACGGCCAAGATTACTTCAAAGATAGTCGACCCCATCGACATAAGTGATAAGGTTTTAGAAAAAATAAACCTCAAGCTTCAACAAAGTCTGGCGGACAAAAGCCTAGGTATTAAAACAATTACTGACCAAGGATTTTATTTAAACAAGCTTTCTAGGTATACCGCCAGAAAAAACTATTATCCCAGAGCCTCCTTCCCCGATATGCAGTTTGAGGAAAATGAGTTTTTATCCCACACTTCCCATTCAGGATCCGAAATCTCAGAATGGAACATAGATGGCCTAGTTGAAGGTCAAATTTACAGTAAGCTTCATGAGATGGGCATATCCATAACAACCCTTAAGATAAAGAAAAATGATGATAAGCAGTGTGCTACCATGATAGTTGCAGGGTTTACAGGTATGCTAAAAAATTAGTGGGATAATTATCTCATGAAAGAACAAAGACAAGGCATCTTGTCTGCCACCTCCATCATCTAAGTAGTCCAGATAGATGAAACAGTAAAACAGGAGACAATAGCCGATTCTACGGCTACCCTCATCTATAGTAATGCCAAACACTTTATAGGAGAACCTAAATTATTCTAAGAGAAGAGTTTAGAAGTCCTTAGTAATTTAACTTGCCCCAAGCTTCACGACTTTAGATGGTATAAAGATATCTTCCTAAACAAGGTTATGATCAGAGAAGATTGTAACCATGATTACTGGAAAGAAAAGTTCATTAGCGGTTTACCTCCTCTTTTTGCAGAAAAGGTTAGAACGACCATTCGAAACAAATTCGAGGGAGACATACCCTATAGTGGCCTAACATACGGAGATATAGTTAGCATGATAAACCTTACAGGTCTAGAGCTATGTACTGATCTAAAACTCAGACACCAGCTTAAGAAAGAAGGAAGACTTTCTACCACGAAATTAGGATGTTTCTGTCAAGACTTCGGTTACACTAAGATAACCGCCCCGTCCCGTCTAGATCAGTTGCTAAAAAGCATAAGAAGCAAGCAAAACCCAAGGCCTCTTCCAAAAGGGAGTACAAAAATTACAAAAAGAAGCCTTATAAACCTAGAAGGACGGCAAAGAGGAAACCACCCCAGTCTCCAAAGAAACCAAGTGTTGGAACTGCGGTAGAGCAGGACATTTAGCCAGTTCATGCAAAATGTCCAATAAAAAGAAGGATAATATTAACCTTCTGGAATTAAACCCAGAGTTAAAGGAAAAACTCTTCATAATCTTAGGAGAACCCTCCAGCGAATCCTCTGACTCAAAAGATTATAGCGATGAAGATCTCCTAAATATTGATTACAGCTCTGATAGTTCCGACTCTAGCAATGAATGCTATTGTACGAGAACTTTCTGCACGTGTGACTCTAGAACTGTCAATGTTATTTCAAAAAACAGTCAAGAGTTCTTCTTCGACATGATCGAACAGATTAATGACGAAGATCTTAGGAAACGTTACCTAACTGAATTAAAAAAGCTTATCATTAATCATAAATATAGTAAAGCTACGATAGAACCTTTTAACATGAAACGCGCTTTAAGTAAATTTAAAACCATTAAAACTGATACCACTATCCCTGATTTACAGACGGAAGTTTCCAATCTTAAGCAAGAGATTAAGGATATTAAAGAGCGACTCAGTTCAGTAGAGCTAGAGTCCCTTGCCAATAAAATAGTTAGAGACGCTAACAATGAAATGTTTGGACCCTCAACCTCCAGAGGAATTGCTAAAATAAAATCTGAGGAAGACGAAGATTCCATGAGTTTAGATCAGTCAGGTCTAAAACAAATTTCCAAAGTTAAAGCTCTAAGTTATCATATCCCAATTAAATTAGTCATAAATAAGAACGTAATCCTTAATAAGATTGTCCTTTTCGATAATGGTGCAGATCAAAACTGCATCACCGAAGGATTAATCCCTACCAAGTACTTAGAAAAGAGTACTTCAAAGCTTTATTCCGCCACTGGCGAAAGATTAAAAATAAATTATAAATTAGCTAAAGCTCATGTCTGTAATAATGGAGTTTGTTATATTAACGATTTTGTAATTACCAGAAATATTACAGAAGAGATTATTTTAGGTATTTCCTTTGCCACCCAGATAAAACCGTATACGGCTAATTTGGATGGTATTTATACCAATTCCTTAGGAAAAGAAATTATTTTTCCTTACTTAAATCCGCTTTTAAAAGATGAAAGCAATTATGTTAAACAAAAAACAGTTTTTCGCATACAGTTATTATCCAATCAAATTAATTTTCTTAAAAATGATATACAAATTAAACGGATAGAATCCGCCTTAAAAACCCCGGAGGTAGTTAACAAAGTTAGCAATCTCCTCAAAATTATTGAGGAAGATATTTGCTCAGAATTACCCAGTGCCTTTTGGGAAAGAAAGAAACAGGTGGTAACTTTACCATATGTCGACGACTTTAACGAAAGCATCATTCCCATTAAAGTCAGGCCAATACAAATGAGCCACGAGCTCATGGAATATTGTAAAAGGGAAACCAATGATTTACTTCAAAAGAAAATCATTCGGCCCTCGAAATCCCAATGGAGATGTTCAGCATTCTATGTGAACAACAGCTCCGAAAAGGAAAGAGGAGCCCCCAGACTAGTTATAAACTATAAACCCCTTAACCAAGTTTTAAAATGGATTAGGTACCCGATACCTAATAAAAGAGACTTATTAAAAAGAACTTACAAGGCTAACGTCTACAGTAAGTTTGATATGAAATCTGGATTCTGGCAGATTCAGATTGAGGAAAAAGATAAGTATAAAACTGCGTTCAATGTCCCCTTTGGACAATATGAATGGAACGTTATGCCTTTTGGGCTCAAGAACGCCCCTTCAGAGTTTCAAAATATAATGAATAATATATTCAACTCTTTAAGTCTATTCTCTATAGTCTATATAGATGATGTGCTAATATTTTCAGAAAATATAGATCAGAATTTTAAACACCTTAATACTTTTGTTAGAACGGTTAAGGAAAACGGTTTAGCAGTAAGTGCGAAAAAGATAAAGCTTTTTCAGACTTCTATTAGATTCTTAGGCCATGACCTTTACCAAGGAACGTATAAGCCAATCTGTAGAGCCATATAATTCTCAAACAAGTTTCCTGATGAATTAACTGATAAAACTCAGCTGCAAAGATTCTTAGGAAGTCTAAATTATGTTGCAGATTTTATCCCTAAGGTTAGACAGATTTGCGAACCTTTATATAAAAGGCTTAAGAAAAATCCAGTCCCTTGGTCTGAAGATCAAACCAAAGTTGTTAAACAAGTTAAGGAAATTGTCCAGAAGCTTCCCTGCCTAGGAATTCCTAACCCAGAAGCTTTTATGATAGTTGAGACTGATGCTTCGGATATAGGTTACGGAGGCATCCTTAAACAAAGAATTTCTCCCAAGGCCCCCGAGCAATTAGTAAGATTCACTTCCGGAGTCTGGAACTCCGCTCAGAAAAATTATAGTACTGTTAAAAAAGAAATTTTATCTATAGTACTATGTATTACAAAGTTTCAAGATGACCTTGTCAACAAAGAGTTTTTACTAAGAGTCGACTGCAAAGCATCCAAAGATGTTTTACAAAAGGATGTAAAAAACCTTGTGTCAAAACAGATTTTTGCTAGATGGCAAGCACTGTTATCTAGCTTTGATAGAGAAAGGATTCGGGCACTGTTCACAGTTCAAAATTCCTTCGCATGCATTCCTTATCTCCAGTAGGAACAACCTCTATCGGAGTGGTGGTAGTTTTTCTCACCAAAACATCATGTGGGGAGATGCCGGAAGGTCCACCAACTTCCAGAGTTCTTTTCCTATTTGAAGCAACTGAGGGTGACTTCGGAGGGTTTGAGGATTTGTATTTGGGAGTTTTTTTTTGGTACCTCGCCGATATGGCGAACTGATGCAGTCGAGTCGAGTACTAGATTGGGGTTAGTTGGAGTAGCCGAAGGGTTGGACCTTGGGATCGAATATCCCTTTGGTAAACCTGGATATTTGAAAAAGGAGAAGTAAAAATATGAACAAAATTAGCAGCGAAAAAAGGAATTCAAAGAACAAACTATGATTTTGGGCTTTCCATCAGTTTTCAGAAAGCATTTTCCATGGCAGTTTCTTATGCGAATAAGTGTTGATGATTTTCTCGACATGGGTGGGAATCCAACGAACAGCCGGGTAAAGTGACAACATGAAACTTTGAATTTATTTAAGGAAGTGAGTAAAAAAAACAAAAGTGTGGAGGGAGTAGTTGTTGATACTTACAATGCATATTCCATTGCTCTGGAAAAGACATGAACCTAGCCGGGATAATTTCAGCAGTAGGAACCGCAATAAATATTCCATCCAACTCCGGTATCGATTCTCATCGATGCTGAAGATGATGGGGAATTTGCCTCATTTAGAGATTTGTACGATCACGCCTCAAAAGAATCTTGGAACTTGTAAACATATTAGATGATACAAGGTAAAATGTTCTTTGACCAAATTGTCCAAGAACCGGAGGCAAGTAACAACCCTTCAAACTAATGGACCAATTTGTGCAAGGCATAAATTGTAAGTCCTGCACATCTCGAGGATTACGTTGTCGATTGGAGGATTGAGCTTGAAGTTGAAAATGTAGGTGTATACATTGAAGTACCCAGATCTGAAGGTAGTAATATCTTCATCTGGACCGGGTATAATGATCCCTGAGAGATCAGTCCAACCACAGTCATTTCGGACTGTGTCAAGGTCGGGAGGCTTTAATGGAGGTCGGTCAGTTTTTAGCTTCTTCACCCCGATCAGATTTCGAAGAGGCAGTAGAAACAACAAATTTGCTGTCAAAACAAAAAGTAAATGGAAGCATGTCGTGTGCTCTAGGGTCGATGGTGACTTGAGCTTCAAAGGTCTCACTGATGCCGTTTGTTTCATCAGAAGCCGACGGTGGAGAAGTTGTCGGAGAAGATTTTATAGAAGAATATCGGATAGATTTTATCATGGTGATGAAGATATGAAGATTTCAAGGCTTGAAGATGTGAAGATTTGAAGATAGGAAGATTTGAAGGTTTGGATATAAGAAGATTCAAAGATTTAAAGGATGAATATTTGAAGAATTGTGAGAAAGTAAAGTTGTGAAAGGAAAAGAGAGGGAGTTTTATAGGGGTGTTGTCATCATTATGAAACGCTTCAGTTTTAGCCAATGTGACGGTTCAATCAGAGGGTGACACGTGTCCAAAGTGGTAGAATAATGAGACGTGAGTCAAATTTTAGGGGAATTAGAAGTGTTTTGTTTTCCCGCTAATTTCGGAGTAATTTAAAAAGAAGCTTTCGAAAGAAGACACCGAAGGAATCATTTACACTTCTCATCACTTCTATAAACTTTGATTCGGGAAGTGTTGGGACTATCTGTATATGGTGAAAAATGGCACGACTCGTGGCATGGTTTTGGTATGGAAATCGAAGGAAGTAACAATGTTTTGCACCGGATGTGAGTTGCACCATGGGTGAGTTTGAGTATCAAAGTATGACCGGATCGCGATCGAACCAGGTAGCACCGTATAGTAACCGGACCAGGCAACACCTGATGGAAGACCGAAGAGGCTCAGCGTGTACCCGTTCCGGATATGGCGCCAACTGTTACTCTTTGTTCATTAAGCGGTTGTTACTCTCATTTAATTACATTTAATTAGGGAAATAATTTTCGGGCATAAATATCTTGTATTAATAGCTATAAAAGGAGCTCAACCTTCATGTTAGAAGGACATCTCATTTCTCGCTTTACACTTGTATGCTTTGTTCATTACAATCTTAGTCATAAAATTTTCTCTGTTGGCTCGGAACCGAAGTAGTTAAGTTAAGGCTCGGACCAATCTTATTAAAGGACTACACCTCGTTACGACGTGACATGCTTTATTTATTTCCTGTTGTTTTCATTTGCTTACTTATTGTTAATTGCTTATTATTTTTTACTTCAAGTCGATCCACGTATCCTTAAAACTACTTACAAATTCAACTGTACATTTTTTAGGGTAAACAATTTGATTTTTTATTTATCTATTTTTACAAATCAAGAGATATTTATTATTTTCTTCCAATATTATCCTTATCATTAAGTAATTACATACAATATTATTAGTAATCAAATTTAGATTTTCAAAACATAATTAAGAAGATTAACTTAATAAAATAAACCCCTAACAAAAAACTTTTGAGGTAAGGATAAAAAACACACCTTAAGTATCACTTTCTTTTTTAGTTTCTTATCTG
This sequence comes from Anisodus acutangulus, assembly GCA_029783415.1. NCBI lineage: Eukaryota > Viridiplantae > Streptophyta > Magnoliopsida > Solanales > Solanaceae > Anisodus > Anisodus acutangulus. Next base: position 37,822,857 of record CM056504.1, read on the forward strand.
AACTATCACGTGTGAGAGTTTCCTATCTAAACTATCACCAACTAGTTAGCAAAACACACTTCAATTATCATTTGTTCACTTTTTCTACCTGATAGTTAATGTAGGAAAAATGAACAAATGATAGTCTAAGTGTGATTTGCTAACTAGTTGGTGATAGTTTAGATGTATTTTACTAACTAGTTGTGATAGTTTAAATAGTATCAGGTAGAAAATTAAAAAAAAAGTGAAAGTAAAAAGGAACAAAGGGAGTAGTCTCACTTGACGCGTCTTGAGGTAATTATAAATTCGTGGTAATGAAGTTAAAAGTCATCCTCTCTTTCTCATGTGAGTCATGTCCTCCCCATTACAAGTTTAGCACCATTTATTGACCAATAGGGATGTCAACAGGGTGGGGCGGGCAGGGGGAAGGGTAACCCCATACTCGTACCCGCCACCTAAAACCCACCCCCACACCCGCCTCACCATCCATCACGGGTAGTAATTCCTCCACCCGTACCCGTCTGGCGGGTATAGGATTACACCTGCCCCCGCCCCACTTACCCGGCGGGTATCCATTACCCGCCTCACCACCCGCTGGGTACCCGCATACCCGTCTACCCACCTCATCTACCCACCACATTGGAATTTTGACTATTCTATCTTAATTGAAATACCCTTTTGTGTAATTGATTTACGAAGGGGATTGCTTGTGCTTTCTTTTGAATATATTTACATGTGTAAGATGTTAGTACGATATAATTGAGACGTTTCTTGAATAGCTGAAGTCGTAATTCTTTATTAAATGGGTATATGTAAGTCGAAGTCGAACAAACTATGATATCGATTTACCGTACCACAAAATACCGAACCATACCAAATTAATTTGATATGGTAATGATATAATATTTTTAAAAACCAAAAACCGAAATTGTCGTACCGAAATTTTCAATACCGGACCATGCCCACCCCTACTTGCAAGTTGAAATACTATACCCTCACTTAAACGTAGTTATAAAAATAATTGTTATTATAATTATTTATTCTATTTTATAAGATACTGTGCGCACATGAGAAATAAAAATTCATTTGCTTAGCTTTTGTCAAAAAAATAATATTCAAAAAATTGCAATTTATTGAACTTTTGTGTAGTTATGAATGTGTTTCATTCCAAAAAAATTGAATATTTGGGGGAACGAAAAGACAAAAGTTTTTAGCAATTACACGTGTTAAATAATAATTTTAAGAAACTAACAGTAAGACTTTGTGTTCAGTTATTAATACATCTTCCCATGAAAAATCTGGATAGGCAAATCTTTATATTGAAATTATGAAACTCTATACAAAGTGGTATAGATCATTTAATTATAACAATATCTATGTCCAACAAATTTCATAGATTCCCAAGTCAATGAAATTAGCATGCTTAATAAAAGTCAATTAGAGACGGCTTGACCACAGGTCAAGAAGCAAAAATTTCCAAGAGAAGTACGAGCAAAAATTAGCCACCCAAACTGGCATTTGGCACGAAATGGAAGATAAGAATTGGAATTTGCGGTTACAATAACAAAGACAAATATATGAATAATTGTACCTTTGATTCTTAGTTATTGATAAACTATAATTTTAGTCTTTGTAATATTTTATCTTGAATTAATAAAAATTTATATTTTTCTGTCGTGTTACATAGTAATATGTTATGTTTATATTATTATTATTAGACCTATAGTGTCATTAATTATGAAGTAACAATACAAATTTAGCATGATGCATGATTAATTAAACTGGTCTAGAAGCAAGACTTTTCAAGAGAAGTACGAGAAAAAAAAATTAGCCATGCAAACAGGTTGCTTATTGATACGAAACAAGAAAATGAGAGATGTACTTTGTAGTCACAATATGGAGGACAAGAATAGGATAATTACACATTTAATCACTTAGTTATTGATAAACTCTAATTCTGATGTTGTAATATTTAACTTTGAATTAATTAAGATTTGCATTTTCGGTCCCTTTGCGTAGTAATATGTTATATTTAGATTATTATTAGACTTATAATATCTTGAAATATGGAGTAACAATTCAAATTTAACATATTGTATGGTTAATGAAATGGTTTAATGATCAATAATTCATCAAACTTGCGATTCACATGTAGAAGGATCAAATATTGCATATTTTGATCAATCGATGATTAAATTTGCCTATCTAAATACCAAAGGACCAACATTAGATTTTTTGTTAATTCAGTGACTATAACACAAATTTCCACAAGAAAATCATAATGGCTCAAATTTCAGAGCTAGTTACAACTTGTCAAAGCTCATCATACTAGGCCAGTAAATCAGCTATTTAAACCCATAGATAGTGTCTCCAAATAAACACAATCTCAAGTTTAACAAGAAAAAAAAATGAGCTTCCTCAAATTCTTCCCCCTTTTTGTCTTCCTTTACTTTGGCCAATATTTTTCATCTTTTACCCATGCTGCCACTTTTAACATTATCAATCGGTGCTCCTACACGGTCTGGGCCGCCGCCTCTCCTGGTGGAGGCAGGCAACTCAACTCGGGCCAATCCTGGAATCTTAACGTGAATCCAGGAACAGTCCAGGCTCGCATTTGGGGCCGAACCAAATGTAACTTTGATGCCAATGGCCGAGGCAAATGCGAGACTGGAGACTGTAACGGGCTTTTGCAATGTCAAGGCTATGGCAGTCCACCCAATACTTTAGCTGAATTCGCGCTTAATCAGCCCAATAACTTGGACTTTGTCGATATTTCTCTTGTCGATGGATTCAACATTCCCATGGAATTCAGCCCAACTAATGGTGCGTGCCGTAATCTTAGATGCACAGCACCTATTAACGAGCAATGCCCAAATATGCAAGTTGACATGAGAACACGCATTATCAGTAGAGAAATTTTCAGCCGTTGTCTCTTTTTGTACAGTTGTTTAGTATATGAGTTTTTTTAAAAAAAAATTATAGACCTTTTAGATCACGGCCTAAAAAATTCTTTGAATCAAACTAAAAATCTCACGAGAAAGTTTTTCAAATGTTAGACGAAAATCTAATATTCTATTCCTAAAATTGAGAAATATATGATTAAACATTAAACCCTAATTTAATGTTACTATCTGAAGGATAACTTTTTAAGGATTATATATGCATAACTTTTAAAAATAAAAACATAAGCTAAATGATGCCTTAAAAAAAGATATTTGTGTAAATCGGCCCTAATAGGGTTAAACAATTAATATATCGTAGATCTAGCAACAGCATCATTTCAAAAGGAAATAATCATACAATAACTGGTGTTCAGAGTTATTCTGCCTACTTCTTTATATGAAAGAACCCAAGAAAACAATGAACAGATGGTTAATCAAACGCATATTTGGTTTTAAATTATAAAACTGATGCTGGTTGATTAATTTGTTACTACTTTATATGTTTCAATTTATTTGTCTTTTCTTTGTTGTCTGTTGTCACTTTTTATATTTAGTAACTCTTGAATTTTAATATCTTTCTTGTCATGTTTAAGATAATAAGATTCAAGAACATTTAAGTACATTATACATATTTTTAATTTAAAATCACAAGATTTAAAAGTCTCTTTACTTAAACTCAGTGGTTAATCAAACTAAACACATAAAATGAAATGGAGGCAGTTCATTTTTGTTAAACATGAGAAGGTTTTCTCCGTCTTTCGGAAACAACTTTTCTATCCCACAAAAATAAATGTAAGTCTGCGTACATTCTGTCATCTCCAGACCCCACTTATAAAATTATATTGGGTATGTTGTTGTTGTTGTTGTTTTCTGTGTTTTTTATGGAATATCTACGAGTATAAATAGGTGTGGTGTGGTCCAGTTGCCTTGTCGGATCAGCTTCACCGGTGATAAAAACCTAATTTCAGAGATTATGATATTTTTGTTCTAGTTATTGCGCCAAATACGCAGTCTGTTTACTTGACCTGCAAGTCAAGCCGTCACTAATTGAATTTTCTGACCCATTCTAATTTTCTATTAAAAATCAAATATAAGAGAATAGGTATTTTTCATTCCTTAGGAAAAACAGATACATACATCTAATATAAACAAATAGAATAGTAACTACTGTTTTGATGATTCTGCTTAATAACAGTGAAGCAATGATATTGCAAGTGGAAGCTATTACAGTATGAACAAGCGCATGGTCCAGCTACGTATACAAGAATTTGGTTAATGAATAATACAGAAATGCAAGGTAAGGTTGCGTACAATAGACCCTTGTGGTCCGGCCCTTCCTGCACTCAAGATAATGGAGCTTAGTACACCGGACTGCCCTTTACTATTATTTTTTAAAAATTATTGTGATACTCCAATACGTAAATCAGCTAGGAGTACAAGAAGCAGGATCTTACCAAGAAAATGTGACATTTATGGACAGAAGACCACTCTATAGTTGGTTCCACTAGGACAAATTAAGGTATTAATTGTGTCATCTTGAGGGTAACTGAAAGAATTTGGGCATCTTTGCTTAAAGAACTTCGAATAGTCCGTCTCACCACAATCTCCAGAAGTGCAACAATATTCATTGGTTTTGAAAACAGTGCAAGGATTGTTGCATCCTCCGGGTGTCCTTGGTTCCTTTGGACACTGTCCTATGATATCCGCGGTGCAGCTGATGCTGACGGAACAACCATCAGCGGATGTAGGGGGTGTTGGATATGTAAAGCAGTACGTGAAGTAATAAATATTACAAGTGTTCGAAAGGATAAACAAACAAGCCAATGTTCAGAACTGTCGCAAGCTTGTTGAGTCTTGAATCTTGATAACCTGAAATCAAGAAACACTAAATCTGGATTGTTACAAATGTGGGTTGAGTCGAGAGATGACTCTCTGTCTTTAAGACAAGATTTCCCCGTACATATGCTTTTACGTTAACGGGCAATAGTCTCCCAAGATAAAACAACAACTAATCAACACTACAAAGAAAATAGGTTGATTCTGACGAAGAAAAATAAAACACGAAACGACTTGCTGAAGAATGGAAAAGGAAGGAAGAGTTTTCTGTTTTAGTCCACTATTTCTGGTCACGTTTTGGACAGAATCTGTGTTGTATATAGTGTTAGTATATTTTCGTCTCTGCAATTGAGGCAAAAGGCTCCAATATATAGCATAAGGGGAGAGACTCTTCAACTGTCAAGTAATGGCAGATTATGGCCATTAGTGAGGATTTGAGACTTGGGACCAAGGCCCACGACCCGCGACCCGACAGGACGGGCGGGCAGCGGCGGCGCGCGTGTGGGCTTAGCCTTGAACCCAAGCACATCTAGGTCCTCCCTCCTTCAAACACATGGGTTACCCCTTGGGTCCCAAACGCTTAGCCAATTTTGAGACTTATAAAGAGAACAATTCTTCATTTTTCCACCGATGTGGTAGATTTGTCCCACCATATTTCCATGCCTCAAACACCTTACTTCGTGGACCAATATCTCTTTCATTTCTCAATGAAATTTGATGATTCTTGGCCCTACGATCATCTACTCACTTAGTAGATTATGCATGTGTGAAGAGACAAAGCCTCCAACATACGGAACCCCAGTGTTTAAGTCATTAAATACGGGTGGGCGCACCTCCTCACCAAAGGCAAATTTCCAACGGGGGGAAACTCCACTGGGAGATTGAATCTATTGACAAGAGATATATTGAAGAAATCGAGGTCGTTAAATTGTTTTAGGGTGTATTCTGTTAGTAAAATGAGGAACAATATTGATTAAGAATAAATAAAATAGTAAGAACAGCCTATTAAATTATAGTTGTGTCGTGCCAAGCCACTATTTTGAAAGAGATTTCGGACCGACTCCGGTGCAAATTATTTAGCCCGGTCGCTCCCAAAGGTTCCACAGCACTTCCGGACACTTACATTAGTGGCTGAAAGTTTGAAGTTTGCACAAATATTTTGCCCAGGAAACATAAGGAAGGAATATCTTTGAAGAAAATGATATATTTTTATGTGTGTCAAGAAGTGCAGTCTCTACCGATATTTATAGGTAGCTTGCAAAGTCTGGGTAATGAATATTGTGATCTGCAATGTCTAGAAACGTTCAAAAAATAAAGGCTGAGATCTGAAACGTCTCCTAACGTTCGGAGAAAAAAGATCGTCATTAACCCATAGTATTTATGAATAATAGACCGTTGCAATAATTAATAAGCTTTGACCAGTTCTGGGATAATTAATTCCGGAAGAATAAATCTCTATTGGATTTGTAACATCTAGTTCCGACGGTATAAGCCTTGACCGGTAACAACATATTTCGGAGGTATGAGAGCTACGTCCGGATATGATAGCTATGCCCGGATTTTAATCCGGTAAGCATGAATTTGGATAATTTCGGATAAGCTCAAAAATAGCAAAATAATATTTTGTAAAGCTGAAATTGAATTAGGCCTCACGTATACCTCGCGCATATGGGGCGAATCGACTCATTTTGTCTACAAAGCCCAACACTCATGTGTGCGAGGCCTCTCTCTTATTCTAGCCCATTTAGTAATCCAATAAAGCACATTTCAATATAAGAGAGAAGAAAGGTATTTCCACCACCAATGTGGTACAAACTGCTTTTCACTAGAGTCAAGAAAGAAAGACAAATTCTTTGACTTTTGCATTATTTGGAATAAGATAAAAATGCATATGGTAAATAACTCCAATAATCCCCCACTAATGCAAAAGTGAAGAATAGGAATGAAAAGGCAAAAGGAAGGAACATGTACTTAAGTGTTAATATCTTTCGATTTGAATTAACACGTAGTGAAATGAAGCAAAAACTAATATCCAAAAAGTGAAGCATTCTTGAATTGATTGGACATAAGTTGAGACTTCCACAACACATACTATATTCTTTAATTTATGCAAACTTTGCGATACTAAAAAAGTGTGTTTATGGTCATGCACACACACATTGAGTCTAACGAGCACTCTTGAAAGACGGCCTAAGTCTTTCATAAAAGGCGACAACACCTTTACACTCACGTACGTGATTCCATCAAGTCTATATCAACACAGAGCACCTTAAGGCTATGGAATTATTAAGAGCAAATAAGCTCAACCTTATAAACAATACCGTACGCAATAGGGATAGAAAATGTAGTGTATATTGATGGCCTATATGTCTTCATTTTACCACAAATGGGTATTCACCACATTACCTCAATCTATAGGCTTTAGCCCCACCCCTTGATATTTCAAAGATCATATTCCTTGTCAAACCCTTGATTAAAAGATCCGCCAAATTTCTTTCGGACCTTACATATTTCAAGGAGATAACATCATGCTTCAACAACTATTTAAACACACTATGTTTGATGCGTATATGTCTCCTTTTACATTGTACACACTGTTCTTTGCAATTCCAATTACCGTTTGTGAATCACAATGTAAAGAGACTAGTGAAGCATGTCTTCCCCATAATGGCTCATCTGTCAAAAGGTTTCTCAACCACTCAGTTTTTTGCCCTGCCAGCTCAAAAATAATAAACTCAGATTTCATAGTAGAACGTGCTATACAAGTTTGTTTGAAAGACTTTCATGAAATAGCACCGGCATCCAAAGTAAACACATAGCCACTGGTGGAGCTAACTTTATTATTGTCATTTACCTTGTTTGCATCACAAAAACCTTTTAAAACAACAGAAAATTTATTAAAATGCAAACATCAATCCATAGTACCTTAACAAATGATGAAGAGCAGTCCAATGTTCATTAGTGGGACTATGTGTATATCTACTCAATCTCCCAGCAGCATAAGTAATATCAACCCGAGTATAGTTCATGAGAAATATTACACTCTCAATTATTTTAGCATATTCAGTTTGAGAAACACTAGATTCTTTATTCTTTCTCAAGTGTATACTAAGATAATAAGGAGTTCTAGGTTTATAAGGCTTCCTTTTGTAATTTTTGTACTCCCTTTTTATGGTATCAGAGCCATGTTGTTTACAAGCATGAGTAGCTAAACTCATACTACTGTCTGGAGCATGATCGTCTAGAGGTCCTGACTGTTGATTCTTGGTTACTGTTCATCTTTATCTTAACCTTGTTATTATCTTCAGTTCAATATCTATGTTCTTGAGTTATTAGTATAAGGTTTTTATGCTCTTTCACTTAGTTGATGTATCCAAATAATACCCGAATCAGACGTTGGCAAGCCGAATGATACCGTTGGATTAGCTCCAGGTGTGAGCCGGACCCGGTTTGGTGTTCCCGTTGCCAAGATACTTACCGAAAGAGATAATCACCAGACTACTAAGTACTAAAGAATTATAGATTAGAACTAAAGACAGTCGCTAAGATCAAGATAAAGTTCGTAACAGTGCAAAGAATCAATAGTCTCCCGACCGATAGAACGATAGCTTCGAAAGACAGTAGCCTTCTCATTAAGAACAACCAATCTTCCAGCAAAAAATTTTATACTATGCTTAGACATCCTTCATTCGATAGGATTAGAAGAGCTAACCGCCTTAGAACAAATTGTATAAAAGACAAAATTAAGCTAGTTAAAAGTTTAAAAGAAGCTCGCTTAAAGTTAGCTTACTATAAGTCTGTTAGACCTTCTAAAGATTTAAGCCCAGAAAGAAAAACCATTTTTAGACAGATAGTAGTTCAAAAGATGATTTCTCTGTATGAAATAATTGGCCGAATAGGCAACTCATAAGATTGCAAGAAAACATTTTAGAAAATGCTGATTGGTTATTAAACCACTATTCTGCCCAGTATTAAGATGAGTAGTTCTGAGCATCACAGTATTATTAACAGTGAAAACCTCTCTACCTCTACTATGAAAATAGCTAAGGTAGAAAGAGATTTACAGAATTGGGATATTCCCAAAGAACCTTTCAAAACCATTTATGAAACTGGAAGGTTTGATTTTGTTAAAAATTATAATATTAAAACCTGCGAGTCTACAATAGCTATAAATAACTCGAAAGAGATTGTTAAGCTATTAGCAGCTCGAGATATTCGTAATTATAAAAAAGATTTTAACTTCCTTCACATAGGACTTGTTCAGATAGCTGTCAAACGTCTCTATCGTTTAGGTTTAGACACCCCAATCTGTCTTCTGTTAAGAGACGCCAGAATGTTGAACTTTGAAGATTCCTTACTAGGAGTCTTACAGAGTAACCTGGCCAGAGGTCTGGTATATTTTAATTGTTATCCCAACTTCTCAGTAGATATCCATGATCAAAATATAATGGATACTTTGACGTTGAATATTAAAACAAAGAACATGAATAGTAAAATTAATACTAAAGAAATTGCTATCATTTACAGAGTTTATTACAGGTTAATGAAAACTACCCTAGCTCCAAAAGCTAAGTTAATGAGTAACAAAGGTGTTACGATGCTCATGGAAGCAAACCAAGAGCATAGCAATATTTTTGTTCCCAGAATGCTTTGATGGAATGAAATTTTGGCTAAAGATGAATGGCACTTTGATGCAATCACCCAGCCAGAAATCGAACCAGAGAATTCAAAAATTAAGAATATTGTTCAGTACCCTGACAGATCAATTAATTTAAAGTTCCTTAAGTCCAGTCCTGAAACTTCTTCAAGAAGATTCTCTACCAGTAGACCATCTTCCTCAAAAATCCGGGAGGATGACTACGATGAAGAAGCTTTAATCCAAGAGTTAGAGCAAAAAATTAAAGGAGTAGATTTTTCCAAAAGCATTCCTAAAGTCCACTACGAGTCAGTAGCAAGACCAGGTAGTCCTACCCTTAGTGACATGCAAAGTCCTGCTGAAGGATCACTAGGAATGATTACAAAGAATAGTAAATTCAAGATTAATTTTAAGCTCCTTAATAATTATTGGGTAAGCCCCGAGAACGCCATTAAAAGAAATTGGTATGTCGATACTTATACTTAGGAACAAAGATTATCCTTCAGAAAATCTTGGATCTGAGATATGAAAAGACTCAGGTGTAATATCGAGTTTTTTAGGTGGTTCCAGGTTACGGGCCAGCTAGGCAGCGAGCCTGAATCGTTAAATACTCTAGTATCCAAATGGTATACAAGTACCAAAACGATTATCTCAGTTACCCCTCCATTAGAGAAAATTAGTATTCCCGTAGAAGGAGAGGTAATCGTAGCTTCTCCTTTCAAAAGGGACATAAAGGACCCCACAAGTAACCCCACCAACAATGATGTAAACAAGCTTATCCAACAAAATAATTACACCAACCAACTGCTACACGTGGTCTACACTCAGCTAAACCAGACCAGTAGTAAAGCAGTCTTTAGTAGTAGGCCGGGTCCCTTGCCGAGTCCCTCCAAAGAAATTTGGACATCTAATCCTATATTTAAGATTCCCCAATTTACGGCCAGTAATTACCCCAGCCTAGTCGACCCCATCGACATAAGTGATAAGGTTTTAGAAAAAATAAACCTCAAGCTTCAACAAAGTCTGGCGGACAAAAGCCTAGGTATTAAAACAATTACTGACCAAGGATTTGATTTAAACAAGCTTTCTAGGTATACCGCCAGAAAAAACTATTATCCCAGAGCCTCCTTCCCCGATATGCAGTTTGAGGAAAATGAGTTTTTATCCCACACTTCCCATTCAGGATCCGAAATCTCAGAATGGAACATAGATGGCCTAGCTGAAGGTCAAATTTATAGTAAGCTTCATGAGATGGGCATAGCCATAACAACCCTTAAGATAAAAAAAATTATGATAAGCAGTGTGCTACCATGATAGTTGCAGGGTTTACAGGTATGCTAAAAAATTAGTGGGATAATTATCTCATGGAAGAACAAAGACAAGGCATCTTGTCTGCCACCTCCATCATCTAAGTAGTCCAGATAGATGAAATAGTAAAACAGGAGACAATAGCCGATTCTACGGCTACCCTCATCTATAGTATTGCCAAACACTTTATAGGAGAACCTAAATTATTCTAAGAGAAGAGTTTAGAAGTCCTTAGTAATTTAACTTGCCCCAAGCTTCACGACTTTAGATGGTATAAAGATATCTTCCTAAATAAGGTTATGATCAGAGAAGATTGTAACCATGATTACTGGAAAGAAAAGTTCATTAGCGGTTTACCTCCTCTTTTTGCAGAAAAGGTTAGAACGACCATTCGAAACAAATTCGAGGGAGACATACCCTATAGTGGCCTAACATACGGAGATATAGTTAGCATGATAAACCTTACGGGTCTAGAGCTATGTACTGATCTAAAACTCAGACACCAGCTTAAGAAAGAAGAAAGACTTTCTACCACGAAATTAGGATGTTTCTGTCAAGACTTCGGTTACACTAAGATAACCGCCCCGTCTAGAGCAGTTGCTAAAAAACATAAGAAGCAAGCAAAACCCAAGGCCTCTTCCAAAAGGGAGTACAAAAATTACAAAAAGAAGCCTTATAAACCTAGAAGGACGGGAAAGAGGAAACCACCCCAGTCTCCACAGAAACCAAGTGTTGGAACTGCGGTAGAGCAGGACATTTAGCCAGTTCATGCAAAACGTCCAATAAAAAGAAGGATAATATTAACCTTCTGGAATTAAACCCAGAGTTAAAGGAAAAACTCTTCACAATCTTAGGAGAACCCTCCAGCGAATCCTCTGACTCAAAAGATTATAGCGATGAAGATCTCCTAAATATTGATTACAGCTCTGATAGTTCCGACTCTAGCAATGAATGCTATTGTACGAGAACTTTCTGCACGTGTGACTCTAGAACTGTCAATGTTATTTCAAAAAACAGTCAAGAGTTCTTCTTCGACATGATCGAACAGATTAATGACGAAGATCTTAGGAAACGTTACCTAACTGAATTAAAAAAGCTTATCATTAATCATAAATATAGTAAAGCTACGATAGAACCTTTTAACATGAAACGCGCTTTAAGTAAATTTAAAACCATTAAAACTGATACCACTATCCCTGATTTACAGACGGAAGTTTCCAATCTTAAGCAAGAGATTAAGGATATTAAAGAGCGACTCAGTTCAGTAGAGCTAGAGTCCCTTGCCAATAAAATAGTTAGAGACGCTAACAATGAAATGTTTGGACCCTCAACCTCCAGAGGAATTGCTAAAATAAAATCTGAGGAAGACGAAGATTCCATGAGTTTAGATCAGTCAGGTCTAAAACAAATTTCCAAAGTTAAAGCTCTAAGTTATCATATCCCAATTAAATTAGTCATAAATAAGAACGTAATCCTTAATAAGATTGTCCTTTTCGATAATGGTGCAGATCAAAACTGCATCACCGAAGGATTAATCCCTACCAAGTACTTAGAAAAGAGTACTTCAAAGCTTTATTCCGCCACTGGCGAAAGATTAAAAATAAATTATAAATTAGCTAAAGCTCATGTCTGTAATAATGGAGTTTGTTATATTAACGATTTTGTAATTACCAGAAATATTACAGAAGAGATTATTTTAGGTATTTCCTTTGCCACCCAGATAAAACCGTATACGGCTAATTTGGATGGTATTTATACCAATTCCTTAGGAAAAGAAATTATTTTTCCTTACTTAAATCCGCTTTTAAAAGATGAAAGCAATTATGTTAAACAAAAAACAGTTTTTCGCATACAGTTATTATCCAATCAAATTAATTTTCTTAAAAATGATATACAAATTAAACGGATAGAATCCGCCTTAAAAACCCCGGAGGTAGTTAACAAAGTTAGCAATCTCCTCAAAATTATTGAGGAAGATATTTGCTCAGAATTACCCAGTGCCTTTTGGGAAAGAAAGAAACAGGTGGTAACTTTACCATATGTCGACGACTTTAACGAAAGCATCATTCCTATTAAAGCCAGGCCAATACAAATGAGCCACGAGCTCATGGAATATTGTAAAAGGGAAACCAATGATTTACTTCAAAAGAAAATCATTCGGCCCTCGAAATCCCAATGGAGATGTTCAGCATTCTATGTGAACAACAGCTCCGAAAAGGAAAGAGGAGCCCCCAGACTAGTTATAAACTATAAACCCCTTAACCAAGTTTTAAAATGGATTAGGTACCCGATACCTAATAAAAGAGACTTATTAAAAAGAACTTCCAAGGCTAACGTCTACAGTAAGTTTGATATGAAATCTGGATTCTGGCAGATTCAGATTGAGGAAAAAAATAAGTATAAAACTGCGTTCAATGTCCCCTTTGGACAATATGAATGGAACGTTATGCCTTTCGGGCTCAAGAACGCCCCTTCAGAGTTTTAAAATATAATAAATAATATATTCAACTCTTTAAGTCTATTCTCTATAGTCTATAAAGATGATGTGCTAATATTTTCAGAAAATATAGATCATCATTTTAAACACCTTAATACTTTTGTTAGAACGGTTAAGGAAAACGGTTTAGCAGTAAGTGCGAAAAAGATAAAGCTTTTTCAGACTTCTATTAGATTCTTAGGCCATGACCTTTACCAAGGAACGTATAAGCCAATCTGTAGAGCCATAGAATTCTCAAACAAGTTTCCTGATGAATTAACTGATAAAACTCAGCTGCAAAGATTCTTAGGAAGTCTAAATTATGTTGCAGATTTTATCCCTAAGGTTAGACAGATTTGCGAACCTTTATATAAAAGGCTTAAGAAAAATCCAGTCCCTTGGTCAGAAGATCAAACCAAAGTTGTTAAACAAGTTAAGGAAATTGTGCAGAAGCTTCCCTGCCTAGGAATTCCTAACCCAGAAGCTTTTATGATAGTTGAGACTGATACTTCGGATATAGGTTACGGAGGCATCCTTAAACAAAGAATTTCTCCCAAGGCCCCCGAGCAATTAGTAAGATTCACTTCCGGAGTCTGGAACTCCGCTCAGAAAAATTATAGTACTGTTAAAAAAGAAATTTTATCTATAGTACTATGTATTACAAAGTTTCAAGATGACCTTGTCAACAAAGAGTTTTTACTAAGAGTCGACTGCAAAGCAGCCAAAGATGTTTTACAAAAGGATGTAAAAAACCTTGTGTCAAAACAGATTTTTGCTAGATGGCAAGCACTGTTATCTAGCTTTGATAGAGAAAGGATTCGGGCACTGTTCACAGTTCAAAATTCCTTCGCCTGCATTCCTTATCTCCAATAGGAACAACCTCTATCGGAGTGGTGGTAGTTTTTCTCACCAAAACATCATGTGGGGAGATGCCGGAAGGTCCACCAACTTCCAGAGTTCTTTTCCTATTTGAAGCAACTGAGGGTGACTTCGGAGGGTTTGAGGATTTGGATTTGGGAGTTTTTTTTGGTACCTCGCCGATATGGCGAACTGATGCAGTCGAGTCGAGTACTAGATTGGGGTTAGTTGGAGTAGCCGAAGGGTTGGACCTTGGGATCGAATATCCCTTTGGTAAACCTGGATATTTGAAAAAGGAGAAGTAAAAAAATGAACAAAATTAGTAGCGAAAAAAGGAATTCAAAGAACAAACTATGATTTTGGGCTTTCCATCAGTTTTCAGAAAGCATTTTCCATGGCAGTTTCTTATGCGAATAAGTGTTGATGATTTTCTCGACATGGGTCGGAATCCAACGAACAGCCGGGTAAAGTGACAACATGAAACTTTGAATTTATTTAAGGAAGTGAGTAAAAAAAAGTGTGGAGGGGTAGTTGTTGATACTTACAATGCATATTCCATTGCTCTGGAAAAGACATGAACCTAGCCGGGATAATTTCAGCAGTAGGAACCTCAATAAATATTCCATCCAACTCCGGTATCGATTCTCATCGATGCTGAAGATGATGGGGAATTTGCCTCATTTAGAGATTTGTACGATCACGCCTCGAAAGAATCTTGGAACTTGTAAACATATTAGATGATACAAGGTAAAATGTTCTTTGACCAAATTGTCCAAGAACCGGAGGCAAGTAACAACCCTTCAAACTAATGGACCAATTTGTGCAAGGCATAAATTGTAAGTCCTGCACATCTCGAGGATTACGTTGTCGATTGGAGGATTGAGCTTGAAGTTGAAAATGTAGGTGTATACATTGAAGTACCTAGATCTGAAGGTAGTAATATCTTCATCTGGACCGGGTATAATGATCCCTGAGAGATCAGTCCAACCACAGTCATTTCGGACTGTGTCAAGGTCGGGAGGCTTTAATGGAGGTCGGTCCGCTTTTAGCTTCTTCACCCCGATCAGATTTCGAAGAGGCGGTAGAAACAACAAATTTGCTGTCAAAACAAAAAGTAAATGGAAGCATGTCGTGTGCTCTAGGGTCGGTGGCGACTTGAGCTTCAGAGGTCTCACCGGTGCCGTTTGTTTCATCAGAAGCCGACGGTGGAGAAGTTGTCGGAGAAGATTTTATAGAAGAATATCGGATAGATTTTATCATGGTGATGAAGATATGAAGATTTCAAGGCTTGAAGATGTGAAGATTTGAAGATATGAAGATTTGAAGGTTTGGATATAAGAAGATTCAAAGATTTAAAGGATGAATATTTGAAGAATTGTGAGAAAGTAAAAGTTGTGAAAGGAAAAGAGAGGGAGTTTTATAGGGGTGTTGTCATCATTATGAAACGCTTCAGTTTTAACCAAAGTGACGGTTCAATCAGAGGGTGACACGTGTTCGAAGTGGTAGAATAATGAGACGTGAGTCAAATTTTAGGGGAATTAGAAGTGTTTTGTTTTCCCGCTAATTTCGGAGTAATTTGAAAAGAAGCTTTCGAAAGAAGACACCGAAGGAATCATTTACACTTCTCATCACTTCGATAAACTTTGATTCGGGAAGTGTTGGGACTATCTGTATATGGTGAAAAATGGCACGACACGTGGCATGGTTTTGGTATGGAAATCGAAGGAAGTAACAATGTTTTGCACCGGATGTGAGTTGCACCAATGCGAGTTGCACCATGGGTGAGTTTGAGTATCAAAGTATGACCGGATTGCGATCGAACCAGGTAGCACCGTATAGTAACCGGACCATGCAACACCTGATGGAAGACCGAAGAGGCTCAGCGTGTACCCGTTCCGGATATGGCGCCAACTATTACTCTTTGTTCATTAAGCAGTTGTTACTCTCATTTAATTACATTTAATTAGGGAAATAATTTTCGGGCATAAATATCTTGTATTAATAGCTATAAAAGGAGCTCAACCTTCATGTTAGAAGGACATCTCATTTCTCGCTTTACACTTGTATGCTTTGTTCATTACAATCTTAGTCATAAAATTCTCTCTGTTGGCTCGGAACCGAAGTAGTTAAGCTAAGGCTCGGACCAATCTTATTAAAGGACTACACCTCGTTACGACGTGACATGCTTTATTTATTTCCTGTTGTTTTCATTTGCTTACTTATTGTTAATTGCTTATTATTTTTTACTTCAAGTCGATCCACGTATCCTTAAAACTACTTATAAATTCAACTGTACATTTTTTAGGGTAAACAATTTGATTTTTTATTTATCTATTTTTACAAATCAAGAGATATTTATTATTTTCTTCCAATATTATCCTTATCATTAAGTAATTACATACAATATTATTAGTAATCAAATTTAGATTTTCAAAACATAATTAAGAAGATTAACTTAATAAAATAAACCCCTAACAAAAAACTTTTGAGGTAAGGATAAAAAACACACCTTAAGTATCACTTTCTTTTTTAGTTTCTTATCTGAACTATCACGTGTGAGAGTTTTCTATCTAAACTATCACCAACTAGTTAGCAAAACACACTTCAATTATCATTTGTTCACTTTTCCTACCTGATAGTTAATGTAGGAAAAATGGACAAATGATAGTCTAAGTGTGTTTTGCTAACTAGTTGGTGATAGTTTAGATGTGCTTTACTAACTAGTTGTGATAGTTTAAATAGTGATTGATACCTGAGTAATGAGTAACTCCATTGACTATTCGTCCTTAAATAACCTTTCACTAAAAATCTCTCCATTGTATTTGTCACATTCTCAAAGCAAACATGAGCTTCATCAAATCCTTCTTCATATCCCTCTCTTTTATGACTTCTCACCTCTTCTCAACACAAGCAGACACAATACTTGACATACGTAACAATTGTCCTTTTACAGTATGTGCAGCAGCCATCCCGGGTGGCGGTAGACGACTCGAGTACGGCGGAACATGGAAAATCCCACAAACAAACGGGAGAAACAGCTGTATTTGGGGCCGAACCAATTGTGCTTTTGACATATCTGGTCGCGGTCAATGCCAAACAGGAGATTGCAATGGACTCCTCGAGTGTCAAACTTATGGTACACCCCCAAACACTTTGGCTGAATACGCCTTAAACCAATATAACGATCTTGATTTTTTGGACATCTCTCTTGTCGATGGTTTCAAATTGCCGATGGAATTTAGTCATGCATCGAATGATAAATGCTCCGTCAGGATCAGCTGCACCGCGGACATCATAGAACAGTGTCCGAATGAATTAAGGACTCTCGGAGGATGTAACAATCCTTGTACTGTTTTCAAAACTGACGAATATTGTTGCACATCTTAAAATTGTGATCCGACTAACTATTCGAGGTTCTTTAAGGATAGATGCCCAAGAGCTTATAGTTATCCTAAAGATGATTCAACTAGTACCTTCACTTGTCCCAGTGGAACCAACTATAGAGTGGTCTTTTGTCCATAAATTAAAGGGAAAAGGCTCAAATGTGTGATCAAACTATCGGAAATAGCTCATTTATGTCACTCATTAATAATTTGGTATATCATCGCGTTATCAAAATGGCTCATTTATGTCATTGTCGTTATCACAATGGCTCATCCATGTCATTTTTCATTAACACTGACTTGTAAAATCGGTGTTAATGAAAAATGGCGTGAATGAGTCATTTTATTATTGACAATGACATAAATGAGTCAAATTATTGACAAGTGACATAAATGAGTCATTTTCAATAGTTCGATAGCATATTTGAGCTTTCTCTAAATTAAATGGATTTAACATATGTTCTTTAATTGCTGCTTCTTAGGACGTTTGAAATTTATGTGGAAGTTTGGTTTACATCATTTTCGCTATTTATTGAGCTGAATTCAAAAAATTGTGAAAAGTATTCAACGAGAATTTAAGTATTATGGCAACATTAATTGAAAATGAAAAGAATATGGTGTATTTTTCTGTAACAATATTTTTCTAGAGTGTTATAACCACTTGCAATTAGGGGTTGACATGGTACGGTATATACCGATTATCATATTGAAATCGAATTTTTTATACCGTGGTTTTGATATTATGGTATTTGATACGGTATTTAGTATGCATTTTTTAAAAGTTTGATATTTGGTATGGTACTCAATATAAATAGAAATATATTGAAATACCGAATACCATACCGAAGTATATAATTACATATATAATTTATATGTATTAGTATTATAATACTAACAAATATATAAACAAGTATTAGTACAATGTTAATTGTTTGCACATCGGAATTTTGAATGTTCTATCTTAATTGAAATACCCTTTTGTGTAATTGATTTACGAAGGGGATTGCTTGTGCTTTCTTTTGAATATATTTACATGTGTAAGATGTTAGTACGATATAATTGAAACATTTCTTGAATAGCCGAAGTCGTAATTCTTTATTATATGAGTATATGTAAGTCAAAGTCGAACAAACTATGATACCGATTTACCGTACCGCAAAATACCGAAATCGAACTTAAAAATACCGAACCATACCAAATTAATTTAATATGGTAATGATATAATATTTTTAAAAACCAAAAACCGAAATTGCCGTACCGAAATTTTCAATACCGGACCATGCCCACCCCTACTTGCAAGTTGAAATACTATACCCTCACTTAAACGTAGTTATAAAAATAATTGTTATTATAATTATTTATTCTATTTTATAAGATACTGTGCGCACATGAGAAATAAAAATTCATTTGCTTAGCTTTTGTCAAAAAAAAATATTCAAAAAATTGCAATTTATTGAACTTTTGTGTAGTTATGAATGTGTTTCATACCAAAAAAATTGAATATTTGGGGGAACGAAAAGAACAAAAGTTTTTAGCAATTACACGTGTTAAATAATAATTTTAAGAAACTAACAGTAAGACTTTGTGTTCAGTTATTAATAGGGCTGGCCAGTGGGCCGGGACAGCCCGACCCCGTCCCGAGCCCGCCCCGGTCCCGCCCCGACCCCGCCAAAAAAAAAAAAATAACGGGGGCGGGACTCGAACTCGGGACGGGACGATGTCTCGTCCCGCGAGACCCGAGCCCGCCCCAGGCCCGCTTGACTCGACCCCGCCCTTTTCCCCCCTTTGCAAAAATGGTTGTTGCACCAACGACCATTTTAGATTATGGTCGTTGGCCAACGACCATTTTAGGCCCCTCCCCCAACCCCCTTAATATTTATTTTTAACCCATAAGTTATTATATTTACACTTTAACCCAATTTTCCAACTATAAATAACTCATTTTCTCTTCATCTTTTTCACAAATCTTCCTACAATCTCTCTAATTTCTCAATATATATCTCTACAAGTCTACACTGTTTGCTAAATATTCAATTTTATTTATTCATTTGGGAATTGGGAGTGAAGTTGGCAACTAGCTTGAGGATCTTCCATCGAGCAAAGTTTCAATTTTCAACCTCTCGATTACACGTCGACGTTACGTCGGCGTTTGGTACATTCGTTCCTTCATTAAATTATTATTGTCTGTTTATTTTATTTAGATCACTTAATTTTATTATCTTTAATTATTTATTTATTTATTATCATAATTAAAATAGAAGGATTAAAAGGTATGTTTAAGGGTAAGGGTAAGGGTGCTTCTTCTAGTAGGGGCAACCAGGGCAAGGGTACTTCTAGTCATCTTATTCCTACACAGGATGATTTTGTTGATACTCAACATTTTCCTACAATACCATTAGATTTAGACTAGGAGCTATTTTCTGGAACTCAAGAATACTTTAATTTAGACGATGATCTAGATGATATACCCACTAATGTTGATGACAACACACCCACTAGTGCACCTTCAACTGAAATACCTCCTATTCCCCCTAGTATGAGACGAGGTCCAGCAAAACGACCATTAAAATCAGATGCATGGACATTTTTTGATAGGGACGTAGAGAATCAAGTAGCCATATGTAAAATTTGTAAAAATGTTTTAAAATTTAAAAGCGAAAAGGTCACGGTGGTACTGGGGTTTAATTAGACACGTAGTAAGTGCTCATCCACTAGGTATGCCCAATACCAGGCTTCAAAATCGGGTGCATAACGCCCGCTCCATCGGGACAAGGTTCACATATCGACATCGTCTGACCAAGTACTGAGGTCAAATTAACCCTATGACGGGGAATTGTAGGCTCTAAATACAATAAACATAGAGATAGGGAAGCAATATCAAAATTAGTTCTTTGTGGAGGGTTTGCCTTTTTCATTTCCTTCATCTCCGATTTTATTCATTACATTAGAGATATATATAATTCGCTTTTAACGGTTTTCCTAGATCAAGCTGTTAAGAGAGATGTATTTAAATTCGCGCATGAATATCAAGAATATTTACGTTTTTCATTATATCATTTTAATGGCAAAGTATCTGTCACGTCTGATATAGGTCGTAGTACTAACGGCCATGATTATTTAATTGTAACTTGTCATTGGATAGATTATAAATGGTCTATGCAAAAACGTATTTTAGCGTATAGATATATAGATGATAGGCACACTGATACTTTTATTGCAGAAAATATTTATCAAGTGTGCGATTATTACGGAATTACCGATAAAATTATGACTATTACATTAGATAACGCTTCTAATAACAATTACGCAATTACAATTTTAAAAAATAGTTTAACTCCATCTTTTCCAGATCATTTTCATATAAAATGTGTGTGCCATATATATAACTTAATTGTAAAGGATGGTCTATCACTTTTTGAAGACATTCTTAGTAAAATACAATTTGCTATAAACTTTATTTTTAAAAGTAATAAAGTACAACGTAGAAAAGAATATAAAAAAATTTGTCATGATTGTGGACTACCTTTTAGAAAAATTCCACAAGAAGTATCCACTAGGTGGAATTCTTTATACGAGCAACTACTTGTTGCTTATGACTATAAATTACCTATAACTTTCTTTTTAACTCTCATAATAAAAAGCCAGCTGATATGATTTTAGATAGTGATTGGGAAAAAATTTCCGAACTTATTGTATTTTTAGAGAAATTTTTTCAAGCAACAAAAGAATTTTCCGGTATATATTATCCTACTATTTCAACTATGTTATTTTATATAACTCTAATATTTTTATTACTTAGTGAATATATGGAAAAATCAGCTTATAAGGTAGCTATTAAAAAAATGTTTCTCAAAATAAAAAATATTTTATTCCTATTCCCTCTATTTATATTATTGGTTCTGTATTAAATCCTACTATTAAAATAGACGGTACTAAATCACTAATTGAAACTATTTACGATTGTATAGAAGTACTACCACCTCCAAGTCCCAAAAATCTAAATCACCCACCACCTATTGAACAAACTAAAGAAGAACTATTGTCTAGCGTAGAACACCAATGCAAAAATATATATAGATTTTATCAACAAGAAAATGCTAGTAACTTACCAGCTTCCATACCATCTTCTTCATCTTCAACACAACCTCACAAAAGACATGTTGTTTCTGCGGCTAGTATTGAAAGCCTCAGAAATAGAATGTGCGGTCGTACCTCTACTACTAACCAAATTAGCGAGTTGGATATTTTTGTTTTGCAGGGTTCTGCATCAGTATCAAGAAGTTATCAATGAAGATGGACAAGAAGACTTGTCAAATCTTGAGGAGGAATGAGAAGACCTTTCCGACACTTTCATTGATGGCTCGAGATGTTTTGAACATTCAAGCGTCGTCAAGCTGCGTGAAGCGCTTTTCTGCAGCAGATATCAAATAGGAGACCACAGCACACTCATTAGCCGGAGACGCTTGGAAATTGCGGTATTATTCGTAGATTGGATACGAGCGGAGCGGAGAAGGTGCGGTCAACCGGAGATCAACGAAGAAGATGATGAAAACTACAACGAAATCTTAACCGAAGGTAGTGGAAGCGACGTGGATCAATTTGACCAACAAATACCAATTCAACCGAAGAACCACATGAAATCATCAAGCAATTAGAACAGGTTTTTTTGAGAATATAATTTTTTAATTGTAATTTTATTATGTAATTTGCAACTTTTGGACAACACCACAAAGTTGCAATTTAGATTTTAGACAATTGTATTTGTATTACAAAAAAATCATATGTCTATTAAATAATATAAGAGGCACAAAAACAGCCTTGAGATATTTTTATTACACTATCTTGTTTTGTTTATTGAGTTTTTTTTATACATATGTTATTTTTTTTTTTTAAAAAAAAAAAAAACCGCCGTATCCCGGCCCGACCCGATACCGACGGGATCGGGATCGGGACGGGACTTGCTCCAGTCCCGCCAGACCCGACCCCGCCAGAGCCCGCCAGACCCGACCCCGCCCCTTCTCCCGTCCCGCCCCGACCCCGCCAGACCCGATCCCGGCCCACTGGCCACTCTTAGTTATTAATACATCTTCCCATGAAAATTTTGGAATAGAAAATCTTTATATTGAAATTATGAAACTCTACACAAAGTGGTATAGATGATCATTTAATTATAACAATATCTATGTCCAACAAATTTCATAGATTCCCAAGTCAATGAAATTAGCATGCCTAATTTTTCCAAGAGAAGTACGAGCAAAAATTAACCACCCAAACTGGCATTTGGCACGAAATGGAAGATAAGAATTGGAATTTGCGGTTACAATAACAAAGACAAATATATGAATAATTGGACCTTTGATTCTTAGTTATTGATAAACTATAATTTTAATCTTTGTAATATTTTATCTTGAATTAATAAAAATTTATATTTTTCTGTCGTGTTACATAGTAATATGTTATGTTTATATTATTATTATTAGACCTATAGTGTCATTAATTATGAAGTAACAATACAAATTTAGCATGATGCATGATTAATTAAACTGGTCTAGAAGCAAGACTTTTCAAGAGAAGTACGAGAAAAAAAATTAGCCATGCAAACAGGTTGCTTATTGATACGAAACAAGAAAATGAGAGATGTACTTTGTAGTCACAATATGGAGGACAAGAATAGGATAATTACACATTTAATCACTAAGTTATTGGTAAACTCTAATTCTGATGTTGTAATATTTAACTTTGAATTAATTAAGATTTGCATTTTCGGTCCCTTTGCGTAGTAATATGTTATATTTAGATTATTATTAGACTTATAATATCTTGAAATATGGAGTAACAATTCAAATTTAACATATTGTATGGTTAATGAAATGGTTTAATGATCAATAATTCATCAAACTTGCGATTCACATGTAGAAGGATCAAATATTGCATATTTTGATCAATCGATGATTAAATTTGCCTATCTAAATACCAAAGGACCAACATTAGATTTTTTGTTAATTCAGTGACTATAACACAAATTTCCACAAGAAAATCATAATGGCTCAAATTTCAGAGCTAGTTACAACTTGTCAAAGCTCATCATACTAGGCCAGTAAATCAGCTATTTAAACCCATAGATAGTGTCTCCAAATAAACACAATCTCAAGTTTAACAAGAAAAAAAAAATGAGCTTCCTCAAATTCTTCCCCCTTTTTGTCTTCCTTTACTTTGGCCAATATTTTTCATCTTTTACCCATGCTGCCACTTTTAACATTATCAATCGGTGCTCCTACACGGTCTGGGCCGCCGCCTCTCCTGGTGGAGGCAGGCGACTCAACTCGGGCCAATCCTGGAATCTTAACGTGAATCCAGGAACAGTCCAGGCTCGCATTTGGGGCCGAACCAAATGTAACTTTGATTCCAATGGCCGAGGCAAATGCGAGACTGGAGACTGTAACGGGCTTTTGCAATGTCAAGGCTATGGCAGTCCACCCAATACTTTAGCTGAATTCGCGCTTAATCAGCCCAATAACTTGGACTTTGTCGATATTTCTCTTGTCGATGGATTCAACATTCCCATGGAATTCAGCCCAACTAATGGTGCGTGCCGTAATCTTAGATGCACAGCACCTATTAACGAGCAATGCCCAAACCAATTACGAACACAAGGTGGGTGTAACAACCCGTGCACGGTTTTCAAGACTAATCAATATTGTTGTACAAATGGGCCTGGATCATGTGGGCCTACTGATTTCTCGAGGTTTTTTAAGACAAGGTGCCCAAATGCTTATAGCTATCCACAAGATGATCCAACTAGTTTGTTTACATGTCCTGCTGGTACTAATTACAGGGTTGTTTTCTGCCCTTGAAAGTAGCAAAATTAAAACTATATTATATAACTATACAAGTATAGTACTAAGAAGTATTGAATAAAAAGAAAGTGACAAAGAGGAGAGAGCTAGTGGGTTGTCTTGTTCATTGTTGTCACATTCGTTTGTATTTTATTTTAAGAAATAAAGAAGATCTGGTAAATTATTAGTAGAGTTAAGCTTCATCAAGACTTGTCTACCAAAAAAAAAAAAAGATTTGGTTACTGAAATAAATGAAAAAGATGAAATGGTTATGTTGTGTAAGAGAATTGTCAATCACCCTTCAGCTAAAGAGAACTTTCAAGAATTAAGGCCCAAATATGCAAGTTGACATGAGAACACGCATTATCAGTAGAGAAATTTTCAGCCGTTGTCTCTTTTTGTACAGTTGTTTAGTATATGAGTCTTTTTTTTAAAAAAAAATTATAAACCTTTTAGATCACGGCCTAAAAATTTCTTTGGATCAAACTAAAAATCTCATGAGAAAGTTTTTCAAATGTTAGACGAAAATCTAATATTTTGTTCCTAAAATTGAGAAATATATGATTAAACATTAAACTAATGTTACTATCTGAAGGATAACTTTTTAAGGATTATATATGCATAACTTTTAAAAATAAAAACATAAGCTAAATGATGACTTAAAAAAGTTATTTGTGTAAATCGACCTAATAGGGTTAAAAACAATCAATATATCGTAGATCTAGCAACAACAGCATTTCAAAAGGAAATAATTGTTTAGCCCGGTCGTCCCAAAGGTTCCACAACACTTCCGGACACTTACACTAGTGGCTGAAAGTTTGAAGTTTGCACAAATATTTTGCCCAAGAAACATAAGGAAGGAAATAGCTTTGAAGAAAATGATATATTTTTCTGTGTGTCAAGAAGTGCAGTCTCTACCGGTATTTATAGGTAGCTTGCAAAGTCTGGGTAATGAATATTGTGATCTGCAATGTCTAGAAACGTTCAGAAAATAAAGGATGAGATCTGAAATGTCTCCTAACGTTCGGAGAAAAAAAATCGTCATTAACCCAGAGTATTTATGAATAATAGACCGTTGCAATAATTAATAAGCTTTGACCTGTTCCAGGACAATTAATTTCGGAAGAATAAATCTCTATTGGATTTGTAACATCTAGTTCCGACGGTATAAGCCTTGACCGGTAACAACATATTTCAGAGGTATGAGAGCTACGTCCGGATATGATAGCTACGCCCGGATTTTAATCCGGTAAGCATGAATTTGGATAATTTCGGATAAGCTCAAAAATAGCAAAATAATATTTTGTAAAACTGAAATTGAATTAGGCCTCACGTATACCTCGCGCACAGGGGGCGAATCGACGCATTTTGTCTACAAAGCCCAACACCCATGTGTGCGAAGACTCTCTTGTTCTAGCCCATTTAGTAATCCAATAAAGCACATTTCAATATAAGAGAGAAGAAAGGTATTTCCACCACCAATGTGGTACAAACTGCTTTTCACTAGAGTCAAGAAAGAGAGTCGAATTCTTTGGCTTTTGCATTATTTGGAATAAGATAAAAATGCATATGGTAAATAACTCCAATAATCCCCCACTAATGCAAAAGTGAAGAATAGGAATGATTTTTTAGGCAAAAGGAAGGAACATGTACTTAAGTGTTAATATCTTTCGATTTGAATTAACACGTAGTGAAATGAAGCAAAAACTAATATCCAAAAAGTGAAGCATTCTTGAATTGATTGGACATAAGTTGAGACTTCCACAATACATACTATATTCTTTAATTTATGCAAACTTTGCGATACTAACAATGTGTGTTTATGGTCATGCACACACACCTTGGGTCTAACGAGCACTCTTGAAAGACGGCTTAAGTCTTTCATAAAAGGCGACAACACCTTTACACTCACGTAGGTGATTCCATCAAGTCTATATCAACATATAGCACCTTAAGGCTATGGAATCATTAAGAGCAAATAAGCTCAACCTTATAAACAATACCGTACGCAATAGGGATAGAAAATGTAGTGTATATTGATGGCCTATATGGCTTCATTTTACCACAAATGGGTATTCACCACATTACCTCAATCTATAGGCTTTAGCCCCACCCCTTGATGTTTCAAGGATCATATTCCTTGTCAAACCCTTGATTAAAAGATCCGCCAAATTTCTTTCGGACCTTACATATTTCAAGGAGATAACATCATGCTTCAACAACTATTTAAACACACCATGTTTGATGCGTATATGTCTTCTTTTACATTGTACGCACTGTTCTTTGTAATTTCAATTGCTGCTTGTGAATCACAATGTAAAGAGACTGGTGAAGCATGTCTTCCCCATAATGGCACATCTGTCAAAAGGTTTCTCAACCACTCAGCTTTTTGCCCTGCCAGCTCAAGAACAATAAACTCATATTTCATAGTAGAACGTGCTATACAAGTTTGTTTGAAAGACTTTCATGAAATAGCATCGACATCCAAAGTAAACACATAGACACTGGTGGAGCTAACTTTATCATTGTCATTTACCTAGTTTGCATCACAAAAACCTTCTAAAACAACAGAAAATTTATTAAAATGCAAACATCAATCCATAGTACCTTGACAAATGATGAAGAGCAATCCAATGTTCATTATTGAGAAACACTAGATTCTTTATTCTTTCTCAAGTGTATGCTAAGATAATAAGGAGTTCTCACTAGAGCAACATCAAAACAATAAAAAAAAATTCAACATCTTCTTAATGTAATGATGACACAAAGAAAAACTACTAACATTTCTTTTATTTTAATTCGTAAAATCACATCTGCTTCTTCAAGGTCTTTCATTTCAAACTTAAAAGATAAAAGTTTTAGTCTCATTTACAACATTCACATTAGGACCGAAGATTAACATGTCATCCACATATAAACATATAATCACACAACTTGATCCTATCATTTTAGAATAAACACAAGTATTTGAAACAGTAACAACAAAATCATCATCCACTAATGTGTCGTTAAATTTTTCATACCACTGCTTAGGTGCCTGTTTTAAACCACACAAGGACTTTCTCAACTTACATATTTTATCTTCTTATCCTGGGACCACAAAACCCTCAGGTTGAGTCATATAGATCTCTTCTTCTAAATCACCGTTTTAACATCCGTTTGGTATACCACTAAACTATGAATAGCCGCTAAGACAATAAGAATTCTAATGGTCACTATTTTAGTCACAGGAGAATAAGTATCAAACTAATCAACACCTTTCTTTTGGTTAAAACCCTGAATCACAAGTCTAGCCTTATATTTATCAATTGTACCATCGTGTCTCAATTTCTTCTTAAATATCCACTTGCTACTTATGGGTTTAGAACCCTTAGGTAAATCATGCAAGTCCCAAGTATGATTAGAAATAATAGAATTTAATTCAATTTTAATGACCTCTCTCCAAAACATAGCATCTATTGACATCATTGCTTCATCATAAGTATTAGGGTCTTCTTCCATTAAGTAAATAGATAGTAATTCATCATTTAAGACATTAATATCATAATTCTCAGTAAAAAATGCAATAACAAAATCAGGACCAAGCTAGCCTCTATTCTACGTCTTTTAATCCTTCTAAGTTGAATTTCATGCTCATTATTAACAACATTAGAAGAAGGCAGAATATGAGAATTAACATGCATAGATGTAGAAGCATTATTTCGCGTATTACTAGACACGTCATTTTTCAAAGGAAAAACATGCTAAAAATTCTGCATCTCTAGATTCACAAATAGAATAATCATTCAAAGACATAAATCTATAAGCATCACTATTTTGAGCATAACCAATAAACACAGTGTCAAAAGTCTTAGATCTTACAAATACCAGTTTAAAATCAGGTAGACCAACCTTAGCCGAACACCTACACACTTTTATAAATTTCAAGTTAGTGAAAACCCCTTTCCACAATTCATATGGATTCTTATCTAACTTCTTATGAAGAACTCTATTAAGAATATAACATGCAGCCAAAATAGCTTCCCCCCACTTAAAAGCATGGAGTTCATTATTTCCTCAGGGTTCTATTTTTATGTTTAACTACACCATTTTGTTGGGAATTATAGGGAGCACTAACCTCATGTATAATATCATTCTTTTCACAAAAAGCCTCTAGAGTATTAGTACTATATTCACCACCCTTATCAAATCTAAGTCTCTTGATTTTTCTGTCTAACTGATTTTCTACTTCTGCTTTGAATTTCAAAAATATGCTTTCGGCCTCATCCTTAGATTTAAGAAGATATACCTTAGTGTATCTATAAAATTCATCAACAAAAGTAATGTAATACTTATTGACACCTTTACTAACAGTGTTCTTGAAATCAGCAAAGTCTGAATGTACTAGTTCAAGCATTCTGTTTTTCTACTAATAACATGCTTAAATAGTTTCTTAGAATGCTTTGCTTCTACACACACATGACATTTGGAAAATTCATCAACTTTTATCGCATGAATTAATTCTATTTTTCTAAGTTTTAATAGAAGAAATATTAACATGGTCTACCATGCCATAAATCAACAGACTCAGTAATATAAGCAGAAGTGAAAACATTTTTATTAATAGACTCTTGAACAATGTTCAGTACAAACCACTAAGATATCCCCTTCCAAAAAAGTCTTCTCTATGAGAAATAATTATTTTAACTTAAGAATTTGTTTTCCTTTACCCATAACTCCATCAGTAGTGGAGTTACTCATGTAGATACACTCACCATTAGTAGACTCCTCAAAGGTATGGAACAACTCTTTATTGGCGCAGAGATGCCTTGAAGCGCCTGTGTCCAGCACTCAATCTGCATTGTTAGCCACTAGATTCGCCTTTAAGACCATCGCAACAATCTCTTTATTTTCGATAGAAAGATTAGCTTGGGCAGCACCTTGTCCCCCCGACTTTGAGTTTTGCCCTTTTCTTTGATAGCATTGGGCAACCTTGTGTCCAAATTTCCCACAAACAAAACAAGGCCCCTTTGACTTCTGAATTTGGCTCTCCGACTTGTTGAAGTGGTTCTTCTTCTTTCCATTTCTCTTTTTTGAGACTATCTTCTGTTTGCCTTTGAACCTATCTTTCACAACAGTACCGGAAGTTTCCACAAGGTTAGCTATTGAAGAATTTAGGAAAATAGCTTTCATATTATCTTTTAGACAGTTTGTCTCCTCAGTTCTCATATGACTGGTCAGTTCCTCAAGAGTCAAATTCTTCTTCTTACGTTTCAGTTGGTTCCGATAATCACTCCAAGACGGTGAAAATTTCTCAAGCAGAACATTGGCCTGAAAAATCTCACACTTCTTCATGCCTTGGTAAGAACATCAATACTCAAATTTCATACTCGTGAACTTGTTCCATGAGTGGTTTATTGTCAACCATTTGTAACTTAATCCATTGGCCAACAACATACTTCTTCTTCCCTGCATCATCAACACCACATTTCTTTTCTAAATTGTCCCAAATTTCCTTAGCAGATTTATTAGTAACAAATAAATCAAACATAGGGTTAGTCATATGGTTCAACAAATGTCCTCTAATAGTTTTGTTATCATTTTCAAATTTCTTTTTAGCATCATCATCAACAACCACTATAGCAATAGTATCACCGATAGAAATAGTACTATCATTAGCAGTTGTACTAATGGTAGCAGCAGAATTACCGGTGGTGTTAGAAACATTATTAGCAACAGTTGGTTCATCAAACAGAACATAATCAACTTCTAATTGTTCAAAGAAAATTAAAATCTTTTGAGACCAACGTTTAAAATTATTTCTGTCCAAAGGCTCGAGTTTTGATAAATCTGGAAGAGTTTTGGTCAAAGAAACAACCATCTTATCAATATTATATAAATCGCTTTCAAATTGTTAGTAAAATGAGGAGCAATATTGATTAAGAACAAATAAAATAGTAAGAATAATTTATCAAATCACAGCTATGTCATGGCAAGTCACTGTCTTGAAAGTGATTTCGTACCGACTCCAGTGTAAATTATTTAGTTCGGTCGCTCCTCAAGGTTCCACAGCACTTCGGGACACTTGCACTAGTGGCTGAAAGTTTGAAATTTGCACAAAATATTTTTCTCAGAAAACAGAAGGACGAAAATAGCTTTGAAGAAGATGATATATTTTTTTGTGTGTGAAGAAGTAAAGTCTCTATCAGTATTTATAGGTAGCTTGCGAAGTCTGAGTAATGAATATTGTGATCTGCAATGTAAAAATGTTCAGAAAATAAAGGCTTAGATCTGAAACATCTTCTAACGTTCAGAGAAATAAAGATCTTCATTAACTCAGAGTATTTATGATTAATAGACTGTTGCAACAATTAATAAGCTTTGACCAGTTCCGAGACAATTGATTCTGGAAGAATAAATCTTGACTGGATTCGTAACAGCTAGTTCCGGAGGTATAATCCTTGACCGGTAACAACAGATTTCAGAGGTATGAGAGCTACGTCCGGATATGATAGCTACGCCTGGACTTTAATCCGGTAAGCATGAATTTGGACAATTTCAGGTAAGCTAAAAAATGGCAAAATAATATTTTGCAAAACCGATATTGAATTAGACCTCACGTATACCTCACACGCAGGGGGGTAAATTGACTCATTTTGCCTATAAGCATGTCTTATTCTAGCTCATTTAGTAACTCAATAAAACACATTTCAATATAAGAGGGAATAAATTTATTTCCGCCACCAACGTGGTACAAAGTAATTTTCACTAGAATCAAGAAAAAAAAAGAATTATTTGACTTTACATTATTTGAAAGAAGATAAAAATGCAAATGGTAAATAACTCCAACATATTCAGCCAAAGGCCATAATCTTGGCATTCGAGGAGGCCATTGCAATCCCCTATTTGATAGTGACATTTGCTCGATTTATCAAAATTGCAATTCGTTCGGTCCCAAATACGGCCACCATTAGATTGGATTCTCCATACTCCACCACAATCGAGTCGCTGGCCACCATCGGGTACGACTGCTGCACAAACTATGAAGGGACAATTGTTTCGGATGTCAATAACAAGTGCTTCTTGTTGCACTATAGGAGCTGGGCAGAACACTACCTTATAGTTGGCTCCTCCAAGACAAGTAAAAACGTTGGTTTTATCATCCATAGGATAACTATAAGCTCTTGGGCATCTATCCTTAAAGAACCTCGAAAAAACGGTTGGGCCACAAATTCCAGAAGTACACAATATTGATCAGTCTTGAAAACTGTATGAGGATCGTTGCATCCTCCAGGAGCCCTTAATTCATTTGGACATTGTCCTATGATGTCAGCAAAGTAACTAATGCCACGAGCGCACCTGCCAGGGTCTAGCCGTTGACCACCTCCGGGCACAGACGCATCCCAAATAGTATAAGAACAGTTGTTTCGGATTTCAAATATGGTTGAGACGTCTGTGAATGTGAAGAGGAGAAGATATTCCCCTAAAAAAAGATGGTTAAAAAAAGATATTCCCCTAAAAAAAATTCCGACCCTGGCCCTAACCCTTCGGGGATCCTATGGGTCACAACTTTTTAGGGTCGGGTGGCTCGCGAGTCAGCTATAAGCAGACTCTGGCCCTGGATTTTTCGGGTCGGGTCGGGCCGAGCGGGTCCCCGACCCGTTGGACAAGTCTATCTCAAAGTGGTTGTTTATGTCTTTTAATTTTTTTTAAAATAAGTGATTAGTTAAAATTTCATGAATATTTTAAGCAAATTCTTACAAAATTGACCTTGTTTAAATAATTAATAATTATTCACTACATTATCTTTTTCTAGGTATTGATTAAGAATAAATTAATAAAAGTAATCCTAATTTTATAAAAATGAACATTTTCTTAAAGTGCAGCATAAAACTAAAAAATCACTTGTTATGAAAGAAAAAGTAATCAACACCAATGGAGTTAGACTGCAAAAGTCAAGTCTTTCGTCAAGTGGTGCCCAGGGCGGCCTGGATCGTGAGACAACTGAGGCCTTTGCCTTAGGCCCCACAATTGTGGGGGCCCACTTTTTATCATATCATAATCCGAAAAATAAATTGCTTCTTGTCTGAATTCTTCTTGTTGTGTCCCTAATCATAACTTGCCATAGTCTAACAAGAATCATAAGAAAAAGCAGTAGCAAATGAAAAACTATTTGAGGTTTTGATGAATTAATCTCTGATTTGGACAATGATTTTGATAAGAAAAATATCAGAATTAGCGAATGAAAGTACATAATACCTTCAAATACTGAAAATCTATTTTAGTTTAATTTATCATCACAAATCAGATAGTGCTTTGTTAAAAGAAATGGAGGAAGAGCCCATTAAATTGATCAAAGTAAATTGCATCTCGAAGAAATATTAATTTTAATTTTTTAAACTTCGCAGCTTTAAAAACTAGAAAAATCTTATATATATATATCTCTCTCTCTCTCTCTCTCTATATATATATATATAATATTCAAAGGCCCTTATTGAAATTTGGTTTTAAGCTATATAATGATTATTGAGCCTCCTCTAGTGGTGCCCATTGATATTATTAAAAGTCACTCGGAAAGGCTTATTTATTGAAATTTGACTTTAGACCACATAATGATTATTGAGCCGCCCCTAGTGGTGCCCATTGATATTACTAAAAGTGACTCGGAAAGTCTTATTAAATTGGTCCTTCACAAAAGTAAATGAATATAAAATACTTAATTAACTTTGTAAGTTCTTCAAGGAAATATTGTGGCGTTACCAAAGAATGTGGTGTGATTATTGAGATTTCTTTATCTTTTTTATTAACGTATATTATTAAATATATTTCATATATTTTATAATATTTAGTATTAGATAATTATGGTAGATATATGATTCTTATTGTATTAGGATTCTACATCATTATGCTATATATATTTGTCTTAATGAAAAAAAGGCTCGAGGAGATTAATCTGATCTTACGTGATATCGTGCCAAAACTTAAACCATTTTTTCATCCGCGATAGCTGTTGTTCTGTTTGTTCTCTTCCTTTCCCGAAAACTGAAGCAGAACTTTTTCAAAACTTTACTGTTTGCTTTTATCTATTCCCTTTATCAAGAACCAAAGCACAAGCACATCGGCTTGTTGCTTCATTACCTGGGAAGCACAAGCACAGTGCCTTGCCCGTTTCTTTTTTACCCAATCTGTCAGCAGCCTTCTTGTCTGTTTTTCTCCTTCACCGAGAAAATAAACAATTGTGGTCTTATCCACTGTTTCTCGAAACAACTATTTTCTCTTTTTAGAAAATTCCTTTCAATATCCACTATAATGCCTCATTCCACATCTCAGGCAGCCTACCAATCCGCCACAAGCCAGTTATTGGGCCGCAGTGATCCCGTAGTATTTCCTAGAGCCCAACAGTCCACTCCAGGCCTCTCCCAATCCAATTTGGGCCTGACTTTCATCACATTGACCTCTCGGCAGCCCGATAATGTGTGGTATATGGATACGGGCGCCACGTCTCACCTCACCAACAATTCTGATAATCTTCCTTAACTTCGAAGTTTAAATACTCCACAATCTATTATGGTTGGAAGCGGTCATTGCATTCCAATTCAAGAGTTTGGCCACATACTAACCCCACCACCGCATCCCTACTTCTCCCTAAATAACGCCCTTTTATGCCCAAAATATGATCAAGATCCTAATCTCTGTTAGAAAACTTGCCACGGATAATTCTGTATCAATCAACTTTGACCCGTTTGGATTTTCTGTAACGGACCTACGTACCGGGAAACTCCTTACGAGATGCAATAGTGAGGGAGACCTCTATCCTTTCTTATCCACGCCCGCTGCTAGTGTCACCCCTCCCACTTCTCTAACTGCCCAGGTCTCTCCTCCCACCGTTTTAGCAACAATCTCTCCACCAACCTGGCATAATAGACTTGGACACCCAAGGGCACCCGTTTTTAATTTTCTTCGAAATAATAATTTAATTTGTTGCAATAATGGGAAACTTGTCCAACAATGCTTTTCTTGTCCGTTAGGCAAACATGTTCGCCTTCCCTTTCAGACTTCCTTAAGTGTTATGTTTTCTCCCTTTGATATTATTCATGCAGATTTATGGACATCTCCCATTACTAGCTCTTTGAGTCATAAGTTTTATCTAGTTTTATTGTATAATTTTTCTCACTTTATTTGGGTTTACCCACTTAAATTTAAGTCTGAGGTCTTTGTTAAGTTTCTTGAATTTCTTGTCTATATCAAAACACAATTTGAAAAAGCCATAAAATTGTTTCAATGTGATAATGGATGTGAATTTAATAATTTCGCCTTTCAAAACTTTTGCACTGATAATGACATGGTTTTTCATTTTTTCTGTCCACACACCTCTCCCCAAAATGGCAAAGCTGAACGAATTATCTGTACCATAAATAACATGGTTCGTACTATTCTCTTTCATGCCTATCTTCCACCCTCTTTTTGGGTCTATGCTGTCAACATAGCCGAATATATTATTAATATTTTGCCTACCCACACCCTACTAAATCGGACACCTACCGAAATACTATTTCATTGAATCCTCTCGTATGATTATCTATGAATTTTCTATTGCCTCTGCTATCCAAATCTAGCCTCCACATCCCCTCATAAACTGGCACCTCGCACCACCACATGTGTCTTCTTAGGTTTTCCACCAAATCATAGGGGATATTTGTGCTATGACTTGTTTTCCTGTAAAATCATTATATCTCGTCATGTCACATTTAATGAAGCAATCTTTCCGTTTGCAAATATCCAAAAAATTTGAAACACGAATTATACGTTTCTAGACGATTCTGCAGTCTCCCTCATCTACAACGCATTACTCCACCGTGACACTTTGTTCTGTCACGGCCGGAACCCACTATTCCGACACTGTCGGCTTCTGCAGCAGCCACTCCTGCCCCGTCGAGTCTTCCATCACCGGCATCCTTCCAATCCACCGCTGCCTCCTAAATTCCGAAAGCCACCAACACATCACCCCTCTTCCACCCAGACCACCTCCACACTACTACTGTTCCGGCAGCAACAACCCCTCCATTCAACGACCTATCAGCCACTCCGTCATCGTCGATTGCCCACCCCTACTCCGGTAATCGGCTCGGAGCCTCTCCCATAGACGACAATCGATCGACCGCCTCTCTATCTCACCCCGATTTCACCAATATCGATATTGGCAGTCCGACAGGTCAAACCATGTCACCGCCGGTTGCCCCCACCATCATCGGAAATTAACTCTCTATTTCTCTGTCACAACCAGTCGACACATCTCCCCCTTCTCCGGCAACCATAACCACAAACCACTGTGTCGTTGTCACAAATAACTGACATTTTGGTAATGCTATCCTTCCCAAAAATAGTCCCAGCCCGTCTCTGTAACTAGAACCCCACCAACCCGTCCACCCCACTGGACTTGACACCGACCCATCTCTGCAACCAGAACCCATCACCACTAGTAGACCTGACACCTACTAGACTCAAATCGTTGCCCCCACCTAACATAGACCCGATACCAAGCCCCGTCACCCAACCCCAACCGAGATCCCGCAACCACAACTGCCACCAGTACCCTGCTGCCACTTCCTTACCAAAACAGACAACCCACTCCTGCCCCCCCCCCCCACACTGTATGAAAACCAGTGCCCAACACAGGATTTTCAAACTCAAATCCCAGTTCAACCTATCCACACAGACCATATCCCCAATTCCCAAAAATCCAAAACTAGCCAAACTAGACCCTAATTGGAATGCGGTCATATATGAGGAATTTAATACTTTAACGAAATAGCACACTTGGGATTTGGTTCCTATACCGGAGGGGGTGAATGTGATCCGATGTATGTGGCTTTTTCATCACAAATACTGAGACAATGGTGATCTAGAGATATATAAGATGAGACTAATGGCTAATGACACTAATTAGTAGGAGGGTATTGATTGTGGTGAGACATTCAGTCCGGTTGTTAAACCGCTACCATTCGCACAGTTCTGAGTATTGCTATGGGTAAGCATTGACCGATCCATTAACTTGATGTGAAGAATGCGTTTCTACATGAGGATTTGAAAGAAATTATTTACATGCATTAGCCGCCTGGTTTTGTCCATACAGCAGCCCCTCAGTATGTATGTCATCTCCGTAAGTCACTTTATGATTTGAAACAAGCCCCTAGAGCGTAGTATGATCGCTTTGCACAATACATTATGTGGATTGGGTTTATGTGCATCAAGTGTGATAATTCTCTATTTATTCTTTATATAGATAGTAGCACTGCTTATTTGTTGTTATATGTGGATGACATTGTGCTTACTGCCTCCTCTGATTTGTTGGAAAATGAGATCATTGCATTGCTTAAAACCGAATTTGATATGACTGACTTAGAGAAGTTGAGTTATTTTTTGGGGATATCAGTGACTAGATCTGCAGATTCTATGTTTTTATGTCAGCACAAGTATGGAGTGGAGATATTTTACAGGTTAAAATGGCGAACTACAATATAATGTCCACTCCGGTTGACTCTAAATCAAAGCTTAGTGTTATTAATGGTAATCCAGTGACCAACCCAGCCATTTACAGGAGTCTTGTAGGTGCACTACAATATCTTACTTTCACCCAGCCTGATATTGCTTATGATATTCAGCAGGTGTGCTTATTCATGCATGCCCCAGGGAGCCTCATTTTACTGCTCTAAAGCATATCATTCGATAGTTAAGGGCACACTTGATTATGGATTGCATTTATACCCCTCAGCACCGACCAGGTTGTTATCATATACGGATGTTGATTGAGAAGGTTGTCTGGACACACGACGCTCCACCTCCGGCTACTGTGTGTTCTTGGGGGATAATCTCATTTCTTAGTCTGCCAAGAGGCAAGCCACATTATCCCGTTCGAGTGCAGAAGCAGAGTATAGAGGCGTTGCGAATGTTGTTGCTGAGATCTGTTGGCTCTGAAACCTTCTTTTGGAGCTTCATTGTCCCTTGCGTAAGGCATCTTTGGTGTACTGTGATAACATATCCGCCTTATATTTATCTCACAATCTGGTTCAGCATCAACGAACCAAACACATTGAGATGTATATACATTTTGTTCGTGAGAAGGTTGCTATCGGTCTTGTTAAGGTGTTGCACGTGCCTTCTTCATATCAGTATGCAGATATATTCACGAAAGGTCTTCCTACACAGTTATTCCTCGACTTCAGATCCAGTCTTAGCGTCCGACCTCCTCCCGCTCCTACTGAGGGGGTGTATTAACGTATATTATTAAATATACTCCATATATTTTGTAATATTTAGTGTTGTGTAATTATGGTAGATATATGATCCTTATTGTATTATCTACATTGTACACACTATATATATTTGTATTAATGAGAAATACTCCCCAAGAGAGATTAATACAATCTTACATTTTTAATTAAAGGCTTTGGATTCATGTCTTAAAGTTGAGAAGTTTTCGCTAAGAAGTGTTTTACCCTTTTAAGGCCTTCAATAAGTAGGTCTTTTTTCGGGGAGTTCTGGAGAAATGTGTAGGAGGGTAGATGCTTACTTCCACGTAGTGTTTACACTAAATAAATAATTGCAAGATATGCGTCTTCTATATACACGTTTATTGTTTAATCATTATTAAGTATGTATTTTTCGTTTAATTTTTAATTGTTAAGGTTGATTTTATTGATTTGGTATAAACACATGTATAAGTAATTTTTTACCGTTTTGGTGGGAGTAAATGATTTTACTCTGCTATCTTCTTTTCGAGAGAACTGGTCCCTTTGGATATAGTTGTAGAAGGTTATATTGCGCAATACTTATTTAGCAAAAAAGATTTAATTTGCTTGTAGAAGTAGCTGCATTTTGTAGTGTGAATTATGTATATTGTTTTCATCGATAAAGTTTTTTGTGCTTCTTTATGTGAATATACATTTGGATATTTTGTGTAAAATTAATTATATGATTTATAAAGCTTGTCGTATTTTTACGTTGAATCTGTAACTATAAGCCTAGGGCAATGCTTTTATTCATTAATTTTAACACTTTGTGTTGTCTTCTTATGTTTAGTCCTCTATCGGGCCACAATTTAATATTTTGAATTATTTTGATTAGGTGATTTTTTTATATTAGATTTAAAGCTTGAATAGTGGGACGGAGAGATGGTCAACTGCACAAAAGTTTATCTTTCTGGAAGTAATGTTACTATATTTATCAAATTCGAAATTTCTTATAGTGAGTATCTCTTGATTGTTTCGTGTGGTTTTAGTTGAGAATTGCATTGATCTTTTTTTTTTTTATAATCCAGGTTTCCAGGCTTGTGTCTGACTACTTCACTGGTATTATCCAGACGTCCTGGAGATGATGGGACCGGTCCTTCAGCACCCCACCACCAGGTAAATCGCGGGATGTGCACACATGGTCAGTGTCTGCTTGCGTCCAACGGATCAATGCTACAAGGTTAACCCCTCCACAAGCCCCATCCACAAGGCTTGGCGGAGACCGAACCCACACTGCAACATGCCCGCGCGGCTTTTAGCGCCCAGGCTTTACCACATGTATGTGCCCCAGAGGACGATATCAAGGGGGAGAATCGAACTTGCGACCCTAAGGCCGCAAAGTTGACTCCTTGCCAGCAAGCTGACCCCTCTAGATTGCATTGATCTTTTCTTGAAGAGTAAATGTGGCATTTATCAAGTTCCAGAAGGTTATAGCAGAAGCATTACTAGATATACTCATCATGCAATGGTATTGGGCATTATCAGTAATAGAATATTTAATTGTATATTTTAGGTAAAATTGTATTACTATTGTAATTAGATTGATCAATTATCTAATTTAAATATTTTTGTACTACTATATATATTGTACATTATTGATGAATACAATCAAGGAACATATTCTTTTATGGTATCAGTAGCCTAAAAATACCTCCACCGCCGCCGACCATAGCTCTCGGCCGCCACCCCCACGGAACCCTAGCGTTTTTTTCTAGTCATTCTCTCTCCCTCCTCCTCCTAAGTTTCATCTTCCATGGCTGACAAAACTAAATTTCATCCTGCACTTGCAGTAAACAATATCAAAAACTTCATCCCTATCACCCTTAAGATGGAAAAGGGTCAATACTCCTCGTGGGCGGAGCTTTTTAAGATCCATTTTTGTGTTTATGAAGTTATTGACCATATCATCCCTCCTACACCGAAGTCCACAGACCTACCCTCGACTTCGACTTCTGATGATGCACTCTGGTCTCGTTTGGACACAACCGTTCTTCAGTGGATATACGACACAATCTCTAATGATATGTTGCACACCATCATTGAGACCGATGCCATTGCTCCCACGTTTGGAAAGTATTTTTCATGACAACAAAACTCAACGAGCGTTATACTTTGAAAATCAGTTCAAAGACGTTCATCAAGACGATTTCCCAAACGTGTCTGCATATTGTTAAGAACTCAAGATGCTTACCGACCAACTCTCCAACGTCGGCGCACCAGTCACTAATCAACGATTGATCATGCAACTTATTGCAGGCTTGAACGAATCTTATGACGGCGTTGCCACCATACTTTAGCAATGCACCTCATTGCCTCCATTTTATGAGGTCCATTCAAAGCTTATTTTTTAGGAAACCCAAAAAAACAAGCGCAACACCACTCAGGCCAGCATTGCCGACGCTGCCCTCACCACCACTGTCGGGCCCTACACTGACGGTAGGGCCTCCAACTCCGATAACCTGAATCACCGGCCCGAGGACCCTCAGCAACCCGTAACAACTGCAGGAGTAACCAGTCCGGCAATGGCCGCAGTGGACGGAATTCCGGCAACAATGGCGGCGGGAAGGGGCAGTCCCTGCCGGTAGGAAATAGCCAGCAACGATTGCGGAAGCAGTCTCTGCCGTGGGCTACCTACCCGCCGT
The DNA here is from genome assembly GCA_029783415.1 of Anisodus acutangulus. Lineage (NCBI taxonomy): Eukaryota > Viridiplantae > Streptophyta > Magnoliopsida > Solanales > Solanaceae > Anisodus > Anisodus acutangulus. The sequence continues at coordinate 37,863,021 of CM056504.1, forward strand.
GGGCCGCATGGGACCTACCGTCATGGGCTTCTCCTCCTAGCCCGTATCCAACATCCTCGTGGACTCCATCTTAGAACCGACAGACCCACCATGGCATACTAGACTCACTTCCCCAACAGGCCTGCACATCACAACCCCCCGCCCTTAACTTATGGACTGATTGACATTGAGGCAGCTATGAACACAATGTCACTCAAAGCTCCAGACGAAAATTGATATATGGACATAGGCGCCACATCTCACATGACGGCATTGCAAGGTACTCTCTCGTCTTATTTCAATTTGAGTAATTTAAATCGTAATATTATTGTTAGTAGTGGACAAGGCATTCCCATTCGCGGGTTTTTTTCATTCTTCCTTATCCCCACCACATCCACCACTAATATTAAAAAATGTCCTTCATGTCTTTAAATCCATTAAGAATCTAATCTCTGTGCGATGTTTCACAACTGATAATAATGTTTCCCTTCACTTTGATCCTTTTGGTTTTTCTGTGGGGGATTTTACGACAGGGAGATGAATAATGAGATGTGACAGTACTGGAGATCTCTGCCATATTTCAAACGCCGTCAATAATCCAGCCTCAGTTCCATCAACATTTGCTGCTCTTTCGGATTCCTTATGGCACTCTATATTAGGGCATCCGATAGATTCTGTTTTACGGTCCCTTAGGAAAAATAATTTTATTAATTACAATCGTATTTCTAGGACTCCTATATGTGAATCATGCGCTTTTGGAAAACATGTTAAATTATCATTTTCTACATCCATAAATTGTACTTTACTACATTTCAATATCATACATAGTGATTTGTGGATGTCCCCTATTTTAAGTACGGCTGACAATCGATATTATGTGTTATTTTAAACGAGTATTCCAACTTTCTATGTACTTTTCCAATTGGCAATAAATATCAGGTCTACCCTATTTTTTCCTCAGTTAGTGCTCTCGTAAAAACACAATTTGAAAAGAACATTAAATATTTTCAATGGCAGAGAATTCAATAATAATCAATTCAAACAGTTTTGCTCCAATATCAGTCTTACCTTTCGTTTTTCCTGCCCTTACACCTCTTTCCAAAATGGTAAGGCTGAACGGAAAATCCGAACCATAAACAACCTAATTCGTGCTCTACTTTCTCATGCCTCAATTCCCCCTCAATTCTGGCATTACGCACTCTCCATGGCCACCTATCTCCTAAACATAATCTCAAACAAGTCTTTAGCTCAACGGTCACCCGCTCAAGTTCTATTTCGTAGGAATCCCTCTTACCAACACTTGCATATTTTTGAATTTCTCTGTTATCCTCTCTATCCGACCATTCATAAACTCCAACCCCGATCATCCCCACGTGTGTTTCTGGATTACTCCGCCAATTATCGTGGTTACTCGTGCTATGACTTGTCAAGCTGTAAAATTATTATTTCACGTCATGTCTTATTTGATGAATCTTAATTCCCTTTGCCTCCATAAACTCACCACCTCAGCATTCCTATGAATTCATAGATGATGGCATGAACCCTCTTCTAATTCATCATTTACATAGTCTGCCATCCCAGACCCCGATACCCACCCCCACCTCGAACAGTCCGGGACACACTGCCCATCCGGTTCTGCTGACGGTGTCCCGAAATAACCCACCCCAGGGTGATTCCGCAGCCACCTCTCAGCAAATCGAGCATCGGCCAGTCGGTCCCGCCACCCCTGCCTTTCCCCTATTCCCGACAGTCCCGCGGTACACACCCCTCCCATCCCGCATCTCGAGACATGCTCTCGAACCATGGAAACCCGTGTTATGCACATCATTCATAAACCTAAATGGTTGTTTAACATATCAGTTTTAGTTGTCCCTTCTCTTGTCCCTCGAAATCTGAAGGATGCCTTGTCCGACCCTAATTGGAAAGCCACAATAATTGATGAATATAATGCACTTATTGATAATAAGATGTGGGATCTAGTACCCTGTCCACATGATGCTAACATTATTCATTCTATATGGATTTTTAGACATAAAAAGAAATCTTATGGTTCTTTTGAGAGGTACAAGGCTCATCTTGTAGGTGATGACAGGTCTCAACAGGTGGGAGTGGACTGTGATAAAATGTTAAGCCCGGTCGTAAAACCCGCAACTATTCAGACCGTCCTCAGCATTGTTCTATCTAAGTCTTGGCCCATTCATCAGCTTGAAATAGTTTTCTCGAGCATGGTACCAGTGGTTCGCCAATTATGTCTCCTCTATCAATTTTTTACACAGCAGATCCAATCATTCTATGTTCATCTACAATAAGGGTACAAACATGGCTTACATATTATTATATATTGATGACATCATCATCACCACATCATCTGATGCTCTCTGCCGGTCCATTATTTCTCTCTTTTCCTCTGAGTTTGCTATGAAGGATCTGGGCCCTCTAAGTTAGTTTTTGGGCATCTTTGTCACTTGATATTATGGCAGCCTATTTCTGTGTCAGAAGAAGTACGCCGAAGAGATCTTTGACCGTGCATGCATGACATCTTGCAAACCATCCCACACGCTAGTAGACACCAATTCCAAACTTAGAGCTGATTCCACCCCCCATATTCAGACCCGACTCACTATCATAGCCTGGTTGGGGCCCTACAGTACCTCACATTCACGAGACCTGACATATCATATGTCGGGCAACAAATCTGCCTACACATGCACAATCTGACGGAAGCACACATGCATGCCATCAAACATATTTTACGATACGTCCAAGGTAAACTTCACTTTGGATTATATCTATACAGGTCCTCGCTCACTGGTCTCACTGCTTATTGTGATATTGACTGGGTGGATGTCTTGATACCCGACGCTCTACGTTTGGTTTCTGTATTTTCCTCGGAGATGACCTATTGTCTTGGTCTTCCAAAAGGCAACATATATTATCCCGATCCAGTGCTGAAGCAGAGTACAGAAGTGTTGTCAACATCGTCTCTAAGTTTTATTGGATCTGCAACCTTCTACTTGAGCTTCACTGTCTGATTCAAAAGGCAACACTGGTCTACTGCAATAATATTAGTGCGATATATCTTTCCGGTAATCCCATCCAACATTAACGCACTAAACACATTGAGATGGACATTCATTTCATTCGCGAAAAAGTGGCTCGTGGTCAAGTTCGTGTCCTTCATGTTCCTTCCAGATATCATATTCCCGACATCTTTATCAAAGGACTTCTGCGCATACTATTTGATAATTTTTTAGTCAGTCTTAGTGTTCGTGAACCTCCCGCTTTGACTACGGGGGGTGTAATAGAATATTTCCCAAATATTCTTTCATTAATTGTATATCTCTTATTTTAGGTAGAATTGTATTCCTATTGTAATTAGGTCTCCTATTTTATGTAGAATTATATTTCCTATTGTAATTAATTTGATTAGTTACATAGTTTAAATATTCTTGTACTGCTATATATATTGTACATCATTGATGAATACAATCAAGGAACATATTCCTTTAATCAGCATATTCTGTAGGCCACGCATGTGAACTTGTAGTCGCTGTGGAGTTAAACATGAAATCCCAAATATTTCAAAGTCCGTTGGCTTGTCAGCTTATCCTATGGGGATATTGATGACCAATCGGATAGTTTATTTTGGGACGGAGATGTCTAACTATGGTATGACAAGTTCGTAATGAGTTTGAAGCAAATCCTGAATGGCTTTCCCAGGTTGTCCTTCAATTTTCGGCCTAGGTGAACCTAGGGGTGGCCAGTGGGACGGGAAGAGGTCCCGTCCCATCCCACATCTTGTCGGCAGAGGGGACGGGATTTGGGGGGACGAGACGGGTCGAGTCGAGTAGGGGGGATTCAGGAGGACTTTTATTTTTTTTAGACACTTAATTTTAAAATAATATATATATATTTAAATACTTAAATAATTGAACAAGATAGTGAGAAAAAAAATCTCAAGACTGTTTTTTTGCCTCTTATATTATTTAATAGAAATATAATTTTTTTTGTAATACAATTTCAAAATTGCAACTTTGTTTCGTAGTTCAAAAGTTGCAAATCACACAGTAAAATTATCATTAAAAAAATTATATATTCAACCATACTTTTTCTAATTTCCTCAACAATCTCTTGAGGATCTTCTGTTGGAATTGAAAGTTGTTGGTCAAATTGTTCGACATCGCTTCCTACTCCCTTCGATACGATTTAATTGTAGTTGTAGTCGTCTTCTTCGTTGATCTCTGGTGGACCGCACCTTCTACGTTCCGCTCTAATCCAATCTCGAATAAAACTGCAATCTCCAAGCTGTCTCCCGCCAATGAGTGTCTGTGTTCTCCTATTTGAAACCTTCCAGCAGAAAAAGCCCTTTCAGAAGCTGTTGATGACGCTTGAATATTCAACACATCTTGCGCCATCTTTGATAGTGTCGAAAATGTCTTCTCATTCTCCCTCCAGTATTTCAGCAATCTTCACGTCCATCTTCATTGATAATTGATTTGTACGGTACAACATCCTGCAAAACATAAACATCAAGCTCGCTAATTTGTGAAGAACTTGAACCACTATACATTCTATTTCCAAGGCTTTGAATACTTGAGGCAGAAACCACATGTTTTTTATAAGGTTGCAGTGAAGTAGAAGAAGATGGTACAGAAGCCGGTTGATTATTTGCACTTTGCTCTTGGTAATACATATATATATTTTTGCATTCAGTGTGTATGCTAGACATAACTTCTTCTTGAGTTGGTTCTTCAGTTGAGTCTGTTGGACTTGGAGTTGGAAGTATTTCTAAGCTTTCATAAATCGTTTCAACAAGTACTTTACAATCGTCTACTTTAATAATAGGATTTAATACAACACAAATAAAATAAATAGTGGAAATATTTTTTTAATTTAAAAAATATTTTTTAATAGCTGAAGCGTAAGTTAATTTTTGCATATATTCATTAAGTAACAAAAATATTATATCTTTCCTCAACAATATTCTTCGTATCTTTCCCCCAATTATCTGATCGTCATGTACATCTTCATTCTTCCTTACTGCAGGAAAAAATGGACACCTCCTTTTGGAGCATCAAATATTATTTTAGTACTACAATTATTAAACTTCAATACGTTTTATATAAATACTTATTTGTTCATCAATAGACAAATTACCAAACTTCAATATTTGAAATAACACTAGAACATTAAATTAATAACTTTAAAAATTAATTTAAGTAAATACTCTCTCCGTCTAAAAAAGATTGTTTTACTTTTTTATTAATTTATCTCAACAAAATAAATATATTTTATATTTAAAAGTAATTTAACTTTATGAGATGATTTATAGTCACACAAATATCTAAAATTTATTTTGAACCACACATTTCAAGTAATTTTTTTATTTTTTAAACTGTGTGTCAAGTTAAGCTAAAATAATTTTTTTTTGAGACGGAGGAAGTAATAATTATTTTCACTCACAAAATCCTCTTTTTTCCACCAACTTTTTTTTCAAGTGTACGTCCAAAACATCACACGTCTTAATCTTATACTCCGCAAAGTAACGAAAATAGGAAATTTCCACTTATATTATCCAAATATTATCTAATTGTCCCATTTTATAACAAACCATATCCCAATTATTGATCCTTTCAATATTTGCATCAGTGTTTAATTAAAGGCACTTCTTCTTCTACTACAAATCCATCATTCATCAAATATTGACAATACTCACAATTATTCATCAACAATAAAAAATGTTTTTACCAAGTTCATCAAACACACCTTTACTAAGATCCAACTCACCACATCGGTACAGTCTACGAGAAGCGGTTCGGGTTTTCCAAAGAGCAAGTAATCGAACCGGATTAATGATGCGTGAACCATCTGGGGTACAAGTCGATAATGACCAGCAAAGTAATTGGGCCTATTCAAAGCCCGTTGTGATTATTGATGTTTTATGGAACTTTATGTATATTATTGCTGCGATCTTGGTTTTAGTTTTGAGTAAAAAAGAAGACCCGGAAATGCCTTTACGGGTTTGGATTATTGGGTACTGTTTGTTTTGTGTGTTTCATGTTGTTAATGTTTTATTGGAGTATAAGAGAAGAGGATATGGGCAAGAGGCTTTCGGGTCGGGTTCTAGTGGATCTAGTGGGTATGTTACTTTGGCTGAATTAACCCCTGAAAGAACAAGGTATATTCTTAAATAATTTTGAATTTCCACTTGATTTTTTTAATTTTCTTTGTACTATGTGGAATAACTTTCGTCCTAATTTATATGAATATGTTTGATTGAACGCTGAACTTAAGAAAAAAGAAGCTGAAATAAGCCATAAAAATTTAAGTGGCTAATGGCTGTAAGTTATAAATCTCATTAAGGGTAAAATGAGAAATTTGAAGTTATTGTTACTAAATATAAAAAAAATGTCATTATTTTTGAAATTGATTAAAAAAGAACGTGTGTCGTATAAATTGGTACGGAAGGAAGAATTAGTTTGGTTGAACTATGTGGAATATGTCCACTGAATTTAAGTCTTTTTACGCTTCGATAAGTTAAAATTAGAAAAATATTATTAAGCTTTGAATTGAGGAAACAATGGTGAAAGCTTTAGCTTTACCAACATTAATGTCGGTGCAATGAACAATCTACACCAAGAATGGAATTTGAGAAAGTGGAATGGAGAAAATGAGAACTCTCAGCTTTCTCATGTATAGCAATGCTTATTATATGCAAGTACAAAAGAGTGGCAAGCTGTCAACAGCTAAGCTAACCGACTCTAACAAACTCTAGCTAGCTAACTGTAAATAATGAAGTACAAATACATTATATCTCAATACCCCCCTCAAGTTAGAGGCGAGGTTCTCACAATCAACTTGCTCATCACAACAGAATGTTTGACACCAGTGAGAGCTTTAGTAAGAACATCAGCCAATTGATCAGCAATAGCATCACTATGTAATGAAATGAGACCTTTCTGTAGCTTGTCCCTCACAAAATGGCAATTGACCTCAATGTGTTTTGTTCTTTCACACAAAAGGTAGTGTTTTTAGCTATATGCAAAGCTGACTGGCTATCACGATATACTGCAATAGGTGATGGATAAGAGAGAGTCAGCTATGTTCAACCAAACCAATTCCCTTACCACTTTCCTCAAAGATCCTTACTCCGCTTCTGCTTGAGGATAGTGATACAGTTTTCTGTTTCTTAGATTTCCATCTCACAGGACAATCTCCAAGTAGAACCAAGTATCCACTGACAAACCTTCTTGAATTTGGGCATACAACTCAGTCTGAATCACAGTAAGCCTTTACTATGCAATTTGAATTTCTTGACACAAAAATCCCCATGGTTGGATCATTCTTCAAATACCTAAGTAAATGAAAAGCTGCTTGCAAGTGTGGCTCTTTGGGGTCTTGCATGAATTAGCATAAATGTTGAACACTAAAGGCTATGTCCATTCTTGTGTTTGTGAGAAAGTTCAGTTTGCCTATCAATTTTCTGTAGAAGGTAGGATCTGGTAGTGGTGTTCCCTCCTTAGCTTTCATTTAACATCGGGATCAAGGGGGGCATGACATATTGCTGAAGTTAAAACAGTCATATTCCTTCAGCAAGTCTAGGAAAATTTTCTCTGAGAAATGATGACTCCCTCATCTGTATGCAGTACTTCCATGCCCAAAAAATAGCTCAGTCTTCCAAGGTCCTTGATCTTGAACTTGTCATGTAAATAGTGTTTTAAATTTGTGATCTCCTGGTCATCAGTTCCTGTGAGTATCACATCATCCACATATACAACCACAAACACTACTAAGGACTCAATTTTCCTGTAGAATAGGGAATAGTCATGCAGTGAGTGTTTTTGATATCCCCTAGATGCCAAAGCTTCTGTCAATTTAGCATACCACCGTCAACTGGCTTGTTTCAGATCATATAGTGACTTGTTTAGCGTAGACACCATCCTTGGTTTTGTCACATCAGTCCTTAGGGCAATGTCAATGTCAATGTCAATGTCGTATACACTTCTTCATGAAGATCACCATGAAGAAATGCATTGTTGACATCAAGTTGAGACATTTTTCACTGCAGAAGCTATTAAACTCCTCACAGTAGTCATTTTCACCACATGTGAGTATGTCTCAGTGTAGTCTATTCTTGCATGCTGAGTATACCCCTTCACAACTAGCCTTGCCTTGAATCTCGTGTTTGACCTTATATCCTCATTTACACCCAATAACTTGCTTGTCTAGTGGTAGTGGTACAAGATCCCATGTATTGTTAGCATAAAGTGCTTCAAATTCTTGAGTCATAGCAGTTTGCCAAGCAGGACTGAGTGCTGCCTTCTCATATAATGATGGTTCACTGTCATGGAAAACATTTCTAACTAGTAGCTGACTGTCAGAAGTTAGTTCATCAGAAGTAATATGGTGGTTATTGAAAATAGTGCACTAAGGGAAAAAGGAGATGTGTTTTGGGGTAGGGATCTCGTAGCTCAGTTGGTTGACTACCTGAACTTTCACATTGTTGGTGAGGGTTTGAATTCCCACGTTGTAATCCCCTCCCCCATTTCCTTTACCCCTATATAACAATTTTTTTTTAAAAAAAGATGTGTTTTGGGTGCTGGTATGTGTACTATTAGGCTTTAAGGTGGGAATAGAATATATAGTCTTTGAGATGTCCAGAAGTCTTATTTGGTCTGTGAGATGTTCTCTGTACAAATGCAGGTTGGGTTGGCCTTTCCCTATGTAGGTTGGTGATGGCAGGTAAGTCTGGAAGGCCATGATGTAAGGGTGGAGGAGATGCATGATGTTGATCATGAGGTGAATGTGGAGGTGATGAATGATGGTCATTAGGTATTAACAATTGGATGAGTCATTGTCATGTTGCAAAGTGTTACTAGTAGCATTCAGTTCTCTAGGATTCTCCAAAATTAGTGCATTTTTAGAGGATCCGACACGGGCGCGGCAATTATTTTGGAGAGTCCGAGCAACATAGGGTACACATACATTATATCTCAATAAATATGTTATAGTCGGGGGGGGGGGTATTTATGTATGAATTTCCCTTGGCTTAGGTTCAAGAGCACCCGGTGAGCCAAGCCTGATATTTAATTAGAGAAGGGAAGAGGGGAGGCCCATTATCCACCGAGTTTCAAAGCTGGAAACAACGGATTTTTTATGAATAGGAAACTAATTCTGTTGCATTTGGAAACTAATCTGAAGTTCTTTACAATGCAGTGTTGCTTGTTTTTGTTTCTTCTGTCCTTTTTTATCCCCTCATAGTTGGTCGAATTATTTATGTTTTTAAGTCGAGACACTGCAATGATTTTAATTATGCAATGCTGGTTTGTAATATTTTTGTTTTCGGAAAAAAATGTTACAGTAACGTCACAAAGTATATGGATTCTGCAAATACAATGTTATCATTCTTCTGGTGGATCATTGGATTTTATTGGGTATGTACTGGTGAGCAGCGAATGGTGGACGAATCTCCCCAATTATACTGGTATGCATGGAAGACTTTCTTTCTCTAAGCAAAATGTATGAGTATTTTCAGTTTATTTCTCAAATTAAAGCTGTCGTCTTTAATACCTTTAACTGAATGCAGGCTTTGCATTGTTTTCTTGGCTTTTGATGTATTCTTTGTGGTCTTCTTACTTGTGATGGCTTGTGCTATTGGTCTTGGACTTTGCTGTTGCCTTCCATGTATTCTTGCTGTTCTATATGCTGTAGCTGATAAGGTAATGCTCTCGTGATTTTTCTAGTTTCTTTATCTTTATCTGTTTATCCTTTTCTTATTCAGTCTTTCAATTGATTGTGTTTTATGATGCCCTTAATGCATTTAAGAGCTAGAGGGATGAAGCAGAAGAAATAGTCTGGCAATAAAGTATGGTTTGCGTGAGTAACCTATGTAAATAGACTGGGTTAATGTCGTGAAATGTAGATTTGACTTGTTCCTGCTAATGATATTCTTGAGATGAGGCTCTGTTAAGGTGAATTGGGCTGTTCAGATTTTTAGTTCAGCGGATTACTCTGTTTGAACATTCAAGCTGCCTTGGTGGACTGGAAACTTAGAATTTAATATTTCCTTTAGGAGCATAAAGGAAGTGGTCGATATACTTTCATTTCTCTGAAGATATATGTTTTCCTTTCTGTGAAAGAAGATGCTTGGGATGCTCTTTTGAGAAGAATATGGAATGAAAATTTGTTAGCCAAGATAATTGGTGATTCAGCAAGTGGTGGTCGTCATTCTTGGTCTCAATAATAGCAGACTGGTAGTATGTCAGTTAATTAGGTTGATGTAGAATTGCGGAACAAAGATCGTTCTACTTCTATTCCAAGAACATGATTTGGCTATATGTACCCCATTTGTCCCAAACGTTCTGCAAATTTCAGCAGCTCATTCAGTAGAAGATATTCTCTCTGTTCGTAAATACACACGTTAATCGCAAGCATATATGAAAATCGTGGAACAAGGAAATCCCCTTTTTGCATACTATAACTTTAGTAATGTTTGTGCGACATGTTTACCGCACCATTTTTTAATGATTCTTTCAATATTTTCTACAGAAAGGAGCAGAGAAAGAAGATATTGAACAACTGTCAAAGTACACGTTCCGACGCAATGGTTGTATTGAGAATTGTACTGGTGAGATTGAAGGAACATTTGCTGGATTCATGACCCTGTGTGGGAGAGATACACCAAAAGACGAGCGCTCACTTTCCAAAGATGATGCTGTATGTAGCCTTGCTTTTCTTTCTTTTTACCTTGTTTTACTCTAGTTCTGGAAAAATGTGCCTTATAGTATGTCCATATATTGTGATTAGGAATGTTCCATATGCCTGTCTACTTATGATGATGGAGATGAGCTTCGAGAACTTTCCTGTGGTCACTTTTTTCACTGTACTTGTATCGACAAATGGCTATATATGAGTGCAACCTGTCCCCTTTGCAAGCGCAGCATTATCGGGGCTCGCGGTTGCTGTGAAGAAGTTTAAGAAGAGGGTCGTTGACGAGATGCAGGTCGTCGTCGTGAGTTTTTACGTGTGTTATGTGAACAGAGTCGTAGCTTATTTGTCCTACCTATTTTTGTTTGTTCGTATTTTTGTCTGTACAGATAACTTTTTCTAGCATATCTATATATATATGCAACTGCAGATAAATACAACATACTTCTCTAGGCTTCATATTTATATTTATTCTTTTGTTCTTTTTGTAAGCTGAAAATAGTTTGTTCTATACGGTGATGTGTGCATTTGTTTGCAAGGATTTCTAGTTGTTATTCGTCCCATGTAGCAAGAAGAGCCAGATATTATATTTAATAAAGTGGCTGCTTTTAATAATGAAGTACACATTTACTAGCCCTTATTCTCAGTCACTCGTGAGAGCAGTAAATATGCAGAAATAGCAATAAGAAAGTGCTAATAGCATTAAAAGATATGAAATTTAGAAGTCTTACACTAAGTAAAGACCATCTTTAACAGCTTTAAAATTTGAGATACTGTTATGTTTCTATGAAGGGCAAGGATGGACATAGCAAAGTTAAATACTTTCACCAAAATTCAGGCACTTCAGCACAAGATTTTCCATCAATAGGACCTAAATTTGACTCTATATCACGGCAACATCTATATGTCTTTTCTGAATCACATTCATTTAAGTAGATAGTGCACAGGTCTACTCTGAGGCCTGAAGTTATTAGTACCATGTAACAGATACTAATAACGAGTAATCCTTTTGAAAAAGATCCTAATTAATAATGAGTAATGAAGCATTATAATATACATATATATGAATATGAACGAGATATTAGATCCAACTTATGGCATGTGTCATGTTATTAACATTAAATTTCTTGAGCTATTTAGTGGTGACACTTCAATGAGCTGCTAGAAAACTAATGGTTAGTTTAGTACCACTAGCTATGCATTTATTTTCTATATTTTAGTGTAGAAATGTGTTCAATAAGCAAGATCATGTATGCAATTACAGTCATGTATCTACTTGTCCGCAGATCAAGTTTCTTTCAATAGTTCTCAATCATTTCGTGGCACCGGACGTGGCTGAACCATCTACGATGGGGAGCTAATGCACATGGAAGAAGCTTAGATAAAAGAATACGTTCTTTCAATCAGAAAATTGCAACTTAAGATTTTCTTGGACGAACTTATTTCCTCCTGATGACCAAGAAATAACCGTAAGTCTTTCACTTTTTGTCTGTGATGACCATCTCTAGATATTTTAAACAATAATAGAGCAATTGGAAATGTCACACATGGTCACCTAATTATCATTATTTTTCATAAAAATCACGTAACTATCTTTTCTAACACAAAACTCTGAGTATACTAACACAAAAGTTACGAAATTGAAAAATACTAATTTTCCGGTGGATAACTCATCTTTTACTCTCTTTTTTTTTAAATCTAATAAATAAAAATTTAAAAAGCTCCAACCCGAAAACCCATATGATATTAGTAAATAATTCTTCATATACTTCCCATTTCCTACAATTTTAACATGTTTGGTTTGAAACAATACTAGGTAATTCATTTAGCTATCTAAGTCAATTAAAATTAGTATTCTTGATTTTATACCATGACCCAATTACATAGGGCATGGACATCATCTTGATCGAGAATGATTATTATATTTATAAGTTTTAATTGACAAAGTTGACTACCCATAATACTAAGTTTCCTGTAATTGTGCTAGCTCAATTAGTATAGGCAAATCATATTTCCAATAGAAGTTCTGATACACATGCCTAACACAATTCCTGTGTTCTGATACATATACTTTGAGAACGAGTGAAATATCTAAAACATGAGATACTTATATGGGTCTTGGGTCGGGTCGGTCAGAGCTTTTATATTGAATTTTTATTTATTATATTTTTAAAAAGAGAGTAAAGAACAAGTTAACAACCGGAAAGTTGGTATTTTCTGGTTTAATGACTTTTGTCTCAGTATACTCAAAGTTTAGTGACTTCGTGTTAGAAAAGATCGTTAGGTGACTTTTGTGAAAAAAAATAATAGTTACGTGACCATCTATGAAATTTACCCGTCTATCTAGTCCTCTGACTCGTAATGCTACATTAATGGTCAATTTTGCCTCATTCTAAGGTGCTTTGCACACTTATACTCGAGGCTCATATATATCTTTGTAGTTCTCTTTTTCGGAACAAAGTAAAAAGAAGTAAAAAATTCACAGGTAACTTATTTGGACGCTACTATTTAATATGCAACCATGCTTAAAAGGTGAAAGTGCTCTACCTACTCTCTCGTGTTTTAGGTATTCCACTCGTTCTCAAAGTATATAGCTCCAGTAGTCCTTTCTGCCGATTACACTCCTTTTTGCTATGGAGATCGCTTCTTACCCAACGTATTGAACTTATTTATTCGACTCACTCCCTAATAACTCTAAGAGTAACTTTTTAGAATTGTTGAAGAAACGACTAACTCTAACTATCTAACTGCATTGTTGAGGTCAATCTCACTGACCCCTTGCTTCACCATGCCCAAGCCTGAGGCTAATTGTTGCACGTCACTCATTTCAGAACAACTTCGGTGTCTGAAGTTAAACCTAACTTCAGACAAAATATCTGAAATTCCAGGCTGAAGTTAAGCTATATATGCATGAACTTCAGGCAAAAATGATTGAGTTCAGTCACATATGATTGAAGTTCAAGTAAAAGTAGTTGAACTTCAATCATATGTGCCTGAAACTTCAGACAAGCATGTATAAAGTTGTTTCGAAGTGAGAAAATTTGTAAATTTTTACGCATCGCGGATATGACTTAAATATGGAGATCCCAAAATCCTATATGTGCACTTCCGCCCTGAAAACAATGCCTAGACAGGCCAACCCGATATTTGGTGGACTATTGTCTCAAGCCACGCTTGCTTCATTCTTCATTAGTCTACCCTGTGCAATGTAAGCTTAGATGAATTTGGCTGCCCGGTCTTTTGTGACTCGCAATCCCACATTCACCATTTAATGTATAGTAAGTGAATAGCAAGTGTATAATATACACACACATAGATTGTATAATTACACTGAATATTAGCTGAAATTTATAAAAACGTAAAAATAAAATTATTTCTTATTGTGAACTTTATTAGGTTGCTATATAGTGTAAAAATTCCAATTGTTTTCCCTTGTTTCTCGAAAGATATAACTAGGTAGTCACGGAAAGTAAGATATTGAATGAGGAAAAAGATCATGGGATATGGGTGATAGTGTTATTCATGGGATATGGGTGATAGTGTATTTTGTTTGGTCTCTGAAATGATATTTGCAGTGTGCAAAATTGAAACAATAATGAAAGAAAGACAGACGAATTTCGCCCTCAAGTTAAAGGGGCCTTACAACATCAAATCAATTAAAATATTTTATTCCCGACAAATCAATTATAATATGACCTGTATGCTATTTGGTCATTTTCAAAAGCCCTTTTGCCTTGTTCAGCTTTTTACAAATTTTATGGTGTACAGTTTTTCCAATTTCTTATTACCAACCATTACAAAAGAAAAATGTGATTATTATGTCTTTGGAGTATAAAACATCAGAATGTTTAGTGATATATTTCCAAAGACAAATTCAAATATGTGTTCTCCCATAATCAAATTCAAACACTCACAATTACAAAAAAGAAAAAAATAACAAGATAAAACAATCTTTTTTCTACTCTAAATTATATCTGTTTTATTTGTGTGAAATCGTGTAAACCAAAGATGAATTAATCTGTTTTGTTTCTTAATATTTAATAGTGTGGTTGAAAGCAGTACAATCCTTAAAGCACCACTTGAAATGGAATGAGGATTGAGCTGATAAGATTTGGTTTATATTTCATTATTTGTTTAGTTTACCGACCATAACATGTAATGACATGTTATAGATATCATTTTAACAAGATTTTAAGTTTTGTGCATTATTAATATAAAAAATATTTATATAATCAGATCACTTACAAGATAATATATAAAAATATCTCTATGATAATCTGGTAAAAATGATAATGTGCTTGTGCTATCACAATAAACTACATTAATATGGAGAGTATATATTTTTTTATAATATCAGTATATATAACTTAAATCCTATAAATTACTATCATAGAAATGCTATGATTAAATACTATTGCATATAACTTTGAACTCCTCTCTATCAACTATAAGTGATAAGTGATAATAAGCCTGCAGCTGTGTTGGTGAGTGAACGAGTGAATCAAACGAGCAACGTGATTTTTGTACTGCTTATAAGATGAGTCCCGAACTTAATTGACCCACGGCTGTTGAATAAAAATATCTCATAAAAAAATAACATAAGTACCTTTTGCCCAGAAGGGGTATCCTTTTTGCGTTGGAATTTCCTGTGCAATAAGGGGTATTATAAATCCTAGGCAACCCACATTTTTTAAATGGTTACTTTTAGTCCAATTACGCAATAAATTATTGCATTTTACAATCAATTATTCATCTACCCATTTGTATTTGATTTTACATGACAATATGACAACCCATTCGTTTTTCTATTTAACATGAATTTTGGATGAGGTAAAGACTCATCCATTTCTTAAGTTTAAGTCATCAAAAATTCAAGTTTTTGAAAAAACTATCCAACTCCAAAGTTCATAAAGAATTGCCTCTGCTCCTTCAACTGTTAAGGTTTCTTTATTTTGGGATGAAGAGATTCTTCATGATAATAATATTGTTCGTTATAGTATTCTACCACAATACCATGTTATGTTTTCAATTACCTTGGATTACTCAACATTACCCAATGCCATATACAGAAGAATGAAAGTTAGTAAGTGTGAGTTTGCATTATCTGTAATAGGCAGATATCCAATATCCATTGCACCGCAAGGTTTAGTGCTTTATGGAGAGTGGAATATCACTGATGATGAGTCTTCGAGTGAATATTTGAGGGCGCCGGAAGAATATAGGGGCTTAATCACCCTCAATGTTCTTGAAATGTATGTTGAAAAGATACATATCAGTCGTAGTGAAGTCTTGGCCAGGACTCGTCCTCAAATTCCTCAAGTCCAGCCTACTCATGATAACACTTATATGAACATGAGTTCTTATGGAGACAATTTGAGTGATCAAGTACAGCTGGAAACTCTAAGCCAACAATTTAATCAAAATTACGGGGAAAATTGATAAATATCCATTTTTCATTATTATTTTGTGTAGTAGCACCCGTTTATTATACGTATGGTAATAGTAATATTTTTATATCTTTTAGGGGTTATACACATGATATGAGTAATATTGGGCAATCATCTCAGTTTGGTGAAGTTGATTATCGGTGGGTATACTTTTTAATAATTAAATAATATAAGTATTTTGATGTTTAGTAATTACAATACTTGAACTGGATCTATAGTGAAAATTATTCACAAAAATCGCCAGTGGTACCAAACATTGATTTCGGTGCAGTTGATCTTTCTTTAAACCTAGACAATATTAATCATTATCGGTAGATTCATCACCTTGATATTAAATAATCTATATATATTTGGATGTTGGTATTTAAAGTATGTTACCTATTTTTCATGTAGGGAGATGCATTTACTAGATAGTGAAGATTATCCAAATTATATAGAAACATCATCGAGTGATAGCGATGATATATCGAATGCAGAGGTATCTGATGATGATGACATAAATATATTAGATGATGAGGTTGATATTCATCCTCATAGGCAGGAACACCAGTTAGTAGAAATGATGCAAAGTCGGACACACCAGCAAGAATCACTGGCAGAAAGCCCAATTCACCAGCACGAACCAATGGTAGAAAGCCCAATTCAGTGGCATTCTGACGTGATTACATATCTTGACAATCTTCAAGGTCGTCTTGATGCCTTTGTCTTCACCAGAGAAAATGATCATATTCACCAAACAATGTGGAAAGAACCGGACGATCTTGTAAATGATAAAGTTCACCTTGCAAAAGGCATGATTTTCTCTTCCAAAAAGGCAATACAAAGGCCAAAAAAATTTATAGCATCAAAGAAATGAGAGAGTTTAGAGTTGATGATTCAACCCGAAAGATGTGGAGATTGGTTTGCAGATGTGAGCATCAAGGTTGTCAATATGAGTGGCCAGTGGGCCGGGCTCGGGTCTGGCGGGGTCGGGGTCGGGGCGGGACGGGAGAAGGGGCGGGGGTCGGGTCTGGCGGGGTCGGGTCTCGCGGGACTGGAGCAAGTCCCGTCCCGATCCCGATCCCGTCGGGCTCGGGTCGGGGCGGGCTCGGGTCGGGGTCGGGCTCGGGTCGGGATACGGCGGGTTTTCATTTTTTTTTTTAAATAACATATGTATAAAAAAAACTCAATAAACAAAATAAGATAGTGTAATAAAAACATCCCAAGGCTGTTTTTGTGCCTCTTATATTATTTAATAGACATATGATTTTTTTGTAATACAAATACAATTGTCTAAAATCTAAATTGCAACTTTGTGGTGTTGTCCAAAAGTTACAAATTACATAATAAAATTACAATTAAAAATTACATTCTCAAAAAACCTGTTTCTAATTGCTTGATGATTTCATGTGGTTCTTCGTTGGATTTGGTATTTGTTGGTCAAATTGATCCACGCCGCTTCCACTACCTTCGGTTAAGATTTCGTTGTAGTTTTCATCATCTTCTTCGTTGATCTCCTCCGGTTGACCGCACCTTCTCCGCCTCCGCCAGATTCCAATCTCTGAATAATACCGCAATTTCCAAGTCGCTCCGGCTAATGAGTGTCTGTGGTCTCCTATTTGATATCTGCTGCGAGAAAAAGCGCTTTCAGACGCAGCTTGACGACGCTTGAATGTTCAAAACATCTCGAGCCATCATTGAAAGTGTCGGAAAGGTCTTCTCATTCCCTCCAAGATTTCAAAGCAAGTCTTCATGTCCATCTTCATTGATAACTTCTTGATACGATGCATGAACTCAGCAAAACAAAAATATCCAACTCGCTAATTTGGTTAGTAGTAGAGGTACGACCGCACATTCTATTTCTGAGGCTTTCAATACTAGCCGAAACAAAGATGTCTTTTGTGAGGTTGTATTGAAGATGAAGAAGATGGTATGGAAGTCGGTAAGTTACTAGCATTTTCTTGTTGATAAAATCTATATATATTTTTGCATTGGTGTTCTACACTAGACAATACTTCTTCTTTAGTTTGTTCAATAGGTGGTGGGTGATTTAGATTTTTGGGACTTGGAGGTGGTAGTACTTCTATACAATCGTAAATAGTTTCAATTATTGATTTAGTACCGCCTATTTTAATAGTAGGATTTAATACGTAACCAATAATATAAATAGAGGGAATAGGAATAAAATATTTTTTATTTTGAGAAACATTTTTAATAGTCACCTTATAAGTCGGGTTTTTCCATATATTCACTAAGTAATAAAAATATTAGAGTTATATAAAATAACATAGTTGAAATAGTAGGATAATATATACCGGAAAATGCTTTTGTTGCTTGAAAAAATTTCTCTAAAAATACAGTAAGGTCGGAAAGTTTTTCCCAATCACTATCTAAAATCATATCACCGGCTTTTTATTATGAGAGTTAAAAATAAAGTTATAGGTAATTTATAGTCATAAGCAACAAGTAGTTGCTCGTATAAAGAATTCCACCTAGTGGATACTTCTTGTGGAATTTTTCTAAAAGGTAGTCCACAATCATGACAAATTTTTATATTCTTTTCTCGTTGTACTTTATTACTTTTAAAAATAAAGTTTATAGCAAATTGTATTTTACTAAGAATGTCTTCAAAAAGTGATAGACCATCCTTTACAATTAAGTTATATATATGGCACACACATTTTATTTGAAAATGGTCTGAAAAGACTGAGTTAAACTATTTTTAAAATTGTAATTGCGTAATTGTTATTAGAAGCGTTATCTAATGTAATAGTCATAATTTTATTGCTAATTCCGTAATAATCGCACACTTGATAAATATTTTCTACAATAAAAGTACCAAGGTGCCTATCATCTATATATCTATACGCTAAAATACGTTTTGCATAGACCATTTATAATCTATCCAATGACAAGTTACGATTAAATAATCATGGCCGTTAGTACTACGACCTATATCAGACGTGATAGATACTTTGCCATTAAAATGATATAATGAAAACGTAAATATTGTTGATATTCATGCGCGAATTTAAATACATCTCTCTTAACGATTGATCTAGGAAAACCGTTAAAAGCGAGGATTATATATATCTCTAATGTAATGAATAAAATCGGGAGATGAAGGAAATGAAAAAGGCAAACCCTTCACAGCAACTAATTTTGATATTGCTTCCCTATCTCTATGTTTATTGTATTTAGGGCCTACAATTCCCCCGTCATAGGGTTAATTTGACCCTATGCTTGATCCGGGACAATATCAGTATGTGAACATTTTCCCGATGGAGCGGCCGTTTGCACACCCAGTTTTGAAGCCTGGTATTGGGCATACCTAGCTGGATGAGCACTTACTACGTGTCTAATTAAACCCCCCGTCCCACCGTGACCTTTTCCAGTTTTAAATTTTAAAACATTTTTACAAATTTTACATATGGCTACTTGATTCTCTACGTCCCTATCAAAAAATGACCATGCATCTGATTTTAATGGTCATTTTGCTGGACCTCATCTCACACTAGGGGGAATAGGAGGTATTTCAGTTGAAGGTGCACTAGTGGGTGTGTTGTCATCAACATTAGTGGGTATATCATCTAGATCATCGTCTAAATTAAAGTCTTCTTTAGTTCCAGAAAATAGCTCCTGGTCTAAATCTAATGGTATTGTAGGAAAATGTTGAGTATCAACAAAATCATCCTTTGTAGGAATAAGATGACTAGAAGAAGTACCCTTGCCCTGGTTGCCCCTACTAGAAGAAGCACCCTTACCCTTACCCTTAAACATACCTTTTAATCCTTCCATTTTAATTATGATAATAAATAAATAATTAAAGACAATAAAATTAAGTGATCTAAACTAAATAAACAGACAATAATAATTTAATGAAGGAACGAATGTACCAAACGCCGATGTAACGTCGACGTGTAATCGAGAGGTTGAAAATTGAAACTTTGCTCGATGGAAGATCCTCAAGCTAGTTGCCAACTTCACTACCAATTCCCAAATGAATAAATAAAATTGAATATTTAGCAAATAATGTAGACTTGTAGAGAGATATATTGAGAAATTAGAGAGATTGTAGGAAGATTTGTGAGAAAGATGAAGAGAAAATAAGTTATTTATAGTTGAAAAATTGGGTTAAAGTGTAAATATAATAACTTATGGGTTAAAAATAAATATTAAGGGGTAGGGGTTGGGGAGGGGGCAAAAATGGCCGTTGGCCAACTGCCATAATCTAAAATGGTCGTTGGTGCAACGACCATTTTTGCAAAGAAGCGGGCTCGGGGTCGGGGTGGCGGGCTCGGGTCTCACTGGGCGGGCTCGAGGCGGGCTCGGGTCTCGGGCTGGGCGGGCTCGGGTCTCGCGGGACGAGACATCGTCCCGTCCCGAGCTCGAGTCCCGCCCCCGTAATTTTTTTTTTTTTTGGCGGGGTCGGGGCGGGACCGGGGCGGGCTCGGGACGGGCTCGGGTCGGGGTCGGGCTGTCTCGGCCCACTGGCCAGCCATAGTTGTCAATGGATGCTTCAGGGTATTGTTACTCATGATAGTATGTGGACTATCACAAAATTTCGCTCACGTCACACTTGTGATATGGATGACAATCGAGCAGATCATTTTAATTTAGATACAAATATGATTGCTCAAGTGTTACTTGCTGACATTGCTGAAACCCCAAGGTACCTTATTCGACCAAGTTCATTATAATTTTGACATCAATTAAATTATCATTGCTAAATATTGTTTGTTTAAACTTGTCCAGATTCTCCATCAAAGAATGCATTAGAACAGTTGTGAGAGTATATCGTGAAACGATAAACAAGAGAAAGGGATATATCGGGCGTAAGCGCAGTTTTGAGATGATTTATGGTACCTGGGAGGGCTCTTTGCAGCAGTTACCGAGGTACATGACAACTCTACAACATTTCAATCATGGTACTATTGTAGAGTGGAAGCCCAAACACCCAAACCTGATGTAGTCGGTAATATTTTCAATTTTGTGATTTGGACATTCGAACCATGCATTGATGGTTTTTCTCATTATCATCCGGTCATATCCATAAATGGCGCGCTTGTGTACGGGATATACAACATCAAACTACTGATTGCAGTAGGAATAGATGTCAATGGGTCGATATTCCCTCTTACTTTGGCCATTGGCGCTAACGAGAGCAACGAGCCATGAGGGATATTTTTGACATATTTGAGATGATATGTTATTAAGGATCGTATGACATATGCGTGCTATCTGATCGAAATTACGGTGTATTGAATAATATGTTTTGGAGGGGTGGCAGCCTCTCTTTGCTTACTATCGCTATTGTTTAAGGCACATAAAGGCAAATTTTCAAACGACCCTTAGAAACAGCACACTAAACAAATTGATGTGGGCGGCTGCAACAGAGCATCAAGAAAAAAGGTTTCTGGTGCGAATGGAGATGATTAAGGCAGTGAAGCCGAAAGCATATGATTAGTTGAAGGCAATCGATGTTGACAAATGAACATTACATGCGGATGAAGGCAAGATATAAGGGATGCTAACAATACACAGCTCAAAGTCATTCAATGGTTTGCTAAAATCTGCACAGGGGCTACCTGTTACTGCAATGTTGAGAATGACTAACAAGCAAATTGTGAAGCGGTTTGTGGTTAGAACAAAATAGGCTAAAGCCATATTAGTAGATGGTGGAAAATGGATGCCAAATCCGGTAAAAAATGTTCGAGCATCATAGAAAAAAATGTGAGCAACACAAGATGGAAGAGTATAACCATGCCGTACGTGTATTTGAAGTCAAGACATGTTCTTACCAAGGTCGGGGATACAACATTCATATAGTTTATAATATTATGAAAACGTACATTTGTTGTAAGTGGCAATCATACCACATGCCGTGTTTTCATGCTATCAAGTGTTTCGAGGCAATTGAAAAGATGGTAGGAAATTATGTGGCATCGGAACACAGTGTCAAAAATTATCTTAAAGCGTATGCCAGTCATTTCTACCCACTTGGTGATCATGCTTATTGGCCAAACAAGCTATTTTCAATGATTGCTAACAAAGAGTATATCCGTAAATTACGTGTTAACGCATGAACTCAGATTCCCAATCAAATGGATGTTTCGGATAGGACATACTCTCGAAAGTGCTCGATATGTAAGGAATTTGACCATGATAATTGTTGTGTAACCTAAGGGGTCGTGGTGGTTCAAGTACCTCTGGTGGTGAAAGAACCTCTCGTGGTGGAAGAGCATCTCGTGGTTGAAGAACCTCATGATTTTATGAATGTATTTTAATTCTTCTTGATGTATTCGAATTGTCTTGAATTATAAATCTCAAGATTTTTCTTCTTGTAATGAATGATGTATTTTTTTAATGAAGAATCTTGAATTAGCCATTTTATCATCAAGAAAATTCTATTGAAAAATTTCATAACATACAAAAATTTAAAAAGTAATTTAATCTTTGTCGCTTTCTGGAATCACCTCGTCGTCGTCTTCATTTTCATCATCCTTCTTACTTGCATTATCGTCTTCATATTATTCCTCTTCATTTATTTCTCCATCATCCTCATTGTATTCTAGATCCCAACTATCATCATTAGATGCACTCGCTTGGTTGACGCAATAATATGACACTCCACAATCTAATGTTTGTTGTAAATATTTTGGAAGACCTATCCATTCTTGAATTATTGGATAAATTGGATAGAAGAGTCTCGATGAAGATTTTTATTTTCTAACAGTTTCCAATGATCTTCTTCATCCGCTCCTCGAAAATTAAGATCGTCCAAAGCATGATACATATCTAGTGCTTCTGCATTTCTGAAATTTCTTTCATCAAGTGTTGGATAACCAATGGTTCATCCTTAAATTTGGAGGTCTGATATGTAGCAGACAAAGCTTGTGACACAACTAAACTATGTCAGCGACATAGTACCTCATAATCACATCTTTTCGAAGATAATTGAACCCATTAAAGATTTTCTACCTAAATTATAGCTCTTTCGGGTTTTGAGGAGAGTCTGTCACCCTCAATTATGTTCCCAACAACTTTTAAATCAACATTGATATAAATTGGTTGATTTTCAAAGGGACGAAGAACTCCATACCATTTTTCATTAGATAAATTTGTGTAACATCCTAATATATCTTTTTCAAAATATGATTCAATTGTGTTTGTGTTTGTTTCTATCCTACCATGAGGCCTTCTTGAGTTACCCTCGCCTTTTTATCTATTTTTAATCAACTATTTAATGTAAGTTTTCTAGGCAGTTTTAAAATGTGAGTTTTTTAACCGAATGAGTTATATAAAAGTTTCGTTATATAAGTATGTCATATTTTACGCATGTAAAAGTTGCACAATATAAATATAAAGCGGTCAAAAGTGAGCATAGTGTTGTCAAATCAATGATGTCATTCCAAAAACTTATATTTTGTGCATGTAAAAATTGCAAAATATAAATGTGTCATATAAAGTGGTCAAAAGTGAGTATAATATTATCAAATCAAGGATGTCATTCCGAAAACTCATATTTTGCGCATGTAAAAGTTGCGCAATATAAATGTTTCATATAAAGTGGTGAAAAGCGAGCATAGTGTTGTCAAATTATGTAGTAGTATATAACATGAATGATGAACAACTAGCATTTACATTAAACTAAGTTATTATGTCAATTTGAAATTAATTTTTTGATATTGGTTCTATTGTATGTTTTACCCCAAACGAAATATTCGAAGCAATAGGTAGAACATTGGAACTAGATGATGATTTTAAATACTCAAATAACTCGAACCACAGATACAATAAAAAAATACAATAATACAATGAGAGCTGAGTGAAATTGGCGTCTCAGGGAGGCTGAAATGCTAGAACAAAACTTGAGGGCACTCAGACTCAAACATCCAAAAAGTCGTTCTACGTCAATACCTCGTGGTACACCACAAGAGTTCAATTGTGCTCTTAACTATTTTCGCGAAGAGAATAATCAAATGAAAATATGTTACCACATGCTAGAATATGGTCAACATAGTTACGTCCGATTTAGATTCAAGTGGGATTTGGATTGTGAGATGTCTGTTAAAGATGATTCCCCATGATCTTAATAATATTTTTTTATAATAAAGTAAGTAGGTGAGGTCATAATGACGACCTCAAGAGTACTTGGGGTTTGCAACTATATAAGTAGCCTTTTATTTGTTATTAAACTACAACATATTCAATGTCGAGTAGTAGACATATAGATTGGTCGGTACTCCTTCCAAATGATCAGAATAGCAGTGGTGATGATTGCTCAAATCATAGCAGCTATTCTGGTGATTCGAGTTATCTTGATAACAATGAATTCAAGATAGATGATTTGAAACCCCACCTTTTTATAGAGTTGTAATGATGATTTTTTTAATGTGAAATATTCAGATCCATGAGAATATTATTGTGGGTTACGCCGAGAATGGACATATCGACATGCCGAATCAGAATGTCTTGTTTGTGACTCGAAAAATCTCAACACTCGAATTCCAAAAAGGTTCTTAATGATCATGACTCGAACTGATCAACATTCTTGTGAGGTTGTTGTACGAAGGATTAGAAAAGAAAACAATAGAATGCTAGAAACACGTTGTATATTCAACATGCTAAAGTTGACAGAAGAACAAGCATCATCAACGGGTAGAGAACTAACATCTATACAAAGAAGATATGTTTTAAGAAACCCAAAATATTATTCAGAGGATGATATTGAGGACTTCTATTCTGATGATGATTAGGGTTTATTTTGGTTCACTTGCTTAGTTTTTGGGTCATTAAGTTCCGGACTATGATTTTATTTGTATTTTTAATTTATGACGAAGTCATCAATTTAAAAAAAAAATAGTATGTTTAATTTTGCTTTGATTGTTATAGTCTATTATTAATTTATATAAGCGTCTTAGAGTTAATAATAACTAAAAAATTCAATAATTCATAATTTTTAACAAAAACACAAATAAAATAGTACATAAAAGGTGCCGATTACATAATACATTTAAAAAAATATAAAAAAAATACACAATACATGAAAATGTGCAATTAGTAAAAATAAAATACATAAAAATAATAAACTTAATCGAAAATACATAGAAACAAAATACATAGAAATAATAAACAACAACAAGATAGCACAAATAATCTTTCAAAATTTTAATTTTTCTTTCAACACATTTTTCTTGTGTTGAGTGTCTCTAAGGTTATCCTTGAAAAAACTTTATTTTTCTTTGAATTCTTTTAGCAAGCCCTCCAGAAGGTCAATTTTTTCTTGAGCTTCCATAAGTTTAAATGCAAGTCAAACTTCACGGTATCTCTAGTAATACGTGAAGTCGCGGTATCTCTATCAACAAGAGGCTTTTAAACTTCGTCGTCGCCGTTTTATCCATGATGATAGTGAATATATTATATACATTCCCCTATATTCTGTAATTAATATTGGAGTATAATTATGTAAAGTAGAGATCCTCATTCAATTGAGATTCATATTGTATACACTATATATATTGTATTAATGAGAAGACTCCGATCAAGGGAGATTAATACAATTCTACATGGTATCAAGAGCCAAACCCTAAAACACCTCTCTCTATTTCTTTCCCTTACTCCCCCCCTCTCTACCGGTGGCGACCACCCCCACAAAAACCCTATTTTTTTTCTCTCTTCCCTTGATCACCGAAAACAACCCATTAATGGCTACTCCCACGGGTTCCTCCTCAACCCCCATCGTCACACATAACCCCCCCCCCCCCCCCACCTCCTCCTCTACTACCTCCTTCCATCCGGCGTTCGCCGTAACCAATATCAAGAACATTATCCCTTTGGTTCTTGATCAAGAAGATGAACAACATTTATCGTGGGTTGAAGTATTTCACATTCATGCATGTGCATACAACGTGCTTGATCATATTGACGACACATACCCCATTCTATCGGTGTCGACGACTTGGCGTTGCGCCGGCTAGACGCAATCATCAAGAAATGGATTTATGGCACCATATCCAATGATTTGCTTTATACTATTATGAAAATAGGTGCTTCGGCGAGTGAGATGTGGATAAGGCTGGAGGAAATTTTTCAGGACAACAAACATACATGTGCCGTGTATCTTGTGGAACAATTCAATAACAGGCGTCTTGAAAACTTTACGAACATGTCCGAATATTGAAAATAATTAAAATTAGTTGCCGATCAATTATCTAATGTGGGCACTCCGATTTTGCACTAAGATGGTATTGCAACTAATTAATGGTTTATCGAAAGGTGAATACGACACACTCGTGATGATGATACAATAGGCTGATCCCCTACCCAGCTTCAACAAGGCTCGATCATAATTGCTTTTGGAAGAAACTAGACGTGCTAAAAAGGATGAACACAATCAAAAGGTATTGGTGGTTGATACACTGGAGACCACCACCGCACCTGACGGCCACACCGACAACCAACAGCCGCGGAGCAGCCGCGAGGGAGGCAGATGAAAAGACCATGGTGGTGAATGCGACAGCAGAGGTAAAGGCCGAGGGGGAAGGCCCAACTCGGGCGGCCAGCCACAACAGTAGACTCGACACCCAGTCCTGTGGGCTGGCCCACTACCTTAATAGTTTTAAGGCAGTTGGGCCTCACCCCTGCCCTTACCCGACTGCCTCAGCCCATTGGTAGCAGCCTAGCGTGTTGGGCTTGCCTTCTACCCCACTCCCGACGGGTCCATCTCATTGGGCTCACGTCAAGGAAGTCCAATAGCCAATTTCCCAATCTGAATATCTCACGCCCATAGAATTGGCCCAGGCTTACAGCAACAGCAGCCCGACGATGCTTGGTACATGGACACGGGCGCCACATCCCACCTCACTCAAAACTCTGGTAATCTTCCACACCTATTTAATTTGTGCAATCTTCAATTTATTTTTGTCGTAAATGGCAATTGCATTCCAATTCAAGGGTGTGACACCACCCACACACCAAAACCTCACCCTTTTCCCCCCTCCGAAATGTACTCTATGCTCCTAATATCATTAAAAATTTAATCTATGTTAGAAAATTTGCTATTGATAATTCTGTATCTCTTGAGTTTGATCCCTTTGGTTATTTTGTGAAGGACCTATGTACGGGGACACCTCTTACGAGATACAATAGTGTGGGAGACCTATATCCTTTCTCATCCACTGCTGCTGCCAATATCAACCCACATACATCCCTTGTTGTGATCTCTCCATCCACGTGGCACAACAGACATGGACACCCAGGAGCTCCCGTTTTTAACTTTCTTAGAAGTCACAATTTAATTACATGTAATAAGGGTAATCTTGCCCCAATTTGCTACTCTTGTCCTTTAGGTAAATATATTAGAATTCCGTTTATGTCATCTCTAAGTGCTATTTTTTTTCTCCCTTTGACATTATTCATGCGAATTTATGGACATCTTCTATCGCTAGCAAACTCGATCATAATTATTATTTGGTCTTGTTCGATGATTTCTCTCATTTTTTTTGGGTCTATCCGCTCAAATTTAAGTCTCAAATTTACTCCACGTTTCTTGAATTTCGCACATATATTAAAACTCAATTTGAAAAGGACATCAAATCATTCCAATGTGACAATGGTCGTGAGTTTAATAATTCCCTTTTTCATAAATTTTATGCTGATAATTGCATGGTATTTCGATTCTCGTGCCTCCATACCTCTCCCCAAAATGGTAAAGCCGAAAGAATCCTACGTACCATTAACAATATGATTAGTACATTGATCATTCATCCTTCTCTTCCACCCACTTTTTGGGTATACACATTAAAATTGGTAGAATACATACTTAACATATTACCTACCAGTAACCTCCGTAATAGAACCCTGACGGAAATTCTATGTCAACAAATCCCCATATATGGTCACATACGCACTTTCAGTTGTCGATGCTATCATAATCTCGCCTCCACGACTTCTCACAAATTAGCACCTCAGACCACTTATTGCATTTTCTTGGGTTCCCGCCAAACCACATCGGATATTTATGCTTCGATCCTTCCATCAATAAAGTCCTTGTCTCTCGTCACGTCACGTTTGAGGAAAAGGTCTTCCCTTATTCCAACATCCGTAAGTTTCACGTCCCCGACTATAGCTTTCTTGACAATTCGGATACTTCCTCTCTCCTGCACAACATAACACGTGGAGTTCCTGGTCCGGCTCCACGCCCACTACCTCTGACAGTCTCCCCGCCACTGCCTGACTCCCCGTCGGCCACCCCACTGTTCCCAAATCCAACCACTGCCCCAACCCAGCTTCCCGTTACCGTAACCCCATCCCACTACCCCCTTCCGATAAACTCAACCTCACCCAATGTTCCAGTCACTGAACATCCCACATTCATCGTCACCAGCCCACATGCCCCACTGCCTAGATTCAACATCCCTACCCCTATCCCCACACACATAATGGAAACTCGTGCCCAACACGGGATTTTCAAACCAAAAGTCCACTTTAACCTATCCACTCAAGCTATATCACCTATACCTAAAAACCGAAAACTAGCAAAAGTTGACCCGAATTGGAATGTGGTCATGCGTGAGGAATTTGATGCGCTTACTACTTAGCGCACTTGAGATCTTGTATCGAGACCAGAAGAGGTGAATATGATTCGTTGTATGTGTTTCTTTCATCACAAGTTTAGAGATAGTGGTGAGCTTGAACCTCATAAGGTCAGACTTGTGGCAAATGGCACAGGAAAATAAGAGGGTATTGATTGTAGTGAGACCTTCAGCCCGGTGGTTAAACTGGAAACCATTCTCACTGTTCTGAGCATAGCTATTGGCAAGAACTGGACGATTCATCAAATTGATGTGAAAAATACATTCTTACATGGGGATTTGAAAGAAATTATTTACATGCACCAACCGCTGAATTTGTGCATCCAGAGGATCCTCGATATGTCTGTCATCTCAGTTAGTCACTATATGGTTTGAAACAGGCCCCAGGGCTTGGTATGAACGCTTTGCCACTTACATCATGCAGATTGGGTTCGTGTACAACAAATGTGATAATTCACTTTTTATTTTCATCGAGGTAGCGACACTGCATACCTTTTGCTATATGTGGATGATATTGTTCTGATTGCCTCTTCTGATGTGCTGAAAAATGAGATCATTATCCTGCTCAAATCCGAATTTGCTATGACAGACTTGAGGAAGTTGAGTTATTTTCTGAGGATTTTTGTGACCAGATTTGCCGATGCTATGTTCATGTGTCAGCGTAAGTATGCCAAAGAAATTGTTTGCGGGGCTAAAATAGCAAACTACAAGATCATGCCTACTCTAGTCGACCAAAAGTCGAAACTCAGTACTAATGACGGGGATCCGGTGCTCGATCCCTCACTTTATAGGATTCTCATTGGTGCTCTTCAGTATCTTACATTCACCAGACCTGATATTGCCTATGTTGTTCATCAGGTGTGTTTGTTTATGCACGCCCCCATAGAGCCTCACTTTACAACTCTTAAACGTATCATTCGATACGTTAAGGGTACTCTTAACTATGGATTGCATCTATATCCCTCTGTACCGACCAGACTGATATCATATATAGACGTCGATTGGATAGGCTGTCCAGACACACGTCGATCTACCTCCGGCTATTGTGTATTTTTGGGAGATAACCTCATCTCGTGGTCTGTCAAGCGGCAAGCCACACTCTCCCGTTCGAGTGCAGAAGCAAAATATAGAGACATTGTTGCTGAGATCTGTAGGCTCTAAAACCTCCTTCTGGAGCTTCATTGTCCTTTACGTAAGGTGTCTATGGTTTACTGTGACAACATATCTGCGGTCTACTTGTCTCATAACCCGGTTCAGCTTCAGCGAACCAAACATATTGAGATGAATATTCACTTTGTTTGTGAGAAGGTTGTCATGGGTCATGTTAGGGTGTTGCATGTTCCTTCTTCGTATCAGTACATAGATATCTTCATTAAGGGGCTTCCTCGACAACTGTTCCTTGACTTCAGATCCAGTCTCAGCGGCCGACCTCCTCCCGCTCCGACTGAGGGAGTGTGATAGAGAATATATTATATATATTCTCCGTTTATTCTATAATTAATATTGGAGTGTAATTATGTAAAGTAGAGATCCTCATTCAATTGTGATTCATATTGTATACACTATATTTATTGTATTAATGAGAAGAGTCCGATCAAGGGATATTAATACAATTCTACACACGGGAATGTCATCTTCTCATCGAAAATATTTGCAACCATTCATATTCTATAAACATTACAAGAAATTCAGTTTTTGAAGTAAAATATGTAGATAATGTGAAAAAACTCTAAATCCTAAAAACTTGTAAAAACACTTACATCGGGCACTTTACAACACTAAAAACAACGACCCGGATTATCTTGGGTCCTTGATGTCCTGAGCTTACAATAATAACCGCAACCACAAACATCGAGTTCAATAGCAAAGTTTGACGTTCGGAGCTTTGAGACATGATTTTCGGGGGGCTAAAGTATGGTAAAAGAGTGAAAATGGAGAAGGTGAAGAGTGACTTGAAAATGACCAAGTCTGTTAGGGTTTTGTTTGAAATTTCCTGCGCAAAAGGTAGTTTTGTCATTTTTATGGGTTATTTTAATTAAAATGCCCACCTTGTAGGTCATTTAAGTTCCGAACTCCTAATAAGATATTTGTTATTCTTTTGTCGTTATTATTAAAGTTTAGACATAATAGTCGTGAAAAGTGTTCAAATCACAAATAAAAGGAATAGTTATTAATAGCAACCACAATTCTTGTTCGATCACGTGACAACCAATTTTGATATAACGTCAAAATCATCAAACATTAGTACATCAGGAATTAGCGGCGTTGTATAATAACCACAATCTCCAGATATTTTGTTGTGCCAAAACATGATGACCATTTTGTAGCCAATGATGTCTAATTTAGATGATGATAGATTTTCAAAATCGTGTAGATGATATAGACGTGCATTAAATTATTTGAAACTACTGTAGACCCTAAAATTGATTCTTTGATACTTACAGGATTTTGAGATTAGTCCGAAAACACTGTGCTTTATCATTGCTTAGTAAAGTAATCTCAGACAAGACAACCAATTCATAATGTCTTAAAAATACTAATATGAACTTTTTCTTGGGGATTGGTCTTAAAAATGTCACGAGATTGATTTTATATCAATACAAATGTTCTTTTAGTTATATGACTACTTTTATAGAAAATTAGTAAAATTTATAAAATATCGGAGATAGATAGACAAAACATATTAAGATCTTTGTTCGATCATTTTCTTCTATAAAAATTCACTGGCACCCAATGTTAACACCAAAACAAGAAATATACATGATACATGTCTTTACATACATAGTATAATTAAAAATAATTAATTAATTATAACACAATCTTATATTAATTTATCACATGATAAACTAGTGTAGTTTGATATAAATACCAAATACAAATAAGCGTTTAGTCATTTTTTTCTGTTCAAATTTTAATTGTTCAAGAGAAAGTAGGAAGAAAACTAGCAGATCACAAAGGATGTTGTCTCGGTCCAGTACCTTAATTTTGTGACTAACAAGATAGACGGGATGAAAAAGTAAAAAAACAGATAGACGTATGGGGTTAATAAAATACCAACATTAACGACTCGTTTGGTCATGAGAATTTTCCACTTTTTTTCGGAAATGTTTTCACTTTATTTGAAAATCATAGTTTGTTCCATGAAAATTCCAAATACAACTTCAAGTCGTATTTGGAATTTGGAAAACACTTAAAAGATATTTTCACTTTATTGACTTTCAGTACATTCAAACAACCAAATAGGTTTTTACAAAAAATATAACCAAACACAATTCAAACTTCAAAAATCTAAATAAAATAAAAAATATTTGATTTTCATTGACAAACCCTACTAATATGTCTGCATTCAATTTTCGTTACCACCATCCATTTCGGTTCGTCCATTTCATCCATTTTTAACTTGTAATTGTACCTGTTAAAGCTAGTTAATCAATATAACTAGCCAAGTTGGTGTGAGTGAGAAATGGAAGGCAACCTTTCCGAACAGTCACCAACCTATTCTGAAGAGGCACCTTCAAGGCTATATAAACTAAGACAATGCCTCATTTTAAAGATACCAAAAAACCAAAAATTTCTGCATCTAAAATTCTGCATTCTTTTTCACAAATAAAACTATCGAGTCTTACTGTGTTTCGTTGCCAACTTTGAGTTAAATCGAAGTCGGCGTTTGACGTCCGCTACTCTGCGACATGTATATCCGCTTTATCCTGGGAGGAAGTAATCCATAACCTCAGTGCAGTGAGGGGATTAGATTCCTTAAGGACACACAAGTGAATTCAGTGGTCTCGGATATTTTCTTACTTACGTATTATTTTTCCAGCTTCTATTTTTTCTGGTTTTTGTCTTTTCCGCTTGGTTTCTGTTTTCTGATTTTTGAACACAGCACAACAACAAGCTTAAGGAATTTAATCATTATTTCTGTGTTCATTTGTTCTTGTTTAACAATTACAGAACGTTGTCGAAAAAAAAAGTGTATGTTGTTTGGAGACTAAAATCTTCGGATTTTCTACTCCGGTTGAGATTAAAGTTTTCATAACTTTCTACTCCTTTGGGTACTTGATTTGAAGATATAAAAACTTCATCAAGTATACAACATACAATTCTTGGAAAAAACAACGTGTATGTTTGTTGTTTCGATGTAACGAACTTGTATGTTGTTTGGAGACTAAAATCTTCGGATTTTCTACTCCGGTTGAGATTAAAGTTTCCATAACTTTCTACTCCGTTGGGTACTTGATTTGAAGATATAAAAACTTCATCAAGTATACAACATACAATTTACTGGAAAAAAAAGGTGTTTGTTGTTTCGGTGTAACGAACTAATATGTTGTTTGGAGACTAAAATCTTCGAATTTTTTACTCCGGTTGAGATTAAAGTTTTTATAATTTTCTACTCATTTGGGTACTTGATTTGAAGATATAAAAACTTCATCAAGTATACAACATA
Organism: Anisodus acutangulus; assembly: GCA_029783415.1. NCBI lineage: Eukaryota > Viridiplantae > Streptophyta > Magnoliopsida > Solanales > Solanaceae > Anisodus > Anisodus acutangulus. The sequence continues at coordinate 37,896,176 of CM056504.1, forward strand.
CAATTTACTGCATTTCGTTTCAAGGATTTTAAATCTGTTTGTGTAACCTTGATTCGGTTTGTGGTGTTGAGAGTGGGATTACATCTGCTGCTGTCAAAACTGATTCGGTTTGAAGTCTTCACCGTTTATTAAACTTTTTCTGTTGCTTCGTTTGCGACAGAAATGGGAGACATGACTCCAAATTTGAATGCTACTGCTACTGCCACACTAGCCCCCATGGTTGGTTCTACGAGCAATGCTGCGTCCTCCAGTCGTACTGCACCAGCACCGGCTCCGGCAGAGAAGCCTGGAAAATTCACCGGAATTGATTTCAAACGATGGCAACAAAAGATGTTCTTCTATTTAACTACTTTAAACCTCCAAAAGTTTATTATGGAGGTCGTTCCGATTTTGCCGGAATCAACACCTGAGAATGAACGTTTTGTTGTAACTGAGGCATGGAAGCACTCAGATTTTTTGTGCAAGAATTATATTCTTAGCGGACTGGAGGATGATCTTTACAACGTCTATAGTAATGTGGAAACATCAAAAGATCTATGGGATGCGTTGGAAAAGAAATATAAAACAAGATCTTTGGATTAAAGAAATTTATCGCTGCCAAGTTTCTGGACTACAAAATGGTAGATGGCAAGTCTGTTGTTACTCAAGTTCAAGAGTTGCAGGTTATCATCCATGATCTACTCGCTGAAGGTTTGGTGATTAGTGGGGCGTTTCAAGTTGCGGCAGTAATAGAGAAGTTGCCTCCTTCATGGAAGGACTTCAAAAATTACTTGAAACACAAGCGAAAGGAGATGACACTGGAGGATCTCATCGTCCGTTTGAGAATCGAGGAAGATAACAAGGCAACGGAGAAAAAGGCAAATGTGAGATCAACCATAGGGGGAGCACATATTGTTGAAGCTGCCCCAACTAATCTGAAAAAGAGGAAAAATGCATCGGAACCAAGGAGCTATCCCAACAAGAAGAAATTCAAGGGAAACTGCCACAATTGTGGAAAAATCGGACACAAAGTTGCAGACTGTCGTGCTCCGAAAAAGGTAAAGAAGAAGGGTCAGGCTAATATGGTTGAAACAAACGAGGAAGTTGATGACTTGTGCGCTATGTTGTCTGAGTGCAACTTAGTGGGAAATCCGAAAGAGTGGTGGATTGACTCTGGCGCCACTCGCCACATTTGTGCTGTTAGAGAAGCCTTTGCTTCATATGCTCCCGCCGGGCCCGACGATACCATATATATGGAAAATTCTGCAACGGCCAAAATTGAAGGTTATGGAAAGATACTGCTGAAGATGACATCTGGCAAGGTGGTGACTCTTAACAACGTCTGTCATGTTCCTGAAATTAGGAAAAATCTAGTATCTACCGGACTTCTAGTAAAGAACGGTTTTAAGTGTGTTTTTGTTTCTGACAAGGTTGTAATAAGTAAGAACGAGATGTACATAGGAAAAGGTTACCTCACAGAGGGCCTTTTCAAATCGAATGTAATGGTCGTTGCCAATAATAATAAAGTTTCGCCTGCCTTACTTACTTGAGTCAAATAATTTATGGCATTCACGTTTAGGACATGTCAATTACAGAACCTTGCGAAAAATGATTAGTTTGGAAGTATTGCCTAAGTTTGAATGCAATCAATCAAAATGTCAAATCTGTGTTGAGTCTAAGTATGTTAAACATCCTTATAAGTCAGTTGAAAGGAATTCAAGTCCTTTAGACTTAATCCATACAGATATTTGTGACATGAAGTCAATCCCATCTCGCGGTGGAAAGAAGTATTTCATAACTTTTACTGACGATAGTACGCGGTATTGCTACGTTTATTTACTTAATAGTAAAGATGAAGCAATTAAAGCATTCAGGCAATACAAATCAAGTCGAGACTCAACTTAACAAAAAGATTAAAATGATAAGGAGTGATAGGGCGGTGAATATGAATCTCCTTTTGAACAAATATGTTTGGAATATGGCATTATTCATCAAACAATCGCCCTTACTCGCCACAATCAAACGGAATTGCGGAAAGGAAAAATAGAACCTCGAAAGAAATGATGAATGCCACATTAATAAGTTCTGGTTTACCCCGAACTTGTGGGGAAGCCATTCTAACAAATAGCCGAATACTCAATCGAGTGCCCCATAGCAAAACAAAATCTATTCCATACGAAAAGTGGAAAGGAAGGAAGCCCAATTTGGGATACTTCAAAGTGTGGGGTGTTTGGCCAAGGTGCAAATTCCTAAACCCAAAAGGGTAAAAATAGGACCTAAAACCATTGATTGTGTTTTCATAGGATATGTCACAAATAGTAAGGCATATCGATTTACGGTTCACAAATCGGAAAATCCCGACATTCTGTAAATACGGTAATTGAATCGGATAATGTCGACTTCTTTGAAACCACATATCCGTATAAAAAGGAATGTGAGTCGTCTAGCAAAGAATCTAAACGACCTCGGAAAGAAACAAAGGAAAATATTTCTGATGAGGAAAATCCGAGACGCAGCAAACGTCAAAGGACGTCTACTTCATTTGGACCGTAATTTCTAACATTTTTGTTGGAGAATGAGCCTCGAACCTTCAACGAAGCTATGTCTTCATCGGAAGCTCAATTTTGGAAAGAGGCAATCAATAGTGAGATAGAATCCATCTTAAACAACCATACTTGGGAATTGGTTGACCTTCCTCCAGGAAATAAACCTTTAGGTTCCAAATGGATTTTCAAGCGGAAAATGAAAGCTGATGGTACTATTGATAAATATAAGGCAAGACTAGTTGTTAAAGGGTTTAGACAACGAGAAGGTCTTGATTACTTTGATACATACTCGCCGGTAACGAGGATTACATCTATTCGGGTGTTAGTAGCGTTAGCCGCCGTGTACGGTCTTGAAATCCATCAAATGGATGTGAAAACAACCTTCTTAAATGGAGAGTTAGAGGAAGAAATTTACATGGAACAACCTGAGGGGTTTGTAGTTCCAGGGAAAGAGAAGAAGGTGTGTCGACTTGTTAAGTCTCTTTACGGACTAAAACAAGCACCCAAACAGTGGCATGCAAAATTTGACCATACAATGCTGTCAAATGGATTCAAGATAAATGAGTGTGATAAATGTGTCTACATTAAGAACACTCCAAACCACGTAGTCATTGTTTGTTTGTACGTGGATGATATGTTGATAATGAGTAACGACATTGCTAACATAAATGCTACTAAGCGCATGCTTGCTAGTAAGTTTGATATGAAAGACTTAGGAGTTGCCGATTTAATTCTGGGAATTAAAATCCATAAGACTCCTCAAGGTGTAGCATTGTGTCAATCTCATTATATTGAAACGGTACTTGAAAAGTTCAAGTATTTGGACTTTAAAGTTGCAAAGACGCCAATTGATATGAACCTTGCTCTTGCAAAGAATAAAGGTGAAAGTCATTCTCAATTGGCTTATGCCAGAGTGTTGGGAAGTTTGATGTATATCATAAACCCACGCGACCTGATATTGCATGTGCTATAAGTAAACTAAGTCGCTACACTAGTAATCCCGACCAAAAACATTGGTGGCAATGAAAGCGAGTTTTGGGGTATTTAAAACATACTCAAAACTTTGCTTTGCATTATAATGTATCCTGCAGTTATTGAAGGATACAGTGATGCAAATTGGATCACCGGTTCAACTGAAACTAAATCCACAAGTGGATATGTTTTTACCATAGGTGGAGGAGCAGTGTCTTGGAAGTCATCCAAACAGACATGTATTGCCCGCTCTACAATGGAATCTGAGTTCATAGCTTTAGACAAAGCCGGTGAAGAAGCTGAATGGCTCCGGAATTTCTTAGAAGATATTCCATTTTGGCCCAAACCGTTGGCTCCTATATGCATACATTGCGATAGCCAAGCGGCAATAGGAAGAGCCGAGAGCCTTATGTACAACGGAAAGTCTCGTCACATACGACGAAGACATAATACCGTTAGACAACTACTCTCTAGTGGAATTATCACAATTGACTATGTTAAGTCAAGAGATAATGTGTCGGATCCACTAACTAAAGGCCTAACTAGAGAGGTAGTTGAAAGATCATCAAGGGGAATGGGACTATGGTCGAGGACAAGTCATCGTGACGGTAACTCTACCTAGAAGACTGGAGATCCCAAGATCTAGGTTCAAAGAGATCAAACAAAGTCATTAATGACGGTTCAACATTGTCACAATAACTCTTTGGTCCATTCTCGTGATGAGACAATGTTCGATGCAGGATAAAGCATTGCGTCTTTTTAATGGTTCCTAAGTTTGGTACGGTATATCAAATAGTGTATCTACTGGGATGACACATTTAGGAATCACCTATGTAAGTGTGAAGTGTAAGCCGCTTCAAGGAGAATTATGTAAGGCCAATTCTCTACGCACTTATGAACCAGGCAAAGGTTCATGGTGAAACGAACAAAACAATGAGAACCAAAGACGGTTAAAGGGTTAATTGTGTGACATGTGGTTGTCTAGGTATACACCAAAGCTCGACGGTTCAAGGATATCACATCTACCGATTGACCGAGTATATCCGACATATGTTCACTACGGAAAGTTCAAAGAGAAATCTACTTATCCAGATGCGATTAAACCTTGCTTACGAATCACACAGTTTTTTGTCATGCATGTTTTTCATCATATAACCATTCCCCATTCATGTGGGGGATTGTTAAAGCTAGTTAATGAATAAAACTAGCCAAGTTGGTGTGAATGAGAAATGGAAGGCAACCTTTCCGAACAGTCACCAACCTATTAGAAGAGGCACCTTCAAGGCTATATAAACTAAGGCAATGCCTCATTTTAAAGATACCAAAAACCAAAAATTTCTGCATCTAAAATTCTGCATTCTTTTTCACAAATAAAACTATCGAGTCTTACGTGTTTCGCTGCCAACTTTGAGTTCGTCGAAGTCGGCGCGTTTGACGTCCGCTACTCTGCGATGTATATCCGTTTTATCCTGGGAGGAAGTAATCCATAACCTCGGGTACAGTGAGGGGATTAGATTCCTTAAGGACACACAGTGAATTCTGTGGTCTCGGATATTTTCTTACTTCTGTATTATTTTTCCAGTTTCTGTTTTTTCTGGTTTTTGTCTTTCCGTTTGGTTTATGTTTTTCCTGATTTTTGAACACAGGCACAACAACAGTACCAACTTTCAAATAAACAGTAGCCTCGCAACTTGCCAGATAGTGCTTTGCCCAGTGTAATTTTCTCTCCTTTTTTCCTGCTTTTATGATGGTATCAGAAGATAATAATAATAATAATAATAATAATAATAATAATAATAATAATAATAATAATAATAATAATAATAATAGTTGAGAAATTGTTTTGTATGTGTGAAAATTGAATTTTGGGTCTAACTCAACCCCAAAAGCTAGCTTGTAAGGTGAGAATTATTCATGTTCATATAACCATTTACCCTTTAACCCACCGATGTGGGACACTTAACACACCGCCTCACGCCTAGGGCTGGACATCTGGTGCATGAGCAAATTTAATATGGGGGCTCAACATCGAAAATAATGAATCGAACGGACATGACTCTGATATTATGTAAAGAATTGATCTTGGGCATAATACTATGGTTGTTTGAACTGGTGGTTTGCTTATGGTTGCTTATATCATAATGGACTGTTGGTTTGCTTATATGTACTTGACCAATCATACAAATCATTCCCTCATAAGTTAGCTTTTAGGGTTGAGTTAAGCCAAATATCCATTATTCACATGGTATCAGAGTCAGACCCATTTCAATTCTTTGTTTACCGATGTTGTGCCCCTAAATTATATTGTCCACGCTCCAGTTAACGAGGTCTGGACATGCGGGGGAATGATAAGAGTCACACATCAGAGATAAAATGGAAATATAAACTCAGATAGATTTTGATAATATTCACCCTACAAGCTAGCTTTTGATGTTGAGTTAAGCCTAAGATCCATTCTTTACGGTACATGACTCCTTGCCCTTACGTTTGACGTAAGAGACCTGACTGCAATTACTTTACATGAGCACATGCAAATATTACTTTTTTTTTGTTTCAACAGAAAATTAATATCCAACCGTTTGATTAAATCTATGGTCTTTAACTCTTAGATATAACATGACATTTTTAAGAAAATTAAAAATATATTATTAAGAATAAAATGAAAAGTTAAAAAACTTTTAAATTTTAGAAATTCGCAAGCAAGAATAGGAGAAACAATAAAAATCTAAAATTATTCGTCAGATGAGACCAAGAACTGAAAAATGTCTATAAGCAACGGGAGAAATTGACTAGACATTTGTCAACGAACTTAAAATGTGTAATTCTTCAACTAAAAGAGAAATAGTCACGTATAATTTTAGAATAGAGAGTATTTTGTAGGAAATTTTCAGAAATATATAGCCTAACAACAATTTGCAGTTTGCACTCACTTATTCACATTTTTCAGTTTACTGTTGCAAATAATAATTTAATGTTGTAGAAAATCAAATTTGATTATGATTTGGTATTTTAATTCATGTCTAGTTATGATTTATAGTCAAATTAATATAGGAATAATTTTTTTTATTTTGAGTTAAAGTAGATTTCATACTATTATAAATAATAGGGTTATTGCTAGCTATTTGCATAACTAGAGAGATATTGTGGAGAATTATAAAACACATTCAGAAATTGATAGAGTTTATGAATAAAAATATTTCCTTCAAACTGGTATTAGAGCTTTTACGTTCATGGTAGACAATCAAGTAGCTTTTGCTGTCGGCGAACGGGTATAACCCATAAATATCGTCCGCCTGACCAAATATTATGTTGGCCAATGACGGGCTAATGAAAAATGCATGAAAAACAATCATGTTGAGTAGGATTGAGCAAACAAAAAAATTGCAAATTCAAAAGAGTGCAAGCAAATATGGCACAAGAGGAGGATACTCTTCTCTAAAAATATGGCAAATATGGCACACACACACACACACACACACATATATATATATATATATATAGTGTATAAAAATTATCTATCTTGTATAAAAATGTATACATAATAATGTATAAAAGTATATAACACGTCACTAGTTACAAAGATGAATTTTGTTAGATTTTCATTTGCAATTCTTGTTCAAAATCAGATCAAATCTCTATCAAATGACTTCAAATTTTATAGACCACATCCTTATATTGTTTCCAACAAGTATAAACAACACCTATAGTATTTCAAATTATATACATTATGGGTCAATCGGAGTAAGGGCTAAAATATATATACTCAAACTCATTGTAACAGTCTTGTTTGTTCCGATATTGTTTTGACTTTTATAGAGACTGAGAGTTATACATCTATAACAACATTTGGCATATAAATCTTTTTTTGACTGTTATAGACAAAAAAGATGAAAAAATCTAATTTTTAAGGTTATTTAAATTTCAAAATTATTCATATTTATTAGCGAATATTCACCGTATATTTTGTAATTATGATAGATGTATATTTAAGGTAACTTAGGATTAGGGGTGGGCAAAAAATCCGGGGAACCGAAAAAACCGAACCGAACCGAATTTCGGTTCGGTTTTTTCTCGGTTTTAAAAAAAAAAAAAAACCGATTTTTCAAAAAACCAAACCGAATCAGGATTTAGTGATTCGGTTCGGTTTTTTTATTTTGGATACAAACCGAACCGAAAAACCGAAATTTTAATATATTTTTTTTATTTTTTTTATTTTTATTTTATTTTAGGCTACTACTATCTCTTGAATCATAGTTATTGAAGCTAATCTATGTTATGAAAGTCGCATGCGGTATGAACTTGATTAACATATCACGGAAACATTGACATAAAATGTATGGAGAAAAAATAGTTGTAAATTGATAAAACTTTAAATGGTCATAACTATGTGCTCGAATGTCCGTTTTACCCGATTTTTTTTTTATTTTGCGTATTTTTTCGAGACGGGGCCGGTCAAATTGCCTTATGGCGGTTTGGCACAGCCAATTTTTAGAAATACGTATGTTTTTCCAATCAATTTGTGTTTTCCCCCAAATCGATTTCTAATTTTCTTTTTTCTTTAGTAAAAATCTCACGATACACAATAGATTTCAACGTAGAAATTTCATGATAGTGTAGGTGTGAATGTAAATTTCAGTTTTGGAAATTCAATTTTTTTTTAAAAAAAAAACGACCCGGCCCGGCCCACTAGAAAAAACCGATACAAACCGATACATCCGGCAATATAAACCGATATATCGGTTTTTTTAAAAAAAAAAGTTGTATTCGGTTTTTTTTTAAAAAAACCGATTTTTATTCGGTTCATATTTTTCGGATACAAAACCGATATAAACTGATATACGCCCACCCCTACTTAGGATTCTAATTGTATTAGAAATCAACCATTTAAGGTAAGTTAGGATTCGTACTGTATTAGGAATCAACCTATGTAGAACTATATATATTGTGAATAATGAAAGGAATCCCTAAGGGAAATTATTCTATCTTACATGGTATCAAGAGCCTAAACCCTACTCTCATCTCCAAACAATTCTCTCGGCCGAAACCCCCCCTTCTCCCTTCATCTCGGCCGGTGGAAACAATTGCCACCATGTCTTCCCCCACAAATTCCGATTCCTCCACTGGCACTTTTGACAACCCCTCTCAACGTTCATCATCTTCTTTTCACCCAGCCGCCGTTACAAACATCAAGAACTTTATCCCTATAATTCTTGATCAAGAAGACTGTCACTATTCCATGTGGACAGAACTGTTCTATATTCATGCATGTGCATACAACGTGCTCGACCATATTGATGACTCCGTTCTCGTCCCATCGACATTGCCGAATCAACATGGCGTCGCCTTGACGCCATCGTCAAACAGTGGATATACGACATCATCTCCAAAGACTTGTTGTGTACCATCATGAAAACAGGTGCTACAGCACGTGACCTTTGGGTGCGGTTGGAAGAAAATTTTCAGGACAATAAAAATACTCGGCCAATGTATTTGGAGGAGCAATTCAACAATACGCGTCTCGAGAATTTTAACAACATGTCCGAATATTGCAAACAACTGAAACTCATAGCTGACCAACTATCCAACGTCGGGCATTCTGTCTTTGAAACCAAGATGGTACTCCAATTGGTTGCAGGTTTACCGAAAGGTGAATACGATACACTTGCAACGATGATTCAACAGGCCGACCTACTACCCAATTTCACCAAGGCACGGTCACAACTCTTGTTGGAAGAAACCCATTGTGCTAAACAAGAGGAACATACTCAAAAGGCATTAGCCGTTGAAGGGATGGCAACACCGGTGGCCAACACCAACCCGCCACCACCACAAGACCAGCAGCAGCAGCAGTCCCGCTGCGGAGGGCGTGGCGGCAGAGGCCGCGACAATAATAACAAAGGAAAGGGCCACAAAAATCAGCAGCCAGGCCCAAACAGTGCATACTTCCCGTGGCCTGGATAACAGCAGGTCTGGCCCAACCAGCAGAACTGGGCCTCGCCTGCATGCCCATACCCGACTGCAGGGGCCCTACCCCAGCCACTAGGCAGGCCCACCAGCAGTAGCAGCAGGCCCACCTGGTCTCGATCCAGCAGCAGCAGCAGAAGCAGCACCCCAGCAGCCTGGTCCCCACTGATTTGGGCCAGGCCTACAACACCGTGAACCTTCAACAGCCCAACGAAAATTGGTACGTGGACACCGGAGCCACATCTCACCTCACTCGGTGGTCAGGTAACTTATCTCAACTACTTCGATTAAAGTGTCCTCAATTTATTACTGTCGGCAATGATCATCGCATTCCAATTGAAGGTTACGGTAACACACACACCAAACATCCACATCCGCCTTTCTTCCTAAACCACGCCCTATACACCCCTAACATCATTAAAAACCTAATCTCTGTTAGAAAATTCACTAGAAATAATTATGTGTCTGTCAAATTTGACCCTTTTGGTTTTTCTGTGAAGGAACTCAATACGAGAAAAATTCTTACACGCTGCAATAGTGTGGGAGACCTCTACCCATTTACTCAGTCTTTCGATGTCAGACCGCAAGCACCTCTATCCCTTGTGGCGATCTCTCCCTCAACTTGGCACAACAGACTCGGACACCCCGGAGACCCAGTTTTTACTTTTTTTAGGACTTCTAAGCGTATTCAATGTAATAATGGGAAAATTGTCCAACACTGTTTTTCTTGCCCACTAGGCAAGCATACTCGTCTTCCATTTATGTCATCAAACAGTGTTATTTTTTCTGCTTTTGATATTGTTCATGCTGATTTGTGGACATCTCCGATTGTTAGCTCATTGGGTCACAGAATTCTATCTAGTATTCTTAGATGATTTTTCACACTTTGTCTGGATTTACCCACTAAAATTCAAATCTGAAGTTTTTACCAAATTTTTTGAGTTTCAACAATTCATTAAAACACAATTTGAAAAATCTATCAAATCATTCCAATGTGATAATGGACGTGAATGTAATAACTTGATATTTCACAATTTCTGTTCTAAACAAGGCATGTTTTTCCATTTTTCTTGTCCCTATACTTCTTCCCAAAACGGAAAGGCTGAACGAATTATACGTACCATCAATAACATGGTTCGCACCCTTCTGTTTCATGCTTGTCTACCACCGCCTTTTTGGGTCTATGCTGTTAAAATGGTAGAATCCCTCCTTAATATTTTACCAACTAGCACTATCCAAAACAAGACCCCAACTGAAATCTTATACCGTAGGCTACCATCATATGATCACCTACGTATTTTTGGATGCTTATGCTACCCCAACATAGCCTCCACTGCACCTCACAAACTTGCCCCTCGCACTCTGCCCTGTGTCTTTGTTGGTCTATCTCCTAATCATCGGGGCTACCTATGCTATGATATTGCCACTCGCAAAATCATCGTCTCCCGTCACGTCACGTTTGACGAGACAACTTTTCTTTTTCAAATCTCCAAAAATTTCAGACCACCGATTACATCTTTCTCGATGAACCGAGCCCACTGTTCCGACAGTACCAACAACAGTCTACTGTTCCGACAGTCCTAACACTGTCCGAAACCACCCCAACAGACCCCTGCCCGAGTCCAACACCCCGACACCACCCATGCTGCCTCCAATCGTATCTCCTGCACCTCCAGCAGCCTCCCAGTCCCCCAGTCCAGAAACTAGTCCCGCAGCACTATTGCCCACTGGTCCAGAACCAGTGAACCTGCAACCTCACAGCCCCAACCCCCCACCATTGCCTTCTCATCGCATGGAGACTCGTGCATAACACGGGATCTTCAAACCCAAGGTTCACTTCAATCTCTCCACACAAACCTTATCACCCATTCCAAAAAATCCAAAACTAGCCAAACTGGATCCAAATTAGAATGCGGCCATGTGCGAGGAATTTAACGCTTTAACCAAGCAGAACACTTGGGATTTGGTACCTAGACCAGACGGTGTGAATGTTATCAGGTGTATGTGGATATTTCGTCACAAGTTCAGAGACATTGGTGACTTAGAGAGGTATAAGGTAAGACTAGTTGCCAATGACACTAATCAGCAGAAGGGTATTGATTGTGGTGAGACATTCAGTCCGATTGTTAAATCGACCACTATTCAGACTGTTCTCAGTATTTCTATGGGCATACATTGGCCGATTCATCAGCTAGATGTCAAGAATGCATTTCTTCATGGGGGTTTGAAAGAAACTGTGTACATGTATCAGCCCCCTAGCTTTGTTCATCCGGTAGTTCCGCAGTTTGTATGTCATCTCAGGAAATCATTGTATGAATTGAAACAGGCACCCTCCGCTTGGTATGATCGTTTTGCCAGATATCTTCTGCAGATTGGTTTTATATGTAGTAGGTGTGATAACTCTCTCTTCACTTTTCACCGAGGTAGCAACACTGCATATTTTCTATTATATGTCGATGACATTGTTCTTACTGCATCATCTGACGGTTTGAAGAATGAAATCATTGCTCTACTCAAAATTGAATTTGCTATGACTGACTTGGGCAAGCTGAGTTATTTTCTGAGTATATCGGTGACCAGATCTGCAGCCACTATGTTCCTGTGTCAGCGTAAGTATGCAGAAGAGATTGTGTACAGGGCCAAGATGGCAAATTGTAAAATTATGCCAACTCCAGTGGACTCAAAATCCAAGCTTAGTGCCAATGACGGTGCGCCAGTTTCTGATCCCACTCTATATCGGAGTCTTGCAGGTGTTCTTCAGTATCTTACATTCACTAGGCCTGATATTGCATATGTCGTTCATCAGGTGTGTCTGTTTATGCACGATCCCCGAGAGTCCCATTTTGCCGCCCTCAAACGTATTATCAGATACGTTAAAGGCACACTAGACTTTGGTTTACATCTATACCCCTCTGCCCTAACCAAGTTGCTAGCCTACACAGATGCAGATTGGGCAGGATGCCCCGACACCCGTCGCTCCACCTCAGTTTACTGTGTATTTCTTGGGGATAATCTTATCTCATGGTCCGCCAAGCGGCAGGCCACGCTATCCCGTTCGAGTGCTGAAGCAGAATATCGCGAATTTGCTAATGTCGTTGCTGAGATATGTTGGCTCCGAAATCTTCTTTTGGAGCTCCAGTGTCCATTACGCAAGGCGTCTATAGTCTATTGTAACAATATATTTGCCATCTATATGTCTCATAATCCGGTCCAACATCAGCGGACTAAGCATATTGAGATGGATATCCACTTTGTGCGAGGTCAAGTCAAAATTTTACACCTGCCTTCCTCTTATCAGTATGCAGACATTTTCACAAAGGGACTACGGCGACAACTCTTTACCGACTTCCGATCCAACCTTAGCATTCGTCCTTCTCCCGCTCCGTCTGAGGGGGAGTATTAGCGAATATTCACCGTATATTTTGTAATTATGATAGATGTATATTTAAGGTAACTTAGGATTCTAATTGTATTAGAAATCAACCATTTAAGGTAAGTTAGGATTCGTACTATATTAGGAATCAACCTTTGTACAACTATATATATTGTGAATAATGAAAGGAATCCCAAAAAATTACTCTCTCTTACAATATTTCGTTAATTCAAAATTAAAGAAAACTAATGCATCATTAAGAAATTATGACCCTTGCGAGATGCAAAACTTGTCTAATGGAATACAAATATGCATAGATCTTTCAATAGAAATATTTTTAATCACCAAAGTATGTATCGAAGTGATATTCTTTGTCAAAAATCGTGTAATGTATTAAAATATTTGGTCAAAATGCTAGATCTATTATTAGCTAATTACTTAGAAATTCTATTTCTTATGTGGTGTTGTAACAATTAAGAACAAAACATTTAATATTACACTCTTTATTATGAAAATAAATGACTAGCAACAAAAGGAGGAAATAGCAAATTAAAATCAATTAATATTTGAGTAACGCTGCTATAGAGGAGCAATTTTATAAAGATTGTATTATAATAAAGATGATTGTTGTTGTTATAGGTAAAAAAATTTGTTATGAAGAGGTAAAATATAATATAAAATATCGGCTCCGAGAAAACCTTGACTTTTATAGTGAAGTCTTGCTATATAATGATGTTGTTATAGAGATGTGAGACTGTAGCTTATTTTGGTAATAAAATTGAGTTGGATAACTGAGAGTCATATAAAAGTTCCTAGCTTTTTAAAGTGTTTTCAAATTTTAAATATAAGAAGTTGTGATAATTAATATTGTTCATTCACACTTAATGACATGGTTTCATGGTCGTCTAAATATCATGACATACTCAAGATCTCCCATGTTCGGAAGATGAAAGTTGAGGAAATGATAATGCTACGATAGATGTGTGGATACACTAGGAGACATAGTATTATGAATGAAGATATCCGGGACAAAGTGATAGTGGCATCGGTGGAGGACAAGATGCCGGAAGCAAGACTGAGATGGTTTGTCATGTGAAGAGGAGAGATGCGGATGAACCAGTGCGGAGGTGTGAGAGGTTGGATATGGATGGTTTCAGGAGAGTTAGAGGAAGACCGAAGAAGTATTGGGCAGATGTGATTAGACAAGACATGGAGTAGTTCCAAGCTTACCGAGGACATGATCTTAGATAGGATGTTATGGAGAACTCAGATTATGGTAGAATGCTAGTAGGAGTCCCGCTTATCCGTTTATACTAGTAGTCATAGTATTGCTCTATAGTTTCTTGTCCTTTGACCTCTCCTATTATTTATTGTTTCTTGTACTTTTATTATCTTATTTCTATGTGGTAGCTACTGCTCCTTTTCCCAGACTGCTTATTCGCTGTCGTTATTTTTATTTTCATATTGATTTGAATTGCTTATTCTTATCTGACTTTTCTATGCTTTCTTTTGAGCCGAGTGTCTTTCGGAAATAACCTCCCTACCTTAGGAGTAAGGTATGCGTACTCTTTACCCTCCCCAGACCCCACATTGTGAAATTTCACTGAATATGTTGTTATATTCAAGATCGGTTTTAAGTTTCAACTTTTCTTTTTCTTTTCTCAAACTCCATACTCGATCATAGCATGAATTGAAACACATGGAGTACTTCTTATGTATTTGTTTATTCTTAGAAAACTTTATAGAGGAATGTCGTTGCTCGAATTCATATTGATTACATTTTTGTAGTTTGAGTTCCATCAGGATTTTATTCAGACGACAAATACTTAAATTTACTTTTATATTTGACCGGAAAGAGAAGCAAAATTAACGGCTTAAATTCAGGGACAGTTCCTTTGTCAATCCAGTTGTAAATGTACTAATGTTACCAAAAAAAACAGTACAACAAGACTTTGGATCTAGAGGCCCACGTATGGATTTATAAGAACCAAATAACTTTTGTCCATATCATATCATATATATATATATATATATATATATATTAAATATTTATAAATATTTTAATTATAAACTCAGTAATTATTATTATATTAATTTGAGATTGATGTGCATAAACTTCCAATTCTAAATTCGCGTCGGTTCGACGGGCGGAATTTACAGCATGCTTTCTCCGTCGTTACAGTTGTATTC
Organism: Anisodus acutangulus; assembly: GCA_029783415.1. Taxonomy (NCBI): domain Eukaryota; kingdom Viridiplantae; phylum Streptophyta; class Magnoliopsida; order Solanales; family Solanaceae; genus Anisodus; species Anisodus acutangulus. The sequence goes on from CM056504.1 coordinate 37,911,200, forward strand.
TTGTATAGTTGTACATAGGTAATATCAATTTTATTTCATGCAGGCTTTCAAATTCATAGGCAATAGAAATGATTGCGATGTCAATTTCTTTGTCGTTGTTAGGCTCCTGTACGTACCCTTTTGATATTTTTCTTTCTGGTAACCCGGACCTATATATATATGACTAGCTCAATGACAGGCCATCTTGACTCAGAACAGATCCAAAATACGCCATCATGACTCAGCGGGTTACAACAGGATCATCAGCCTGAGTTTAAGACATTCCGCCTGGGCTGTCCTCTGCCCAACCTTAGTACCTTCTCACATGAATCATTAGCTATATTATAGCATTAGTACCATGATTCCAAGTAGTCTAGTGCAACATAGGTTCAACACAATGAATTTAGCCGATCATGGGCTAATCCAAAATATATATAATAAAAATAAAATTAAAATATAAAAATTTAAATTAACTAAGATGAAGAGATTATGCTCAGTACAGGAGGATGTAAAGCAAAACTTATGCTTTTATTGTAGAGAGTTTTTACAAAGAGTTGAGAGAGTAGTTGGACAAAAGCATGTCTTCTACCTTCAACCTCTGGATCCTTTTATAATAGATCCTTACGAATAAAGTCGCCTACTATGTGGCCGACAATCCCAAAAGTAAACAGTGGCCTAACAAGTGGTCGACAAACCTAAAAGATAAAAAGTAATAAAGTAAAAACGGCCAAAACTAATGGGCCCTACTAAAGTACAATAATTCATCTACTTTATTAAAGTAGATTTCATCTGTTCGGTGACTTTTATGATAGGTCCATCGGCTTCTTTCCTGTGTATTACACCTTTTCTTTCCATTTGTCTTTTCTTGTGTTGGAGGATGCCTCCATTTTATCTTGAAACTTCGAAACATACTCGTAGATGTTAAAGTCAGCATCATAGGGGTCTTGGGAGTCATGAATATCTTCCTCCTTTGTATGAATGGATGTCATAGAAGTATCTGAGGGGAATTCCTCATCCAGATTTTTCATTAAAATCTTTTTTTACTTCTGCCATATAAGATGCTATAATTGCTGCTATTGATATTACCCCCTTTTTAAGTTGGAGTTTTCTGGCAATGTGTTGAAACGTTTATTAATCTCTGACTGAGGTTGATCTTCTTTTAATTTGGTATAACCTCAATTGCCGAGGTTATCTGATCTATGAGTTCTTGTCCATTCAAAACACATTCATTGGTCTTTTGTAATAACTTTTTCCAGAACCTTATATAATAGGCTCGTTGTAGACAATGAATTTGTTCTGCGGTATAACCCACTTCTACTGACCATCTCATGATCCATGGAATGGAAAATTCGATGAAGAAATGCATATTAGCAATGCCATTTATAATTGTATTATGATCTTCTAATTTTATGATTTTAGGAGAAACATCAATCCATTCGGTATATAAACCTTTGAATGTTTGTGGCAAGATATTAACAGATGGACCATATTTTATCCAGCAATGCCAAAACCAATTAGGTATGTCCTGTTTATAAACATGGAAACATATTTTTATAAACCACAAATGTGTTTTGTTTGGGTTTTCATATAAAAATGTTTTATAAAAACTATCTATATAATCCCAATAATTAAACTTTGCCTGAATTCTTTGTTCAAGATGTAAATATTCCCGTTCTTTTAAAGTGCTAAATCCCAGTCTTCTGGAGTAAAGATCTTTTTTATAATGATTTTAGAAAAGTTATAAACTTTCTTAGTATGCATCAGGAAATAGTGTTGAATTTCAGCTGATCCCGTGGTTGTGAGTATGGTCTCATAATGCATTCTTGATTTATAAGTCAAGATGGGATATGACCCAGTTTCCAAATACCTTTCCATGAGCTTCCATGGATCTTCTTTCCATTGCAGATCTTTATAATTGAGAAGGAGTATGACATCTTTATTCTCATGTTTTTCATAACCCTCATTATCATCATGCTCTTCATGAATAACTTTTGCATATGATGGTTGTGATGATGGTTGTGGATTGTCATTGTTTTCTTTGGATTTGATGAAATCCATGAACTGTTGGTATAATGGACTTTCTTTATCAATGGCTGAAGTCCCTGTTTGTGCTATAAGCTTCTTGTTTCCCTGTTGGACAATAGTATTACCTCGTCCAGTTCCTCTACCTCTTCCGCCGAGTCCTCTATAATTGGAGTCTCCGCCTTGCCAATTAGGCCTCATCATCCTGTATGACAAAATTATTACTTTATGAACTTAAATATTCTCTGGTCAAGAAATCAGGCAGACTATTATCTGTCCCTTTTTTTTATAATGGATCTCAAAATCAAATGGTGCCAATAAAGCCTGCCATCTTGCAAACATTTGTTTAGAAACATCATGTTTGCAGTCTTTATTAAACATAAATTTCGGTGACTGACAATCAGTATTTATAATAAACTTTTGATTGTAAAAGTCCCCTTGAAATTTTAAAACACTTTTTACAATTACTAGAATTTCTTTTGCAACTGCAGAATAATTTTTCTGGCTGGGATTCCATTTGCCGGAGTAAAATTGTATTAGATACTCCTGTTTATTAACTGGAGAGTGCTGCTTTAGTATACCCCCATAACCGATTTCTGAGGCATCTGTTTCTATAATTTTTGGCCAAGTAGGATTGGCTAAAGTGAGACAAGGAAGGTTATGAACCTTAACCTTAATTCTCTTGACAACTTGGGTATGATTATCTGTCCAAGGTATAGGAACTTTTTTCAGCCTTTCATATAAGATGGATGTATCTTTTGTCAAATCCTTTATAAAAGGACTGATATAATTCAGGCTGCCCAAAAATCTCTGGCGTTGGGTCTTGTCGGTTATAATATCCGAAAATTTTGAAGCGAATTCAATACTTCTATTAATAGGAATGATTTTTCCTTTTTCGATGTTATGACCCAAAAATCACACAGTAGTTTGAAAAAGGCCATTTTAGGTTTTGATATGACTAAACCATTCTGTATAATGATTTTTTAAAATAAATCAAGATGCTTGAAATGAGTTTCAATATTATTAGAAAATACTAAAATATCATCTATATAAACGATGATGAAATTGCTATAAGGCATAAAAATACCGTTCATAATATTTTGAAATTCAGAAGGGGTATTTTTTAATACGAATGGAATCACATTCCATTCGTATTGTCCCATAGGAACATTAAAAGCAGTTTTGTATCTATCTGCTTCCTTAATCTGGATCTGCCAGTATCCGAATTTTAAATCTAATTTAGAAAATATAATAGCGCTATTAAGTCTATCAAGTAAATCTTTTTTGTTGGGGATAGGATACCTAATCCACTTCAGAGCTTTATTAAGTGGTTTATAATTAATAACAAGTCGGGGAACTTCCCTTTCCTGCTCAGCATGTTTATTGACATAAAAGGCCGTACAAGACAATGGGGATTTTGAGGGTTTTATCAAACCTTTCTGTAATAAAGAAGCAATCTTTTTTTTTTGCATAATTCCAAATATTCAGAATTCATCTGGCATGGCCTAGCTTTTGCTGGGATATTACCCTCTTTGAAATCATCCTCATAGGGAAGGGAGACAATATGCTTTTTTCTATCCCAAAAAGCATTGGGAAGGTCACTGCAAACCTGTATTGAAAACTGGTTTTGTATAAAATCAATTTTTTGTCGTAGCTTGGGGTTTCCCAACAGTTCTTCAATATTAGAAATATAAATCTCTTGTTTTAAGAAACTAATTTGTTGGTGTTTATGAACCAAACGATGTTTGAGCTCATTTAACATCCTAGAAAAAGGTTCAGTTATAAACTGGAAAATAATGGGTTTTCCGTCAAAGGTTCCTATGATAACTTTTTTTTTATCAATTTTCGTAATTGGGAAAAGCATTTGTATAAAAGGTGTGCCTAAAATGATTTGGCTGGAAATATCTTTTACCAAAATAAAACTTTCTGCTATACAAGTTTTATTATTGCAAATATAAGGTTTGGGTAATTTAAAAGTAATTTGTAATTTCTGCCCATTAGCAGATCGAACACTATGAGTGGTTTTATGAAACTAAGTAGAAGGAATAAGATCTTCCTGTATACAATTTATATCTGCCCCGCTATCAACAAGAGCAGTGAAATCTTTTTTGAAATTATAATCAATCAAAAGACTAATCTTTATATAGAACTTTTGAGAAGTGATTAATTCAAGGGTTTGTAAGAAGTTTCATGTTTCATCAGTGACACTCGTTATCAGAAGATTATCTAAGTCGGAGATATCATCCACTGTTGCTGAATCTATGATCTTCTCTTTTCCTTTACCTTCAATATTGGTAATTCGGGCATCGAGTATATCATTACTCCTTTTTAATGCCAATATCTCTTGCTTGAGATTATTAATCTCTTTTTCTAAATCTCTGGGAGTACTAGTAATACCTTGTTTCTCCCTCATTTATTTCTTTAATTCAGACATAGTATAAGCACTTGATCGTTCCAGAGTATTCCTTCCTTGTGAAGGTTCTGGAGTATCCTGGAGCTGATCTATAATCTGTGATCTCATATTTGGATCTTTGATTAATTTTAACAATTCCACAAGGTTATCACCTTTGAGAACATTAATGTTCATGTCTTGAAATTGAGCAAAAATATTATAGAACTCGTCGTCCTCCTTATTCTGTTTGCTGGAACAAGGCTGTCCTATTTGACACAGAGGCATTTTTCTTCTGAAGAAATATAATCTTCTTTATTAAGAACCTGAATTTCCTCATATGAGGAGGAATCCTTTTCTTCGTCAGTTTCGAAACCTGAGTCCTCTGATTTCGAGTTGAGCAATAGTTTTGATAATGATTCCTTAAGATCATCTCCAATGTTAAGGGCTTTAATTTTTTTCTTAACTCTGCAATCCTTATAATAGTGGTCTGTCCTGCCACATTTCCAACATGCCTTGGGGTGCTTGGAATTTATAAAATTCTTGCGAGTTTTAAACTCTTGTTTTCTTCTCACCTTTTTATCTAGGCGTTTTGTTTTCCATTTTTGGAAGCTTTCCTGGTTCTTAGCTTTTCGTCTATGAGACACCTTGGCTTTGGGTATATCCATACCAAATTGGCCACAGAACTCTCCCAATTGTTGTCTTTCGTTGAGGTTCTGACTTTTTATCTGCTAGTTCAGCTTGATCTCATTACATAACACTAACCCTTCTTGTATGCATGTGTCTATTAGACTACCATAGGTATAAATATCATAATTGATTGTAATTCCTCCTTTTCTAAGAGATTTACTAATTCTTTCCGCATAAAGGGCTGGTAATCCATCTTTAAATTTGGACTTCCAGTGAGAACTATTACATTCTGGTAGCTCCATGACCCTTCTAAGGAAAACATCCTTATACCATCTAAATGAGGTGAGGGTTTTGCATCTTAAGTTCTGGAGTAAGGTTCTGATATTTTCAGAATCATCTGACCATCTTCCAGTAAAGTGTTGTATAATATTAATTCCTAAGGTATAAACAACATTCTGTGCCGGGCCAACCCCTGCTTCAGTTTATACAGCTCTAATAATACTATTACGCTGTTCGGGGGTTAAATAATGATCCCACGAACCTTTCAACTGGCCAGTGAATCCTGATATGATCATTTCTGCCACAGTTTTGTCTGTGTTACTGTTAGCTTTGCAGATCGTGCTATACATGAGCATTCTATGAACTGTTGTATAAATTTGTCTTTCTATATAACCATCTATGTTCCATTCATAGATATTTTTTCCACTATAGCTACTGTTATCAACAATTTCTTGTTCCTCAAACAAAACATCTTGAGGAGTGGGCCTAGGATAGTAGTACATCCTTTGTACTGGTTTCCTAGCATATTTTTCTAGGTTATTAATTTCGTCAGACATCTTCTATTTATAATCATCTCCAAAAAGGTCCAACTCATAATCTTTTGTTAAATGACTGATTCACAAACCTTTAAACTTGTCATCTAGTAACTGTTCAAGTTCTGAGTATGCTCTTAACTTGAAATCTTTAATCTCAGGTGGAGGCTGCTGCACACTAGGAGTAGCTGCCGAAGTATGAAGATTAAGAGAAGAAGAAGGGACTGACCTCATGATTTCTGAAGTCAACTTTTCTATTCTATTATGTAACAGAACAATTTGTTCACCAAAAACATTTATATAAACATTGGTATAATTATTTTATTTAAGCATGATATCTGTGAAGTAGTAACTAAATCAGTATTATTTTCAATAAGATTTGAAAAGACAGCAAAACCGAGAACTTTATTAGCTTTTTCAATCTGAAAAGGCTGTTGACGAGGGAAAACAGTATGAGCAACACCTCCGTTAGAGAGTTTGTACTCTCTTTCTAGAACAGAGATATAATCTCCCACATAATTGACCATAAACCAAGGAGCAAAAGATATGATTTTGTTAGCTTGAGAAATATCTTTATAAAGTTCCTTTTGCAGCGCTACACGCTCACTGTTATCAAAAGCATCAAAAACCCATTTTTTAAAAGGTTCCCATTTAGGTTTATAAGTCTTTACTGATCTTTTCTCGTGCGGGTGATCCCCGGCTAAAATTAATTTTTTGACTTTGATCCATTAAATACTTGGATAATCTATATCTGACTCAGTTATTTCTGGATCTTCATTAACACCTATAGCAATATTATCAGTACCAATTATAATTCTATTGACTCTATTATTATCAGTATTATCAGTAATATCAGACATATGAGGATGTATAAAATCCGGAATACTAGATGTAGAAGCTCGTGACGGAGACTTAACAATATAATCAGTTGGAGAAATATAAGAATGATTTGAAGCATCCGATCTATTAGATCTAGAACTCAAATCATTTGTCAAGTAGGCAGGTTTAGAAAATTTTAACTTGACAGTCCCATCAGGGGCAAGTTCAATATGGGTAATATCAGTATTACAATTACTCTTGGGAGGTGCAGCTCCCTCTATGACCCATTCGTGGGAAAATCAATTTCATCGTATTTAATTGGCCTCCTAGTGGTAATTTTTGATTTACCAAAATTAGTCTATATTAAAATTGTCTCATTTTTAAAATCCATGATTTTGCACATCGGATTCATAGTGTATAAAGGCTTAAAATAGATTCTATAACAAATATATATTGCTTCAGTTCCAGGCATATAATCATAACCATGTAACTTAATGCTCAGAATTAAAGCATTCAAAGAGTTTTCATCTTGCAAAGATACCTGCAAGTTAGGATAAACATTAAAATAAACAGGACCATATGCCAAACTGGTCTGTACTGTCCCTATTAGGGATTTTTTCCAGTTCTGGTTTCTGTCATCCCTTAAAGTTGATATAAAACTTTCTGGTAAGCCTCTTAAAGTAAGCGGCTTAAAGGCAATCTGTACTAACCCAATATGCATAAAACGATGGGTTTCCCTATAAGGGGCAATATCACTGTCATTTAATAATTTAATAGTAGCATGATCGCTATCTACAGTGATAGTTTCCTCAGTAGTTTTGATTACTTGTTTAAATCCTATTTTTTCAAAAGTACCCTCTGATATATTAACCTGGGTTGGATTTTTGGAATAGTCCACTTATTAAGAAGATCTAAATGTTGAGGTATATCATAGTCCTCCTTTTTACTGTTTTAACAGTATTCCTGTTCTTGATGATATTCATCAATTTTAGAGAAAGTGTTCTACTTTGTTACCTATTACTACGTACCTATATATATATGACTAGTTCAATGTATTTCGCCATATATATAACATATATTTGAAGATAAAATTGGAAAAATTATACCATGTCGTTTAATGGTAGCTTCCCACAGTAGTGAGAATGTTTAATATAGGTTGTATACACGTGATATACACTTAATGTATATCACAGTGTTTTGTACAGATTAGGTCTCGGCTTGTGTACAATTCATGGACAGATTATGGTCCACGGTTTGTACCGTGATTAGGTAATAGTTTAGGTAATATTTTAAGTGTAAATATTACATTAATTAGTGTTGTACACTTACCATAATTATAGAAGTCTTGGACTACTAGAATAGGGTTTTGATATTAGAATAGGAATAGGATTTTCCTATTGTAACTTGTATATATTATATTTCATTAATGAAAATAATCAAGGGATTATTTCTTTCATGGTATCAGAAGTCTAGGTCAAACAATAATTTCTCTCCCTAAAATTCTTGTTCTTCGGCCAAGCATAAACCGAGCCTCCCTCCTCGGTTTCTCCACCTCTTTCCGCTCTCAAAGTCTCTCTTTCAAATCCCTCTATCACTTATTGTTATTTCGTTATGTCTATGTCAAAGAACACGTTTCACCCTGCCCTTGTTGTTTATAACATCAAGAATCATATCCCTCTAATTCTTCAAATAGAAAACGTCCAATACGCGACGTGAGCTGAGTTGTTCAAAATTCACGTTCATTCGTATCAAGTCATCCATCACATAATCCCCGCTGCTCCTGACGATACGGAGGTGCCTAAACGCGAGGATGATACTAAATTATGGACCACACTTGATGCCACCGTCCTTCAGTGGATTTATTCTACGATCTCTACTGACCTATTGCAGACGATTATTGAGCCAGACGCTACGGCGATGGCTGCGTGGGATAGGCTGCGTGACATATTTCAGGATAATCAAAACTCCAGAGCTGTTACCCTTGAACATGAATAATCCCTTGATTATTTTCATTAATGGAATAGAATATATACAAGTTACAATAGAAAAATCCTATTCCTATTCTAGTATCAAAACCCTATTCTAGTAGTCCAAGACTTCTATAATTATGGTAAGTGTACAACACTAATTAATGTAATATTTACACTTAAAATATTACCTAAACTATTACCTAATCACGGTACAAACCGTGGACCATAATCTGTCCATGAACTGTACACAAGCCGAGACCTAATCTGTACAAAACACGTGATATACATTAAGTATATTTCACGTGTATACAACCTATATTTAACAGAGAAGTCGACATCCCATGAGGCCATGAACAGGTGATGATATATATGATCCAACAAGTCTAATTTATACTCCTCTGGCCGTGACCTTCTCTTGAATTCTAAAAAAAACATTTTCAGACAAGTGGCTGATGTTACACAAATGTGACACGTGCTGTTGGCGACCATTAGGCTCATGAGGTTTAGACAAGAAAATGTGGTCTCGTGGTGGTTTTAGATATAGAGAGCGTCGATCTAGAATTTAGACGTTGAGTTTTGAATTGAGAGGGCATGTTTTGTTATATGATTTAATTTTTAAGTATTGGATTTTGCCGAACTCGTGAGAGCGTTGTTAGATTCGCTGAACATTTAAATCTGAAACTCATCATAGTAGGTGTTCAGATTGGGACTTCAGTGCTTGAGGTTCGAGGGGCGGTATTTAAGTTTGTCGATTAATATAGGAGGCTTGCACCTGTACATGGGATCTATATTAGTAGCTCATGTTTTTGATGAAATGTCCTTCTACTAATTTATTTATATTTTATGATATGATTATTTGGTATTATTGAATTTTATTGATCACCCAATTAATATAGATTTTTGTTCAATGATAATTCTTTTAAAGATAATTCTTTTAAAGGAAAAGCGCTCGCTATCACGTGTGAGTAACAATGTGGAAGAATCCCATCAATCTCCCGTCATCCCTCTCGGTAGTCTTCCACGGATTTAATTATGTTAGAGGTTAGATAATCAACATAATGAATCCCTAGATCAAACTGCATGGTAATAGGACATAAAATAATTAAAGATTAGTAGGTCAAACAGCGTATACATGCTTGGGGCATATCGAATGCGATGTTTCTTGTATTACTCTATCTTGTTATGGCGGCGTCAATAAAATAGCAACCTCACTCCTTTTAATATATCTCAAGTAATTATACAAATGGGCCACATAGTGTCTTTTATAAGGGTTAGGGGACCTAGCGGCAAATAAGCCCTCCTACTACCGGCCTCATTGGCTAAGTCTACATTACCGCGTCACTAGATCCACCAAGTACATAAAGTGCACGACCCTATATTCGATAATAACACTATAATTGGACTTACATTTATGAATTACCATACAATCCTACAACAATAATATACCCAACGTAATTCCATTACTTCTATTTTTGTGGGATAGAAAGATTGTTTCCGATATACCCTCGGCTCTATTATCATACAATTCTAAATAGTACAATATAAATTAAAAAAATTTAATAATGTAAGCTTAATTTCTCCCCCCACCCACACAACATTAGAATCATTGTGTCTGAGTGGACTTTCACCGTTTATCACATAGCTACGAAATCCTCGTTCTCATAGGGAACTGGTTTTCGACAAATCCACTCTCTAATCCTGAAAGTGATTGTGCATCAAACAAATTATAATCACATCAAGAAACTAAATCAAACTACGTAAAACAATAGGACGTCATATTTCAAGTAAATAATATTGGTGCATACATTGTATTTTGTCCTTAATTGTAAAACTAATTGATAGGATTCTCCTAACTATTCCGCAATTACGGTCAATTGATTAAGCTTCACATGCAATTCTCAGGCTTAAAATGGAATTTGCATTATACTATCAAAATTAAATGTAAGTGGTACTACAAAAATCAGGTAATAGTCACATTTCACAATAATCGTGTCCCGTAAATGCACAAACTTTTGCTCATTGCTAGAGCTTCTAAACGTAAAGTATGATTTGACACTAACACCAACAATTAAGACATGTCATGTCAAATTATATCACGTATATAATTCAAAGACTATAATCATGCGTGTTAATTTTTTTATTCCTCCTTTCTCACTACCCGCCACTACTTTACCTTCAATTGCCTTTATTTCTACTACGTGATCCTTTGATCCCTATACGGTTATACGGTTGCATTAAAATAGTATGTTGCATGTTCAAGTAGTTTAGTGCATTCGCTCTTGATGGTGGAGGCGGTGATGGGATGGTGGAAGAGACAAAGAGAAAGGAAAAGGGAAGAGAAAATGGCGGTGGAGAGAGATTCCAAAAGGAGGAAAAGAAAAGGTGATTGGTGGTAGAGGTAGTGGAGGGGAGAGAGAAAGGAGGAATAAAAGATTATAAGATTTCAAAATTAGGGATAAGGGTCAAATTTGTCCCTGAACTATGCGAAATATTTAAATTTGTCATCCATTTTTCAAAATATTCTTAATTGCGAGATACGTGACATCACCAAGTGCTAAGCTTCCGATTTTTGAAGATAAGGACAAACCAATTTTAGTTTAGGGGTAAAAAGTTGTTGACATAATTAATTAAACAAAAAGTATATTAAAAAGGCAAATTAGACGGATCGCAATTTTTTTTATTTCAATAATAAATAGGTTAGAGAAGAATTATTGTATTACAAAAGAAATCAAAATAAAGTAGATAAACGTAGTAATGTAATTATAAAAATAGTTAATGTTATGAAGTCAAACTTGAGGGAAGGTCTCTCAAAATAATTTTTTATTTTTTAAATTCATTTTCTACTACCTTTGTTTTAGCCATTTGGGGGCACGTGGTGAATTAAGGCCATCTAGTCTAGTCTAAATTGGGAGTCAAAAATACATTAAATTGTTTGAGTAGCTACGCTGAGCTGACTCAGAGACACGTTCATCTGCCTAGCAACATTTTATCACTTATTAGCTTTATTTTTAATAAAATAAATAAACTAAACCACTACTTTTCCATACAACCTAGTAGTACATTACTCTAATATTAATATTCAAGTTATTTATATGTAAGTTCGATGACAGCGTTAGAACATTCTCTTATCGCTTTATAATAAACTATAGCTAGTGGTTTCATGGTTTCACACTAATTGAATTGAAAAGTGCATAAAAGGAAAGAACATAAAACTAGTACTACTAATTAGTATTATGAATAAAAAATTTAAAAGGTAATAGCAAGTCGGACAAACTAATAATTCGTCAAACAGAAAGGCCACAAAAATATTCTCGTGTGTCAACCATTATTCTAAACGCATTACAGATGTTCTGACCGACCAACTTACTATAGAAAAATGAATTATAAACAAAAACTCAATGATCGTGTTTCAGACATATGTGATAAGTGATCTGTTAATATGATCAATTATTACAAAGATTTTGGTGGTTAGTAGCGTTAATTGAATACTCCTAACTAAATATTACTAGATGTTTATAGAAAAAAAGATAATGTATCTACTCAATGTTGCTCGTTAGTACTGAAAAACGACACCTTAAAATTAATACATCTTCTTTTTATTCAGTCCGTAAAAGAATGATAAGTTTTTATAGTTAGTAATAATTTAATTTCAAAATATTTGTGTTATAATTAATGAAATGATTTATAGTCACATAAATATTTCTAATTTATTTTATATCACAAATTTTAAAAGTTTTCTTTATTTTTTAAATTTTGTGTTCAGTCAAACACCATGGATAATTGTGAAGGAGGGAGTAATAAAGTTTCTTGTTTTCAATAGGCAATTAATGTAACATACCTGAAACCAATTTGTATATATTTAATTAATTGGAAAAGAAGATTTTCAATAATGTATGCATATCTGAATTACAAATTGGTTAATATAAATAACATCGTGGCTACTATACCTATGCTAACAATCATTTGCTTGCATTTGAACCAATCTTCTAATAGAACTAAATAGAAAATGGTATAGATTTATTGACAATTGAATTATTCAACACGAAATTTGAATATTCATGATAGCGTAATTAACAAAATTCGAAAAGTGGAGTTGAGAAAAACAAATGTCAACCAGGAAGAATCCTTGTTTGAGGTAAGAGATGACAGCGATGAATCTTGAACTTTATGCATTTATTGGCGTTAAGAAATATTCCACCAAAAATAGACCAAATCCCAAAAAGACCGATTCCAAATAAAAAAATATTACGTGTTACAAATGACACAAAAAATGTCATACTTCAAGATACTGTAAAATGAATAAAAAACTACAAGAATTGAAACTAGATGATGATGTGACCCAAACAACTTTCTCATTGATTCCTCCGATTCAAACGCCGAGTCAGATCCTGACTATTTTTCTCTATCTTCTGAAGACAACAAAGACCTCCAAATAGATGAATTTCTCACGACCAATTCATCTGAAAATCTGATAAGGGTAACGGAAAACATGTTTGTGCTTTAACCAAAGACCAAGAATTTATGTTAGACATGATTAAACACATAGATGTCCAACACCAAAAGGATTATTTGAATAGACTCCTCAAATCCTTTACAGACGAGAAAAAAGATATCAAAAATATGATTTTGCCAAATACTTTAAAAAATGCCTACGACTTGACCAAAATCCTGAAGAAGGGTAAAAAAATGAAAGAATCCAAAGAAACCTCAGTTCTAGAATTCTAAAGAGAGATAAAACAAATAAAAGTAGAGATCAAGGCTCTACGAGAAAAATTAGAACACGACTCTCTGCTACTAAAAACAATTATTTCAAAAGAAACCCAAGATAGTTCGGAATCCAGTTCTGAGTCCGATAATTCTGACTCTGAAAATCTAGAAGAACCTTCTGAAAACCAACATCTTGAAGAGATCCCAAAAGAGTTCCTTATTGTCTTAAGACAGACCACGTCAAAAAAATACCTAGTAAGGATAACTCTTAAATTCCCAGGCAATTTTAGGATCGCTACAATTGCTCTTTTTGACACATTAGCAGATTTGAATTGCATAAAAACAGGTTTAGTACTAGAAGAATTCCACGAAAATACCAATGAAACATTAGCAACTACTAATAATACTAAATTAGAGATCAATTTCCAAACCAGTGCGTCTATTATTAATGATGGAGTTTCTATAACAACATCGTTTGTTTTAGTAAAAGACATACATAACTCTGTCATCTTAAGAACACCGTTCATAAATCTTATCACCACTTATATTGTAGATAATGATTTCATATCTTTTGATTCCAATAATAAGAATCTAAAATTCCCTTTTGTAAACAAACCAAAACCAAGAGACCTCAATCTGATAAATACTTATTCCTGTCATCTAGGAGAATTGAGGAATGATTTTTTAGATCAGAAACCTGACTCCCCTAGAGCCTATGATACTCGTTCCATTATATTAATTGATACCATTGCATAAAAAAAAAATTTAAAATATAATTTACAATGTCAAAAATATTTTCAAAATATTTTCTGCACATTGATTCCTGACATTTTTTACTTTAAAGAAAAACTTTTAACCAGTGACTTTTTCAAAAACAGGAAAAAAATCCACAGATTCCTGATACTGGTTGCAACACAGAAATGTCATATCACTGTCCCTTACCCCATTGTTTGGGTTATAATGATAATATATCAAGGAAGAACATGCGAGAATCCGGACAATACTGTAACCATGTGATGTGTGGAGCCTTGCTCCAAAAGAGAAAAGATGAAATTCCTCCACCAATAAATACACCAGTTGTTGCACCACAACAACAAACAAATTCCATGGCCCCCAAAAAAACCTGTAAAATCCACCACTTCCAAACCAACAAAGGAAGAAAAATAAAAATTCTCTGCAAAAACTCCTACCGAACAATCCCTGACATGGTATGATGCAGTTATGGAAAAAGAAAACGAAAATGCGCACATCATGCGAGAAAAACACCAGAACTCCCTTAGAAAATACTTGGTGAGAATCTTCTACAACTCTTTGCAAAATCCCCGGAACTACATTAGGCATTGATACAACTTCAAAATCCCAAACAAGAAGTTGCTCAAAGCTCAATAGAGGAAAAAATCTCTCAAAATTTTACAAAAACCGAGAAAGGAGAATCTTCAAAAATCCTTTCTCAAAAACAATTTTCAAAAACTCAACTAGAGAAAGAAGAATCTTCAAAAACCCATTCCCAAAAAAAAAATTCAAAAACCCAACTTATGGTATCACAAGTCTCAAAAAAACATGCCCCTAAATTTTTCATAAAACCATTTTTTCAAAACATTGTAACTATTGAAAAAGAATTTTTTGACCAAGACCCCTTTTTTAGCATTACAAATTTATTTTGGCCAAGGATGGTTTTACAAATCATGGAATTTTTTTAAAAATCCATATTTTTACCAGGCTATCCTTGAAATATCAGGATCAGTAACAATACAAATTAATTATTATAAAAATAATCCAGATCCCTCGTATTCTATTTGCAAAATGCTTAACGTAATTGCTCCAAGCAATTGGGGAAATTATCTGTCCCAACTCCTAAATTTCCCAGATACCCATAAAAATGAATCATTCTTTAATATTCCATTTAATTACTGGGATTACCAACAAGCTTGGTTCAATTCCTTTTTATTCAAAATACCAACCAACGACACACTTGTCTTTTCCATTTTAATACCTCATGTAATCCATCACAATTTCCAACATGGTGGAATTCATGGTGGGAACAATTCGGATCCTCCCTTGAAATACAAAAACCCTAAGTCACTAAATCTTTCAGCCTTTTTATATCCCAATATAAATCAACTGAAGAAGAAAAAAGATGTGTGCCCCTGCACCTTTTTCACACCAAATTCAATTTACCACGTGTTTTCACATGGTCTGTAGATTATTCAGAAAATAAAATTCCGACAATTAGAAGAAGATTTAAAATTTGATGGTGGGACAACTTTAAAATACCACCAAGCCTCACACCACAAAAGGTCCAGGAATGGCTAAATGCCCGAAAGTCCATTCAAATACAGGTGTCTCTACAAACACTACAAGAATCACTACAAACACCGGAGCATATTCAGTTCTTTCACAAAGATCCCAGATGGCCTCAATGCTTGTAGCGGTCAAAAATCCAGAAGAAATGCAAGCCATAATTCTGAAGTTTGCACCATCTTCATCAAAACAAGGCTCTTCATAAGAAGAAGAAGAACTAGAAATTGATATTGAAGACAGTCCGATTTTCGGCAACAATGGATTCTGAAAAAGATTGTCAAGAAAAGACAAAATACCTGGAGTAGAGATCAGACAAAATTCATACAAAAGAAAATGCCCTAAAAGAGACTTTCAAAAAAGCAAAGATTCCAACAATAATTCAAGAAAATATCAAAAATAATGATGTCATGGATGACGTCAGTCTACACTAGGATAAATAGTTATTCTCCACTCGGATGAATAGTTAGATTCCTTTTTAATTACCAAAATGCCATGTAAAACTCCTATAAAAGGAGACTCCCTCTCCCTTAGTTAGACAAGCTTTTCTTTTCTAGTTTTTCTCTCATAAGCTTTCATATTTTAGAGAGAAGTGAGAGCTCCAAAGAAAATCTCCTTTAGTTAGATCAAAATACCCCTCATATGATTCAGTTCATATGATCCGAAATTCCCAAAATATCTTAGAAATTTCCAAGGTATATCTCCTTAATAAAAATCTTTGTAAGTTTTAATATTTTAAATAAATATGATTATGGATGGTATTACCTCCTAATCTTTTAAATACTTAATGATTTTAAAATCTTTAAATTCCTGCATTAAATACTTGGTTGGTTCTACCGCCTACTTGATTTAAATTCCTGCAGATCCTTAAGATTATGCTTTCCTTAACTGGAACCTTAATTTGTAAGTTAACCTTACTTTGCTTTCTGCATATCTCCTTTATCTATTGATTCTTCAATACCTTAAATATCAATTCCTTCCCCGTCTGTTCTCACAGATTCCTTCAGTAAATACTCCTTACAAAACAAAACCTAGACATTCTACGTCAGATTTACCCAATCTAAGAAACATAGACTACACCAACGAAATACCTAGAGCCGTTTATGAAAATTCCACTGTTAGAGAAAAAATAGAGGACCAAGAACCTACTAGACCGACATTTTCCTCGATTACAGAGAACATAGTAAACGAAATTGGTGTTTTAGAAAAAGAATTTCAAATAGACAAGAAATTCCTACAAAATGATTTTTATGAAAAATAAAACCTAGAAAAGAGAATTTGGTTCTTCAAAACCTTTTCAAAAACTAGGACACAAATACAGGAAAAGTTTTATGATTTTGTAAAAGAACATAGGATAAACATCCTATTCTTTGACTGATTTGAAATTTATTCCTCTGAAAATTCCATAGAATATCCCTTTTCTATAACGGTAAATCCCTAGGAACAAGACACCGGAGTGGGAAACCCTAGCTGATTCTAGGAAAGTCCAGTCCAACCACCCTCCTCTACAAGGTATTAAGCTAAACATTCATGGCTTCCTTGTAGACGCGATTCCTCTTAAGAATCCAGCTGAGGATGAAAAAACAAATACAAAGAATATTCTCGCACAAAATAATTTGAATACCCTAGGAAAACAACTCGATAGAGTGGAAAAACACATAAAAGACCACCCTTTAGTCACCGATTTCCCAGGAACGACTAATGAAACAAAATTAAAAAGCCCTATCTTTAAACCATTCAGGTGTCCAAAGATGGTGTCAAAAACATCCAGCAAAATAAGTCTGAATTTATTAAGGCTATACAAGATCAATTGAGCAAAATTGGGACATCCAACAGTTCTAATACAGAACACGTTGTTCCAGATACCCCACAATCATCCAATAAATTAACAACTTTAACATATGATTCCGATAACGATGATACATTAGAACAATTCTAAAATAATACAAATTCCAAAAGGAATGATTCAAAATACAAGTATATAACATGCTACAAATGCAGCAAAAAAGGTCACACTTCGAGATACTGTAAAATAAATAAAACATTACAAGAACCAAGATTGGATTAAGAAGTAATCCAAAAAATCTCCGACCCTCTAATAAATTCCTTTGATTCAGACCCCTTTGATTCAGCCACCAAAGCAGAGTCTGACTATTTTTCTGTCTTCAGATGTTAATAAACCTCTTCAAATAGATGAGTTAGTCACAACTAGTTCATCCGAAAATCCTAAATTTCCTAGATACCCATAAAAATAAACCATTATTTGATATTCCATATAATTACTAGGATTACCAACAAGCTTGGTTCAATTTCTTTTTATTCAAAATACCAACCAATGCCACACTTGGCTTTTCCATTTTGATACTTCATGTAATCCATCACAATTTCCAACATGGTGGAATTCATGGTGGGAACAATTCGGATCCTCCCTTGAAATACAAAAACCCCAAGTCACTAAATCTTTCAGCCTTTTTATATCCCAATATAAACCCACTGAAGAAGAAAAAAGATTTGTGCCCCTGCACTTTTTTCACACCAAATTCCATTTATCATGGGTTTTCACATGATTTGTAGATTATTCAGAAAATAAAATTCTGACAATCAGAAGAAGATTTAAAATTCAATGGTAGGACAACTTTAAAATACCAGCAAGCCTCACACCATTAAAGGTCCAGGAATGACTAAATGCCCGAAAGTCCATTCAAATACAGGTGTCTCTACAAACACCATAAGCATCACCACAAACACCGGAGCACACTCAGTTCCTTTCACAAATATCCCAGATGGCCTCAATGCTTGCAACGCCCAAAAATCCAGAAGAAATGCAGGCCATAATTATTGTCTTCATCAAAACAAGGCTCTTCATAAGAAGAAGAAGAACAAGAAATTGATATTGAAGACAGTCCAATTTTCAGCAACAGTGGCTTTTGAAAAAGATTGCCAAGAAAAGACAAAATACCCGGAGTAGAGATCATACAAAATTCCGACAAAAGAAAATGCCGGAAAAATAGACTTTCAAAAAAGCAAAGATTCCAGCAATAATTCAAAAAAATGCCAAAAATAATGATGTCATGGATGACGTCATTCTGCACTCGGATGAATAGTTATTCTCCACTCAGATGAATAGTTAGATTCCTTTTTAATTACCAAAATACCATGTAAAACTCCTATAAAAGGAGACTCACTCTCCCTTAGTTGGACAAGCTTTTCCTTTCAAGCTTTTTTTTCCTAGTTTTTCTCTCATAAGCTTTCAGATTTTAGAGAGAAGTGAGAGCTCTAAAGAAAATCTCCTTTAGTTAGATCAAAATACCCCTCATATGATTCATTTCATATGACTCATATGATTAAGTTCATATGATCCAAAATACCTTAGAAATTCCCAAGGTATATCTCCTTGATAAAAACCTTTGTAAGTTTTAATATTTATTACCTCCTATTCTTTTAAAATACTTAATACTTTTAAATTCTTTAAATTTCTGCATTAAATACTTGGTTGGTTCTACTTTCTATTTGATTTAAATTCCTGCAAAACCTTTGAATTATGGTTTCCTTAACTGGAACCTTAATTTGTAAGTTAATCTTGATTTGCTTTCTGCATATCTCCTTTATCTTTTAATTCTTCAATACCTTATATCTCAATTCCTTCCCTGTCTGTTATCCCCTTTAGATCTTCGGCCTAAGTCAGTTAATCTTGATTTACTTTCTGCATATCTCCTTTATCTTTTAATTCTTCAATACCTTATATTTCAATTCATTCCCTGTTTGTTATCCCCTTTAGATCCTCGACCTAAGTTAGTTAATCTTGATTTGCTTTCTGCATATCTCCTTTATCTTTTAATTCTTCAATACCTTATATCTCAATTCCTTCTCTGTCTATTATCCCCTTTAGATCCTCGGCCTAAGTTTGATATCAAAACCATAAAGGGTAGAGATAGAGAGAGAAATGTCCAGATCAGATGAGATTCCTTGTTAGAGGTTCAGGTTCTTTCGAGGTTTTTTGCATATATATATATATATATATATATATATATATATATATATATATTGTTTTCGCCCCGAATTATGTTCTTTGCCGTTTTATCGACTGACCGTATTGGGAGACAAATTGATTCTTTAACTTAAGAGATTTGGGCTGGAAATGGAACTCTGATTTTCAGCAATGGGTTCTCCAACTACTCCAGAAAATGTTAGGATGGTGGTATTTGTAAATTAAGAGGTAAGAAATACGAATGCAGCTGAGTACAGTAAAGTAAAGGATAAAGATAGATAAAAATTAAGTTGTTTGATTGATTTGTTGTGTTTCTATATACAAAGAATGATCCTATTTATCGTACAAAAAAGAAAAAAAATGTACAGCGTGATCCCTACCATGTCATCCATCAAGTAACCCACTAAGTTCGATGCCCAACTATGGGGGAGGTAGTGCCAATTTTCTCGCCCTCTACTCCTCTTGCTCGGATAATGGCCGTTTCTTTTAGCTGTTGTTGGCCGTTATCGCTTTTAGGGTCCGAAAACCCTTTTGACACATTAAGGCGTCTGCATCTGAGTGGGTCCCTTTCATATCTTTAACTAACAACTCAGCTAAGATGCCTTAGTAGCCGATGAAGTTCTTGTAGTCGAGGGTTAGGAGTAAATTCAGCTCTGGAACAATTCGGCTGTCACTGAATTCGGCTAAACACTTAAATTACTTTTGAGTATTAACAATTACCTTTACATTAACTCGAGTATGGCTATTGAGTTGATGTATCCGAAAGTAGCCATCGTTTCAGTCTGACAGCCACACATGTCACTTCAATCATCTCATCTCCAGTGCATGCAATGATGATTACTTCTGAATTGGGTTTTCCCTTCAACCGAGGTCTTTGTATTACCACGATTCGGTTCCAATGTTTTCCAATCGTGCATTCGAAGAGGTAGCCCTAATTTCCACCGCGCATCGAGATCTACTTAGGAAGAGATATCTTTCAGAGAATTTTTCACTTGATCTTACACTCATTTCCAATTTCTTTCCTTCTGCATAAAAAACCCTAATCACATCCCTTTTCTTACTCGGATGCCATGGCTTCTTATTCCTCTTCTCAGAAGATATATCGGACCACTCTAGCTGATAAAGACCTAACCGATGCCTTCGTCCTTGTTGATGAACAGTTCATTCTGGCTCCATAGGGTAGGCCGGAACAAGGCGATTCTTTCTAGTTTCAGTACCTCAGCCCAATAAACCATGACTTTCTTTCTACTTGTGACTGATTCACCGACGGCCGTTGTTCATCTAACCTTCGTACTTGGCCGACTAAGGTCGCTCATTATTCAGGTTGGTTGGACCGAGTGAAGTTGGTCACAGAAGCCGAATGAAGGTGCATGGGTCCTTTTGATTCCGTCGCACTGTCGGAATTTGATCTCCGATGTAATGCCGGGCTCGGGTATGTGCGGCGCCTCTATTTTTGTGCTTGGTTTACTTGGATGTGGGAATCCATATCCCACCATTTAAATTCAGCATTGCTCTCAGCATTCCTGAGCAAATTTAGAATAAATCCCGCAGATTTGATGGGCTATTATATTTGACTACTTGGGATGGCGTTTCTTCGCCTGTGCAGTGCGACCAACCTTACGACACAGACGTGTGAAAGAAATGGTTTTCTCTTTATTTTGTGATCGGGCAGCTGGTCTGTGGCTGTCATTTAGCCATACATCTTCCTTCGAAGGGAATTAGCTTATTTTGTGCGACCAGGCAACCGGTCTGTGGTTGTCGTTTATTCATGCATGCCCCAAATTGAAGGATTGTACTTTTTTAGATATTTGTCATTTACATTCCTGTCCATTTCTTCATCATGCATGCTTATTAGTCGATATGTGTTGCCGACGATCCGTTGGCTTACTATGAAAGGCCCTTCCCAATTTGGTGACCACTTGCCGAATTTACAATCTTTCATCCCAGTCGGTAAAACGGTTTTCAAAACTAAGTCTCATTTGGCAAACCTCTTAGCTTAACATGTTTGTTGTATGCTTTAGCCATTTTACGTTTACCAGTTTTGATTTTCTCTAGGGCCATCATTCGATCTTCATCTAGCTGGTCTAACTCTAATAACATGGCATGTTGATACTCCTCTAAGCTTAGAGAGTTATGCTTGGCCACCCGTAAGGATTTGACATTAATTTCCAACGGCAACACTGCATCTTGGCCATAGGTTAGCTGATAAGGTGTCGTCCCCGATAGCTGTAGATTTAGAATTCCTGATCGCCCAAATGGCTTTATCCAGAGTGAGATGCTACATTCCTAGTTTATCCTCCACGTTCTTACTAATTGTGTTCACAATAAGTTTGCTGGTTGCCTCGGCTTGCCCGTTCGCCTGTGCGTAATAAGGAGAAGATGTGATCATCTTATACCGAACTTCTCAGCAAAGGCGGCCACTTTAGAACCAGTGAACATCGTCCCTTGACCGGTGGTAATCATCTCAGGAATATCATATCTATATATGATCTGGTGTTGGATAAACTAAATGACATCTGTCGGATGGACCATCTTCATTGGCTGAGCCTCCACCCATTTTGTGAAGTAATTGGTAGCCACGATAATGAAAATGTGTCCTTTAGCCGATTGTGGATGAATCTTGCCGATTAGGTACATAGCCCGTCCTTTGAAGGCCAAGGTTTTACGACTTGGTGCAGCAACTCAGTAGGTTCCCTCTGGATTGATCTATGTTTCTGACATTCTCAACATCCTTTTGCATACTGGAAGCAGTCAGTTGTGATAGTGGGCCAATAATAGCCGTGGCGGTATATCAGCCACTTCATCGCTGACCCCGCTCTATGTGATCCACATACTCCTTCATAGACATCTCCCATAACACTCAAGGCCTCTACTTTGGCAATGCACTTGAATAGTACTCTATTCACGCTCCTTTTATAGAGGTCATCGTTAATGATCACGTATTTCAAGGATATTTTTTTAACCTTGAGGTCCTTGCAACTGGAGGAATCTTTTAGGTAGTCAATTAGTAACTGCCTCCACGAGTCGATTTGATCAACGACTAACACTTTGGCTGGTAATTCATCGTGCTCTAGGTTGAGTAGAGACTTTCTAAAACCTGAAGCTTCTTATGCTAAGTCGTTAGCCTCAACATTCATGCATTTGGGAACATAACTTAATGTGGATGATTCAAACCCACTAAACAACCAGCTAGCCATCTTGTGACGGGCCAGCAAATTTAGGTCTTTGTAATCATATTCCCCCGCCAGCTATTTGATCACCAGCTGAGAGTCTCCTCGAATCTCGATGCACCTCGCCTTCATATAAACTAGGAGTTTGAGTCCTATGATGAGATCATCGTATTCGGCTTGGTTGTTTGTCAATTCCGGATCTAGCCGATAGGAGAACCTCTACATTTTATCTCTCAGATTTGTTATCATGACTCCGACTCCAACTCCTTTTTGGGTTATAGACCCGTCAAAGGTTAGTAGCCACGACATGATGTCTATACATGTAGTAAGAGGGTCATATGGATCCTCCATGTTTACACAAGGGTGTTCTGCCAAGAAATCGACTACTGCTTGACCTTTGACGGTCCTGAGTGATACTCGAGAGAAAATGCGGTAAGCTTGATGGACCATTTCATTAATCGACCTTGCAAGACAGGTCTATTGAGTAAGTATTGGACAATATCAACTTTGCACAAAACGTATATAATGTGAGGCATTAGATAATATTCGAGTTTTATGTAAGCATAGAACAAAGACAAATAAAGCTTCTCCAAAGGAGTATATCTAGTTTCAGCATCATTGAGCATTCAGCTAAGATAATAAACCACTATTTCAGTTCCATCATCGGCCTCCTATGCTAGTAAATAGTCGATAGATAATTCTGCAGCCGAAATATACAATTTCAACAGCTTCCCTGGCATGGGAGACACAAGTACGGGGGAAGTAGCTAAGGCCTTTTTAATTTGATGAAAGGCATCTTGATGTTCCGGACCCCATACTAGATCTTCTGACTCTTTAAGTCTAAGCAAAGGTGAGAAAGCCTTCATCTTGCCAGCCGAGTTAGATATGAACCTCCTTAAGAAATTGATCTTTCCCAATAAGCTTTGTAACTCATTCTTTGTCTTGGGTGGTGCGGATCCCATTACTGCCTTGGCTTTGTTACGATCTATCTCAATGCCTATCTTGTGTACCAAAAAGCCAAGGAAGTTGTCAGCCGATACTTTGAACATGCACTTGGCTGGATTCATTTTGAGATTATGAATCCTCGTTCTTTTTAATTTTTGTTCAAGATCGACTAAATGATCCTTGAAGTCCTTAGACTTCACTACTACATCATCGATGTAAACCTGCACAGTCTTGTTGATCAAGTCATGGAAGATGGTGTTCATTCCCCTTTGATAAGTGGCACCAGCGTTCTTCAGACCAAACAGCATAACTACCCACTCGTAAATGCCCAACGCTCCTGGACATCTGAAGGCGGTTTTGTGAATGTCATCCTCGGCTACCAGCGTTCTTCATACTACTCTGTGACGGCTATGGGAGCCATATAGGGTGAATAGATGACAACCTCTATGTTCTAAACCCTTGGTCGGAATGAGTTATCATCCACTAGAACGATTTCTATCTAGTCTCCTTCCCAAAAGATGAGCTTTTGATGCATGGTAGAAGGAAGGCATCGGCTGGTGTGACTCCAGTCCCTGCCCAGCAGAATGGTGTAGGACGGCTTGCCATCTATTACAAACAAGGCAGACCTGACCGTCTTAGGACCTACAGTGATTTCTGCTACTAGAATCCCCAATGCTTCAGAGGCTTCTCCCATAAAGCTAGCCATTTTCATCTTAGTTGGGATGGGATCCTCCTTTTTTTTGATAAGATCCTTCAAGGTAAGCAACGACATCACATTCAGCACAGCCCCATTGTCGACAAACACCCGACTAATAATTTTGCCGTTAATGTAAGCCTTGATATAAAGGGGTTTGAGGTGTTTAACCATATATTTTATAGGTGCACCAAATACGGTGCTCAAAGTGTCCCTAGCCGTGGTATCGGCTATTGTTTCCCATTCTGCGTCTTCTACGCAAACATCACATTCTAGGTTATTCAACGTGGAGCGGTTGGTCCAGAACTCACATGGGATTAGGCTGACCATTTTAATATCTGCCCACATCTCATCAACCAGGTCATGGCTAAATAAATCGAGGATGGAGTCCCCTCCTTCATCCGATTAGGCTGACCAGAAGCTCATATCTTCCATTTCCTAGAGACAAATGGGAATCGGCTGAGGATCCTCTAACTGAATCCTCTGCATGATTTGTAGGATTGCCTCGGTTAGAGGTCCATCCGGGGCATGTTCAATTGTAGGGGTTCCTCCGTTGGGTTGTCTATAGGCTATTCATCCAGTTCTGGTTGACTCGATGTCTCTCCTTTATGTGATATTACCCCAGAAACAACTGAGCTGAATGGCCGCTCGATAGCCTCGACTATGGCAGACTCAGAAATCTTATGATTTTTGGCTGCCTTGGTGTTGGAAATTAGATGCAATGTCTGTTGCATCTTACGCAATGCCTTGGCACGTTGCATCCTTTTTTTCTGAGTCCTGGATGCAACTCTCGTTGGTGCCTCTTTTTTTCCGGGAGCCTGATTAACAGACCACTTCCCCTCTTCTGTGTTGGCGGCTAGTTTAATCATTCTCTGAGGTCTCGTCTGGTCCTCATTTCTCACCGTGATACGTAAGGACTAAACACCCTCGTTTACGTTAAACTCGACCACCCTCTGTTTGGTTTTAGGGAGTGGTTCTTCATCTATTTGAGGCATGCTCAGTTACTGGTTGGTTGGCATCCGTACTTGCCCCCCAAGCCTATGCTTGGCTCTGATAGGGACCCTTCTGAACCTCATGGTTTGTTCATGAAGTTCTTATTCAACGTCCCTCGAGTATTTAGGGCGGCCATGAAAAATGCTCCTAGTTGGATGCATGTCATTGCGAATGCCATGTAGATTGCCTAACCGGTTGAACAAAGAGGTCTTTGTGGCCTTCTCCCCTTCGGTAGATTTTTTGGGACCCACACCCTTTTCATCGTATGTCTCCCTTTGGTATCCCTTGACTTATCGGGCTTAGCAAAAGATACTATAGCTATTGGTACAGCGAGAAAGGGGTCGGTATCAATGGACATTTCAGCCATACTCTTATCGGCTAGCTTGAACCTCCCCTCTTTGACGCCATTTTGGATCTCCTTTATGAAGACCACACAATTAGAAGTAGAGTGGTTGTATGAATTATGCCACTTGCAGTACTTCTTATCTTTGAGTTCCTTGGCAGGCGGAATCCTATGACCATCAAGCATCCGAATCTTTTTATTTTTTATTAGATGATCAAAGATTTGATCTGCCTTTGTGATGTCAAACCAGTAACCGACCATGTCATTGGATGAACTTATCTCCTTATCTTTTACGACTTTCAAGGCTGGGCAAGAGTAAACCTTACCCCTAACAATCTCGGTCACCATTGCATCTGTCGCGCAGTTGGATGACTCTGAGTCGGACTCATCCGCTTCAATGATGGATACCAAGTGGGAGCCTCGATTTTGGCTGGCTCTTCTCTGCTCCTTCTCCTGGACGTACTGCTCTATTTAGCTAGCCTTTTCGGCTAACTGGCTTAGGTCGGAGCAGGATTGTCCCACCAACTTCTCCTTTAACTAAGGGTGCATGTTGTTGATTATCATGTGGGCACACTCAGACTCGGGGAAGTGTAAGGTGCATTTTCCAACCTTCTTTCTAAATCTCTAGATAAAATCGGCAGCCGATTCATCGACCTGCTGCTTGAGATTCGTTAGATCAGTCAGGTAACTTGAGGTTGGGGCCAATAGAACCTATCATGGAAGCAACCCTTCATGTTAGCCCAGCTCTGTACGGAATCAGGAGCCAAAAAGGAGTACCATGCGAAGAATGTTCCCGTTAGAGAGAGAGGGAATAGCTGCAACTTGTGATACTCCTTCTGGCCAGCCTCTCAATTGGGCAGTAAATCTACCGATGTGCTCGATAGTGGATTTGTCGTCATCGCCAGAGAAGATGGCAAACTCTAGTGTTTTGAAGCCCCTCGACAAAGGTTCTATCCGATCTACCCAATCGGGGTAAGGCTTCTTATAAACAGGCATGTCCAAAGGTTTCAGTTGGATGCCAAAGTACCTCCGCATGGTATTATCAATAATTTATGGGTTTATCAGTTGTGACGTCTCCTGCCGATTCTCGACTGGATTCGGCTGGTAGGCATTCTGCACTGGCGGCCTCCATTCTGCACTTTGTTAGATAGGGTTTTGAAGGTTATAGGTGGTCTGCTGGCCATTACCAATAGGTGGGGTAATGCCCCATTGTTGCTGTTGTGTATGGCCACCAAAGCCTGCAACATGAGCTCCCGGAATGGCTAACGGAGCCTGAGGATAAGGTGGAACAGTATTCCATGGCTGCTCTTCTCGGATGTCGGCCGTTCTTAGACAATTTATGCTTTCTGGAAGGTATGGACTGGGTACTGGCAATGACTACTGGAATGGTATTCCACTGTAAACAACATCACCAGATAGCCGAGCTAAGTCATATCCAGGGGCTATCGGCTGCCAATTCGGTTGGCCAACATTGTTCGCCTACATCATATGGCCATTCGTAGAAACGTATGGCATAACAGGCGGCAATCCAAAGTGTCCTGGAGCCTGAACTGGTTTCCGAGCCTTGTTGATCTGCCCATACTGCAGACTCGCTTAGTCAAGTGGCACATTTTACCCCCAAGGTTCAGCAACGACCAAGTAGTGTGCTAGTTTCCAGACGATTGGGCTTGTGTTCCTAGGTGCGCTACCGACTGCACCTAAGTAGGAACTAGCTGATGCACATGCGGCTGAGGAACAACACCAGGAGTCACGGTCTCATGCTGAACAACACCGCTCATCAGATGGATGGCAGAACTAGCCGAACATTCTCCTGGGTGCATTAGATTGGTTTCCATCTCCCTCGCTTACTGAACCTCATTATGTACCATCGGTTTCACAATATCCGCCAACTGTTTAGAAACTTGGTACATAATATTGTGGATGCCTAAGTTGATCTATTGTCTAATAAAAGACGTGGTCATTATGGTTGGACCTTCAGATTGACTAGATTCTTCCACAACTTGGGTTAATGAAGGAAGTGGAGGGGTATCAACCGATATAGGCATACCCGAGGAGGATGCTGGTTCGTTGTTCCTTCTGGGAGGATTTTGTTTAGGATGTGGACTGGACTCGGGGTTCATTTTCTTACTGGACCTTAGGCGCATACGCTAAGAATGATCCTGACCTGGAGAATCAAACTTTGCTATTAATTCACCTATGGTCCCACTGGGTGTGCCAAATTTGTTTTCGCCCCAAATTATATTCTCTACCGTTTTATCGGCTGACCATATCAGGAGACAAATTGATTCCTTAACTTAAGTGATTTGGGCTGCAAATGAAACTCTGATTTCCAGCAATATGTTCACCAATTACTCCAGAAAGCGTTAGGACGGTGGTATGAGTAAACTAAGAGGTAAAAAACATGAATGCAACTGAGTACAGTAAGTAAAGGATAAAGATAGATAAAAATTGAGTTGTTTGATTGATTGATTGTGTTTCTATATACAAAGAATGATCATATTTATAGTACAAAAAAGTGAAAAAATTGTACAACGTGATCCCCCCCTCCCCATGTCAGCCATCAAGTAACCCACTAAGTTCAAAGGTCGACTATGGGGGAGGTGGTGCCAATTTTTTCGCCCTCTACTCCTCTTGCTCGGATAATGACCATTTCTTTTAGCTGTTGTTGGTCGTTACCGCTTCTAGAGGTCCGAAAACTCTTTTGACTTGGCCATTGAGGAGTCTGCATCTGAGTGGGTCCCAGTCGTACCTCTAACTAACAACTCGACTAAGATGCCTTAGTAGCCGATGAAGTTCTTGTAGTCGAGGGCTAGGAGTAAATTCAGCTAAACACTTAAATTACTTTTGAGTGTTAACATATATATATATATATATATATATATATATATATATATATATATATATATATATATATATAAGGTAATTTCATAGATGGTATATAAGAAAATAATGAGTAATTTCAATTTAAATGTACGTGAGAAAATAATAAAGTAAATGCTCGGATAGAAAAGTGAAATTTCAAGATTGTACATATAAAAGTGAACCTCTAGGTAATCTCGGTTCGAAATGATACTTTTTTTTTTATATGTAGACACTTTTTAATTTAATTTCTTATTCTACTTTCATGTTTTCATAGCCTTAGAAATATGATGTCATGACTTGTTTAAGTTTACAAGTTCAATGGAGTAATACTTTTGTCATGTGAATATAGACGCTCAGTTAGAGGTGTTTATTAGTACCCATCCTGTCAAGTAAAAATGTTTAAATGAAAAACTTTGGAATTTTTTACTGAAGTAAGCCATTATTTAAACAAATTCATCAAAATAATATGTTTTATATTTGGAAATTTACAGAAATAGAATAAACGTATTTCAGAGTAACGAATTAGGTAATATTTTATTCAAAAACTTCAACGGCCAAAAAAGCTGACGACTGACGGAGTTAAAATCAGTCCGCCAGACGTCTTAGAGACCTTTATCCCTAAGATGACATCTTCGATACCCATATCCTTCATGTCAAAACATTGTTTCAACATGTTCTTAGTCTCTAGGATCAAGCTAGGTCTGCTTCCTGTGATCAACATGCCATCTACGTATAGGCACATCATAACGAATGAATCAGAGTTACCTTTCATGTAGACACATTTGTCACACTCATTAATGGAAAAACCCTTCGATAGTAGGGTACTATCAATTTTTTCGTGTCATTGGTTCGGAGCTTGTTTCAGCCCGTACAGAGATTTGACAAGTCGACAGACTTTCTTTTCTTGCCCTAGAACCACATACCCCTCGGGTTGTTCCATATAATCTTTGTATGAAATCTGACAGGCTGATTCAAAAGTCGTTGATGTGAGTCACGTTTTAAGGCTAAAATGTAACTCAAAGTAACGACTCTATAGAATTCAATCACGGAGCAATCGAATCCTGCAATTTGCAATCGTTCCTGCAAATTTGAAATCTTCTGATTGATTTACCTATAAAATATTATCGACGGTTACGTTTTGACCTTAAAACGTAACATACCATAACGATTCACTGCTAAAATCTTTTCCGAGCACTTTTTCGGACTGACCACA
Organism: Anisodus acutangulus; assembly: GCA_029783415.1. Taxonomy (NCBI): domain Eukaryota; kingdom Viridiplantae; phylum Streptophyta; class Magnoliopsida; order Solanales; family Solanaceae; genus Anisodus; species Anisodus acutangulus. The sequence goes on from CM056504.1 coordinate 37,941,034, forward strand.
AATTATTATAAGAAACAATGTTTGAAACGAATGTTCAGCACATTGCAACATTTTTTAGCAAACCTTCTGCTTGTGTGGTCCATTGTTGGAACAACGTTCACTAAATTTCAACAGGTATGAGCTAATTAAGTCAAGTTAATATGTCGTATTATATCACTTTTCACTATAGTTTTTAAAATATTTTTCTGTTATATTAATTATAATAAATGTCTCATTTTGGCGTGTAGGAGTAAAGATGGTCAATTTTGAACATAATGTGATGGTTGCTTTGTATTAGGGTGACGAAATAATTACTGAAATGGGAGGATTCAGATAATACGGAATGTGACAGAATGATTGTTAGCATGTCTATTTCAACGAAGCTATGTTGAATTGGTTGGATTATTGCATGAGAAAATGGGGATAAACAGTGAAGATATTCAAATGTATATTTCTGGAAATATTCATGCTCATTTCAAGGTTACAATACAACGTTCATTGAATTTAAATTGAGAATGACCAGTCTTTGCAATAATTTTTTGCCATACCTCAAACATTTATGGATAAGATTGATATAAATATTTTGGAGAGGTCTATAAAGATCAAACCAACACACCAAAATAATGTATTTCAAGTGAGTGGTCAGCATGATTATCACATGAATTTATTGGCTCAAAATTATGGATTTGCCACGGTCAGTCAACCTCATTTTGCAGAACCATTTATTCAACCATCATTCCAGCATATTGAATATTCTCCGAATATTCACATTATATTTTGTAATTATGATAGATGTATATATTTAAGGTAAGTTAGGATTCTTATTGTATTAAGAATCAACCATTTACGGTAAGTTAGGATTCTTATTGTATTAGGAATCAACCTCTGTACAACTATATATTGTGATTAATGAAATGAATCCTAAGGGAAATTATTCCAATCTTACATGGTATCAAGAGCAAAACCCTAATCCCTAATCTTCTCTTTTCTCCCTTTCGGCCGACGCCTCCCTAAACTTTTCTGTTTCCCTCTCGGTCGATGGCAATAATTTGCCGCCATGTGTCGCCCTGCTTTCCCCACCAACTCCGGCTCTTCCACTGGCACACTTGACAACCCCAATCAACGTTCATCGTCTTCTTTTCATCCGGCATTCGCCGTTACCAACATCAAGAATTTTATTCCTATCATTCTTGACCAAGAAGACTGTCAATATTCCATGTGGATAGAACTGTTCTGTATTCATGCATGTGTGTACAATGTTCTCGACCATATTGATGATTATGTTCCTCGTCCAACCGATGATGCAGACTCGACCTGGTGGCGCCTTGACGCCATCGTCAAACAATGGATCTACGACACCATCTCTAAAGACTTGTTGTGTACTATCATGAAAATAGATGCTACGGCACGTGAACTTTGGTTACGGTTAGAAGAAATTTTTCATGACAATAAAAATACTCGGGCCGTGTATTTGGAAGAGTAGTTCAACAATACGCGTCTCGAGAATTTTAACATGTACGAATACTGTAAACAACTGAAACTCAGAACCGACCAACTTTCCAACGTAGGGACATCTGTTTCAGAGACCAAGATGGTACTTCAACTAGTTGCGGGTTTACCGAAAGGTGAATATGATACAATTGCAACGATGATTCAACAGGCTGACCCCCTACCAAGCTTCAATAAAATACGTTCGCAACTTCTGTTAGAAGAGACCCGCCGTGCTAAACAAGAGGAACACAATCACAAGGAATTAGTCATTGACGGCATGACACCACTGGAGGCATCCACCACTCAGCCACCCCCGCAGGACCACCAGCAGCAGCAGTCCCGCGGCGGAGGGCGTGGCGGTAGAGGTCGCGGTAACAACAACAAAGAAAAGGGTCGCGGAAAAGCCAACCAGAACCAGCAGTAGGCAGGCCTAGCACCTGCTGCCTACTATCAGTGGGCTGGGCAGCCCCCTTGGCCCAATACCGAGAACTGGGTCTCGCTTACATGCCCCTACCCGACATTAGGGGTCCAATTCCAGCAAGGCTTGCAACCAGGCCTCTTGGGCTCCACCCCCACCAACCGGCAGGCCCAACAGCAGCAGCAGGCCCACCTGGTAGCAGCAGTCTGGCCCCCACCATTTGGGCCAGGCCTTCAACACCGTGAACCTTCAACAGCCCGAAGAAAATTGGTACATGGACACCATTTTGTGAGATTGGAATAACTTCCCTTAGGGATTCCTTTCATTAATCACAATATATATAGTTGTACAGAGGTTAGGTTGATTCCTAATACAATAAGAATCCTAACTTACCTTAAATGGTTGATTCCTAATACAATAAGAATCCTAAGTTACCTTAAATATACATCTATCATAATTACAAAATATACTGTGAATATTCGCTAATATGTGAGATTGGAATAATTTCCCTTAAGGATTCCTTTCATTAATCATAATATATATAGTTATACATAGGTTGATTCCTAATACAATAAGAATCTTAACTTACCTTAAATAGTTGATTCCTAATACAATAAGAATACTAAGTTACTTTAAATATACATCTGTCATAATTACAAAATATAGTGTGAATATTCGGAGAATATTCGCTAATACTCCCCCTCAGTCAGAGCGGGAAGAGGTCGAACGCTAAGGCTGGATCGGAAGTCGGTGAAGAGTTGTCTCGGTAGTCCCTTTGTGAAAATATCTGCATACTGATAGGAGGAAGGCACATGTAATATTTTGACCTGACCAAGGGCAACCTTCTCTCGCACAAAGTGAATATCCATCTCAATATGCTTAGTCCGCTGATGTTGGACCAGATTGTGAGACATATAGATGGCAGATATGTTGTCACAATAGACTATAGACGATTTTCGCAGTAGACACTGGAGCTCCAAAAGAGGATTTTTGAGCCAACAGATCTCAGCAACGACATTAGCAACTCCATGATACTCTGTTTCAGCACTCAAACGGGATAGCGTGGCCTACCACTTGGCGGACCATGAAATAAGATTATCCCCAGGAAATACACAGTAGCCTGAGGTGGAGCGACGTGTGTCTGGCATCCTATCCAATCTGCATCCATGTAGGAGAGTAACTTGGTTGGGGCAGAGGGGTAGAGATGTAGTCCAAAGTCCAGAGTGCCCTTAACGTATCTGATAATACGTTTGAGGGCCGCAAAATGGGACTCTCGAGGGTCGTGCATAAACAGACACACCTGCTGAACGACATATGCAATATCAGGCCTAGTGAATGTAAGATACTGAAGGGCACCTGCAAGACTCCGATATAGAGTGAAATCTGAAACTGGCGCACCCTCATTGGCACTGAGCTTGGATTTCGAGTCAACCAGAGTTGGCATAATTTTACAATTTGCCATTTTAGCCATGTACACTATCTCTTCTGCATATTTACGCTGACACAAAAACATAGTAGCTGCAGATCTGGTCACTGATATACCCAAGAAATAACTCAGCTTGCCCAAGTCAGTCATAACATTCAGTTTTGAGTAGAGCAATTATTTTATTCTTCAAACCGTCAGATGAGGCAGTAAGAACAATGTCATCCACATATAATAGCAAATAAGCAGTGCTGCTACCTCGATGAAAAGTGAAGAGAGAGTTATCACATCTGCTACATATAAAACCGATCTGCATAAGATACCTGGTAAAGCGATCATACCAAGCGCGGGGTGCCTGTTTTAAGCCATACCATGACTTCCTGAGACGACATACACACTGCGGGACCGCCGGATGAACAAAGCTAGGGAGCTGATGCATGTACACAGTTTCTTTCAAATCCCCATGAAGAAATGCATTCTTGACATCAAGCTGATGAATCGGCCAATGCATGCCCATAGCAATATTGAGAACAATCTGAATAGTGTCCGGTTTAACAATCGGACTGAATGTCTCACCACAATTAATACCCTCCTGCTGATTAATGGCATTAGCAACTAGTCTTGCCTTATACCGCTCCAAGTCACCACTGTCTCTATACTTATGACAAAATAGCCACATTGACCGAATAACATTCACATCGTCCGGTCTAGGTACCAAATCCCAAGTGTTCTGATTGGTTAAAACATTAAATTTCTCGCACATGGTCGCATTCCAATTGAAGGTTACGGTAACACACATACCAAACATCCCCACCCGCCTTTCTCCCTAAATCACGTCCTTTACACCCCTAACATCATTACAAATTTAATCTCTGTTAGAAAATTCACTAGTCAATAATTCTGTGTCTGTCGAATTTGACCCTTTTGGTTTTTCTGTGAAGGATCTCAATACGAGGAAAATTCTTACGCGCTGCAATAGTGTGGGAGACCTCTACCCATTCACTCAATCTTCCGCTGTCAGACCGCAATCACCTCTATCCCTTGCGGTTATCTATCCATCAACTTGGCACAACAGACTCGGGCACCCCGGAGACCATGTTTTTAGTTTTCTTAGGACTACTAAGCGTATTCAATGTAATAATGGGAAACTTGTCCAATATTGTTTTTCTTGCCCGCTTGGCAAACATACTCGTCTTCCATTTATGTCATCCAACAGTGTTACTTTTTCTCCTTTTGATATTGTTCATGCTGACTTGTGGACATCTCCGGTTGTTAGCTCTTTGGGTCACAAATTTTATGTAGTATTCTTAGATGATTTTTCACATTTTGTCTGTATTTAACCACTGAAATTCAAATCTGAAGTTTTTGCCAAGTTTCTTGAATTTCAAAAATTCATTAAAACACAGTTTGTAAAATCTATCAAATCTTTCCAATGTGATAACGGACGCGAATTTAATAATTCGGTATTTCACACTTTCTGCTCTAAACAAGGCATGATTTTCCATTTTTTCCTGTCCCTATACTTCCTCCCAAAATGGAAAGGCTGGACGCATTATACGAACCATCAATAACATGGTTCGCACCATTTTATTTCATTCCTGTCTTCCACCGCCTTTTTGGGTCTACGCTGTTAAAATGGTAGAATCCCTCCTTAATAATTTACCCACTAACACTCTTCAAAACAAGACCCCCACTAAAGTTCTATACCGTAGGATCCCATCCTATGACCAACTCAGAATTTTCGGTTGCCTATGCTACCCCAATCTAGCCTCCAATGCCCCTCACAAATTAGTACCACAAACTACGCCTTGTGTCTTCGTTGGTTTCGCGTCTAACCATAGGGGTTACCTGTGCTATGACCTGTCCACTCGTAAAATCATTATCTCCCGCCATATCACATTTGACGAGACGTATTTTCCATTTTCCAATCTTCAGAAATCTCAAACCACGGACTACACATTTCTTGATGACACAGATCTGTCCCCACCAGTCAAATCACTGTTCCAATTTCCGTACACTGTTCACGTGTCAACGTCGCCGACGCTGGTAGTCTCGCCTCCACCAGCGACCGTCATCGACATCGCCCGTACAACACAGCGGTCCCTATCTCCTCTTCACAGGGTCGAACAGTCACCACCACCACCAAACCACCAAACTCCCGATAGGCTATCCAGAAACCCTCTCGCTGACACATCTCCGATCCACACATACATCGAAAATTTGCAGCTACTGCCCAGCTTCACCAACTCGCCACCTAACCCACCGACACCGACAACAAACCAGTCACCTGCAACACCCGTCACTGGCACCTCCCAGAATCGGACATCGATTTCTGAACTTGAAGCCCCGCGGTCACTGCCTACCCATCGTATGAAAACTCGTGCTCAACCAGGTAGAGCATTAAATTTACTTGTTCATTTGGTTTGGTGAATCTTAAATGTCTTATTATAACATTTTATTATAGAATTATAAAATTGAACATGAGATTCTTTTAATTTCTACTCCACATCATTGCTTGTACATAGTCGTAGAAAGTATGTGATAACTAATTTATTTTCTTTTTTTCCACAGTGAAGGTGAGGCTAGCCTTGATATGTATAATGATGCAAATGCTGAAATCAATTCTGATAGTTAGGAGGAAGCCGAACCTCTAAAAGATGATGAAGAGGGTGAATTCATAGAAAGTGAACATGATGAAGATATCGATGATATTGGAAATTCTCATTTTCAATTTGGCCAGGGTATGTCCGAAATGCAAAATCATAATATATCTTACTTTACGACATTGGAGAACGAGGAAGGTATTTTCATCTATACATGTGAATCTGAGATGAAATGTTGTTCAGTTTGGTCCAAGGATGCCAAAAAAGACTAGGAAAAAATATGTATTTTAGCAACAAAGCAAAGTTGAAACGAGCTGTGACGATTTGGAGTTTGCGCAAGAATAAAGAGTTCGAGGTGGTAACGTCAATCAAGAGTCTATGAATTGTGAGATGCAAGTTTTATGATTTATTGGATTGTCTATGGTTTCTTGGAGACCGAAAGATTGGAGATAACCTTTTGAATAATAGGAAAGTATGTTTAATAATCATAGATGTGAGACTGAAGGTCTTACGACAGGTCACGCTAACCTAGATACCAATTTGATTGCATTCTTGATTCTAAACCAAATCCGACAAAATCCCAAATTTTTGGTAGTAGATGTTATTTCTAAAGTCCACGAGAAATTTAGTCATCAAGTGACATATAGAAAAGCGTGGCTTGGACGTCAACGCGCAATTGCATTGATGTATGGTGACTTTCAAACATCATTTAGTGAGCTTCCTAATTTTTTTGCAGCTTTTCAGCAATTTAATCACAGAACAATTGTGGAATGAAAACACGAAGAGTATGAATTCGCCGGAGGTAAAAAATTTTAAGTTTGTATTTTAGGCTTTCAAGCCATGCATTGATGAATACCAAATTGTCGTCCTGTTATATCAATAGAAGGAACTCATATGTATGAAAAATATGACATCAAATTATTAATTGATGTTGGAATTGATAGAAATGTTAACATTCTTCCTCTAGCATTTGCTATTGTTAACTAGGGGTGGCCAGTGGGCCGGGCTCGGGACCGTCGGGCCGGGTTTGGCGGGATCGGGGCGGGAAGGGGGAAGGGACGGGATTGGGTCGGGTCGTGTCAGGAGGTATCGGGATAGGTGGGATTTGCCGAAGTCCCACCCCGATCCTGATCCTGTCAGAATCGGGTCGGGATTGGGTCAGGTCGGGTCGGGATCCAGGGCGGGTTTTTTTTTTTTGCACTTAATTTAAAAAATAACATATATGTATATATAAAAAACTCAATAATTAAAGAAGACAATATAGTGTAATAAAAATATTCCAAGGTTCTTTTTGTGCCTCTTATATCATTTAAAAGACATAATTTTTTTAATACAAATACAATTGTCAAAATAACAACTTTGTGGTGTTGTTCAAAAGTTGCAAATTACAGAGTAAAATTGCAATTAAAAAAATTACATTATGAAAAAAACCTGTTCTAGTTTCTTGATAATTTTCTGTGGTTCTTCGGTTGGAATTGGTATTTGTTGGTCAAATTGCTCCACGTCGCTTCCACCACCTTCGGATAAGATTTTGTTGTAGTTTTCGTCTTCTTCTTCGTTGATCTCCGGTTGACCGAACCTTCTCCGCTCCGCTCTTATCCAATCTCTGAATAATACTAGGGGTGGCCAGTGGGCCGGGCTCGGGTCTGGCGGGGTCGGGGTCGGGCGGGACGGGAGAAGGGATCTGGCGGGACTTGCTCCAGTCCCGTCCCGATCCCGATCCCGTCGGTATCGGGTCGGGGCGGGGTAGGGTCGGGGTCGGGCTCGGGGCGGGGTCCGGCGGGTTTTCCTTTTTTTTTTTTAAATAACATATGTATAAAAAAACTCAATAAACAAAACAATATAGTGTAATAAAAACATCCCAAGGCTGTTTTTGTGCCTCTTATATTATTTAATAGACCTATGATTTTTTTGTAATACAAATACAATTGTCTAAAATCTAAATTGCAACTTTGTGGTGTTGTCCAAAAGTTGCAAATTACATAATAAAATTGCAATTAAAAAAATTACATTCTCAAAAAAACCTGTTCTAATTGCTTGATGATTTCCTGTGGTTCTTCGGTTGGAATTGGTATTTGTTGGTCAAATTGATCCACGTCGCTTCCACTACTTTCGGTTAAAATTTCGTTGTAGTTTTCATCTTCTTCTCCGCTCCGCTCGTATCCAATCTCTGAATAATACTGCAATTTCCAAGATGTCTCCGACTAATGAGTGTCTGTGGTCTCCTATTTGATATCTGCCGGCAGAAAAAGCTCTTTCAGACGCAGTTGATGACGCTTGAATGTTCAAAACATCTCGGGCCATCAATGAAAGTGTCGGAAAGGTCTTCTCATTCCCCCTCCAGTATTTCAGCAAGTCTTCATGTCCATCTTTATTGATAACTTCTTGATACGGTACAGAACCCTGCAAAATAAAAATATTCAACTCGCTAATTTGGTTAGTAGTAGAGGTACGGCCGCACATTCTATTTCTGAGGCTTTCAATACTAGCCGTAGAAACAGAATGTCTTTTGTGAGGTTGTGTTGAAGATGAAGAAGATGGTATGGAAGCCGGTAAGTTACTAGCATTTTCTTGTTGATAAAATCTATATATTTTTCTGCATTGGTGTTCTACGCTAGACAACACTTCCTCTTTAGTTTGACTTTGTTCAATAGGTGGTGGGTGATTTAGATTTTTGGGACTTGGAGGTCGTAGTACTTCTATACAATCATAAATAGTTTCAATTAGTGATTTAGTACCGTCTATTTTAATAGTAGAATTTAATACAGAACCAATAATATAAATAGTGGGAATAGGAATAAAATATTTTTTTAATAGCTGCCTTATAAGTTGATTTTTCCATATATTCACTAAGTAATAAAAATATTAGAGTTAAATAAAACAACATAGTTGAAATAGTAGGATAATATATACCGGAAAATTCTTTTGTTGCTTGAAAAAAATTCTCTAAAAATACAATAAGCTCGGAAATTTTTACCCAATCACTATCTAAAATCATATCAGCTGGATTTTTATTATGAGAGTTAAAAAATAAAGTTATAGGTATTCTATAGTCATAAGCAACAAGTAGTTGCTCGTATAAAGAATTCCACCTAGTGGATACTTCTTGTGGAATTTTTCTATAAGGTAGTCCACAATCGTGACAAGTTTTTTTATATTCTTTTCTACGTTGTACTTTATTACTTTTAAAAATAAAGTTTATAGCAAATTGTATTTTACTAAGAATGTCTTCAAAAAGTGATAGACCATCCTTTACAATTAAGTTATATATATGGCAACATTTTATATGAAAATGATCTGAAAAAGATGGAGTTAAACTATTTTTTAAAATTGTAATTGCGTAATTGTGTAATTGTTAGAAGAAGCGTTATCTAATGTAATAGTCATAATTTTATCGGTTATTCCGTAATAATGGCACACTTGATAAATATTATCTGCAATAAAAGTACCAGTGTGCCTATCATCTATATATCTATACGCTAAAATACGTTTTTGCATAGACCATTTATAATCTATCCAATGACAAGTTACATTTAAATAATCATGGCCGTTAGTACTACGACCTATATCAGACGTGATAGATACTTTGCCATTAAAATGATATAATAGAAAATGTAAATATTGTTGATATTCATGCGCGAATTTAAATACATCTCTCTTAACAGTTGATCTAGGAAAGCCGTTAAAAGCAGGATTATATATATTTCTAATGTAATGAATAAAACCGGGAGATGAAGGAAATGAAAAAGGCAAACCCTCCACAGCAACTAATTTTGATATTGTTTCCCTATCTCTATGTTTATTGTATTTAGAGCCTACAATTCCCCCCGTCATAGGGTTAATTTGACCTTGTACTTGGTCCGGGACAGTATCAGTATGTGAACCTTGTCCCGATGGAGCGGGCGTTTGCGCACCCAGTTTTGAAGCCTGGTATTGGGCATACCTAGCTGGATGAGCACTTACAACGTGTCTAATTAAACCCCCCGTCCCACCGTGACCTTTTTCCAGTTTTAAATTTTAAAACATTTTTACAAATTTTACATATAGCTACTTGATTCTCTACATCTCTATCAAAAAATGTCTATGCATCTGATTTTAATGGTCGTTTTGCTGGACCTCGTCTCATACTAGGGGGAATAGGAGGTATTTCAGTTGAAGGTGCACTAGTGGGTGTGCTGTCATCAATATTAGTGGGTGTATCATCTAGATCATCGTCTAAATTAAAGTCTTCTTGAGTTTCAGAAAATAGCTCCTGGTCTAAATCTAATGGTATTGTAGGAAAATGTTGAGTATCAACAAAATCATCCTGTGTAGGAATAAGATGACTAGAAGAAGTACCATTGCCCTGGTTGCCCCTACTAGAAGAAGCACCCTTACCCTTACCCTTACCCTTAAACATACCTTTTAATCCTTCCATTTTAATTATGATAATAAATAATTAAAGACAATAAAATTAAGTAAACTAAATAAAATAAACAGACAATAATAATTTAATGAAGGAACGAATGTACCAAACGCCGACGTAACGTCGACGTGTAATCGAGAGGTTGAAAAATGAAACTTTGCTCGATGGAAGATCCTCAAGCTAGTTGCCAACTTCACTCCCAATTCCCAAATGAATAAATAAAATTGAATATTTAGTAAATAATGTAGACTTGTAGAGAGATATATTGAGAGATTAGAGAGATTGTAGGGAGATTTGTGAGAAAGATGAAGAGAAAATGAGTTATTTATAGTTGGAAAATTGGGTTAAAGTGTAAATATAATAACTTATGGGTTAAAAATAAATATTAAGGGGTAGGGGGGTTGGGGGAGGCCTAAAATGGCCGTTGGCCAACGGCCAAAATCTAAAATGGTCGTTGGTGCAACGACCATATTTGCAAAGGGGGGACAAAGGGCGGGGTCGGGCTCGGGGCGGGGTCTGGTCGGGCGGGCCTGGGGAGGGCTCGGGTCTGGCGGGATGAGACATTGTCCCGTCCCGAGTTCGAGGCCCGCCACTGTTTTTTTTTTTAGCGGAGTCGGGGCTGGACCGGGGTGGGGTCGAGATGGGGTCGGGCCGTCCCGGCCCACTGGCCACCCTTAAATAATACTACAATCTCCAAGCTGTCTCCGGCTAATGAGTGTCTGTGCTCTCCTATTTGATATCTACCGGCAAAAAAAGCGCTTTCAAATGTCGTTGATGACGCGAAAATGTTCAAAATATCTCGGGCCATCATTGAATATGTCGGAAAGGTCTTCTCATTCCCCCTCCAGTATTTCAGCAAGTCTTCACGTCCTTATTCATTGAGAATTGCTTGGTACGGTACAGAACCCTGCAAAACAAAAATATCAAACTCGCAAATTTGGTTAGTAGCGGTACGGCCGCACATTCTATTTCTGAGGCTTTCAATACTAGCCGTAGAAACAACATGTCTTTTGTGAGGTTGTGTTGAAGAAGAAGAAAATGGTATGGAAACTGGTATGTTGCTAGCACTTTCTTGTTGGTAAAACCTATATACTTTTTTGCATTCGTCTTCTACGCTAGACAACACTTCTTCTTTAGCTTGTTCAATAGGTGGTGGGTGATTTGGATTTTTGAGACTTGGAGGTGGTAGTACTTCTATACAATCGTAAATAAATTTCAATAAGTGATTTAGTACCGTCTATTTTAATAGTCGGATTTAATACAGCACCAATAATATAAATAGTGGGAATAGGAATAAAATATTTTTTTAATAGCTGCCTTATAAGCTGGTTTTTCCATATATTCACTAAGTAATAAAAATATTAGATCTATATAACACAACATAGTTGAAATAGTAGGATAATATATACCAAAAAATTCTTTTGTTGCTTGAAAAAAATTCTCTAAAAATACAATAAGTTCGGAAATTTTTCCCCAATCGCCATCTACAACCATATCAGCTAAATTTTGATTATGAGAGTTAAAAAATAAAGTTATAGGTTTTCTATAGTCATAAGCAACAAGTAGTTGCTCGTATAAAGAATTCCACCTAGTGGGTACTTCTTCTGGAATTTTTCTATAAGGTAGTAGGCAATCGTGACAAGTTTTTTTATATTCTTTTCTTCGTTGTATTCTATTATTTTTAAAAATAAAGTTTATAGCAAATTGTATTTTACTAAGAATGTCTTCAAAAAGTGATAGATCATCCTTTACAATTAAGTTATATATATGGCATGCACATTTTATATGAAAATGATCTGAAAAAGATGGAGTTAAACTATTTTTTAAAATTGAAATAGCGTAATTGTTAGAAGAAGCGTTATCTAATGTAATAGTCATAATTTTATCAGTTATTCTGTAATAATTGCACACTTTATAAATATTTTCTGCAATAAAAGTATCAGTGTGCCTATCATCTATATATCTATATGCTAAGATACATTTTTGCATAGACCATTTATAATCTATCCAATGACAAGTTACCGTTAAATAATCATGGTTGTTAGTACTACAGCCTATATCAGAAGTGATAACCACTTTTCCAATAAAATGATATAATGCATAACATAAATATTGTTGATATTCATGTGCGAATTTAAATACATCTCTCTTAACAGTTGATCTAGGAAAATCGTTAAAAGCAGGATTATACATATCTCTAATGTAATAAATAAAACTGGGAGATGAAGGAAATGAAAAAAGGCAAACCCTCCACAGCAACTAATTTTGCTATTGCTTCCCTATATCTATGTTTATCGTATTTAGGGCCTACAATTCTCCACGTCATAGGGTTAATTTGACCATGTACTTGTTCCGGGATAGTATGTGAACCTTGTCTCGGTGGAGTGGACGTTTGCGCACCCGGTTTTGAAGCCTCGTATTGGGCATACCTAGCAGGATGAGACCTTGATACGTGTCTCATTAAACCACCCGTCCTACCTTGACCTTTCCCAATTTTAAATTTTAAAACATCTTTATAAATTTTACATCTAACTACTTGATTCTCTACGTCCCTATCAAAAAATGTCCATGCATCTGATTTTAATGTTCGTTTTGATGGACCTCATCTCATACTAGGGGCAATAGAAGGCATTTCAGTTGAAGGTGCACTAGTGGGTGTGTTGTCATCTACATTAGTGGGTGTATCATCGTCTAAATTATAGTCTTCTTGAGTTCCAGAAAATAGCTCCTCGTCTAAATCTAATGGTATTGTAGAAAAATATTCAGTATCAACAAAATCATCTTGTGTAGGAATAGAATTCTGTCTAGAAATGGGACCCTTGCCCATGTTGCCCCTACTAGAAGAAGCATGACCCCTATCCGTAAGCATACGTTTAAATCCTTTCATTATAAATTTATAATTATACTAATAAATAATTAAAGTAACTGAAATTAAGTGCGCTAAATAAAATAAACGGGCAATAATAATTTAATGAAGGAACGAATGTACCAAACGCCGACGTAACGTCGACGTGTAATCGAAAGGTTGAAAATTGAAACTTTGCTCGATGGAAGATCCTCAAGCTAGTTGCCAACTTCACTCCCAAATGAATAAATAAGATTGAATATTTAGTAGACAATGTAGACTTGTAGAGAGATAGATTGAGAGATTAGAGAGATTGTAGGAAGATTTGTGAGAAAGATGAGGAGAAAATGAGGTATTTATAGTCGGGAAATTGGGTTAAAGTGTAAATATAATAACTTATGGATTAAAAATAAATATTAAAGGGATAATGGGGGTTGGGGGAGGGGGGAGGCCAAAAATGGACATTGTACAACGGCCAAAATATAAAATGGTCATTGGTGCAACGATTATTTTTGCAAAAGGGGGGTTTCGGGCGGGATCGGGGTCGGGTCGGGACTGGCGGGCCTGGGGCGGGTCGGGACGAGACCATGTCCCATCCCGGTTTGAGTCCCGATACCAATTTCTTTTTTAAATGTCGGGTTCGGGGCGGTGTCGGGGCCGGACCGGGCCGACCTAGCCCACTGGCCAGCCTTATTGTTAATAGAGAGTTAAAAGAGGCATGAAAGTGGGTTTTTAGGAATTTGAGCGCGCATGTGATAAAGGATAGAGAAGATATATGTGTGATCTCCGATAGGGAAAAAATAATCCTGACTAGTTTGGCGGAGTTGCGGCGATTCCACGAGCCTCGGGTATTCCATCGATTTTGCCTAAGAAATCTTAAAAGCAACTTTCAATCTCAATTTCCAAACAAGAACATTAGTAATCTGATGTGGAGGGCTGCTTCAGCTCATCAAGTAAGAACGTTTGAATCCTTGATGTTGTAAATTAAGGAAGAAATGTAGAAGCATATCAATACCTTATGGAAATTCCCCTAAACAAATGGAATGTTAGCCATGATGATGGAAAAAGATGGGGAGTGTTGACAACAAATCTTTCAGAGTCGCTCAACGAAGTGCTAAAGAAAGTGCAAGGCTTGTTTGTCACTGTTATGGTTAGACTTTCATTGGGGCAAACCGTTGAACGATATACTCTCAGGTCTCAAACAACGCAATAACTTTTGGAGTAAAATAAATTTTGGACAGGGAGGTTCAAAATGAAGTGGGAGAAGAATTATGATAGTTCAAAAAAATACTTTGTTTCTGATTGGAATACACCCATTGTGATGACCCGTTTGCCCGTTACAGAAATTTCCTCACCTCGTGATCAAATCTTTCTATCCAATTATGTTCGAGCATTGTACGTTATAGCAATTTCAGTTAAGTGGGCCCTTAGTCGAGTTAAGGAGTGATTAAAATTGAACTAGCATAATAAATCTAAAGTCTCACCCCAGCGGAGGAAGGACCGTGCCTGCGGTTCCGCCCCAGCGAGCCCTTCATTTGCCACGATGGAGGAAGGGGATCCTCTAGTGTCCGCGCCTGCGGGCAGATACGCGCCACAACAGCGTTTTCCGCAGCGGACACAACCCATCCCAACGAGGAACGGTTGGGCAAACCTAGTATTTAAGGTCTATTTTCGGGTTTGACCTCATTTCTCACCCAACACTCATTTCAAGGCCGACCTCTAAGGCAAATATTCAATAGAACCTCATGGAGTCTTGGGGAAGGTAAACTCTAAACCACAACATCTTCATTTCCTTTATTTGATTACTTTATTTAGTAGGGCTTGATTCTAGGGTTGGGTAAAATGGGAAGTCTTAGCTTGTAAAGTCATGGTTGGGGAAAATGGGTTAAGTCTTGAGGTTGAGATTGGGAGAATGAAGTATTTCAATGACTTATTAGGTTAAAAGACCTTAAGCTTAGTGTGTTCATGAATGGTGGGAACTTAGAAGACTAGTTGTAGGAAGATGAGTTTAAATGATTAGTTTACTACTTGAGATTTAAGGGTTAAAAATGGATATTATGGTTAGATTTGACTATTAGATAATCACCTATGGATTTGGATTCTCCGTTATAGTTGACAAGTTGATTATGGAAAGCTAGAGTTTAGGCCAAAACTAGGGGTTTTACATTGGATGACGTAATTGACCAATACTTTAGATAATTTAGCACTTGAGAAGTAAATGGAGACTTTTCAAATGTTGGATTACCTAATTCATTAATAAATTACCGTTTTATCCTTTTGCTATATTTGAGATAGAATCAAGGAGTAATCTAGATGTATGGGTCTTGTTGTGTCCGTTCTAACCTAGATTTCTATCATTGACTAGATTTTGAGTACTACCGCGATCTTCGAAGAGACAAGGCTCAAGTGTGATCATTCCGACTCCCGTTCGGCATCTAGGTAGGTTACGGCTTATATTCTGGTTAGACTTCGGTTAGTGAAGCGTATGTGTAGTTAGATTATGTTGAAGAAAACATGTATGCCTTCGGGTACGGAGTTGGGATGGATTACTTAGGTAGGATATTGTTGACTAAATGTGACTTGTTGCCTCTTTGTGGTTACTGGGTTTATATGTAGTTGCCATAACGTATATGTGACGTTGTTATCTCTCATTTTTTTAATATTATTATGGATAGAAGAAAGGACTTGACCTGATAATGATAATGTGATATGTGTCCATATGTGGCATGGTTGGGGATTCGTATGTTACACTTGATATTGTCATTGCATTGCATTCATCCTCAGTTTCATGATATATTGATGTTACTTGTGATTGGCATGATGGTGATAAATGAGAAGGAAACAACAATGATTCTTATTACATATTGATTGGGTTGCCATTCTATGTTGAGTAATACAGAATGACTAGCGGGGTGTTCGGTGGAAGAGTCGTCTCTAGGCTGAGTGATACGGAGCGACTGGTACATGGACTCCACGGGTCCCCTATGGGTCATGACTGTTGGGACGATGAGATATCCCGCCCTGAGCATATGTGTAAGGAGATTACTTTGGCCATTGCATTGCATATTCACTCATCATTACATTTCACATCTATGATTTTGGATTGGTTGATTGTATTTGTGTTGTGAATTTTTGAGCAGCTGTAGGAAAACTTGGCAGACTTGGGTTTAGGTGCTTCACCATAGGCTATGATTCGCCTATTGATCTTTCGGTACTTGAGTGATTAATCATGGACTGTGATATTACTTGTATTTGATTGTGAGCATGTCTATCTTTTAGTTCTTTCTTACATATGTTAGCTAATTGTTGTCGGTCTATGATATCTACCGGTACATAGTGTTTGTACTGATAGTACCTTGCTGCATGCTTTATGGGTGCGGGATTTGAGACAGTGTCTACCTCATTTTCTTTTTGGCTGATTCCCGTGGCTACTGCTAAGCACCTAGAGCGAGATCATGGACGTATGCGCATACTGAGTGTTCCTTTAGTTACTTGTCTCATTTGTTCCCGAGACAGTACGGTACCTATATTTCTCATTATTATATTTAAACTCGTATCTCGCTTTTTAGTGACTTTTGTACTGCCTTAGACCAGGTTCTGGGGATGTTATTGTATTTTCTTACATGAGTTATTTATAATTAGAAATGTTAATTATTGATTTATTGTTCATGATTGCTGAATTAAGGATTAAGGGAAGGGTTCTCCTACCGAGGTGGGGTATGGTAGGTGCCCGCACGACTATGTGATTTGGATCGTGACACCCACAGGGGTACATGAGGTTAGATCTATGCAGCTTGATTGTACTGGTGGTAATCTTCAATGTGTTTCAATAAATGAAAGAAAATGTGATTGTGGAAAATGGGCTAATTTGCACTTCCCTTTTTCACATGTCATGAAGGTTACTGAAAGAATGGGAGGACTAGCTCGAAATTTTTTCAGTGAGCATTTCACAACAGAAAATTACGCTGCAACATATTCACCAGTTGGACACGAAGCGTATTGGCCATCTCCAAGTTTTAGAATGAGAAGTAATGAATTCTACTGTCGTCCCAATCGACCAAGGAAAACTAGAATTCCTAATGAGATGGATTGTGGTCCTGCAGTATATGGGCGGGCTTGCGGGTATGATAGGCGTCAATGTCCAAACCGTAGTCAAACTTAAGAGGGTAGTCTTTTAGTTTTCTTTGTTATTGTATTTTAATAATGTAGCAGTTGCATGAACTACTGTACTACTACAACTTCTTCTCCGTTGATCACTTTTACTTCTTTATTTTATTTGAATTCCTAATGAGATGAATCTTGTACTTCTTTATTTTATGTGAATGGTAACAAAAGAAAACATTTGAATGTTAACAGAAGGAGAAGGAGATGAATCTTTTACTGGAATCGTCTTAATAAATATTCACTGACGAAGGCACAAAGATGACTTTGTTTACCCTTATTTCATTATGATAATAGAATCTTTCATATTGTTGTGCAAGTTGTTGACTTGAATATTATTGGAGCACTTGAAGAGTTTTCAAAAGCAGTAGATTATCTGCTAAAATAACTTGAAATGAGAAAATTAGATTTATCCTGAAGTACTATATACTTGTGCAATCGATGTATATATTTATCTTGCTATAACTATATGCACGATATAATTTCTCTCTTACATAGAGATATTGAGATAATATCAATCGCATATTGCAAATGAAAGCTCTGACATGAATTATGTGATGATTTAATCAGAGGAAATAAAATACGTGTTGTACTCTTTTTTTTAATCAAGGTTTTATCCATTTGAGTTTTCATGGTAAGATTTTTAATGAGACAGTTAATAATGTGTATTATCAAATATGTGTACTTTTTTCCTTCAAGGATTTTTCCCACATGATTTTTCCTAGCA
This sequence comes from Anisodus acutangulus, assembly GCA_029783415.1. Taxonomy (NCBI): domain Eukaryota; kingdom Viridiplantae; phylum Streptophyta; class Magnoliopsida; order Solanales; family Solanaceae; genus Anisodus; species Anisodus acutangulus. Next base: position 37,959,086 of record CM056504.1, read on the forward strand.
AGGTTTTAATGAGACACATTATCTATTAATGAACATTCAAGGGGGGAGTATTATAAATACATTTTATTATGGATGTCTATTTAAATACTCCCCGCAATTTCATAAATAAGTTTGCAACTGGCTAAGCTCGCAATTGGATAAGCTTGCAATCAAGCAGCGAGTAGCTCCTTGAAAAGCCTTGTAACAGCTTCCTTAGACTTGCAATCAAGCATAAAACTTGTGAGTATAAATAGAAAATCAATCCAGTTCATGTGTACATCAGTTTGAAAGCAATAAAATTCCACACTCCCCTCATCCTAGCAAGGTTTTAATGAGACACATTATCTATTAATGAACATTCAAGGGGGGAGTATTATAAATACATTTTATTATGAATGTCTATTTAAATACTCCCCGCAATTTCATAAATAAGTTTGCAACTGGCTAAGCTCGCAATTTGATAAGCTTGCAATCAAGCAGCGAGTAGCTCCTTGAAAAGCCTTGTAGCAGCTTCCTTAGACTTGCAATCAAGCATAAAACTTGTGAGTATAAATAGGAAAACAATCCAGTTCATGTGTACATCAGTTTGAAAGCAATAAAATTCCACACTCCCCTCCCCCCCCCCCCCCCCCGAAAAAAACTTTTTTACTATATCTCTTGTTGTCTTGTACTTCCTCCGTCCTATTTTAAGTATCTTACTTTCCTCTTTGATCTGTCTAAAAAAAAGTTTTTTTTTGTATATTTAGTAAGTTGATAATTCAAACATTTTATATGACAAGTTTATATCAATAAATGTCATTTTAGGACATTACACATATCTTAAAATTAGGACCCAAAAATTTAAAAATATCTATTTATTTCTTAAATTCTATATTTAGTCAAACTAAATACTTAAATTGGAAATATTATTTCGTAACAGGGAGGAGAAGTTTATGTTCCTTGTTTTGACGTGCCGATACGAATATTTGTTTTCCTTTCTTTCTTTTCCTCTAGAATCCGACGAAAAGAGGTACGCCTAAACACGTACGCGTCCACTTCTCTATATATGCGCACACACAACACACCCATACATCCAGCTGTTCTAAATTGTCTCTTCCACTCTCTCTTTCTCTCTCAAAACAAATATTACCCTCCATCCATCCATTTCTTCTATCAAAAATGGGTTCTTCTTTATCCCTTTTCTTGATTCCAAGTCATTCCACCACCGTTCCAGGTTTAGGTGACTTGCCAGAAAGTTGTGTAGCGTCAGTTATGGTGTATTTGGACCCATCTGAGATATGTAGTCTATCAATGCTTAATAGGGCTTTTAGGGCTGCTAGTTCTGCTGATTTTGTGTGGGAATCTAAGTTGCCTTTAAATTATGGATCTTTAATTGACAGAGTATTTGGTGGGGATGATAATTTTGATACCAATTTGTGTAAAAGGGATATTTATGCTAGACTTTGTCGACCTAGTTATTTTGATGGTAGCACAAAGGTTCGATCTTTACCTTTCTTATGTCAAAATCTTGATTATTAGATATTTTTGTTTATATATATCCCAATTTAATATTAGGGAATTTGACTTCTGGCTCGAGCTCATCGCACGGGTCTTGCCTAGTGCAGATTATTTCTACTGTGTGGTTTGCGGGCTATTACATGAGCAGGGTTTACCTGTGCGCACACACCCAAAGGGTAGCGGCGGCGGTTCCCTCTTCATAAAAAAAGAACTTGATTATTAGAGATTTTTGTTTATATATTTTCCTAATTTATATTTGCATATATGGGGTTTTGTTGTAAAAGCATTATTATCCCCCATATTCTTTAAAAATATTCTTGTATTTCCTCCCTTTCAAAATATTTGTCTTGTTAAATGACTTTTGAATCTTGGGGTCATCAACATACCATGTGAGAAGTTTGGAATAGAAGAGTCGCCAAAAAAGGAAGGAGATTCATTTTGAAATTGACTAAAAAGGAAAGTATGGATGGAGTAATTATTTATTTGATAGGAAAGGTAGGTTGAAAAAATGAAAATGATTGAACTAAGTTTAGGTGAAATGGGATGTCTACTTTTTAGGGAATATCACAGGGATATGATTTTTGTGATTAAATATTCTGTATAATTGTTCAAATAGGACCAGCAAATAATTTAGACTATCATAATTCTTCTGATGGTTACATCTTTAGTTTTTGGATTTTTTTTATAAATTCCCAATTTATCTGCATATATGGGGTTCTGTTGTAAAAGTTTGATTTTTTTCCCGTAATGTTTTGTGCATTCTTGGGGAAGATAACTGTTTTTCTATAAAATTTCTTGAATGATTTAAGTTTTTTTTATAGGAAATGTTGAAAAGTTATGTTGGAATTGATTGAAGGAACTTTAGGTGAAATGGGGTTGTCTACTTTTTAGGAAATATCATAGGATATGCCTTTGAATAGGGTATTTGGTGGGGATGATAATTTTACTACCAATTTGTGTAAAAGGGATATATATGCTAGGGTTTGTCGACCTAGTTATTTTGATGGTGACACAAAGGTCCAATCTTTATCCTTATTATGTTAAACTCTTTGTTATTAGGAAAATGTTGATAAATGTTTATATAAATTCCCAATTTTTCTAGCATATGTGGGCTTTTGATGTAAAAGTATGATTTTTTCCCTATAGTTTTTGTTCATTCTTCGAGGAGATAATTATTTTTCTTTAAAAATTTCTTGAAAGATAATTTTTTTATAGGAATGTTGAGAAGTTCTGTTGTAAAAAATGATTGAACGAAATTTAGGTGAAAAGGGGTTGTCTACTTTTAAGGAAATATCAGAGGGATATGATTTTCCTTCCTTGATAAATGCTTATATAATCCCCAATTTATCTAAAGCATATATGGGATTTTGTTGTAAAAGTTTGATCCCCCCCCCCCCCCCCTATATTTTTTATTCATTCTTGGATAAGGTTAATTATTTTTCCTTAATTTTTTCTTGAAAGATTATTTATATTTGATAGGAATGTTGAAAATGATTGAACGGAATTTAGGTGAAATGGGGTTGTCTACTTTTTAGGAAATATCGTAGGGATGTGCTTTTTGTGATTAAATATTCTGCTTAATTGTTCAAATTGGAGAAGCAAATAATTTAAACCATCATAATTGTTCTGATGGTTTTATTGATTGGGATCTATGCAGAAGGTTTGGTTAGATAAGGGTACAGGAAGGGTTTGTCTATCAATATCTGCAAATGGCTTGGCGATAACGGGCATTGATGATAGGAGATACTGGAGTCGTATTGAAACAGACGAATCAAGGTGAGGAGTTGGAATTTTACTTCTGTTATGATATAGCAGAATGTCTATTTGTATGTGTGTTTGTTGATCCCCGTGTTTTTAGATTGTCTGATCAAATCCAACTGTTCGGGGAGTTTTGATGAAATCCTCCTACGAAAAAGGTTCCTTTTTTACATGGTCTCTTAGTTGAGATACTTGTAGTCGACTGTATGAATTGGAAGTAGTTTAATTTGGTCTTCTATGTCTCCTTGTTGCCTATGGCAGGGAAATTATATGAATATAGATAACTCTTGCTTGTTTTACGTATGTTGTTGAAATTTAAACATGAGTTGTAAAGTTGAATCTATGTAATTCTGGGTACTCGATACTGTAGTTCCATTGGCAATTCTCATTCTTCCCTTTGGGGTATATCCAAAAATTAGTGGAATAGCTTTGCCGAAATGGTTTTAGAGTTTGGTGCTTGACAAGTAATTTGAACTATTTGACACGTTGGTAGAAGTAATGATTGGTAGATGTGTGCTTCAAATGCATAAAGGGATTTGTTGTTGTTGATATCCATTCTTTAATTGAGGACAACTTATTTCTTGCAAAGAAAAATGTTCAAGTTCCACTTCCCACTGATTGCACGTCCTCGCGATTTACGTAGCAGTTAGTGATTTGAACTTTCCTTATAGTATGCTTGGAACCCACAGGTACACCTAATGTAAGCAATCATACTTGTTCCATTGTGGTTCAGAAATGGAAATACTAGGAAGTTGTCCTCTATTCCTCCATAAATCACGAAAATTAGAGAGAATAGAGAAGAGAACCACGAGGTCTCAGGTTCAAATCCCAGTAGAGACAAAAACACAAACACAAGGTGATTTCTTCCCATCTGTCTAAGCCTTGTGAATAGAGTTACCTGGTATTTGTTGCTAGTGGGAGGTAGCAGGTATCTCATGGAATTAGTCGAGGTGCGCACAAGCTGGCCTGGATACCACGGTCATTAAAAAAAGAGCAGTGTTTTTGGGCACACATCTTCACCGTTGTGTATGTATGTGCACTTGTCCCCTGGGATACTGGATCAAGCGTAAAATGAATTCCTAATGCAGTCTCAGAACTAGAAATGGGCTTCAGTTGTCAAATTTCATACACTAAAAAGCGTATAACTTTCTTAAATTATAGTTCTTCAACTTCTATAATTCCAAGTCAATCCATGACAACTATTAAGAATGACATGTTACGGCGAGTAAATTTGTCAAGATTACCTCTTTTAACTTTTGCTTATCCTCCATGCAAAATAGAAGTATAAAAACTGATCTCTATTGGTTGATAGTTCATCTTCTGGTTGCTGTATTTTCGAGTATGACATACTTGCATTATGTTTTAGATTTACCTCTATTTGTTGTGCAAATTAAACATTCTTAAGACATACCAATACTTAACCATTTCTTTTCCTTGCAGATTCCAGTCCGTTGCATATCTCCAACAGATCTGGTGGTTCGAAGTGGACGGAGAGGTTGATTTCCCATTCCCAGCAGGGTCCTATAGCATTTTCTATAGGCTGCAAGTGGGACGTGCCTCTCGAAGATTTGGACGGCGAATTTGCAACTCCGAGCATGTTCACGGATGGGATAAAAAACCCGTGCAGTTCCAGCTTTCAACATCAGATGGCCAGCGAGCTACAACCCAATGTTACATGAAAGAACCTGGCAAATGGAAATACCACCATATAGGAGACTTTATTGTCACAGGGTCTAATGCAACTACGAAGGTTAAGTTCTCCATGACCCAAATCGATTGTACACACACCAAAGGTGGACTTTGTGTAGATTCTGTGTTAATATGCCCGAGCGAGTTTACAGAGAGGTTAAAGCGTTTTTAATTTGCTGCTAACCTTCTCTTTAGGAAAGAGTTTGTAGAAGAGTTAGAGGTAGCACTATCCATAGTTCTGGTGAAGTTAGTAAGGAAGGACGATCAGCTATATTAGATCGAGTTAATGTGTGTGTACGTGTATGGCGGGCTTTTTAAATCCTGACTACTCGTTAGTAGGTATTGTAGGTTTTTCTTTTTTGAAGTTCCCAACACACCCCTCAGGTGAGGCGGTTGTTGTACTGAGTTCTTAGTGTATGTTAAATCAGAATACTTTGAAGTTTGATCTTAGTAAGCGAATGGAAGGAAGACTCGTCTAGGAGTGTAAATCACTCTCCTTTGGATTTGATTGAAATATTGAATTCTTTTTCCTGCATTGAATGATATTCTTGATGTATATATTATAATGACTTCAACATGGTAAACACAGAAGGCTTCCTCAAATTGTTAAACATCAGTGCGCATTGCCCCTTGAAGGATATATACAAGTAAGCCTCCTTGAGATGTAGGATTCATAATAGAGTTATGATTCATTCCATTGCATGTTTGTTGGTTGAAAATGAATTAGGTCCAAGTGTGTACTGCAGTGAGTTTCAACCAATCTGCGAATTACTCCCTCAGTCCCAATTTACCATTTTATTTTTAGTCTCTCCTAAAATGAATGTTAACTTTTTATAATTAGAAATAATTTAATTTTAAATTTTTTTTAATAAAATGATTAATTGCCTAAGATCTGTCATACATTTTAAAAGTTAATCTTTCTTTTTTAAATTTTGTGTCGAGTCAGATGTTGACACATAAATTGAGACGAAGGGAGTATCACTTTTTTGTTTTTGAAATATCTAGCTATGCAATTATTTTGTATAGAAATATCATCATTGCACAACAAAAGAGGAGTATATCGTACCTTCCAAATTAAAGCATTTATGTTCTTCTATAGAGTTTAAGGAGCACATGTTATGTTGGCTGCCAAACAGGGGCACTGCAAGCCCTCGTCTTGACTCTTGTCGGGACAAGTCTGGAAGGAAAAAATTGGCAAATAAACACTTTTAAAACAATGGTAGTCAAATATTAGCTACTATTTTAAAATATTATTTAGTCATTCTTTTGACACCAAAATATATTTGGATATTAAAAACACAAAAAATCCAGCAAGGACTTCTGGAATTTGAATACTTTTTGGTTCAAATTTCATAAAATTTTTCTGAATTTTGAAATGTGCAGTTCAAACTAACAATTCATAGAATTCGGAATGAACACATCATTGCCTCCAATTAAAGATCACACACGGTTAGTATTATTAATAATAATCGAAGCAAACTAACTTTGCCTAGCAGATTCAAAAATACTACGTGAAAGGAATTGGGAAATCATGGAACGAGGCTCCTCCCCATGAGCAATAATTGCTCTCCTGTCGAAAATCCAAATATCAAAGTCACAAACAAAATCAATTCGTGACATATGGAGTTTCACTTGTAATTTTTTTTTAATTTTGAATATATTGTACTAGAGAGTTTCACATACAGGGTGGTTTTGGAACTCCAGGAAAGAAGTGATGCTACAACTGGAAACTTAAGAAAAGAGTTTCGGAGTTTGTGGTGAAGTATATTTTTGAACTTCACCACAGTGTGCTAGAGTTTCACTTTATAAAAATTTCAAATGTTAGTATACTATACAGTTTTTTCATGTTATAAGTAAGAGTATTGTTATCCAATTCCGCATTAAGAGTATTATTCCTCAATTGCATTTCAAATAATGGCTAAATATTAGTAAGTGATGCAAATAATTAATAACCATCTCACCCATGCAATTTTCTCATCAGATTGGATTGAAATTTGGATTCATATCCAAAATGGAAACTGTGATAGAGAATTTAAAACAATAATTCTATAAAACTCCTTTGAGTACTCTTATTTAAGTAGTAAAATAGTATTTTTACTCGCATAAAATCAAGTCCCCCCCCCCCCCCCCAAATTTCATGTTTAAACACGTAATCTCACATCTGATTGCCAAAAAATTATTCCATTCCCTAAATATTAGCTTATCGACTGTTATTCCTCATCTCTCTCTTTATCTGTCTATGTTCCTCTCCTCTTTTCTTTTCTTTTACTATGATTTATGACATAAGTTCATGGCCTTTTCAGCATTGTATGATTTGTATCCACAGTTTTTGATTGTTATAAATGCAAGAATCGGAAAATTTGTACATATTGCGATAAAGGACGATATACACGGACAAATATGTTGGTTGTTGTATATTATTTACCATATTTATAGAATTCTTATACAACTGTAATTATGGTATTAGTCTTGTATTAGAAAAAGCTATTAGAATTATAGTAGGAAAATATAGAGTTATTTTCCATAGATAAGAATTGTATATTTGTATATATAGACCTCTTCATTAATGAAAATAATCAAGGTATTATTCTCTTTCATGGTATCAGAAGTCTAGGGAAAATATTTTCCTTCTCCCCTCAATTCCGCAGCCCTCTCTGACCGACTGCCACCCTTCGGTTTTTCTTCCCAATTTTTTTTCTCTGAATCCCTAATTCTCCTTTTGTTATTTCATTATGCCTACCTCAAAGAACACGTTTCATCCTGCCCTTACAGTCTCCAACATCAAGAACCAATTTTCTATTGTTCTTGAGATGAAAAACATCCAATATGCGGCGTGGATGTAATTATTTAAGGTTCACTCACGCTCGCATCATGTCCTTCATCACATCATCCTCTCGGTAACAGGCAAGGAGAAGGTGCCTACCCCCGAGGATGACCCTACATTATGGACAACACTTGATGCTACCGTTCTCCAGTGGATTTATTTCACTATCTCTACAGACCCATTGGAGACGATTATGGAACCTGACGCCACGACGATGGAAACTTGGAATAGGGTGCGTGATATTTTCCAAGATAACAAAAGTTTTTGTGCTGTCACTCTTGAGCAGGAATTTTTCCATGTCAACATGGAAGATTTTCCGAATGTCTCAGCCTATTGTAAAAGGCTGAAGGAATTGGTGGATCAACTAAAAAATGTTGGTGCACCTGTCACCGATGATTGTCTTGTTCTTCAGATGGTTGCAGGCCTATCCGAGGCCTATAATGGCATTGGGACGCTTCTTCGTCAAAGTAATCCTCTCCCACCGTTCTACCAGCCCCGTTCCATGCTCACTTTAGAAGAGGCCGACGAGACTAAAAAGGCGGCTGCCAGAGCAAATTCCGTTATGATGATAGCCACGCCAGACAACCCTCACTCGTTCTCGGAAAATTATAGTCAAAACCGTAACAACGGTAGCTACAAAAAGGGTCAAAATCGGAAAAATGGTGGCAAGAACCGCGGCGGCTGCCGCGGCAATGGCGGTGGTCGGAATAGTGGCGGATGTGGTGGCAGTGGGCCGGGTGGGCTATAAATCCACTGGCCGCAGCCTTGGGCCAACTGGCCGTGGGGTTGGGCTAGTGGTCCAACTCGCCTTACCCGTCGACTGTTCCTGCTCATTGGGCTCAGTTCCAGAGTCCTTCCAGGCCCAACTTTCCGGTCCAGTTCTAGAATGCAAAAACACGACCTGTTGGGCCGTGGCAGCAGGCTGGCCTGCTTTGGCCTCGGCCTCAGCCTTAACAGGCCTTCACTACCGCGGGCCCAACGGCAGTTCCGACGCCCACATATATCGAGACTGCGATGCATACACTTGGATTAAATTCCCCCGATGAAAATTGGTATATGGACACCGATGCCACGTCTCACATGACATCCACACCAGGTAATCTCTCGTCTTTTTTCAATTTGAGCAACAATGGTGGTATAACTATTGGTAATGGTCATTCAATTTCAATTTGTGGTTATTGTCACACAAATTTGTCTCCCCCGCATCCATCTCTAGTCTTAAAAAATGTTCTTCATGCCCCTCAATTAAAAATCTAGTTTCTGTCTAAAAATTCACAACTGATAATTGAATCTATGTTAATTTTGACCATTTTGAATTTTTTGTGAAGGATTTCAAGACAGGGATACCTCTAATGAGATGCAATAGTAGGGGAGAACTTTATCCAATCACCACCACCACCACCACCATTTCCACGAGTCAAGCCACACCTTTAACGTTTGTCGCTCTTGCTCCTTCTTTGTGGCATTCACGTTTGGGTCATTCGGAGTCATCTATTATTTTTTCTCTGTAAAATAGTGATTTTATTGATTGTAAGGGTACGCGTAGTACTCCACTCTGTCCTTCATGTCCATTAGGGAAACATGTTAGACTACCTTTTGTAGCTTCTACTTCTAGTACGTCGATGCCTTGTGACATTATTCATAGTGATTTATGGACATCTCTCATTTTGAGTTCTTTGGGCCATCATTATTATGTTTTATTCTTGGATGATTATTCTAATTTTTTGTGGACTTTTCCTTTGGCTAAAAAATCTCAAGTTTTTTTCACATTCTTAAAATTTATAGCTTTCATCCATACTCAATTTGAACGGAAAATTAAAAACATTCAATATGATAATGGTAGAGAATATGATAATGGGCCATTTCGGGAATTTTGTGACACTCATGGCATATCTTTTCGGTTTTCATGTCCTCATACGTCCTCACAAAATGGGAAGGCCGAAAGAAAAATTCGTACCATTAATAATATTGCGTACCTTACTAGCTCATGCTTCCTTACCTCCGTCTTTTTGGCATCATGCGTTACAAATGACTACCTACCTCCTTAACATACGCCCTAACAAAGGCTTAGCATATCAATTTCCACTTAAAATTCTTTACAATAAAGATCCCTCGTATTCTCATCTTAGGTTGTTTGGGTGTTTATGCTATCTGTTTTTCCCATCTACTAACAAACTTCAAGCCCGTTCTACCGCTTGTATATTTTTGAGTTATCCATTTAATCATCGTGGTTACAAATATTATGATTTATCATCTAACAAAATCATAATTAGTCGCCATGTTATTTTTTATGAAACTCAATTTTCGTTTGCTAAATTGTATAGTTCAGTGTCTAGTTCGTATAATTTTTTGGATGATGGGCTCTCACCGTATATTATCCACCATTTATCCAAGCTTTCTTGTGACTCAAATCCGCCAGTAGGCCCACTGCCTACTGGCCTAACTTCTCCCACTGACCCAGCAACGTCTCGGTCTAGTCTCAGTCCACAGATTCTCGGTATTGTTCCCAGTCTCGGTCCAATTTCTGATTCAGATTCTCGGTCCAGTCCCGGCCCAATTTCTAGCCCCAATATTTCTTCCCCCCTTCCAGTTTTTCAGCCACACGTTATTGGGCCAGCAGGCCCACTACCTGTTGGCCAGACCACTGCCAACCCGAGATTTAGCCAAATCCCGTCCAATTCTATTTTGAGTCAAGGGACCGTTACTCGTAGCCAATGAGGTATTTTTAAATCAAAATGATATTTTAATCTTTGTTCTAATGTCACTAAATCACCCCTACCACGTAACCCATTGTTTGCCCTTCATGACCCAAATTGGAAAATGACTATGGATGACAAATATAATGCTCTTATTGAAAATAAGATGTGGGAGTTGGTGCCCCGTACGCCTGATGTCAATATTATTCGTTCTATGTGGATTTTTACTCATAAAGAAAACTCTGACGGTTCTTTTGAGAGGCATAAGACCCGTATTGTATGTGATGGTAAAACACAACATGTTCACAATGAGAGATATTTAGTCCGGTGATCAAACCGGCAACCATTTGCATTGTGCTTAGTCTGGCTCTCTCGAAAACATGGCCCATTCATCAGCTGGATGTGAAAAATGCTTTCTTACATGGTGATCTAAAGGAGATAGTGTACATGCATCAACCCTTGGGTTTTAAGGATCCCAATTATCCTCACTATGTCTGTTTGTTGAATAAGTCCTTGTATGTGCTTAAGCAGGCCCCACATGCTTGGTATAAGAGGTTTGCCGATTATGTCTACTATTGGGTTTTCTCACAGCAGGTCTGATCATTCTCTGTTCATCTATCATTGTGGTACTTCTCGAGCATACATTATGTTATATGTGGATGATATAATTTTTATTACCTCTGATAGCCTGCGCAAGTCTATCATGTCTCTTCTCAGTTCAGAATTTGCTATGAAAGACTTGGGGCCCTTGAGTTATTTTTTGGGTATAGCTGTCACTCGTTATGCAGGTGGTCTATTTTTATCACAGAAGAAGTATGCGGCTGAGATAATTGAGAGAGCTGGCATGTCGTCTTGCAAGTCTTCTTCTACTCCGGTTGATACCAAACCGAAGCTGAGTGCTACTTCCAGCACACCATATGAGGATCCCACCCACTATCGTAGTCTTGCAGGGGCTCTTCCGTATCTTACTTTCAGGAGACCAGATATTACTTATGCAGTACAGCAGGTGTATTTGTTTATGCATGATTCACGGATTGAGAACATGCATGCGCTCAACCCCATTATACGATACATACGGGGCACACTTGATTATGGATTGCTTTTATATCCATCCTCCGTCTCTACTCTCGTGTCGTATACAGATGCTGATTGGGGTGGATGTCCAGATACCAGATGTTCAACATGAACATCTGGTTATAGTATGTTTCTTGGTGATAACTTGGTCTCTTGGTCGGCAAAACGCCAGACTACTTTATCACGATCCAGTGCGGAGGTCTAGTATCGAGGAGTAGCCAATGTGGTGTCTGAGTCATGTTCGCTGCGAAATCTTTTATTAGAGCTTCACTATCCTATTTAGAAAGTTACTTTGGTCTACTGTGATAACGTTAGTGCTGTATATCTCTCTGAAAATTTGATCCAACATCAACGCACTAAACATATCGAGATGAATATTCACTCTGTTCGCGAAAATGTAGCTCGTGGACAAGTACGTGTCTTGCATGTCCCTTCAAGGTACCAAATTGCTGACTTCTTTACTAAGAGTCTTACCTTGGTTCTATTTGGAGATTTTAGGGACAGTCTTTGGAGATTTTAGGGACAGTCTCAGCATACCACAACCGCCCGCTATGACGGCGGGGTGTGATAAAGGACGACATACATGGACAATCCGTGTATATCATATGTCGGTTGTTGTATATTATTTTATCATATTTGTAGAATCCTTGTACAAGTGTAATTATGGTATTAGTCTTATATTAGGAAAATCTATTAGAGTTATAGTAGGAAAATATAGAGTTATTTTCCATATTTAGGAATTGTATATTTGTATATATGGACCTCTTCATTAATGAAAATAATCAAGGAATTATTCTCTTTCGTACAAGTATTGAAAGTTGAAACAGACATATTACAACGTGACCTATACCAAAAAAAATATTACAACGTGACCAAATTAATATACATTATGGGTTTTGCCGGAGATGGAATCAATGGCGTCGGCGATCGGAGTATCGATTCCGGTGCTTCGTTTTTTGCTCTGTTTCGTTGCCACCATTCCTGTGAGTTTTCTCCATCTATTTGTTCCATGTACCAATGGTAGGCATATTTACGCTGCCCTGTCAGATGCTGTTCTGTCGTACATGTCGTTTGGATTGTCGTCCAATTTTCATTTCTTGGTGCCTATGCTTTTGGGTTATGCTTCTATGGTTTTCTGCCGCCCTTATTGTGGGATCATCACTTTCTTCCTTGCATTTGGATACCTTATTGGATGGTACGTATAAATATTCTCTCTTTGATATCTTATTGGATGGTATGGATCTCAGATTTAAATTTAATGAGTTCAACTTTTAAGATTCTTAGAATTCATTGTATATGTGTGCAAATCTAATAGTATTTGTTGAGAGTCTTTTTATTAAATTTTTACATGTATATTTATATTCTGTGACGGAAGTTATGGGTTTGGTTGAACCTGTAACCATAAGGCTACATCTGCTCGTCTCTGTTTGATTGAAAATATCAACACTTAGTTAAGGCTTAGAAATTTAACTGCATTAACTTCATTGTCCTGAATCTGATGATGACCAATACTGTACCATTTAATTGTGGAAATTTTCCATTGTCATTGTTTCTTATTCTAAGTAACCACCCACACACCCAATTGCTTAAAACTAAAAATAGACAGTGGGTCATAATATATGTATAGTATGTGTATAATTTATGTATAATATATGTGTAACTATGTATATTAAATATATAATTCAAGTATACCGGTTAGAAAAAGCAAATAGTGCTTCGGCCTGCTATTTTTGTAAAGATACCTTGTTTTAACATCTATTATTATGAGGTATAGTGAATGAGCATTTTGAGCTGTATTTTTTTACCCTCTATCCCATTTTAAGTGTTTTACTATTTTTTTGGTCTGTCTCAAAAAGAGTCTGTTTCTATATTTAGTAACATGGTAAGTTTAAACCATAAAATTCAAAGGACATTTTAGTACATTACAACAACAACAATAACATACCCAGTGAAATCCCACAACGTGGGGTCTGGGGAGGGTAGAGTGTACACAGAGCTTACCTCTACCTTGGTAGGTAGAACGATTGTTTTCGGGAGACCCTCGGCTCAAGACAAAGCATAATCACAATCAAGCAAGCATTACAAAGCAAGAGAAACGGTCACAGACAAAAAATTAAAGTTGTATGAACATGCTGATAACAAAATCGAATACGCCATGGTAGCACATTCTGACAAAATGAAGCAGTAGCTAATGCAGATAAATAATATAAACAAAGTACACTAGGGAACACATAGCAGTAGAAATCAAACTACATGGACAATAAAGCAATACTGCGCCTGTAAGTGTGATGGGCTAATCGGGCCTACAGTAATAACACTACAACTATCATTTTGTGAGCGTAAGTAGGACTACGCTCGACTACCTGTTGGAAATTTGCCTTTGGCGGGAGTTGCGACCGACCAACTTTAACGGCTTAAACACTAGTGTTACGTATGTTGGAGAATTCGGTTCTTCACACATGCATGATCTACTAAGTACGTAGATAACCGTAGGGCCAAGAATCGTCAAATTTCATTGAGAAATGAAAGAGATATTGGTCCACGAAGTGAGGTGTTTGAAGCATGGAAAGTGTGGTGTTGTGTTCAATTCTCCCTCATTGGTAGAGGAAGAAAGAATTGTTGTGTATATAAGACTCGAAATTGGTTTGGGGTTTGGGGTTTGAGGACCTAGATGTGCTTCGGTTCGAGGAAAGACCACACGCGCGCCGCCGCCGCCCTCCCGTCCGGTCCGGTTCCGGTTCCGAGTTCCGAGTTCCGAGTTCCGGGTTCTCAGGTTCTCGGGTCACGGGTCACGGGTTGTGGGCTATGGGCCTTCTGATATTATATTTTTGAGCCAAAGAACTTTGCCAGAAGTACAGTTTGATCCCAGAATTTCGACGGTCAAAGCAGAAACGCCCAAGCACTCAATTCAGCCATTTATTTTGGCTGAATTACTCCTCCTATAATGGCCAAATCCGTTGGTCTTTCACCATTTATTTTGGTGGCTTTACTACCTCCATAATGGCCATTATTTGGCCAATAATGGTTGTTATGAGGGCAGTTAAACAGCCCTCCCTCACCTATATAAACACCCCCTTACACCATTGTTGAGCACTACAAATAACAGTTTATACAACTCACGAAAATACACAACCAAAACAGTTTTCTTCCTACAACTTTCAAGCATCATTTCGTTACTCAATATTCTTCACGGTAGCATTTGAGTTTCCTTTGCTCAAGTGTTCCATTGCTGTTTTATCTTGGGAGACAAATTGTCCAGGACGTATAAAGGATACATACGGGGCAATATTGTCTTAAGTACAGAGTGCCACACTCGACTCAGCAAAACCAGTTTCCATTTTTCCGTCTTCAACAAAATTGTAATTTCAGTTTTGTGGTTCTATTGTAATTTTCAGATTTCTAGATGAATTATTGAATCTTTGTTTATCCTTTCGAATACTTGTAATAGTTATATACTTTCCGTACTGCTTTATAAAGTACCATAGAGCAAAAATACCCAACAACTTAAGACAATATCTGTATAGTATTACTATTAGTGTTCGAAAGATGTCGGTCAAAAGTTGTGTGACCAAATCTTGATATGGCAATGGTTTTCTGGTAGAAGAGAGTGATGATGATGAACGTGTTCATGGTGTCACCGCTACCAAGACTGGTGGGAACAAGCGCTCACGAGAGCCTGAGGATGTCAACTGGGACAAGATGAGAAGACTGAAGATGTTATTCTATCTTGCAGCAGAAGACCTATATCTGTCCCAGACAAAAGATCCGAATAATGGTGAGAAGGAAATGGACACTCAGTCTGATGAAGTGACTGAAGTGAGCCAGAATCCGAAATTGGGATAAGTATTTTTCTTACTTGTCAAGAATAAAGATTAAATGATAAGTATTTTTCTTACTTGTCAAGAATTAAGATTAAATGATGTCTGATTAAAAATGGATTAAAGTAAGGAGGAATATGAAAATAATTTATATTCCTTACGCTTTAACAAATCAGAAGTTTAATCTCATCTTCTTTTCCGTTTAAAGATTGGATTTTGTAAACGACTTAAGAAGATCCGTTCTTTTAAGTGTAATTATTAAAGTGTGTAAAGTATTTTCGCACATACGAGGGAGAAAGATCCACCGATCAGGCAACTGTTACCACACTTAGGTAAGCGCCAAGAATTATCTGGGCACCAATCATAACGGAAGAAGTCTAAAAGTTAATGACGTTGAGCCTGTCATATTATTTGGCAGAAGATCCTTCATGGATGATATTGGACACTCAGTCATACAAAGCCTCCGGGTGACTGAAGTGGGCCAAAATTCCTTTGATATGATGATATTGGACACTTAGTCATATAAAGCCTCCGGGCGACTGGAGTGGGGCCAGAATTCATTTCATAGGAAAAGTAATGGACACCTAGCAAGGTGGGCCAGAGTTTCCAGGTCTGAAATGATTTGAAGGCCTAAAGAAATGCAGAAAAGAAATTGGACACTCAGTCTGCAAAGCAACTGCAGTGGGCCAGAGTATCCAGATCACATATGATCCAGTTACGCCCTAACCACGGGTAAGAGGTTGTTCATGTGAAGCAACGCCACCTCTAAAGTAGAAGGGGTTGGAGAGGTTGTCCTCAATAGGACTTCAAAGAATGAGATCACTCTAAAAAGAGGTGTTACAGATTCCTAACTTGGTTTAAGGGACACTGTTGGTCAAGCTGGTTTGAGATTAGTCCAACAGGTCTGTAATAACTAAGAATGGTACGACGCGTCAGAGTCGAATGAATGATATATTTGTAATCCGTGCACCTATGCCATCATAGATTAAGACACGTTAAATAGCAAGTCCTTTAAAAGCTAGCGAAGTTGAGATTGTTGTCTTCTTTCGACATAAACCCTCAAAATGAATGTGAGGTAGGCGAAGAGGCAAAATCACCTTTCCAAATTCCGTCAAGGGAATAGCGAAAGAAGCACCGCTCCTCTAGAACTTAGTCATACCTACTTGGGTGATTTGAAGTTTATACAAAATAGAGGGGGGAGACAAGTACGTTGTGATCTTCACTGATGATGGTACAACGTATGAAATCCTTTGTTTGTTGAACATCAAAGATGAAGTTGTTGAAGCGGACAAGCGCTACAAAGCAGCCTATGGATTGCGAAATTCATAGCGATATAGGGGGAGAATGTGAAGCATCGTTCATTAAACGACTGTTCATTACTCACCTCAATCCAACGGTGTTAGCCAAGCGCAAACTTGTACACCCAAGTTATGTGGGGCAAGGCGATCCTTACTGCTAATGTGATTCTCAACAGAACTCCGCATAAGGATAAGGATAACCCTCCGTGTGAGACATGGAAATGATCTCACATACAAATGTTGTGATGTGAGGTGGTTTCGTACCTAAAGCTGTAGATTGCATATCCACTAGATCTGCAAATAACAGTAGTGCTTATCGCCTCTTGGCGTCAAAGAATGCTGAATTCATTGAAGATAACTTTCCTTGAAATAGGAAAAAGGAGCAATTGCTCAAGGTTAACAAGAACCCGTGAGGGCCTGACTGTCCGGAACTAGACGTTCCGTATCTACAGGACTCGAAAGTTGCTGGCTATCCGGAACTTAATATTCCAGATCTGCAGAACTCAGGGATTCTAGATGTTGAACCAAGACGGAGCAAAGAGGGGACAAAGACTTGTTCTAGTCCTTCTAGCTTGTATGGTTAAGAACGAACCATGGACAATTAACAAATAATTGTTATCTCCAAAAGCGCTGCTTTGGAAAGAAGCTAAAGAGAGAAATATATTCCATCATATAGAACCATACTTGCGTAATAGTTGATCTTCCTCCAGAAAAAGAACCTTTAGGTTGTGGAAAAGGATACTCAAATGTGAGTACAAAGTAGATGGATCTACTGATGAGTTCAAAGCCTCGGCTACTTGTACATGTGCTCCCCTGGGAGTAGCTTAACATCATGGGCCATTGCAGTCTTGCGTGGCATGAATGTTGAAACAGCCTTCCCAACCGGAGAGTTGGAAGAAGAGAATCAGAGTTGGTTTTCTGGACTGTTGGGCTTCTTCCTGAACTTTCATTTTGGTCCCTGAAATGTTTACATTTTGGTCCTGAAAGTTTCGGATAAAACAGAAACAATGAATCTGACCACAGAAACATTGACCCTGAAGTTAGAAAGCCAACAGTTGGAGAATCAACAGTCTAAAAGTAAAAGTCATATTGAAACAAAGTCTCGATATGAAAGATATGGGTATCACAGATGACATCTTAGGAATTGGATTTCTAAGACATCTAACGGACTGGTCGATAGTTGACAGTCTCGTTGAAGCCACCAATGGATATGAATCATAGAACTGATTGGAATCATGGTCCACCCATAGACAAGGAGCGATATGCACAGGTCATGTGTAGTTCAATGTATTGTACACACTATCACCGACCTAGTATCGTCCTACAAACAGATCAGTTGAACTAAGTTTCACTGATGATCTTAATACATGATCAATAGAAGGCGTTAAGTCGGATAGGACGATATCTGAATTATTCGCTTATTTCGGATTATAGTATTTTGGATGTCCAGCGGTTCTGGGAGAACACAGTGATACAAACCGGACATCAGATCTGGAGAACACCAAAGCCACAAGTAAATGTGTATGGTGGGTCTTGGAAAATCCTCTAAGCAAACTTGCATCGACCGATTCATGATGGTATCGGAGTTTATCGCTTTATACAAAGCATGAAAGAAGTTGAGTAACTTCACGACTCATTAGAGGACGTCCCATATTGGGAGAAACCCGTGTCTTCAACAGTTATATACTGTGGCTAGCCGGTCGGCTTCAGGAAGGACACGGATGACGGCGTCTGGACATATCTGTCAGGATCTGTCGGAGATTAAGACCGTAGGGCAGTTGATCATCACGGGTGTCACTTCCTTATTTACTAACTAAGGGACTACCCGGAGATCAAGTGTTCTGCCTGTCTAGGGGAATGGGCTTAAAACCCAAAATATACGGACCAATACAGTGGTAACCCAACCTTACTAACTGGAGATCCCATTAATTTGGTTCAATGGGAAAACTAAGTTGTAAAGGTTCAGTTGATCGCTTCAGTGGAAGCATGAGCACTTCGGATAGTGATTTCTGAAAAGAAACACCAAATCCAAAGTCGTTCCCGCGATAGACTTTAAGTGCTATCTGCAGTGTGGGTAAAGGTTAAGTTTTCAAAACCTGTAATGCTCCTCAACAGTTGAGGTTAGGTTTTTGGGAAACGTTTAATGGTTCCTAACACTTGTGAAGTGGGGTATAGCAGGATACCTTGTAGGAGACCACCTATTTAAGTGCGAGGACATGCCGCCTCAAAATGAACGCACTTAAGAATCCAAGACGTTGTCCATGGCCAAAACGGACAAAACATTACGAAGAAGAAAGTAAGGGAATTTGTTGTGTTGGTATCATTGACTTGGCTTACACTAAATACTGACGGTTCAAGACATCACATTCACCGCGCAGTAAGTAAGTCCGATGGTATTCAACTATGGAAGGTTCAAGCTGAAGCTACCTCTCCTTATGCAACATCGGTCCGCTGAAATATTGCTGGAAATGGAAAAGGCACCATGTGAGTGCGCCAAAATCTCTTTCAAGAGGGGATTGTTGGAAATTTGCCTTTGGCGGGAGTTGCGACCGACCAACTTTAACGGCTTAAACACTAGTGTTACGTATGTTGGAGAATTCGGTTCTTCACACATGCATGATCTACTAAGTACGTAGATAACCGTAGGGCCAAGAATCGTCAAATTTCATTGAGAAATGAAAGAAATATTGGTCCACGAAGTAAGGTGTTTGAAGCATGGAAAGTGTGGTGTTGTGTTCAATTCTCCCTCATCGGTAGATGAAGAAAGAATTGTTGTGTATATAAGACTCGAAATTGGTTTGGGGTTTGGGGTTTGAGGACCTAGATGTGCTTCGGTTCGAGGAAAGACCACACGCGCGCCGCCGCCGCCCGCCCGTCCGGTCCGGTTTCCGTTCCGAGTTCTGAGTTTCGGGTTCCGGGTTCTCGGGTTCTCGGGTTCATAGGTCACGGGTCGTGGGTCGTGGGTTGTGGGCTGTGGGCCTTCTGATATTATATTTTTGGGCCAGAGAACTTTGCCAGAAGTACAGTTTGATCCCAGAAGTTTCAGATGTACAGTTTGGACTAGAATTCTTTCAGATGTACAGTTTGGTCCCAAAAATTTCAAGATGTACAGTTTGGTCCCTGAAGTTTTCAGAAAATCAGAATTTCGATGGTCAAAGCAGAAACGCCCAAGCACTCAATTCAGCCATTTATTTTGGCTGAATTACTCCTCCTATAATGGCCAAATCCGTTGGTCTTTCACCATTTATTTTGGTGGCTTTACTACCTCCATAATGGCCATTATTTGGCCAATAATGATCAGTATGGGGCGATTAAACAGCCCTCTCTCACCTATATAAACACCCCCTTACACCATTGTTGAGCACTACAAATAACAGTTTATACAACTCACGAAAATACACAACCAAAACAGTTTTCTTCCTACAACTTTCAAGCATCATTTCGTTACTCAATATTCTTCACGGTAGCATTTGAGTTTCCTTTGCTCAAGTGTTCCATTGCTGTTTTATCTTGGGAGACAAATTGTCCAGGACGTATAAAGGATACATACGGGGCAATATTGTCTTAAGGACAGAGTGTCACACTCGACTCAGCAAAACCAGTTTCCATTTTTCCGTCTTCAACAAAATTGTAATTTCAGTTTTGTGGTTCTATTGTAATTTTCAGATTTCTAGATGAATTATTGAATCTTTGTTTATCCTTTCGAATACTTGTAATAGTTATATACTTTCCGTACTGCTTTATAAAGTACCATAGAGCAAAAATACCCAACACTATCTACTACCCTTCTACCCTAATACGTGTCCTCCACAACCCTCTATCTAAGGTCATGTCCTCAGTAAGTTGAACCTGTACCATATCCCGTCTAATCACCTCTCCCCAATACTTGTTCGGCCTACCTCTATCCTTCTGAACCCGTCCATAGCCAACCTTTCACACCTCCGCACTGGGTCATTTGTGTCTCTCCTCTGCGCATGCTCGAACCATCTCAACCTTGCTTCTCGCATCTTATCCTCCACCGAAGCCACTGCCACTTTGTCCCGGATATCATCATTTCTAATCATATCTCTCCTTGTATGCCCACACATCCATCTCAGCATCCTCATCTCCGCAACTTTCTTCTTTTGGATGTGCGAAGTCTTGACTGGCCAACACTCCGCCCCATACAACATAGTCGGTCTAACCACCGCCCTATAACACATCTTTAATTTAGGACCACAAAATTCAAAAGTCTATTTTTATTTCTTGAACTTTGTGTCAGACACTTAAAATGAGACGGAAGGAGTAGTATTTTTTATGGCTGATAAATTTTGAAAGGGCAGCAAACTAGATGAGTAATGGGCCCGCCCCTCTATTTTTCTCTACTTAAGTATCATGCTTTTATCTGTGACAGAGTTTTGTGCATCATTGCACTCTTACCACCAGACTAAAGCCCTCTTTTGACCTGTATTTTTATGTTGATCTTGTGCTAATGAGGAAACACTTAGTTCTTTAGAAGACATTTGAAGTCATTATTGCTCTATGAACTGTTTTCCAAGTGAATATCCCCCAACCCCCAATAGGAAATAAAACATTCCCTGTTGAATTGCAATTTTTATATTTCTGTGAATGAAAACCTTTAAACTCCATGATAATATTCAAACTTTTTGGTACAGCCATGTGTACTACATGAGTGGGATGCATGGAAAAAGGAGGAATGGATGCTACGGGTAAGAACATACTTCCTCTTTATCCTAGTCTTGGCTTCATCTTTTGAACATAACAAAACAAATCAGTCTCAAACTCCTATACTTTTCATTAATGTGTTCAATCCACTTGGCGTTTGAGACATATTGAGCATATGATACTTCTTTAGAATCGAAATATTTCTTGTAAATAGAAATTAAATAAAATTTCAGTTCATGATGAGGTAGGACATTGTTGATTCATGTAGAAATCTACTGAATTTATGGGTACAGTACTTACATTTACATATGTAGTTCAATTATCATGTTTATCTTACTGCACATAGATTTAATTGGTTCTCTCTTATAAAATTTTAGGAGCTTTAATGGTGATTTCGCTGAAAATAATTTCAAGCGTGATGAATTACTCAGAAGAAAAATCGTTTGCTCAAGCTGCCATCATTACTTGAGTACTTTGGTTATTGTCTTTGTTGTGGAAGTCATTTTGCTGGTCCAGTTTATGAAATAAAGGATTACCTTGAATATACAGAAAGAAATGGTGTAAGTTCATATCATCATTGTATTTTTGTTCCATTTTCTGTTATTCTGCCAAAGGGTATCATCCAACACCACTTCGTAACAAAAAATTACTGTGTAAATTATATATTTGTAAAAAACAATGTGTATGTATACAATATATTGGCAGTGCCTAAAGATAGGAGTAAAACCTTAAGGCACTGCTTTGCCAAACAAACTTACTTGCAAGGCGAATCGTGTCAATAGGATAACACTGCTTGTCCTTTTCAGATTTGGAGACCTTCAGACAAAGGACAGCCATCGCCTTTTGGGGTGACGTTAAGGGCTATTCTTCAAGCTGGACATCTATGGGATTGTATATCTATCTGGTGCCGCTTTTCCCAATTTCTATGTTCTTGGACCCAATGTACCATAAATGGGGTTTCTGGACACGGTTGAGTTACCAATATATGGCTAGCTTTACTGCACGGTGTAAATATTATTTCATATGGTCAATCTCAGAAGTTGCTATCCTCGTATCTGATTTCGGTTTCAGTGGTTGGGCAGACATGACTAATCCACCAAAACCACAATGGGACCGTGCTAAAAATGTTGACATATTGGGTGTTGAGCTTGCAAAGAGCTCAGTTCAGATACCTCTTGTATGGAACATTCAAGTTAGCACCTAGCTGAGGCACCGTAAGAATCTCTCTTTTTAATATCTTGTATGCTCTGATACTTTAAAAAACAGAATGTGAAGAATTGGTGAGCTCCTGCTCTATTTTGTATTGACACTTTTTTCTAGTCTATTATAAAAATAATGAAAAGAATTTCTGACTTTAAACTTCTCATTTTATTAAGCTATAGAAATGTAATAACATGCTTAAGATCACAAGATCAAAGGCAGGGGCAGATCTAGTGCAATGGTTACAGGTTCACGTGAACCCTGTAACTTTTGCCTAGACCATGTATTTGTATTTAAAAATTAATCAACTTTAAAAGAACTGTGTATAATAGACCCTTGTGGATCGATCCTTCCCCGGATCCCGGTCATAGCGGGAGCTTAGTGCACCGGGCTGCCCTTTTTTATTTAATCCGGAACTTAGTGTTGGAAATTTGTCTTTGATGGGGAGGTGCGTCCGCCCATATTTAATGAATTAAAAACTAGGGTTCCGCATGTTGGAGGCTTTGTCTCTTCACACTTGCATAATCTACTAAGTGAGTAGATGACCGTAGGGCCAAGAATCGTCAAATTTCGTTGAGAAATGAAAGAGATATTGGTCCACGAAGTAAGGTGTTTGAGGCATGAAAATATGGTGTGGGACAAATCTACCACATCGGTGGGAAAAATGAAGAATTGATCTCTTTATAAGTCTCTAAATTGGCTAAGGGTTTGGGACCCCAAGGGTATCCCTAAACAAAGGAGGGAGGACCTAGATGTGCTTGAGTTCAAGGCTAAGCCCACACGCGCGTCGGCGCCGCCGCCCGTCCAGTCCAGGCTCGGGTCACGGGTCGTGGGTCGTGGGCTTTGGGCTTATTCTGATAGACCCCCAAACTGTTTAATATTTACAGTTTGGTCCCTGGAGTTTCTGGAATGTTGAATTTGGGAACGACGGAAGGCAGAAAGTTGGAGTTGATTTTTGGGGGCGTTATTGTGCATTAACCAGCCATTACTTGGCTGATTAACTCCCTCCATTAACAGCCATTACTTGGCTGTTTAATTCCCTCATTCAATGGTCATTAACAGTCATATCTTGGCAGTTGAAAGGTCTCCCCTTATGCTATATATATTGATGCCTTTTGACTCAATTATGTGACAGAAATATATACACAGAGACAAACAAAAGAGTAAAAAATAGTCCAAAACGTGAGCAGTATTG
This sequence comes from Anisodus acutangulus, assembly GCA_029783415.1. Lineage (NCBI taxonomy): Eukaryota > Viridiplantae > Streptophyta > Magnoliopsida > Solanales > Solanaceae > Anisodus > Anisodus acutangulus. Next base: position 37,982,779 of record CM056504.1, read on the forward strand.
TTGGGACGAAAAATAGAAACTCTTCCTTCCTTTTCCGTTTCTTCAGCAAGTCGATTCGTATTTGTTTTTTTCGTCAGACTCAACCTATTTGCTTTTAAGTGTTGATTAAAGTGTTATTTTATCTTGGGATACTATTGCCCGTTAACATAAAAGCATATATACGGGGCAATCTTGTCTTAAGGACAGAGTGTCATCACTCGACTTAGCACATAGTTGTAACAATCCAGATTTAGTGTTTTATTGATTTCAGGTTATCAAGATTCAAGACTAAACAAGCTTGCGGCAGTTCTGAACATTGGCTTGTTTGTTTATCCTTTCGAACACTTGTAATATTTATTTACTTCCCGTACTGCTTTACATTATCCAACAAACTTAAAACAAGATTTGTATTAGTGTTCGAAAGATGTCGGTCAAAAGTTGTGTGACCAAATCTGGATATGGCTGTGGTTTTCTGGTAGAAGAGAGTTGTGATTATGATGTTGAAGGTCAACGTGTTCATGGTGTCACCGCTCCTGAGACTGGTAGGAACAAGCGCCCATGAGAGGCTGAGGATGTCAACTGAGACAAGAGGAGAAGGCTGGGGATGTGGTTCTATCTTCTAGCAGAAGGCCTATATCTGTCCTAGACAAAAGATCCGAATTATGGTAAGGAGGAAATGGACACTCAGTCTGATGAAGTGACTGAAGTGGGCCAGAATCCGAAATTGAGATAAGTAATTTTCCTTTCTTGTCAAAAATAAGATTAAATGATGTCTGATTAAAAATAGCTTAAAGTAAGGAGGAATATGAAAATGTTTTCCGGAATAATTTATATTCCTTACGCTTTAAAATCAGAAGTTTAATCTCATCTTCCTTTCCATTTAAAGATTGGATTTTGTAAACGATTTAAAAAGATCCGTTCTTTTAAGTATAATTATTAAAAGCGTGTAAAGTATGTTCACACATACGAGGGAGAAAGATCCACTGACTGTGCGAAAATTGTTACCACTCTTAAGTAAGCGCTAAGAATTGTCTGGGCACCAATCATAAGGGAAGAAGACTAAAAGCTAAAGACGTTGAGCCTGTCACACTATTTGGCAGAAGATCCTTCATAAGATGATATTGGACACTCAGTCATACAAAGCCTCCGGGCGACTGGAGTGGGGCCAAAATTCCTTTGATAGGATGATATTGGACACTCAGTCATACAAAGCCTACGGGTGACTGGAGTGGGGCCAGAATTCATTTCATAGGAAAAGTAATGGACACCTAGTGTGGTGGGCCAGAATATCTAGGTCTCTAATGATCTGAAGGCCAAAAGAAAGGCAGAAAAGAAATTGGACACTCGGTCTGCCAAAGAAACTGGAGTGGGCCAGAGTATCCAGATCACATATGATCCGGTTACGCCCTAACCACGGGCAAGAGGTTGTTCATGTGAAGCAACGCCACCTCTAAAGTAGAAGGGGTTGGAGAGGTTGTCCTCAATAGGACTTCAGGGGATGAGATCACTCCAAAATGAGGTGATACATGTCCCAAAATTTGGTTAAGGGACGATGTTGATCAAGCTAGTTTGAGACTAGTCCAACATGTCTGTAGTAACTAAGAATGGTACAGTATGTCTGTAGCTAAATGAATGATGTATTTGTAATCCGTGCATCTATGTCATCATATATTAAGACACGTTAAATAGGAAGTCATTCAAAAGCTAACGAAGTTGAGATTGTTGCCTTCTGTCGACATAAACCCTTAAAATGAATGTGAGGTAGACGAAGAGGCAAAATTACCTTTCCATTCCGTCAAAGGAATAGCGAAAGAAGCACCGCTCCTTTAGAACTTAGTTACACCTACATGGGTGATTTTAAGTTTATACAAAATAGAGGGGGGGGGGGAGACAAGTACTTTGTGACCTTCATTCATGATGGTACAACGTATTGTATCCTTTGTTTATTGAAAAGCAAAGATGAAGTTGTTGAAGTGGATAAGCGCTACAAAGCAGAAGTTGAATTCTTTGAAGATAACTTTCCTTGAAAAGGAAAAGGGAGTAATTGCTCGAGGTTAACAAGAACCCACGAGGGCCTGACTGTCTGAAACTAGACATTCTGTATCTACAGGACTCGGAAGTTGCTGTCTATCCGGAACTTAATATTCCAAATCTACAGAACTCAGAGATTCTAGATGTTAAACCGAGACGGAGCAAAGAGGGGACAAAGACTTGTTCCAGGCCTTCAAGCTTGTATGGTTGAGAATGAACCATGGACAATTAACACATAATTGTCATCTCCAAAAGCGCTGCTTTGGAAAGAAGATACAAAGAGAGAAATAGATTCCATCATATAGAACCATACTTGTGTAATGGTTGATTTTCCTCCGAAAAAAAACCTCTGGGTTGTGAAAAAGGATACTCAAAAGTGAGTACAAAGTAGATGGATCTACTGACGAGTATAAGGCCTCGGCTACTTGTACTTGTGCTTCCCTATGAATAGCTTAACATCCAGGGCCATTGCAGTCTTGCGTGGCATAGATGTTGAAACAACCTTCCTAACCGGAGCGTTGGAAGGGGAGAATCAGAGTTGGTTTGTTGGATTGTTGGGCTTCTTCATGAACTTTCATTTTGGTCCTGGAAGTTTCAGATAAAATAGAAACAATGAATCTGACCACAAAAACATTGACTCTGAAGTTAGAAAGCCAACAGTTGGAAAACCAACAGTCTAAGAATGGAAGTCATATTGAAACAAAGTCTCGATATGAAAGATGTGGGTATCACAGATGACATCTTAGGAATTGGATTTCTAAGACATCTAACGAACTGGTCTAACTCCAAACTCAGTTGTGAGATAGTTGACAGTCTCGTTGAAGCCACCAATGGATATGAATCATAGAACTGATTGAAATCATGGTGCACCCATATACAAGGAGCGATATGCGCAGATCACATGTAGTTCAATGTATGTTACACACTACAACCGAATTGGTATCAGCTTACAAAGCAAATTAGTTAAACTAAGGTTCACTGATGATTTTAATAAATGATCGATAGAAGGCGGTAAGTCGGATATGACGATATCTGAAATATTCGCTTATCTACGGATCATGGTATTCTGGATGTCCAACGGTTCTTGGAGAACATAGTGATGCAAACTGGACATCAGATGTGAAGAACACCAAAGCCACAAGTAAATGTGTATGGTGGGTCTTAGAAAACCCTCTAAGCAAACTTGCATCGACCGATTCATAATGGAATCGGAGTTTATCGCTTTATACAAAGCATGAAAGAAGTTGAGTAACTTCATGACTCTTTAGAGGACGTCCCGTATTGGAAGAAACTCGTGCCTTCAGCAGTTATACAATGTGGCTAGCCGGTCAGCTTCAGGAAGGACACGGATGATGGCGTCTGGACATATCTGTCAGGATTTGTCGGATACATAAGACCGTATGGCAGTTGATCATCATGGGTGTCACTTCCTTGATTACTAATCAAAGGATATAGCGGACCCTTTTAACTAAGGGACTACCCGGAGATCAAGTGTTCTGCCTGTCTAGGCGAACGGGCTTAAAACTCAAACAATACGAACCTTTGCGGTGGTAACCCAACCATACTGATTGGAGATCCCAAGAACTTAGTTCAATGGGAAAACTAAGTTGTAAAAAGTTTCAGTTGAGCGCTTCGGTGGAAGCAAGAGCACCTCGGATGATGATTTCTGTAGGGAAACATGAATCCAAAGTTGTTCCCGCGATAGACATTAAAGTGCTACCTGCATGGTGGGTAAAGGTTAAGCTTCCAAACCTTTAAACGATCCTCACACGGTTGAGGTTAAGGTCGGGGAAACTTTTAATGATTCCTAACACTTGTGAAGTGGGGTATAGCAGGATACCTTGTAGGAGATCACCTATTTAAGTGCGAGGACAGGCCACCTCAAATGAACGCACTTAAGAATCCAAGTGTGTCCACGGCCACAACGGACAAAACCATAAGAAGAAATGAATAAGGAGAGTTATTGTGTTGGTATCATTGTCTTGGCTTACACTAAACACTGACGGTTCAAGACATCACGTTCACCGCGCAGTAAGTAAGTCCGGTGGTATTCAACTAGGGAAGGTTCAAAGTAGAAGCTACCTCTCCTGATGCAATATCTTTTCACTGAAATATTACTGAAAGTAGGCACCATGTGTGTGCGCCAAAATATCTCTTTCAAGAGGGGATTGTTGGAAATTTGGCTTTGATGGGGAAGTGCGTCCACCCATATTTAATGAATTAAACACTAGGGTTCCACATGTTGGAGGCTTTGTCTCTTCACACGTGCATAATCTACTAAGTGAGTAGATGACCGTAGGGCCAAGAATCGTCAAATTTCATTGAGAAATGAAAGAGATATTGGTCCACGAAGTAAGGTGAGTTGGGCCACTGGCCGCTGGCCCAGCCCCACGGCCAGTTGGCCCAAGGTTACAGCCAGTTGGCCCAAGGTTATGGCCAGTGGGTCTGCGGCCCCCTGTTCTGACCACCGCCACTTCCTCTACAGTTCCGACCACGGCCACGGCCGTAGCCGCAGTTCTTGCCACTATGTTTATGATTTTGACCCTTTTTTGTCGCCACCGTTATTACGATTTTGGCTAGAATTATTCGAGAACGAGTGAGGGTCGTCCGACTTGGTCATCATCATGATGAAATTTTCTTCGGTAGTCGCCTTTTTAGCCAAGCCAACCTCTTCTAATGTGAGCATGGAACGGGCCTAATAAAACGGTGGGAGACGATTACTTTGATGAAGAAGCGTTCCAATGCCATTATAGGCCTCAAATAGGCCTGCAACCATATGAAGAACAAGACGATTATTGGTGACGGGCACACCAATGTTTTTTAGTTGATCTGCCAATTCCTTCAGCCTTTTACAATAGACTGAGACATTCGAAAAATCCTCCATGTTAACATGGGAAAATTCATGCTTAAGAGTGACAGCACGAGAATTTTTGTTATCTTGAAATATATCACGCACCCTATTCCAAGTTTCCATCGCCGTGGCGTCGGGTTCAATAATTGTCTGCATGAGGTCTGTAGAGATAGTGGAATAAATCCACTAGAGAACGGTAGCATCAAGAGTTGTCCATAACACAGGGTCATCCTCGGGGGTAGGCACCTTCTCCTTGCTTGTTATCGAGGGGATGATGTGATGAAGGACTTGATGCGAGCTTGCGTGAACCTTAAATAATTTCGCCCACGTTGCGTATTGGACATTTTCCATCTCAAGAATAATAGGGATGTGGTTTTTTATGTTGGAGACTGTAAGGGCTGGATGAAACGTGTTCTTTGAGGTATAAATAAAGAAAGAACAAGAGGACAATTAGGGATTTGGAGAAAAAAATATGGGAAAAAAAGGGTGGCTGACGTCCAGGTAGGGCAGCGGAAAATATTTACCCTAGACTTCTGATACCATGAAAGAGAATAATTCTCTGATTATTTTCATTAATGAAGAGGTATATATACAAATATACAATTCCTAAATATGGAAAATAACTTTACATTTCCTACTATAATTCTAATAGCTTTTCCTAATACAAGACTAATACTATAATTACACTTATACAAGAATTCTACACATATGGTAAAAGTATATACAAAATTCGGTCTTTGATATACACCGGTTTTCCGTATATATTGTCTTCTATCATTCTCTTCTAATGTCATTTTTGGTTTAAAATTTGATTTCTCAACCGATGAGCTAAATTTCTTCTCGGTTTCTTTCCAAATCTATGTGTAGAAGAACATTTTCCTTATCCATTTTATATCATGTTGTTTTGAAAGAGGTTGATAATAAGTTCTTTCAAAATTGACTATTTGCCCCTATGTTAGAGGTGTTGGAAATTTGCCTTTGGCGGAGAGATGCGTCCACCCATATTTGATGAATTAAACACTAGTGTTTCGCATGTTGGAGACCTTGTCTCTTCGCACATACATGATCTACGAAGTGAGTAGATGACCGTAGGGCCAATAATCGTCAAATTTCGCTGAGAAATGAAAGAGATATTGGTCCACGAAGTAAGGTGTTTGAGGCATGGAAATATGGTGTGGGACAAATCTACTACATCGGTGGGAATAGAAAGAATTGCTCTCTATATAAGTCACTAATGTGGTAAAGGGTTTGGGACCCCAAGGGGTATCCCATGTGTTTAAAGGAGGGAGGACCTAGATGTACTTACGTTCAAGGCTAAGCCCACACGCGCGCCGCCGCCGCCCGTCCCGTACTTTACCAGATGTACAGTTTGATCCTTGAAGTTTCTTATGTACAGTTTGGTGAAAACTTTCTGCCTACCGTTGGACTGTTTTCAGGAGCATTAACCAGCCATTATTTGGCTGATTAACTCCTCCATTATCACCCTCCTTCATGTCCATGATTCAGCCTCTCTTGATGGCCATTAACAACTATTACTTGGTTGTTTAATGCCCTCCTAATAGCCATTAACATCCATGTTTTGGGCAGTTGTACAGCCCCTCCTCCATGCTATATATTGAGCCCCCTTTGGCTCAATTCAGACACTGGTAAGACAGCAATATAGCACACAGAAAAACAGAGAAAAATAGTCACGAAAATACCACAAACAAACTACAAAACAGTGAGTAAAACTGTGTTGAAAAACAGTTAGTATAGACACACTATATATACACAGAGACAAAAGAGAAGAGTAAAGAGAAACTCTTACTTCCTATTCCATATCTTCAGCAAGTCAATTCATAGTTGTTTTATTCGCCAGGTTCAACCTATTGGCTTTGTAGCGTTGAGATTAAAGTGTTGTTTTATCTTGGGAGACTATTGCCCGCTAACGTAAAAACATATATACGGGGCAATCTTGTCTTAAGGACAGAGGGAAATCACTCGACTCAACACACAACGTTGTAACCATCCAGATTTAGTTGTTTCTTGATTTCAGGATATCAAGATTCAAGACACAACAAGCTTGCGACAGTTCTCTACATTGGCCTTGCAAAATTATCAAGATTCAAGACACAACACGCTTGCGACAGTTTTGAAGATTGACCATTTATTTATCATTTCGAACACTTGTAATAGTTATTTACTTCCCGTACTGCTTTATAAAGTACAATAGAGTACCAACAAGAGGTGTCCAAAAGTGTCTGTGATCGAGTAAATAGCTACGAATGTATTTATTAAAATGTGTTATTTAACTATCACCATTAATATAATTTGAGGGTAAGACATAAGTACAAAAGATTGATCATTCTTGATGGTATAATTAACCATCTATATATATAGCCAACATTGATATTTTTCTTTTTCTTTTTCTTTCTCCTTTTTTTTTGCCTTTTTTTGCCTTTTTCCTATCCTTCTGACTAATTACTCATTTACTGTTCCAATGTCTGTACGTATCATGTTCTTTTGAATTTAATCTCAATTACTCTCTCAACTGTAACGTACATTAGTTGCAGCAGCTTAACAACTCACATATTCAGCAGCCTTTAAATATTAGCATCACTTACCCACCCAATTTCCATTTCAAAACAAGATTTGTGCTGATCAATTTCATGCTTCTTCTTCTTTCTTGCTCTTTTTTTTTTTTTTCATTTTCATTTTCTTGTGGGATATTTCTTAACTTGCCAAAGAAATTGCAAGATTGAGATGGGTTCATTTCATTTAAGAAGTTCAAGCTAATTACTATCTTCAGGCTTTTTTTTAATAGTCCGTGTAAATTTTATTTTTATATATTGTTGAAGATTCAGATTAATATTTGCACATACTGTTTAGTCATCTTTTATTGCATTATAACCCCATAATTTTGTACTTTAGCAATAGTTTGTATGTTGTTGAGGGTAAAAGAAATCGGACTCCCTCATCAAAGTCGCTAAGAAGTAACTCAAATTTACGAGTTAGTTTCATTAAGAATAATTTTGAAAGTTGTAAGTGCACAGAAACTTCATGCGGATCAATATAGTTTTAATTTTTGTGGAGATGATCATTTGATTCGAAAAATTTGAATGTGTATGCAATTTTTAGAACTTTCAAGGAATTAAAGAAATCCAAAAAAAGAAAACAAGAGAGTTTTGTGACGTAATAACACAAAGTATGTGTTATAGTAATGTCAACAAAAATTGATATTGACAATTAATTTATTAACTGCGGAAATAAAAAGAAAAAATAACAAGATGAAGAAGAGAGGAACAACCAAAAAGTGAGATATATTTCTTTTGTACTTTGTTTTCTTTTTATCCGAATACCAGATGATTAACAAAAAATAGATGCAGCATATTTTTACTTTATTTTTTCCTTTTATACCGTGGTTACACTACCTGAAAAGAACGATGATAATGAACTTGAAGAGTTAGTTGAAAAAGTTTAATTGGATGAAAGGATGGCACGATAAATCACTATCATCCACATCCAAATACCTACAGCGTTTTCAATTTTCTTACCAGATTGAATTCTAATGGGGTTGCAAAGCCACACTTTATATGAAAGCTAACACGTTAATTATGTCATTGAATATAAATTTGGTTATTGATCTTCTATTTTTTGTGAAATATATTTATGTATATTTAGGATATGCATAAAATCTATAATAATTAGCTATATTCTCTATAGTTTTCAAAATTTAAAGAATGCTTACAGTAGTAAAAATATGTTTGACTTTTTAAATAATAACAAATTTGTAAAATGAGCGCGAAGAGCGGATAAATTCAGTAGTTTATCATAACATTCACTATGAGTAAAAGTGTAGAGAAGTATTCAGCAAGAAAAAAAATGGTGTAGAGAACTTGCTTCGTCCTTTTCACTTTTAGAAGGAAGACTCTTGGCAATATCAGATGTACTCTTGTAAATTATGATTTCAAATATATTATTCCTTCTGTTTTAATTTATGTGAAGAAATATGACGTGTGAGGATTAAAATATTTAATTTTGATTATAATTTGAGTATATAAGCTATTTGAAAACTACATGACACATACTAAAATAAACATAGCTAATAATTTAAAATACTTAGAAAAATAGAGAAGATTATACTCAAAGAAAAATATATTTGATCTCCTAAATTATAATATCTTCACATACCATGGGACAGAAGGAGTATGGCATTTAAATACATATAAAGACATGTTCTTAATGATAATATATCAAAAAATTCTTTCTCCGTCTTTCTTTTTTAGATTATCTAAAAAAGAATGACATCTTTTCATAAGTAGTAGTAATAATTTAACTTCAAACTTTTTATTTTACTTTATTAATGAAATGAGTTACGACATAATTTTTTTGATTTATTTTAGATCACACGTTTAAAAATCTTTTATTTTATTTTAAATATCATGCCTAATAAAACTATTTCACATAAATTAAATTTTTTTATTATTTATTTCACACAACTCGCACTAATCGTGTGAGGCACCTTTTTTCTCTCGCAAACAAGTTGCCTCAAAGTTTGTAGACCAAAAAAAGTATAAAATTTGAATCCACTTGTTCGTGAAACAAAAAGGTAACTCACATACTAGAATAAATTATGTGACATACATAATAATATTTTTTAGTAAATTGGGATGGACGAAGGTTATTCTCTCCAAAGTAAATTAAAGGAAAAAAATCATATAAAATGCAACATCAATATGGCAACAGACCAAATTGTTTGTATGTAAGTTGTACACACACGTGTACTAAACCTTGTTTTCCTCAAATGACAAAGTGGTTTCTGTCTCGCCCAATAAGAAACGAGGGAAAGACTCATTCTTTTACTATTTGTCCTGAAAGTTTACTTTATGTGTAAGTTGTATACACACGTGTACTAAACATTGTTTTCCTCAAAAGACAAACAGGTTTCTGTCTCACCCAATAAGAAACGAGGGAAAGACTCATTATTTTACTATCCCTTCCGTTTCAAAAAGATTAACACGTGTTATTATTTTAATATAATTTTTTAAAATATTTTAAAATTATTAATTATGGTAATTTATAGTACTTTTAAGTAATTTTTAAATATGTAAATTTTATTTATATATTTTAACACAGTTAAAAATAGAAAATTTGACTCTGAAAAAATAAAAAATGACATTATTTTTGGAAGAAGGGAGTATTAATGTCCAATCATTACAACGTGCTAAAACCTACTAACGTTTTCTTATTCACTAAGATCTGTCTTATTTATTGACACAGTCAAGCAAGCCCCTCAACAAAAAAAAAAAAAACCGTCTCCCGTTCCATTCACCTACTTTCTCTAAACTAATATCCGTGTGCGCATCCACATCGTATATCCACGTTTGTTCATAATCCAAATCTATAAAATCACTCAACACATTATACTACTTGTTGGAAATTAGCCTTTGGCGGGGAGATGCGTCCACCAATCTTTGATGAATTAAACACTAGTGTTCCGTATGTTGGAGACCTCGTCTCTTTACACATGCATGATCTACGAAGTGAGTAGATGACCGTAGGGCCAAGAATCGTCTAATTTCGTTAAGAAATGAAAGAGATATTGGTCCACGAAGTAAGGTGTTTGAGACATGAAAATGTGGTGTGGGACAAATCTACCACATCGGTGGGAATAGGAAGAATTGCTCTCTATATAAGTCTCTAATTGGTAAAGGGTTTGGGACCCCAAGGGGTATCCCATGTGTTTAAAGGAGGGAAGACCTAGATGTGCTTAGGTTCAAGGCTAAGCCCACTGCCATGCCGCTTTGCCGTCCGTCCAGGGTTCGGCTGTGGGTCATCTAATATTATCTTTTGGACCAGAGAACTCGTCGGATGTACGATTTGATCCCTGAAGTTTCATATGTACAGTTTGGACCGTAATTCTTTCATATGTCTGATTTGGTCCTGGTTTCAATATTTACAGTTTGGTCCCTGCAATTTCGGAGACTTTTTACGCCTCTTGTTGGGATCTGCATTTTGGAGCATTAACCAGCCATTATTTGACTGATTAATTCCTCCATTAACAGCCCATTACTTGGGCAGTGAACAGCCTATTTCAATGGCCTTAATAGCCATTACTTGACTGTTTTAATGGCCTCCCTTAATGGCCATTACAACCTTGTTTTTGACAGTTGGATAGCCCCTCTTGCTTGCTATATATTGAGTAGTTGTTGGCTCAATTCATTGCTGCACAACAGGCAGAAAATGCACTGCAAAACTCCACTGAAAACACACGAAAACAGCAGCGTTTTTCAGTCACAAAAGGGCACAAAACAGTGGCCGAAATCTGTCCAAAACAGTGGCAAAAATCTGTACAATTCGTGACTGGAAAACAGCGAGTAAACCCTCACATATACACAAGATATACACAACAGAGACACACTATATACACAGAGACAAACGAGAAGAGAAGATAGAATCTCTTCCTTCCTTTTCCATATCTTCAGCAAGTCGAGTCATATTTGTTTTCTTCGACAGGCTCAACCTATTGGATTTGTAGTGTTGAGATTAAAGTGTTGTTTTATCTTGGGAGACTATTGCCCGCTAACGTAAAAGCATATATACGGGGCAATCTTGTCTTAAGGATAGAGGGCTATCCTCGACTCAACACACAACGTTGTAACGATCCAGATTTAGTTGTTTCTTGATTTCAGGTTATCAAGATTCAAGACACAACAAGCTTGTGGCAAGAAAAGAAGATTGGCCTATTTGTTCAACAAGATTCAATTTCCGAAGATTAAATATTTGTTCATCCTTTCGAATATTTGTAATAGTTATTACTTCCCGTACTGCTCTATAAAGTACCATAGAAATACCAACAAATTTAAGACAAGAGTGTATTGTAATACTATTAGTGTTCGAAAGATGTCGGTCAAAAGTTGTGTGACCAAATCTGGATATGGCAATGGTTTTCTGGTAGAAGAGAGTGATGATGATGAACTTGTTCATGGTGTCACCGCTACCAAGACTGGTGGGAACAAGCGCTCTCGAGAGCCTGAGGATGTCAACTGGGACAAGAGGAGAAGACTGAAGATGTACTTCTATCTTGCAAACAAGGCCTGTATCTATCCTGCATAAAAGATCCGAATAATGGTAAGAAGGAAATGGACACTCACGATCGATGAAGTGGTGTGAGCCAGAATCCGAAATTGGGATAAGTAATTTTTCTTACTTGTCAAGAATAAAGATTAAATGATATCTGATTAAAAATGGATTAAAGTAAGGAGGAATATAAAAATAATTTATATTCCTTACGCTTTAAAAATCAGAAGTTTAATCTCATCTTCTTTTCCGTTTAAAGATTGGATTGTAAAGCGGCTTAAAAAGATCCGTTCTTTTAAGAGTAATTATTAAAAGTGTGTAAAGTATGTTCGCACATACGAGGGAGTAAGATCCACTGACTGTGCGAAAACTGTTACTACTCTTAAGTAAGCGCCAAGAATTATCTGGGCACCAATCATAACGGAAGAAGTCTAAAAGTTAAAGATGTTGAGCCTGTCATACTATTTGGCAGAAGATCCTTCATAGGATGATATTGGACACTCAGTCATATAAAGCCTCCGGGCGACTGGAGTGAGCCAAAATTCCTTTGATATGATGATATTGGACACTCAGTCATATAAAGCCTCCGGGTGACTGGAGTGGGGCCAGAATTCATTTCATAGGAAAAGTAATGGACACCTATTAGGATGGGCCAGAGTTTCCAGGTCTAAAATGATCTGAAGGCCTAAAGAAAGGCAGAAAAGAAATTGGACACTCAGTCTGCTAAAGCAACTAGAGTGGGCCAGAGTATCGAGATCACATATGATCCGGTTGCGCCCTAACCACGGGCAAGAGGTTGTTCATGTGAAGCAACGCCACCTCTAAAATCAAAGGGGTTGGAGAGGTTGTCCTCAATAGGACTTCAGGGAATAGGATCACTCTAAGATGAGGTGATACATGTCCCAAACTTGGTTTAAGTGACGCTGTTGGTCAAGCTGGTTTGAGACTAGTCCAACAGGTCTGTAAAAACTAAGAATGGTACAGTACGTCTGTAGCCAAATGAATGATATATTTGTAATCCGTGCATCTATGCCATCATAGATTAAGACACGTTAAATAGCAAGTCATTCAAAAGCTAACGATGTTGAGATTGTTGCCTTCTGTCGACATAAACCCTCAAAATGAATGTGAGGTAGACGAATAGGCAAAATCACCTTTCCAAATTCCGTCAAAGGGAATAGCGAAAGAAGCACCGGTCCTCTAGAACTTAGTCACACCTACTTGGGTGATTTGAAGTTTATACAAAATAGAGGGGGGAGACAAGTACGTTGTGACCTTCATTGATGATGGTACAACGTATGGAATCCTTTGTTTGTTAAAAAGCAAAGATGAAGTTGTTGAAGCGGATAAGCGCTACAAAGCAGAAGTTGAAAATCAACTAAGCCTACGGATTGAGAAATCCGTAGTGATAGAGGGGGAGAAAGTGAAGCATCGTTCATTAAACGACTGTTCATTTCTCACCTCAGTCCAACGGTGTTAGCCAAGCGCAAAGCTCGTACGCCCAAATTATATGGGGTGGCTTGGTAAAAGTTGGAATACTGAAACAAGTCAAGTTGTACCTAAGACTGTAGATTGCATATCTGTCAGGATCTACAAATAACAGTAGTGTTGATCGCCTCTTGGCATTAAATAATGTTGAATTCTTTGGAGATAACTTTCCTTGAAAAAGGAAAAAGGAGTAATTGCTCAAGGTTAACAAGAACCCGCGAGGGCCTGACTGTCCGAAACTAGATGTTCCGTATCTACAGGACTCAAAAGTTGCTGGCTATCCGGAACTTAATATTCCAGATCTGCAGAACTCAGGGATTCTAGATGTAGAACCGAGAAGGAGCAGAGAGGGGACAAAGACTTGTTCCATACCTTCTAGCTTGTATGGTTGAGAACGTACCATGGACAATTAACAAAGAATTGTCATCTCCAAAAGCACCACTTTGGAAAGAAGCTAAAGAAAGAAATAGATTCTATCATATAGAACCATACTTGCGTAATGGTTGATCTTCCTTCGGAAAAAGAACCTTTGGGTTGTAAAATGTGCTCCCCTGTGAGTAGCTTCACATCCAGGGCCATTGTAGTCTTACATGGTATGGATGTTGAAACAGTCTTTCCAACCGGAGAGTTGAAAGAAGAGGATCAGAATTGGTTTGCTGAACTGTTGGGCTTCTTCCTGAACTTTCATTTTGGTCCATAAAATGTTTACATTTTGGTCCTGAAAGTTTCAGATAAAACAGAAATAATGAATCTGACCACAGAAACATTGACTCTGAAATTAGAAAGCCAACAGTTGGAGAATCAACAGTCTGAAAGTAAAAGTGATATTGAAACAAAGTCTCGATATGAAAGATATGGGTATCACAGATGACATCTTAGGAATTGGATTTCTAAGACATCTAACGGACTGGTAGATAGTTGACAGTCTCGTTGAAGCCACCAATGGATATGAATCATAGAACTGATTGGAATCATGGTGCACCCATAGACAAGGAGCGATATGCACAGATCATGTGTAGTTCAATGTATTGTACACACTACAACCGACCTGGTATCGTCTATTTAACGGTCAGTTGAACTAAGGTTCACTGATAATTTTAATACATGATCGGTAGAAGGCGTTAAATCTGATATGACGATATCTGAGTTAATGCTTATCTACAGATTATAGTATTCTGGATGTCCAGCGATTCTGGGAGAACACAGTGATGCAAACTGGACATCAGATCTGAAGAACACCAAAGCCACAAGTAAATGTGTATGGTGGGTCTTGGAAAATCCTCTAAGCAAACTTGCATCGGCCGATTCATGATGGAATCGGAGTTTATCGCTTTATACAAAGCATGAAAGAAGTTGAGTAACTTCACGGCTCCTTAGAGGACGTCCCTTATTGGGAGAAACCCGTGTCTTCAGCAGTTATACACTGTGGCTAGCCGGTCGGCTTCAGGAAGGACACGGATGACGGCGTCTGGACATATCTTTTAGGATCTGTCGGAGACATAAGACCGTATGGCAGTTGATCATCACGGGTGTCACATCCTTGTTTACTAACTAAGGGACTACCCGGAGATCAAGTGTTCTGCCTGTCTAGGGGAATTGGCTTAAAACCCAAACAATATGAACCTTTGCGGTGTAAACCCAACCATACTGATTGGAGATCCCAAGAATTTGGTTCAATGGGAAAACTATGCAGCAAAAGGTTCAGTTGAGCACTTCGGTGGAAGCAAGAAGCACTTCGGATGATGATTTATGTACGGAAACATGAATCCAAAGCTGTTCCCGCGATAGACATTAAAGTGCTGCCTGCATGGTGGGTAAAGGTTAAGCTTCTAAACCTTTTAAAAGCTCCTCAAACGGTTGAGGTTAAAGTTGTGGAACTTTTAATGATTTCTAACACTTGTGAAGTGGGGTATAGCAGGATATCTTGTAGGAGATCACCTATTTAAGTGCGAGGATGGCCGACTCAAATGAACGCACTTAAGAATCCAAGTGTGTCCATGGCCACAACGGACAGAAACGTAAGAAGGAAAATGAATAAAAAGAGTTATTATGTTGATATCGTTGTCTTGGCTTACACTAAACACTGACGGTTCAAAACATCACGTTCACCGCGCAGTAAGTAAGTCCGATGGTATTCAACTAGGAAAGGTTCAAAGCGTAAGCTACCTCTCCTGATGCAATATCTTTTCGCTGAAAGATTGCTGAAATGTAGGCACCTTGTGTGTGCGCCACAATCTCTCTTTCATAGAGGGGATTGTTGGAAATTAGCCTTTGGCGGGGAGATGCGTCCACCCATCTTTGATGAATTAAACACTAGTGCTCCGTATGTTGGAGACCTCGTCTCTTTACACATGCATGATCTACGAAGTGAGTAGATGACCGTAGGGCCAAGAATCGTCTAATTTCGTTAAGAAATGAAAGAGATATTGGTCCACGAAGTAAGGTGTTTGAGACATGGAAATGTGGTGTGGGACAAATCTACCACATCGGTGGGAATAGGAAGAATTGCTCTCTATATAAGTCTCTAATTGGTAAAGGGTTTGGGACCCCAAGGGGTATCCCATGTGTTTAAAGGAGGGAAGACCTAGATGTGCTTAGGTTCAAGGCTAAGCCCACCCGCGCCGCCGCCGCCTGCCCGTCCCGTCCGGGTTCCGGGGCTGTGGGGCTGTCTAATATTATCTTTTTGGACCAGAGAACTCTGCCAGATGTACAGTTTGATCCCTGAAGTTTCATATGTACAGTTTGGACCAGAATTCTTTCATATGTACAGTTTGGTCCCTGAAGTTTCAATATTTATAGTTTGGTCTCCAGAATTTTTGGAGACTTTTTCTGCCTACTGTTGGACTGCGTTTTGGAGCATTAACCAGCCATTATTTGGATGATTAATTCCTCCATTAACAGCCCATTACTTGGGCAGTGAACAACTTATTTCAATGGCCTTAATAGCCATTACTTGGTTGTTTTAATGGCCTCCCTTAATGGCCATTACAGCCTTGTTTTTGGCAGTTGGACAGCCCCTCTTGCTTGCTATATATTGAGTAGTTGTTGGCTCAATTCATTGCTGCACAACAGGCAGAAAATGCACTGCAAAACTCCACTGAAAACACACGAAAACAACAGCGTTTTTCAGTCACAAAAGGGCACAAAACAGTGGCCGAAATCTGTCCAAAACAGTGGAAAAAATCTGTACAATTCGTGACTGGAAAACAACGAGTAAACCCTCACATATACACAAGATATACACAACAGAGACACACTATATACACAGAGACAAACGAGAAGAGAAGATAGAATCTCTTCCTTCCTTTTCCATATCTTCAGCAAGTCGAGTCATATTTGTTTTCTTCGATAGGCTCAACCTATTGGCTTTGTAGTGTTGAGATTAAAGTGTTGTTTTATCTTGAGAGACTATTGCCCGCTAACGTAAAAGCATATATACGGGGCAATCTTGTCTTAAGGATAGAGGGCTATCCTCGACTCAACACACAACGTTGTAACGATCCAGATTTAGTTGTTTCTTGATTTCAGGTTATCAAGATTCAAGACACAACAAGCTTGCGGCAAGAAAAGAAGATTGGCCTATTTGTTCAACAAAATTCAATTTCCGAAGATTGAATATTTGTTCATCCTTTCGAATATTTATAATAGTTATTACTTCCCGTACTGCTCTAGAAAGTACCATAGAAATACCAACACTACTACTACTACAAAATACAACGTACAAAATACAATAAACTTAAAAATAATACTCGGGTGTCAAGATTCAATTAATCAAAATTCTGATGAATGTCGAGTTCATACTCTTCAATTAGAACGGAAGCTTCCGATGAAGACGTTATCCTATTAGTGTCAAGCAAGCCTAAAAAGCATGCAGGATGAAAGAAGTTCAAGGAAACTCGTCATCCAGTATAGAGAGGAGTGAGGAAAAGGAACAACAACAAGTGGGTTTGCGAACTTCGCGAGCCATGCAAACAAAAGCGAATATGGTTGGGTAGTTATCCGACCGCAGAAATGGCAGCACGTGCACACGACGTAGCTGCATTGGCCCTTAGAGGACAGCTAGCCACTCTGAATTTTGCGGACTGTGCTTGGCGGTTACAAGTTCCTGTATCAACGGACCCTAAGGAGTTACGCCAAGCGGCTGCTAGAGCCGCTGAGGCGTTCGGGCCAAGAGAGGAAATTGATGTTAATTCTGGAGGAGCGGCTAATATTAGTGATGAGGAAATGAAGGATGCAGCACCACAAGATAACTTAAATTATAACGGCATGCAGAATATGGTACTGGCTGAAGAATGTTTTGTACAATAACTCATGTGGAGATTGTTGGAAATTTGCCTTTGGCGGGAGTTACGACCGACCAACTTTAACGGCTTAAACACTAGTGTTACGTATGTTGGAGAATCCGGTTCTTCACACATGCATGATCTACTAAGTACGTAGATAACCGTAGGGCCAAGAATCGTCAAATTTTATTGAGAAATGAAAGAGATATTGGTCCACAAAGTAAGCTGTTTGAAGCATGGAAAGTGTGGTATTGTGTTCAATTCTCCCTCATCGGTAGAGGAAGAAAGAATTGTTGTGTATATAAGACTCGAAATTGGTTTGGGGTTTGGGACCCCAAGGGGTATCCCATGTGTTTAAAGGAGGGAGGACCTAGATGTGCTTCGGTTCAAGGAAAGACCACACGCGCGCCGCCGCCCGCCCGCCCGTCCTGTTCCGAGTTTCGGGTTCTCGGGTTCTCGGGTTCTCAGGTCACGGGTCACGGGTCACGGGTCATGGGCCATTATTTGGCTATTTCAAGGCATCATTTCGTTACTCAATATTCTTCACGGTAGCTCTTGAGTTTCCTTTGCTCAAGTGTTCCATTGCTGTTTTATCTTGGGAGACAAATTGTCCAGGACGTATAAAGGATACATACGGGGCAATATTGTCTTAAGGACAGAGTGCCACACTCGACTCAGCAAAACCAGTTTCCAACAAAATTGTAATTTTAGTTGTGGTTATATTGTAATTTTCAGATTACTAGTTGAATTATTGAATCTTTGTTTATCCTTTCGAATACTTGTAATAGTTATATACTTCCCGTACTGCTTTATAAAGTACCATAGAGCAAAAATACCCAACAACTTAAGACAATATTGTATAGTATTACTATTAGTGTTCGAAAGATGTCGGTCAAAAGTTGTGTGACCAAATCTGGATATGACAATGGTTTTCTGGTAGAAGAGAGTGATGATGATGAACGTGTTCATGGTGTCACCACTACCAAGACTGGTGGGAACAAGCGCTCACGAGAGCCTGAGGATGTCAACTGGGACAAGAGGAGAAGACTGAAGATGTTATTCTATCTTGCAGCAGAAGGCCTATATTTGTCCCAGACAAAAGATCCGAATAATGGTAAGAAGGAACTGGACACTCAGTTTGATGAAGTGACTGAAGTGAGCCAGAATCCGAAATTGGGATAAGTAGTTTTTCTTACTTGTCAAGAATAAAGATTAAATGATGTCTGATTAAAAATGGATTAAAGTAAGGAGGAATATGAAAATAATTTATATTCCTTACGCTTTAAAATCAGAAGTTTAATCTTATCTTCTTTCCCGTTTAAAGATTGGATTGTAAACGACTTAAAAAGATCAGTTCTTTTAAGTGTAATTGTTAAAGTATGTTCGCACATACGATGGAGAAACATCCACTAACTATGCGAAAACTGTTACCACTCTTAAGTAAGCGCCAAGAATTATCTGGGCACCAATCATAACGGAAGGAGTCTAAAAGTTAAAGACGTAAAACCTGTCATACTATTTGGCAGAAGATCCTTCATAGGATGATATTGGACACTCAGTCATACAAAGCCTCCGGGTGACTGGAGTGGGCCAAAATTCCTTTCATATGATGATATTGGACACTCAGTCATACAAAGCCTCCGGGTGACTGGAGTGGGGCCAGAATTCATTTCATAGAAAAAGTAATGGACACCTAGTGTGGTGGGCCAGAGTTTCCAGCTCTTAATGATCTGAAGGCCTAAAGAAAGGCAGTAAAGAAATTGGACACTCAGTCTGCCAAAGTAACTGAAGTGGGCCATAGTATCGAGATCACATATGATCCGGTTACGCCCTAACCACGGGCAAGAGGTTGTTCATGTGAAGCAACGCCACCTCTAAAATCAAAGGGGCTGGAGAGGTTGTCCTCAATAGGACTTCAAGGAATGAGATCACTCTAAAAAGAGGTGTTACATGTTCCTAACTTGGTTTAAGGGACGCTGTTGGTCAAGCTGGTTTGAGACTAGTCCAACAGGTCTGTAATAACTAAGAATGGTACAGTACGTCTGTAGCCAAATGAATGATATTTTTGTAATCCGTGCATCTATGCCATCATAGATTAAGACACGTTAAATAGTAAGTCATTCAAAATCTAACGATGTTGAGATTGTTGCCTCCTTTCGACATAAACTCTCAAAATGAATGTGAGGTAGGCGAAGAGGCAAAATCACCTTTCCAAATTCCGTCAAGGGAATAGCGAAAGAAGCACCGCTCCTCTAGAACTTAGTCACACCTACTTGGGTGATTTGAAGTTTATACAAAATAGAGGGGGGAGACAAGTACATTGTGATCTTCATTGATGATGGTACAACGTATAGAATTCTTTGTTTGTTAAAAAGCAAAGATGAAGTTGTTGAAGCGGATAAGCGCTACAAAGCAGAAGTTGAAAATCAACTAAGCCTATGGATTACGAAATTCATAGCGATAGAGGGGGAGAATGTGAAGCAATGTTCATTAAATGACTGTTCATTACTCACCTCAGTCTAACGGTGTTAGCCAAGCGCAAACCCGTACGCCTAAATTATGTGGGGCAAGGCGATCCTTACCGCTAATGCGATTCTCAACAGAACTCCGCATAACGATAATGATAACTCTTCGTGTGAGACATGAAAAGAGATCTCACATACAAAAGTTGTGATGTGGGGTGGCTTGGTAGAAGTTGGACTATCGAAACAGGTCAAGTTCGACCTAAGACTGTAGATTGCATATCCACTGGATCTGTAAATAACAGTAGTACTTATCGCCTCTTGGCGTCAAAGAATGATGAATTCTTATAAGATAACTTTCCTTGAAAAGAAAAAAGGAGTAATTGCTCAAGGTTAACAAGAACCCGCGAGGGCCTGACTGTCCGGAACTAGACGCTCCGTATCTACAGGACTCGAAAGTTGCTGGCTATCCGGAACTTAATATTCCAGATCTGCAGAACTCAGGGATTCTAGATGTTGAACCAAGACGGAGCAAAGAGGGGACAAAGACTTGTTTCAGTCCTTCTAGCTTGTATGGTTAAGAATGAACCATGGACAATTAACAAATAATTGTTATCTCCAAAAGCGCTGCTTTGGAAAGAAGCTAAAGAGAGAATTATATTCCATCATATAGAACCATACTTGCGTAATGATTGATCTTCCTCCGGGGAAAAGAACCTTTGGGTTGTGAAAAAGGATACTCAAAAGTGAGTACAAAGTAGATGGATCTACTGACGAGTTCAAAGCCTCGGCTACTTGTACATGTGCTCCCCTGGGAGTAGCTTAACATCATGGGCCATTGCAGTCTTGCGTGGCATGAATGTTAAAACAGCCTTCCCAACCGGAGAGTTGGAAGAAGAGAATCAGAGTTGGTTTTCTGGACTGTTGGGCTTCTCCCTGAACTTTCATCTTGGTCCCTGAAATGTTTACATTTTGGTCCTGAAAGTTTCAGATAAAACAGAAACAATGAATCTGAGCACAGAAACATTGACTCACGGTTAGAAAGCCAACAGTTGGAGAATCAACATCACGAAAGTAAAAGTCATATTGAAACAAAGTCTCGATATGAAAGATATGGGTATCACAGATGACATCTTAGGAATTGGATTTCTAAAGACATCTAACGGATCGTCGATAGTTGTGATCTCGTTGAAGCCATCAATGGATATGAATCATAGAACTGATTGGAATCATGATGCACCCATAGACAAGGAGCGATACGCACAGATCACGTGTAGTTCAATGTATTGTACACACTACAACCGACCTGGTATCGTCCTACAAACAGATCAGTTGAACTAAGTTTCACTGATGATCTTAATATATGATCAATAGAAAGTGTTAAGTCGGATATGACGATATCTGAATTATTCGCTTATCTTCGGATTATAGTATTCTGGATGTCCAGCGATTCTGGGAGAACACAGTGATACAAACCGGACATCAGATCTGGAGAACACCTCATGATGGAATCGGAGTTTATCGCTTTATACAAAGCATGAAATAAGTTGAGTAACTTCACGACTCCTTAGAGGACGTCCCTTATTGGGAGAAACCCGTGCCTTCAGCAGTTATACACTGTGGCTAGCCGATCGGCTTTAGGAAGGACACGGATGACGGCGTCTGGACATATCTGTCAGGATTTGTCAAGAGACATAAGACCGTATGGCAGTTGATCATCACGGGTGTCACTTCCTTGTTTACTAACTAAGGGACTACCCGGAGATCAAGTGTTACACTGTCTAGGGAATGGGCTTAAAACCTAAAATATACGGACCAATACAGTGGTAACCCAACCTTACTAACCGGAGATCCCGGTAATTTGGTTCAATGGGAAAACTAAAAGTAAAGGTTCGATTGATCGCTTCAGTGGAAGCATGAGCACTTCGGATAGTGATTTCTGAAAAGAAACACCAAATCCAAAGTCGTTCCCGCGATAGACTTTAAGTGCTATCTGCAGTGTGGGTAAAGGTTAAGTTTTCAAAACCTGTAATGCTCCTCAACAGTTGAGGTTAGGTTTTTGGGAAACTTTTAATGATTCCTAACACTTGTGAAGTGGGGTATAGCAGGATACCTTGTAGAAGACCGCCTATTTAAGTGCGAGGACGGGCCGCCTCAAAATGAACGCACTTAAGAATCCAAGACGTTGTCCATGGCCAAAACGGACAAAACATTACGAGAGAAGAGAGTAAGGGAATTTGTTGTGTTGGTATCATTATCTTGGTTTACACTAAACACTGACGGTTCAAGACATCACGTTCACCGCGCAGTAAGTAAGTCCGATGGTATTCAACTATGGAAGGTTCAAAGCTGAGTCTACCTCTCCTTATGCAACATCGGTCCGCTGAAATATTGCTGGAAATGAAAAAGACACCATGTGAGTGCGCCAAAATCTCTTTCAAGAGGGGATTGTTGGAAATTTGCCTTTGGCGGGAGTTGCGACCGACCAACTTTAACGGCTTAAACACTAGTGTTACGTATGTTGGAGAATCCGGTTCTTCACATATGCATGATCTACTAAGTACGTAGATAACCGTAGGGCCAAGAATCGTCAAATTTCATTGAGAAATGAAAGAGATATTGGTCCACGAAGTAAGGTGTTTGAAGCATGGAAAGTGTGGTATTGTGTTCAATTCTCCCTCATCGGTAGAGGAAGAAAGAATTGTTGTGTATATAAGACTCGAAATTGGTTTGGGGTTTGAAACCCCAAGGGGTATCCCATGTGTTTAAAGGAGGGAGGACCTAGATGTGCTTCGGTTCAAGGAAAGACCACACGTGCGCCGCCGCCGCCAGCCCGTCCGGTCCGGTTCCGGTTCCGAGTTCCGAGTTTCGGGTTCCGGGTTCTCGGGTTCTCGGGTCACGGGTCACGGGTCACGGGCTATGGGCCTTCTGATATTATCTTTTTGGGCCTGAGAACTTTGCCAGAAGTACAGTTTGATCCCAGAAGTTTCAGATGTACAGTTCGGACCAGAACTCTTTCAGATGTACAGTTTGGTCCCTGAAGTTTCAAGATGTACAGTTTGGTCCCTGAAGTTTCCAGAACGTCAGAATTTGGATAGTCAAAGCAGAAACGCCAAGCTCTCAATTCAACCATTTATTTTGGCTGAATTACTCCTCCTATAATGGCCAAATCCGTTGGTCTTTCACCATTTATGTTGGTGACTTTACTACCTCCATAATGGCCATTATTTGGCTATTATGGAGGCAGTTTTCAGCCCCTCCATCACCTATATAAACACCCTCTTACACCATTGTTGAGAACAAAAAAAAAGAACACACATATATGATACACGAAAATACACAAGCAAAACAGTTTCTTCCTACACCTTCCAAGACATCATTTTGTTACTCAATATTCTTCACGGTAGCTCTTGAGTTTCCTTTGCTCAAGTGTTCCATTGTTGTTTTATCTTGGGAGACAAATTGTCCATGACGTATAAATGATACATACGGGGCAATATTGTCTTAAGGACAGAGTGCCACACTCGACTCAGCAAAACCAGTTTCCAACAAAATTGTAATTTCAGTTTTGTGGTTATATTGTAATTTTCAGATTACTAGTTGAATTATTGAATCTTTGTTTATCCTTTCGAATACTTGTAATAGTTATATACTTCCCGTACTGCTTTATAAAGTACCATAGAGCAAAAATACCCAACAGAGATGTGGGAATGTTTGGGACAAAGGAATGGCAGGCAAACATGGAAGAAGGATGTTTGTTTTCACCAAATCCATGCTTATTAGGGAGTCGTTTCAGTTGGGATGATGTTGAGGTGTACTTGTGGAGTTATTGATCTCATATATGTAGCTATAAATCAATTTTTATCAGCACGGTTTGGGAAATGGAATTTGCCGTTTTTTATAGGCAATGTATTGTTTAAGAAAAATTACCTAGCTGAGTTTTTTTTTTTTGTTGACGAAGGAACCCACAGCCGCTACTCTTTCGAGTGCGCACAGGGTAAACTCGGACTGACGCAATAGCCTGCAAATCACGTCAGCCGATTAACCACACTTGGCAAGCCATGTGTGACAGGCTCAACCAAGAAGGTTTGTACACATGCGCATTGGAGTGTAATTTATACTCCCTCGGTCTCAAATAATTTATCTCTTTCTTTTTTACATGGCTTTATGAAATATTCTTTCCGTCTCAATTTAGGTGGCATCATTTGACTTGACGCAGAGTTTAAGAAATGATGAAATACTTTTGAAACACGTGATTCAAAAAAGTCTTATATAAATGGGTGGCTATAAATCATATCATAAAGTTACTTCCTTCGTCCCATTTTACTTGGTTACTTTCTTTTTTACACGTCTCTTAAGAAATCATAAATAAGAATGGTATTGTTACCGCATTATTCTTATCTATCTCCAATTAATTGCACTCTAATCAATATTTGTTACTTTAAAAAATAATTAATGCTAAGAGTAAAGTAGAAAAAACTTAATTAATTATATCTTGCTTTTAGAAAGTGGTCAAGTAATTTGAGACGAATATTTTTATTAATGTGGCCAAGTAATACGGGATGGAGGGAGTAAATTATTTTTAAATGTAGAAAAGTGATATTTTTTCGAGATAGACCGAAAAGGAAATGGTACTACATAAATCGGGACAGAGAGAGTATTAATTAGGAGATGTATTTGACATACTTTACCCTTATTTATATCTAAATTATAATTTCTCTCCATTAATTATTTACTCTATTTATGACTCATCTTCATTAATGATAAAGTGTAAAATGGAGAAAAAAATACTCCCTCCGTCCCATAATAAGTGGTATTTTTAGCTTATGCACACCCCTTAAGAAATTAATCACTTCTAGAAAATTAGAAGTGTTTTACTAACTTACCCTAATTAATGATTAGAAAAGAAAAGCTATTTAATGATTCTTGGTTATGTAAATAAGAGTAATTTTGAAAGAATAAGGTTAATATTTTCTTGAAAACCTAAAACACCACGTATTTTGAAATAAAATGAAAAGCCTAAAGCACCACTTATTATGAAACGGAGAGAATAATTAATCATGTCTTAAACTTCTAAAATGACAAATAATTTAAGACAATTATTTTTAATAACCATGGTACATATTATGAACCTCCTTCGAATTTTAGTTAGAAATGCCTATTTTAAATAGCTTTATCATTTGTTGATGTGATAGTGTGTTAAGTGAAATGGGAAATATGACATTTCACTCAAATAACAGTTTTAATGTTTTTAATATATCTTACGACTTAAGTGCTCGTTATGGTTAGTACGTACGGGGACTAATCACGGTATAAAACTTCAGGGATCTGGTCCTCTTCATTCTCTTCTCTCCATTTTCTCCAAAGTTTTACCTCGAATTAAGGACACATGACATAGGTTAGAATTAATGGCTAAAATTTAATTGATTAAAGAAAAGTCATAACCCTGGTTAGATAACTAATATTGAAAGAAAATAATATCTTGATTATTTTCATTAATGTAAAGAGTTTATATACATGATATACAATAGTAAATCTAACATATACAAATATACATTTTTCTAATACAAGACTACTACCATAATTACAATTTACTAATATAAGATTTCTAATAATATCACGGAATATATGTAGTATATTAGAAATATACTACGTATATTCTATCACACCCCCGCAGTCATAGCGGACGGTTGTCGTACGCTGAGACTGTCCCTAAAATCTTCAAACAGAACTAAGGAAAGACCCTTAGTAAATATGTCAGCAATTTGGTACCGTGAAGGGACATGCAAAACACGTACTTGTCCACAAGCTACCTTTTCGCGCACAAAGTGAATATCCATCTCGATATGTTTAGTGCGTCGATGTTGGACCGAATTGCCAGAGAGATATATCGCACTAATATTATCGCAGTATACCAAGGTAGCTTTTTGAATAGGAAAATAAAGCTCTAAGAGGAGGTTATGCAGCCAGCAGGACTCATACACCACATTGGCTACCCCTCGATACTCGGCCTCTGCCCTAGAACGCGATAAAGTAGTCTGGCGTTTAGCTGACCAAGAGACCAAGTTATCACCAAGAAACATACAATAACCAGATGTCGAGCATCTGGTATCTAGACATCTATCCCAATCATCATCTGTATAAGACATGAGAGTAGATACAGAGGATGGATATAAGTGTAAACTATAATCAAGAGTGCCCTAAATGTAACACCCAATGCGTTTGAGAGCGTGCATGTGTTCTTTCCTCGGATCAACAACAACAAAACAACAACAATAAAATAATAACATACCCAGTTAAATCACACAACGTGGGGTCTAGGGAGGGTAGAGTGTACACATACCGTATCTCCACCTTGATAGGTAGAGCGGCTGTTTCCAGGAGACTCTCGGCTCAAGACAAGGCATAATCACAGGCAAAACAGGCAAAGCAAGAGAAACTGTCAGACTTAGATGAGAAATTAAAGCATTATGAACATACATATAATAAAATGGAATACGTCATGGTAGTGCATTCTAACAACAGGAAGCAGTAGTAGTTAACACAGCTAAATAAGCTAAACAAATTATACTAAAGAACATATAGTAGTATGAATCAAACTACATGGGATTATAAATCACTAATGTGCCTATAAGTGTGATAGGTTAATCGAGCCTACAGTAATAACACTACACTATCATTTCGTAAGTGTAAGTAAGACTACGCTCGACTACCTATTACGCTCGAGTATTAATTTCAAGATTGTATTTAAAGGTTTATAATTAATTACTAATCTAGGAGTTCCTCTTTCTATTTCAGAATTTTTGTTTACATAGAAAGCAGCACAACTCCAAGAGAATTCATATTTGGAAATTAATTTTTTATTTTCAAGATCTTGAATTTCTTTTTTGCAATGTTGTTCAAGATCACTGTTCATTTGGATCGGCCTAGCTTTTGTTGGAAATTGTCTTTCGTCAAAATCTTTTTTCATAAGGCAAATCTAAGATATGTTGCTTTCTACTCCAAAAAGCATTTGGAATATCATAACATATCTCGTTTTAAAAAGAATTTTGGAGTTTAGATATCTTTTCTTTAACTTCTGGTATCTCTAATTGTGTATTTAATCTTTTGAAAGAAAAATCATTTCTCAGCTCTTCTAGGTAATATGTTTTTTCCTCTATTTTTCAATTTATACTATCTTCGTGAATTGAACATGCCCTTAATTAGATTAAGGTCTCTAGTTTTCGGTTTTGTTATGAAATGAAATTTTAATTTTTTGTTGTTGCATTTAAAAGATATAAAATTATTATTTACCTTATATGGAGTGATAAGATTTATAAAAGGTGTTCCTAGAATGACTGAATTATGTATATCTTTTACTAAAGATAAATGACGTTGCTATAGAAACTCCATCATTTATAATTGACGCACTAGTCTTAGATTTAATTTCTAATTTAGAATTATTAGCGGCAGCTAATTTTTCATGAGTTTCTTCATGGAGATTTTCTGGTACTATACCTGTTTTTATGCAATTCAAATCCGCTCCTGTATCAAAAAGGACAACTGTTTTATATTTAAAATTTTCTGAGAATTTAAGAGTTATCTTTATTACGTATTTTTAGATGTAATTTGTCTTAATACACTAAGAACTTCATCTAAATTTTTTATTTCTTTTTCAATATCTTCTTCGGGTTCTATGGAATTTTCATAATCAGAGTTTTCAGAATCAGAGCTTTCTTACATAGATTTTGAAAGGATTATTTTTATTAAATCAGAATCTTGTTTTTGTTTTTTTCTTTTAATTCTTTTATTTCCGCTTTTACTTGTTTGAGTTCTTTTTGTAGTTCTTGAATTGTTACTTCTTTACTTTTCTTTTATCTTTTCCCTTTATCTAAGATGTTAGTTAAGTCATAAGTATTTTTAGATGTGTTTGGTAAAATAGTATTTTTAACTTCTTTCTTTTTTTTCGGGAAATTTTTTAAGAGTCTATTTAAATATTCTTTTTGATATTGGGTATCTATGTGTTTTACCATGTCTAACATGAATTTCTGGTCTTTATTTAATACACATATACATTTTTCTTTTTCTTTTTAAAAATATTCAGATGAACTAGTTGTGACCAATTCATCTACTTGAAGAGGTTCATTATCTTCCGTTGATATAGAAGAAAACCATTCAGATTATGTTTCAGTGTTTGAATCAGAAGAATCTATTAAGAGATTAGAGATTTTTTGAACTATTTCTTCATCTAATTTTAATTCTTGTAATTTTTATTCATTTTGCAGTATTTTGAAGTATGTCCCTTTTTATTACACAAGGTAACATGTTATATCTTTGTACCTAGATTCATACTTTTTAGGATTTCTTTTATTTTTGGATTTGTAAAGAGGTTTTTTATAATATTCTTCATTAGTTCTGAAGGTTTTCTTCCTATATCCTTTTTGTGTTTTCCTATATGGTTTTCTATAGGCTTTACTACAGTTTCCTGTACAATCTAGAGAAGGTTGTTTTTTGGAATTTATATTGTTGACAATACAAACCTATCTCTAACCTAGTTCTTTTTAATTCCCATTTTAGTTGTTTTGTAATTTTAGTTTTTGACATGTTTTTAATCCTTCGTGTTGGGTTATATTGACTAGTTGTCCGTATGTGAATTCATTATAGGGTATTATTTATTTTCCACATAATTTCCTAATTTTATTCCTAACCTTTTCTCCTAAGAGGGTAGACAATCTTGCTAAGAATTTTTCTTTCCAAAATGGTTGGTTGAAATCTTCTCTAAGCATTACTCTAGTTAAGAATTTGTTTTGTACCACTGGATAGTTTTTTACATTTTATATTTGAAAGTAATTCGTCTGAGGATCTCAAGGGGATAACAAATAGAAAGAAAATAATTATAAAGAATCTGAAAAATAAAAAGATATTGAAAAATGCAGAGAGTAAAATAAAAATAAGATTAACTTTTTAAAATGAGAGATTTGAAATCTTGAAAATAAGATACGTTACATGCTAGATGTGTATTGAAGCAGCAAAAGTGATATCAAGTTATCAATTTGTTGAATCAGATTTCAATTTTATCTTTTTATTATTTTGAATCCAAAATTTGTTATTTTTTATATTTTCACTTCATAGGTACATATTGTATTTTTTGTTATTTATTAGAATTAAATATATCAATTAGAAATATGAATTCAAACTAAGATCAGATATAGTTAATTTTCGGTGAAGTCTACTTCAATATAACATATGATATCGATGACCTGAGAATTATTTAAAACTCCAAAACATTAAAAAAAGAAGGATTAAACTTTAGTGAAATTTCAAAAAGGAGTCCTTGACAAATTTTCAACAAACAAGAAAAAATGTAGTTTAAAAGTGTTGTCACGAGAGAGATTAAAAGGATTAATTATATTAAAAATTGTTAAAAAAGATTAAATTATTATATATATATATTTGAACAAAATTTTAAGACCTCTCATTCAAATTGTACTTTAGACCACCATTATTATTGAGCCGTTTCTGAGCCATGATCGTGAATTAATGCAATAGAGAGATAGTATGTATAAGAAGTGTGAAAAAAAAATAAAAAATAAAATATTTATAATTGAGAATTAGAGCCAAAGAATAATGTCATCAAGTTAGGAATTGGAAGAGGCTGCAAGGCGGGGAAGGGGAAATAGGTGTCGTGTGGGTTTTGGGGAGCCATTTTGACTGTTATCATCCGTTGGCCAATAACTATATTTTGAAATTTTTTCCAATTACTTTACTGAGTTAGGAATTTATTATTTCCTTCGTTTCATTTTATACGAGGATGTTTGACTGAATATGAAATTTAATAAAAAAAGAATATTTTAAAACTTTATGCTCCAAAATGAGTCATAGATATTCTCGTGACTATAAATCATTTCATTAAAAATAAAATAATAAATTTGAAGTTAAATTCATTTTTTAGGACCGACTAAAAATAAAAGAGTGTCAATATAAATTGAGACGGAAGGTGTATATTTACTTTTTGACAACATACATGATCGATGATCGAAGCTATAACTACTAGCTCGGATAAACTCATATTTCCTTTGGAAAAGGGTCAAATTATCATTCTAACTATCAGAAATAGAGCAATTTTACCCTCCGTTTACAAATAGTATAAAAAATATCCTTACCGTTTACAAAATGGACCACTTCTACACTTCAAAGCTAACAGCCATCCATGTCATTTTTTTATTCATTTTAAAATTATATAATTGCTTACATGGACTGCCATGTGGAATCAAACATACCCCACCCCTTGGTTATAACTTCTTCTCCATTTTTAAAGAACTTTTTTTTTCAACAACTCATTCAATAGTTGAATTTCAACATCACTGGATATAGGCCTCACTAATTTCCATTGAATTTGCGGGTTAAAACATATGCTACACCTTATATAAAATAAAAAAAAAGGCGCCCCACATATTGAGCTTCCCTCATTTTTTGCCCCAAATATTTAGCTTCATACACTAGAGCTTTCTCCACTCTCTCTCTAAAATTCCCCCAATCTCTCTCTCTAAAATTTTCCCAAACTGTTGATATATTCAGATTTTAAGTTACAAAAACCTACAAAAATCCGATTGTAAGTTTATACAATGTCGAAAATCAATGAGTTCTTTAAGTTTCTACTGATCTAATGTATTCTTCTTTCTTATTCTTTGATTTTGCTCTAGAAATTGTGATTTAATTTAATTTGTAACTTGCATGTGGATTTTCTGTGCATATTTATATTTTTTCTTCACTGATTCTTGTTGGAAATTTGCCTTTGGCGGAAGTTGCGACCGACCAACTTTAACGGCTTAAACACTAGTGTTACGTATGTTGGAGAATTCGGTTCTTCACACATGCATGATCTACTAAGTACGTAGATAACCGTAGGGCCAAGAATCGTCAAATTTCATTGAGAAATGAAAGAGATATTGGTCCACGAAGTGAGGTGTTTGAAGCATGAAAAATGTGGTGTTGTGTTCAATTCTCCCTCATCGGTAGAGGAAGAAAGAATTGTTGTGTATATAAGACTCGAAATTGGTTTGGGGTTTGGGACCCCAAGGGGTATCCCATGTGTTTAAAGGAGGGAGGACCTAGATGTGCTTCGGTTCGAGGAAAGACCACACGTGCGCCGCCGCCGCCCGCCCGTCCGGTTCCGGATTCTCGGGTTCACGGGTCACGGGTCGTGGGCCGTGGGCCAAAAAAATACACTGTTGAGGTACATCCCTCCCTCACCTATATAAACACCCCTCCCTCACCTATATAAACACCCCTTACACTATTGTTGAGGTACAGAAAAATACACTTGATATACACGAAAATATACAACCAGAAAATCAGTTCCTATAACTTTCTAGCATCATTTCATTATTCAATATTCTTCACGGTAGCTCTTGAGTTTCCTTTGCTCAATTGTTCCATTGCTGCTTTATCTTGGAAGAGGAATTGTCCGGGACGTATAAAGGATACATACGGGGCAATATTGTCTTAAGGAAAGAGTGCCACACTCGACTCAGCAAAAATCAAAGCAGTTTCCGGTCTTCTTGTTCAACAAATATTGTAATTTCAGTTTTGTTGTTATATTGTAATTTTCAGTTTTCGAGTTGAATTGTAATTTCAATTCTTACATAAGCAGTTACTTGTAATTTTCGTTTCTTGCAAATCCTTGTAACCCAACAACTTAAGACAATATTTTGCTTACGGTAACTGCAATAACATGGCTGGAAATATGACAGATGTTGCTGCTACTGCTGCTTGCCTCTCGAGGCAACGTTGTCTTCCCCATCGCCGCCATCGCCAAGGCGATAACCCCGCCGCTTTCATCACTGCTGCCGCGGCTCGCTCAAGGCAGTAACACTGCTGCCTTCTCGACTGTTGGAGTTCCACCCTCTTCTTCACACCACCATGATCGCCCTGAAAAGTTCATGGGATCAGAATTTAAAAGATGGCAGCAAAAGATGTTGTTCTACTTAACAGTTATGGGCATGGCCCGGTTCCTTACGGAAGATCCTCCACAAGCTGGAGATGAAATGGACTCTTCGCCCCCTCAAACGGGTGAAGGAGGCCTCGGTATCCATGTCGTTAACGGCATGAAGATGGTTCGTGATGCGTGGAATCATAGCGATTTTATGTTCAAGAACTATATACTGAACTGCTTGGCAGACCCTCTCTACACGGTATATTCTACCGTTGGCACCGCCAAAGAGCTGTGGGAAAAACTGCAAAAGAAGTACAACGCACAAGATGCGGGTACTAAGAAGTTCATCGTTGGAAAATTTCTAAAATTCCAAATGGTGGACAGCAAGACAGTGATGTCCCAAGTCCAGGAATTCCAAATGATTTTACATCATCTGGATTTGGAAGGACTGAAGCCAAACGAGCAGTTTTTGGTTGCATCACTGATTGAAAAGCTACCTCCTTCATGGAATGAGTTTATGAGTTACTTGAAACTCAAGACAAAGGAAATGACCTTTGAAGAGCTTGTTATCAAACTGCAAATCTAGGAAGATAATAAGAAGACCTTGCCAAAGGGTAGACAACATGCTGAGGCAAAGGCAAATCTGGCTGAGGCCAAAGGGAAAACAAGCAACAAGCGGAAGTTCCACAAAGACGGCAAAGCCCCCGCAGCGGAGACGTTCATAGGTAACTGTCATCACTGTGGGAAGCCTGGTCATAGGATCAAGGAATGCCGCAAGCTCAAGACTGAGCAACAACAGAAAGCCAAGTCGAAAGGCAAGGCTCAAGCTAACGTCGTCAAGGACACGCTCCTGGATGACATGATTGAGATCTCTCGGCCGTGGTGCTAGAAGCCAACTTGGTTGAGAATCCGATGCAGTGGTGGGTGGACACGGGTGCAACAAGACACATCTGTTCCAACAAAGATGCCTTCTCCACGTACACTCCGATCTCCGGCAAGAAAATTTGTTCATGGGCAACAACGCTTCCTCGAGCGTGCTAGGGGTTGGAAAGGTGGTCCTGAAGATGACTTAGGCAAGGAACTCACTCTGAAAAAGTGATGCACGTCCCGTAAATTAGAAGAAATTTAGTTTACGGACCTTTATTGGTTAATCTTTGGTTTTAGGCTAGTGTTTGAATCCAATAAGTTTGTACTCACTAAAAATGGCACATTTGTAGGGAGAGGCTTCGTCTGTGAAGGACTCTTCAAAGTGAATGCCATGTCTGTATTGCGTCAAGGAAATAAAGTTGAACCTTCTTCTTATTTGCTTGAGTCTTCTAATTTATGGCATCATAGATTAGGACACGTTAACTACAAGTATATTCAAAGGCTGGTAAAGATGGAGTTGTTGCCGTCTATCGACGTAAACCCTCAACATAAGTGTGAGGTGTGCGTAGAGGCAAAACTTACTAAGCTTCCTTTTCGATCCGTCGAAAGGAATACCGCTCCTCTAGAACTTATTCACACAGATATATGTGATTTGAAGTTTGCACAAACTAGAGGGGGGAACAAGTACTTTGTGACATTTATAGATGATAGCACAAAGTATTGTTACCTTTACTTGTTGAAAAGTAAGGATGGAGCCTTTGAAGCGTTTCGACGTTACAAAGCAGAAGTTGAGAATCAACTTAGCCTACGGATTAAATCCATTCGTAGCGATAGAGGGGGAGAATATGTAGCGCTTTTTGAGGAATACTGTGCCCAAGAAGGCATTATTCATCAAACGACGGCTCCATACTCACCTCAATCAAACGGTGTGGCGGAACGTAAGAACCGCACATTAAAGGAAATGATGAATGCCTTGCTTATCAATTTCGGTCTTCCACAAAACATGTGGGGAGAAGCCGTCCTTACCGCTAATACGATTCTTACAAGAGTCCCACATAAGGGTAATGACAAAACTCCATATGAATCATGGAAGGGAAAAAAACCCACCTACAAATACTTTAAGGTGTGGGGTTGTTTGGCAAAGGTTGAAGTACTCAAGCCAAAGCAGGTCAAGATTGGGCCTAAGACTGTAGATTGCATATTTATCGGATATGCAAATAACAGTAGTGCTTATCGCTTCTTAGTGCATAAGTCAGATATTCCATATCCACCAGGGTACAATAATGGAATCAAGGAATGCACTATTCTTTGAAAGTACCTTTCCTAGAAAGGAAAAAGACATAACCTCTCTCAAACGAAGTTATGCACAAAGCTCTCAAGAACCGGGAGTCCTTGACTGCCCGGATCTGAATGGTTCAGATCTAGCGAATCTCGAGGTGGCTGAGCATCCAGAATCTAGTGTTCCAGATTCTCAGAACTTTGAGACTCTAGAGATGGATCTAAGGCGAAGTAAAAGGGTCAGGAATGATAAATCCTTCGGTCCTGACTTTGTAGCTTATATGGTTAATGATGAACCAAGGACAATTGCTAAGGCGTTGTCAACTCCAGAAGCACCGCTCTGGAAAGAAGCTATTGAGAGTGAAATAAGCTCCATTCTGCATAACCATACTTGAGAGTTGGTTGATCTTCCTCCGGGAAATAAACCGTTAGGGTGCAAGTGGATACTCAAACAGAAATACAAGGCAGATGGGTCTATAGACAAGTACAAGGCCAGGTTGGTAGTCAAGGGCTATCGACAGACAGAAGGCTTTGACTACTTTGACACATACTCTCCGGTATCCCGGATGACATCCATACGGGTATTCATTGCGATCGCAGCTTTGCGTGACCTTGAGATACACCAGATGGATGTTAAGACAGCCTTCCTAAACGGTGATTTGAAAGAAGAAATTTATATGGACCAACCCGAGGGGTACGTGGTTCAAGGGCAAGAGAAGAAATTCTGTCGACTTATCAAATCTCTGTATGGGCTGAAACAAGCCCCGAAACAATGGCACGAAAAATTTGATAGTACTCTACTATCGAAAGGGTTCGCCATTAATGAGTGTGATAAATGTGTTTACACGAAAGGTAACTCTGACTCATTTGTTATGATATGCCTGTATGTAGACGGCATGTTAATCACAGGAAGCAGTCCTAGGGTAATCCTAGAGACTAAGAACATGTTGAAACAATGCTTCGACATGAAGGATATGAGTATCGCAGATGTCATCTTAGGGATTTAAATCTCTAAGACGTCTGACGGACTGGTCTTATCTCAGTCTCACTACATCGAGGATGTTTTGAGAAAGTTCGAGATGTTAGATAGTTCACCGATAAAGTCACCAATGGATACAAATCAAAAGCTTGATAAAAATCTTGGTGCACCTGTATACCAGGAGCGATATGCATAGGTGATCGGTAGTTTGATGTCTATAACAAACTGCACCCGACATGATATTGCTTACGCAGTCAATAAGTTGGCTAGGTTCACCCGTAATCCGAGTGATAATCACTGGAAGGCGTTGAATCGGGTATTACAATACCTGAAATACACGTTAAATTACGAGCTGCACTATTCGAGATATCCAGCTGTACTAGAAGGGTACAGTGATGCAAACTGGATATCTGATATAGAGAACACTAAGTCCACCAGTGGGTATATATTTACAATTGGTGGTGGGGCTGTGTCTTGAAAATCCTCTAAGCAAACTTGCATCGCCCGATCCACAATGGAATCGAAGTTTATCGCTTTAGACAAAGCAGGAGAAGAAGCTGAGTGGCTTCATGACTTCTTAGAGGATGTTCCGTGTTGGAACAAACCCGTACCTTCGGTAATGATCCACTGCGACAGTCAGTCGGCTCTAGGAAGGGCACGAAATACTATGTACAATGGCAAGTCTCGTCATATTCGACGGAGGCATAAGACCGTTAGGCAACTGATCACCACGGGTATAATATCCATTGATTACATCAAGTTAAAGGATAATATAGCAGACCCATTGACAAAGGGCCTACTCAAGGATCAGATGGCTTGCTGTCTAGGGAATGGGCTTAAAACCCAAAATATAAGGACCAATACGGTGGTAACCCAACCTTACGAATTGGAGATCCCGGTAATTTGGTTCAATGGGAAAAGCGGTTGTAAAGGTTCAGTTGACCGCTTCAGTGGAAGTATGAGCACTTCGGATAGTGATTTCTGAAAAGAAGCACCAAATCCAAAGCCGTTCCCGCGATAGACGTTAAGTGCTATCTGCAGTATGGGTAAAGGTTAAGTTTTCAAAACCTGTAATGATCCTCAACAGTTGAGGTTAGGTTCTTGGGAAACTTTTAATGGTTCCTAACACTTGTGAAGTGGGGTATAGCAGGATACATTGTAGGAGACCACCTATTTAAGTGTGAGGACGGGCCGCCTCAAAATGAACGCACTTAAGAATCCAAGACGTTGTCCATGGCCAAAACGGACAAAACATTACGAAGAAGAGAGTAAGGGAGTTTGTTGTGTTGGTATCATTGACTTGGCTTACACTAAACACTGACGGTTCAAGACATCACGTTCACCGCGCAGTAAGTAAGTCCGATGGTATTCAACTATGGAAGGTTCAAAGCTGATGCTACTTCTCCTTATGCAACATCGGTCCACTGAAATATTGCTGAAAATGAAAAAGGCACCATGTGAGTGCGCCAAAATCTCTTTCAAGAGGGGATTGTTGGAAATTTGCCTTTGGCGGGAGTTGCGACCGACCAACTTTAACGGCTTAAACACTAGTGTTACGTATGTTGGAGAATTCGGTTCTTCACACATGCATGATCTACTAAGTACGTAGATAACCGTAGGGCCAAGAATCGTCAAATTTCATTGAGAAATGAAAGAGATATTGGTCCACGAAGTGAGGTGTTTAAAGCATGGAAAGTGTGGTGTTGTGTTCAATTCTCCCTCATCGGTAGAGGAAGAAAGAATTGTTGTGTATATAAGACTCGAAATTGGTTTGGCGTTTGGGACCCCAAGGGGTATCCCATGTGTTTAAAGGAGGGAGGACCTAGATGTGCTTCGGTTCGAGGAAAGACCACACGCGCGCCGCCGCCGCCCGCCCGTCCGGTTCCGGGTTCTCGGGTTCACGGGTCACGGGTCACGGGTCGTGGGTCGTGGGCTGTGGGCCTTCTGATATTATCTTTTTGGGCCAGAGAACTTTTCCAGAAGTACTGTTTGATCCCAGAAGCTTCAGATGTACAGTTTGGACCAGAATTCTTTCAGATGTACAGTTCGGTCCCTGAAGTTTCAAGATGTACAGTTTGGTCCCTGAAGTTTCCAGAAATTCAGAATTTCGGCAGATAGGAACAGAAACGTCCAGCACTCAATTCAGCCATTTATTTTGGCTGAATTACTCCTCCTATAATGGCCAAATCCGTTGGTCTTTCACCATTTATTTTGGTGGCTTTACCACCTCCATAATGACCATTATTTGGCCAATAATGGTTGTTATGGGGGCAGTTAAACAGCCCTCCCTCACCTATATAAACACCCCTTACACCATTGTTGAGGTACAGAAAAATACACTTGATATACACGAAAATATACAACCAGAAAATCAGTTCTTCCTATAACTTCCTAGCATCATTTCATTATTCAATATTCTTCACGGTAGCTCTTGAGTTTCCTTTGCTCAATTGTTCCATTGCTGTTTTATCTTGGGAGACGAATTGTCCGGGACGTATAAAGGATACATACGGGGCAATATTGTCTTAAGGACAGAGTGTCACACTCGACTCAGCAAAAATCAAAGCAGTTTTCGGTCTTCTTGTTCAACAAATATTGTAATTTCAGTTTTGTTGTTATATTGTAATTTTCAGTTTTCGAGTTGAATTGTAATTTCAATTCTTACATAAGTAGTTACTTGTAATTTCCGTTTCTTGCAAATCCTTGTAACCCAACAATTCTACTAAAATTGACATGAATCAGTAGAATCAATGACGATTAGCTACGGTGAATCAATGACTATTAGCTACGGTAAATCAATGATTTTGTGTTTTTGTATTAATCATTGAAATATGCATATTGTAGCTTAGCGAAATGTTAGATTTCATAGTCGAATTGTAGCTTACTGTAAATTTTTGTAGGTATTTGTGTGAATCGAGTTAGATTTCATATACAATTTCACATTGTTTTGTGCGTTAATCAAAATAATAGAATCATAGTTAAATTCTAGCTTATTACGACATAGGTAGTTGTGTTAATCTATGGAGAAATTAAAATTTTAGTTTAAATTTGTGTGTGAATCGACTTAGGTAGTTGTGTTATTACGTTTGTACGTCAAATTTAGTTTAGATTTGTTTTAGTGTTAGTCAATTGAATATGCATTTTTCTGGTAAGTGAAATGTTAGACTTCGTAGTCGAATTTTAGCTTACTGAAAAACATTAGGAGCTTACTGATAAATTTTTGAGTACTTGTGAGAGTCGACTGAGCAATTTGAAATAATAGAGATTTTTGACTGCTTAAATTCAGTTTTAGATATGTTTACGTGTTAATCAATGAAATATGCGTCGTTCTGCTAAGCTAAATGGTAGACTTTATATTGAAATTGTAGCTTATTGATAAAATTTAGGTAGTCGTGTGATCAAGGTTCGTATCGTCAAATTCAATTTCTGATTCTTATATATGTGCTTTAATCAATGAAATATCTATCTTTCTGCTAAGAGAAATGCTAGAGTTTATGCTCAATTTGTAGCTTACTGATATATTTTAGGTAGTTGGTTTCGAAGAAATTACTTTTTCCTGTATATTGTCCGAGCTTCTAGTGCATTCTCCTCTCCTCTCGATGAAGGTACTGTGCGATTTTCAAATTCCAATTTTTCACACTTTTAATATTTGATTATATTCTCAACACGCCCTCTCACGTGCGGGCCTGATTTTTTATCATGATCCAAGCACGTGAAAATTCTTTTTGATAATAGGGGGCGGTGAGGTTCGATCCCAGGACCTTTGACCTGCTCTGATACCATATTGAAGTGTGCGACCATCTGATCTAAAAGCTTAAGCTGTTAGGTAGAACACACTTTTAATATTTAATTATATTTTCAACACTGTCATTTTGCTTTGTATGTAGAATTGCTTGAACAATTTTGTTTGAAATCGACCTTTATTAATTCGTTGCAAATCAGTGAACACATTTTCTAGTTCAATGCTGGATCAACAGTAGTTTTCATTTAGTTCCTTAGTTCTTATTTGTAATTTAGCTGCAAATTCTATTTATAAAACAGAAAATCGTCCCAAAAACTTAGCTTCTTTTAATATTTTTTCTTCATATTCATTTCATTATTCAAATCTTAACAAACTTTGCAATATCAACCCTGGATATACTTTTGTTAATCAACTAGCTATTGTGTGTATTTCATATACTTTTATTGCTTGCAGATATGCCGAAGCCCAAGCGTTATGAGAATTTACGAAACTCAGTTCACTCAGCATCTACTTCACGAGGTATAGCACAATTTTTAACAACAACTGAATCAGAACCTTCACATTGTTATTATACACCATTTCTTCATCAACAACTGAATCAAAATCTTCGTCAACAACAACTGATATCATTTTTTCAACCAACACCACGACCAACACCTTCAGTTCAGGCTACATCACAACTGACACCATCTGTTCATACCACAACGCAACTGATTTCATCAGTTCAGGCTGCAGCACAGCCGACACCATCAGTTCAGACCAAAATGCAGCCGATTCCATCAGTTCAGGCCGCGTCACAGTCGAAACCATCTAAAAAGCGTGAGTCTATGTCGTAATAGGTAATTTCTCCTCCTTCTCTGAGTGTTCTTAGTCCGAAAACTAAATTGATTAAACATCTCGTGTATACTATTTTTGGCGAAAGATTTCAACTCTTTGCTTTAAACAAAACCTTGAGCTTTTTTAATGCAA
Source organism: Anisodus acutangulus (assembly GCA_029783415.1). Classification (NCBI taxonomy): domain Eukaryota; kingdom Viridiplantae; phylum Streptophyta; class Magnoliopsida; order Solanales; family Solanaceae; genus Anisodus; species Anisodus acutangulus. The sequence continues at coordinate 38,022,681 of CM056504.1, forward strand.
CTAGTTGCTGCATGGAAGCATTTATGTGCCTTATGTGATGAACCATTGATCATTGGAGGGGAAAAACTAACCGGGTTTTGTTTTGTAGATGCCTCCCAGTATGAAATTTGAAATGGTCATAGAACCACCTGAGATGTTGAAGTTTTGGTGGTCATGGCCGAGTACCGCACAACAAAAGAAAGTAACGAACTGTCTAGGACACCTTCCCTCCGTTATGACTATGAAATACAATCCCGATCTCCTAGAAGTCCTTACCGAGTATTGGGACAATGAAAGAATGGTTTTTAGGTTCGGAGATTTTGAGATAACCCCGACCTTAGAAGAGATCCGAGACTGCATAGACAATGTAGGTACTTGTATGAGGTGGAGAAAGAAATATGACTGCAACTTTCTAGTACCCCATAAGCCAACTCCCGGCGAGATTCTTAAGATGCTATCGCTAGCTAGCGGCAATTGGATATTTGGCCCAGCCATAACTCTTAGGGATCTGCACATCCAGTTTGGGCCTACCCAGGGGTACGTAGAACGCTCCGTAGAATTCCACTCATTTGCCGCTTGAGAAGCTACCCGACCTCTAGCCTTTGCAATATGCCTCCTAGGAACCATGGTGTTTCCCAAAGACCATTATCAGGCCATAGATACCTGGGTCATCTTTGTCGCCTATGCTATCTTTCATGGCATTAACACTAACGGGGAAACTAAATACTATGACCTAGTCCCAGTCATCTTGTTTGACATTTATCGAGATCTATGTCAATTTCAAGGTTGTAACCTTTTAGTCCAGTGGTGGATCATTAAACACCTCCAAAAACCCAAAGTTCCATCTTACCGAGACCCCGAGCATAGAGAAGATGACCTTCTAGTCACTTATCCAAATTTTGGGATCCAATCTAAAGAGGGGTGGGCTTTCATCTTTTCTAGGCTCCGAGATGATAGTATCTAATGGAGATTTCCTGACTTTAACTCCGAGATCATATCCATGAGAGGCCGAAAATATCCTTTCCTACCACTCATAAGGATCCGAGCAATCTAACCATATGCACCTCTTAGGGTCCTATGATAGTTCGGAAGAGAACAAGTAATCCCCCAAGTAGGGAATATAGAGGAATATGTGCTTGACTACGAAGGCGACAAGATCCAAGGGGTTGGCGATATCATCCGAGAATGGAATGACCGAATTAAGTGGGATCTAGACATCATAGCCAATAATCTCCTTCGCCGGGGTCGTGATGAAGACCATGTAGATTGTTGAGAGCACACTTGCAAGGTACCCTCACACTGGTCCCAACCTGTACAAAATCCAACAGGATCGGGATTCCAAGGCCAAGATCAAAGCTCGCCGTATTCAAAGACAAGTGGATGATTGAGATGCCCGATACTAATAGAAGATACAACATGACCAGATTATCATAACCAACTTGACCGAGGAGGTCGACTTCACTAACGAGTATCTCAAGGATTTAGACTCTCATATAAATGAGGCTATGGATGAAGCCACACCGATGACCCCATAGAGAAGAGTCGATGGGTTGGTTCAGTTCTGATGTCTACCTACCTTAGGATCCAGTCCGCCCTTCGAAGGGCCAAATGAGCTCGGACTGACAGAGCTTCATCATCTGCTACTGGAGGAGACTTTTTCTGATTTTAAAGTTTTTATGCTTTTTAATTCCCATCGGGGAAGATATTATGATTAATGAAATGATTATAGGGCAATGGCTTATCAACATTACTAATGCTTCAAACGATTAGAAAACTTTAGAGTAACGAGGCATAGGAACATGAATATTATAATTGTTTATGTGCTTCTGTGATATAAACTACTTATGTGTTTTCATGTGTTCCATCTTGAACTCTTGATTGATCCCACATTCCGAACACCAACCCAAAAGAAAAACTAAAGAAAACACCAAAAGCTGACTAAATTAACCTCATCTTAAAGGTTGATTTGCTACCAATGGAGACTCCAAATAGTCAAAACATCACATCACTAGTCATTGACCTGATCATCGATGAAGAGATCGAAAAGTCGCTTCAGGCTAAGATCCGCAGAATAGATACGAAGATTAGTTGGCAAAAACCAAGTTAAAGAAAGTTGACTACAAAACTGGCTTGGCGAATACCAAAATGAAAGAAGTAGACGAGATTTTGGAGTTTGTGGAAAAGTTGACTGAAAGGTCTCTAGAAGGAAAATCACAATACCAAAACCTCCTCGAAGAGGTCAGAACTATGGTGGACGAATGTGTCCCTCTGACTGGCCTACCAGAAAATGATCCAATACCATATGAGAAATCAAGCGAGGAACATGAAAGAGTTATCCCAACCATCAACGAAGCTGCTAATCATTACGTGATGCCACAAGGGCCTTCCCGTAGGTCATCTCCAACGAGGTGGGCGATTTCCCTCAAAACCCATGTATCTTATTTTAGAGTTGCACCAAAGGAATTGCGAAACATCAAAGTGTATGATGGAATGAAAGCTGTCGGACTGGCGCACACTAGCCCCCATGTCCTCCCGACTTGCGCACCTATTTTTGCTCATAAAAGGTGCATGTACCACAGAAGCCAGCGTGGCCATGATACTAACGAATGTGTGGCCTTCAAGAAAAGAGTCGTTAGACTGATTGACGAAAAATTCATTTGTAACCTATGGGGACCTCACTCTCTGCTAGTTTATGACTCTGTTATGCCTGGTGAGGGAATCACCATGGACACACGACTCTAGCACTATAACTTCAATGCCTTTGAATATTCGTAGACCCACATCTTCTCACTTTTATGTTGCACCGGCAAGGTTCAACCTCTCAAGATTACCTACAAACTCTTCACAAGCACTTCGAGGACAAAGATATGTTTGTACCATTCAGGAGCTTCTGGACATGACATTGAAGAATGTGAAGCCTTCAAGTTCGAGTTGGAGCATTTGGTTAACACCGACCAGATCTAGCTCATGATAGAAGGACGCTTTTAGAAAAGCCGCTAAAAAATACAGGGTTGTAAGGACGACGACCCGCCATGGCTTCAAGGAGAAGCCATCTTTTGGGTAATTTAGGCATCCCCTTTTCTAGCTTTTAAATAAAAGTATCCCCCTCCCACGTTTTTGTAAACGAAACCATGTTCGACCTGATGTTCCGAGAAGGGATATGTGGGAAGCCCATATCAGGTCGGGTCAGGGTAAAATTAAGATTCGGGTATAAGAAATTAGGTTATAATTTATATGCAACCCGAACTATGAAAAGGCCTAATTTCCCGAGGAGGGATACGTAAGCAGTCTATATAAGACTCGACCCTTATATTATATAAATTATAATCTCCCCTATTTTTATGATAGTTTCTGGTTCAATGATGACATGTTGGCAAATCAACCACAAGCCTTCATAATGAAACCCTAAAACCCCAAATTGTCCAAAATGAGCAAATACCCCAGAATGGAAAAATCAATCAAGAGTTCTGATCAAACACACGAGTCTATGTGCCTTGTTTGCTAGTTATGTGTGATATTTTGTATTATGATTTCTGAATAACGTACTAATATAATCTATTTTTGAGTTTTTCTTTTTATAGGAAAAGGTCAATTCGTCGCGATACACCGACATATTTCACTAGATCCAAAGCCACGGCAGCATCTCTAAACCAAGACAACCAGGCAAACATGACCGGTATTTCCGAGGATACTCATAACAAGAATGCTATGATCAAGGATATCATGCCTCAAGACCTCAAAAAAGCCTCGCACTCCGAGGATATGATCACCATGCTACTTAAGAAAATTGCAGACCTCCAGGAATAACTCGCGAGAAATAAAGTTGTCAATGCTGCCAGATAAGCAGCTGCTACTGAGGCAAGAAGGCTTCCACCACCCTTTCCATCTCTAAACTTACCATCATCGAACACTTTCCAAATGCCCATACTAGGGCCTCTTATCAAACACCACCTCCACTAAATGCTATCTATATAGCTGGGACTTCCCAATTCACGCCCACTTTTCAGGAGCTACCAGCTTATGCTAACCCTAGCATCCATCAAAACACTACTACCCATACTACTCCCAGAGCTGCGAGCACTTCTAAAAATCGCACTGCGTAGCCCACTGTATCCTTCCACAACTCAATCACTCCTATCTACTCCTCACTAAAATTGGATCATTCCAATGAGATGGAAAAGGCCTAGAGGGTCGAGCAAGATATAAGAGACAAAGAAATGGAACAGAAAATGATGAATCTGTTCGAGAAAGTTAACAAAGGCTCCCGCAAAGCGACGTGATTGAGATATGATGACTTGTGTATGCATCCTGACTTGGATTTTCCAGAGGGCTTCAAAGTGCCCAAATTTGAACCTTTCAACGACACGGGAAACCCCAAAGCTCATCTAAGAGCCTACTGCGACCAACTGGTCGGTGCCAAAGGAAATCAAACACTACTAATGAGGCTCTTAAGATGAAGTCTCATAGGTGAAACATCTGAATAGTTCACGGTGCAAGATATCAGCCGTTGGGATTTATGGGAAGCAATGACAAAAACCTTCATGGATAGATTCCGCTTCAACATGGAATACATGCCCGATCGTTATTCTTTGGAAAAGATTAAGGAAAAATCAATAGAAACATACCGCAAGTATGCGAGTAGGTGGAGGGCCGAAGCTGACCGAGTACAACCTCCAATGAGTGAGGAAGAACTAGTTTCAGCATTCGTCTGATCTTAGGAGTTGAAATGCTATGACCGAATCTTGGCTATGGCCAGGAGGCCATTCGCTGATTTAGTCAAAATAGGATAGGCCATAGAAGATGGTCTCAAGACTAAAAAGATTGTCAGCATTGTCAACAAAGCTGGTATAACAAGCTTCGCTAGAGCCGCCAAGAAGAAGAAAAAGGACGTGGCAAACGTCTCTCACACCCCAAGTCCGAGGAGTCGCAGAAGAGAAGGATCACAATCATCCTTCAGCGCATATCAATCTTATCATCCGAGAAACTACATACTATTAACCTATGGCCTTGTGCCGGTATATTACTCATAGCCGAACTACCATATTCCGCCAACAAATTACCTAACACATATACCGAACTACCAGGCTTCATCTCCAAATTACCATATCCCTGCACATGCGCATCAAGCGCCTCAAAACCAGAAAAATCACCGCAATCAACAGCCTCTGACCGCATACGACCTGCCACGTCCGAAATTTGAGAAGAGGCCTCTTCAAACATTCACGTCGCTTCTAGAAATGCGAACCTGTCTGTTCGCCAAATTAAGCGTCGTCGGTCTTATCAAAGTCGGGCCGCCAAAGCTTGCTAATCTAGAGAGTCATTTTTACTGATCCGATCAAACTTGTGCTTACCATTCCGGAGGGAAATGGACATTCAACATAGATTGCATCAATTTGAAGCATAAATTTCAAGACTTGATTGATAAGTGGAAACTCATGCTCGAGGCCACAACGCAAAATGTAAATACAAATTCCTTTCCAAATCATGGTGCCAATCACATACACATGATAGAAAGAGAAGAAGATTAGGTAGTGTGTCAACCATTGGCCGAAGAGGGTGTTGAAAGCCCGGAGTGCATAGTCACCTCCCTCACGCTATAAGAAATTCCTATATTTAAGATACTGATCCCAACTCCAAAGAAACCATTCATAATCCAAATGCCACAAGTGGTCATCCGGGCTCCTAAAAAGGAATTGACAACTGTAGCTCAAGGTATGACAAGATCAAAGAGGTGTTGTGCTCCCGAATAAATGACGCAAGAAGAGAGCCGCAAAGAAAATAATTCAAAAAAGCCCATCACTGATGGGGAAGATGAGGACTTTTGGCACCGGATGCAGCCAAAAGATTACTCCATTGTTGAACACCTATAGAAAACACCAGCCAGAATCTCGACGATGTCATTACTCTTGAGTTTCACACAACATCATTTAGCCCTAATGAAGGCACTAAACAAAGTCCAACAGAGACCAGTAGTGAAAGATTAGCCGACATTGTAGGCTATGTCATCCGGACATATCAAATTTCATTCAATACCGATGAATTCCTGTGAGAGGGAACGACTCATAACAAAGCCCTCTACATCACCATCAAGTGCTGAGGCAAAATTATCTCCAGAGTACTAGTCGATAATGGGGTTGGAATCAATATATGCCCCGTGTCAATATTGAAGAAATTGGGCTATGACGTTGGAAAGATATGCCAAAGTCGTACCAATGTGAGAGCTTTTGATGGGGCACAACGTGACCCTGCGGGTGAAGTGGACCTCAATAGACAAATGGAGCCCGTCGAATTCACCACAGAATTCCAAGTCATAGACATTGGTGCCAACTACAATCCCTTACTGCGAAGACCATGGATACATATGGCCGGAGCCGTGCCATCCTCTTTGCACCAATCAATGAAATTTGTCTAAAAAACCACTAGGTCGTAATCCATAGAGTGGGAAGTATCCACAACTATCCCTACAACTTTATGCTTGTAATAGAAGCAGTCCCAACAGATACAAACTTTCATGTAATGGAACTTGTGGGATCCGCCCACCAATGGGACGATGAAGACATTTCAATGCCGCCAGCCTATAAGATCCGCCCATGAAGGGGACGATGAAGACATTTCAATACTGCCAGCCTATAAGATGGTCACTGCAACTATGTTCTATAATGGGTTTGAGCTCGGAAAAATCCTAAGACAAGAGCTCCAAGGCATTCGAGAGCCAGTGACACTTCCAGAAAATGAGTATCGCTTCGACCTTAGGTACATACCAAGTTCTGCAAAATCCGTTGAGGCTGAAAAATAAAGAAAAAGTCCTCCGGAGATGAGAAAGCCTTTCCTGGGTTTGTACTAGTCATTTTTGGTCCGTACGCCCATGCATAACGGTGGGGACCCAGACGAAGGTTTGGGGATGCTACTCCAAGAGGGCCAGTGTGCCGCCATACTAGAGGAATGCTTCGAAGCACCCACAATCCCTACGCTGATCCATAAGAGCAGCTATCCAACTGGACCTCTCCACTCTTTGATCCTCGGTAGAGAGAATTTTTAATTATGTTTTCTAAAATTGGGAAAATCGGCTTGAGGACCAAGCCTTCACCATTTATGTCTTTACTTTTCCACATATTGTTCAAAAAATGGAAATGACTCGATGATCCGAGTCAGGACCACAATTTGTACTTTTGTCAAAATTAATGAAAAGCCTCAGTTTATGCAAAAATAGTCTTTATTTATAGACATGTTTTTACACACTAACGATGTTTTTCCTTATTTCTCAATAATAACATTAAAACAACTCATAATGTCATGACATGTCGCGAAATAAGTGAGTCGAGTTACACAAAATACGAGAAATATGATGAAGACGCAACATTGCGAAAAGACTTCATGGATGAGGAAAATTAACATGAGAATAGGCAGATACCTAATTTGAATGAGACAAAAGCAAGTAACCTCGGAGATGATGAAATGGCTAAGGAAACAAGAATAAGTGCGCATTTGGATGTGCCCAGAAAGGAAGAACTAATAAATTTGATGAGTGGGTATATCGACGTATTCATGTGGTCGTACGCGGATATGCCCGGGTTGAGCATACACATTATAGCTCACAAGATGCCTATTAACAAGGGATTTGCCCCGGTAAAGCGAAAAAGTCGATAGTTCAAGCCTGATCTCAACATAAGAATAAAGGACGAAGTCGAAAAACAAATAAAGTCTTGGGTGGTAGAAGTAACTCCATACGCCACATGGTTGGTCAACATCGTGTCGGTACCCAAGAAGGATGGAAAATCAAAATCTGTGTAGACTATCGAAATCTCAACCGAGCTAGTCCCAAAGATAATTTTCCACTTCCAAATATTCACATACTCATCGATAACTGTGCAAAGCATGAATTGCAGTTATTTGTAGATTGCTTCGTTAGTTATCATCAGGTTTTGATGAGTGAAGAAGATGCTCAGAAAATAGCATTCATTACTCTGTGGGCAGTATACCACTACTGTGTAATACCGTTCGGCCTCAAGAATACCGGCGCCACTTACATGAGAGCGATGACCGCCATCTTCCACAATATGATGTATAAGGAAATCAAGGTCTATATGGATGACATCATAATCAAGTCGCGAGAAGGCTCGTACCATATCATACACTTGCGAAAGTTCTTTGACAAACTCCGCAAGTTCAATATGAAATTGAATCCGGCTAAATGCGCGCTTCGAGTGCCAGTCGGGAAATGGCTAGGATTCATAGTCAGTCGCAAGGGCATAGAGCTAGATCCTACAAAGATTAAAGCCATACAAGTGCTTCCACCAGTTACCAAGAAAGATGTAATGAGATTCCTGGAAAGGTTGAATTACGTCGGGCGCTTCATAGCGCAATCCACAGTGATCGTGGAGCCCATCCTTAAGCTACTAAAAAGGATGCGCCCACCAAGTGGATGGATGAGTGTCAAAAAGCCTTCGACACTATCAAGAGATACCTCTCCAATTCACCAGTTTTGGTCCCTCCCAGGCCAAGGAGCCAACGGGAAAAAAAGAGCGAGCAATATACTACCTCAACAAGAAGGTCACCGCTTGTGAGTCAAGATATACACTGGTGTAAAAGACATGTTTTAGCACTAACATGGATAGCGCAGAAGCTCTGACATTACATGTCGGTGTACACTACTCATCTGATATTCAAAATGGATCCCTTGAAGTACATCTTCCGCCAACCCATGCCTATAGGGAAACTGGCCAAGTGGCAGATGCTCCTAAGCAAGATCGACATCAAATACATGGTCCGGAAAGTCGTCAAGGTACAAACATTAGCTGATTTGCTAGCAGAAAGTCTGGTCGATGAAGAGTTCGCACCATTAAAGATATATTTTTCGAACGAGGAAGTAATGGAAATTGAAGAAGAAACAATCGAAGTCTATTCAAGATGGAGAATATTCTTCGACAATGCAATCAACTACAGAGATTCTGGAAAAGAAACGGACAGCCTCATAGTCATAATTAAAGCTTGGTTGATGTGGCTGTTATTAGCATTGAATATGATAAAATTAAATAAGAACAACGTGGGTAATCTATAACTTCTGATAATATTTAATTTGTTTGTATAAATGTGTAGATTCCAACTTTCTATTAGTGATGATTATGCATTTTACTGATTCGTAAGCCTTTTATATAAGCTTAGTGGTAATAAATTATTACTTGCCACTTTGATAATTTTTTTCAGCAGATAATACACTCAATTAGCAATTTAATTTCGTAATAGATAATTTTCTTAACGGATCTACTGAATCACCAAAAGTTCAACATACATTCACTTTAGTAATAATTAAGCATTTAATAGGATCCCAATTAAATGTCCTGACTTCATTTTCAATTCACACGTTCAGAGGAGGTGCAAGGCTTAGGTTGTCATAACGTTTAGTATATTATTATTATTATTATTAATTATTCATATATGATATAATGTTTATTGTAATGTTGTGTATTTACATTTTTGTCATGTTATAATATTCGTGTTTAGTGAAAGGAGAATAGAATCGTTTAACGTTACAGTAGGGGCAGAATTGTAATATAACTTTCAATAAGGAGCTTCCCATTATAATTTGAACGATTTGAATGATGACTTATTTATTGACTTAACGATTGGATTTGACATAAAAACATGTTTAGATTTGATACTCGAAGTCAACTTCGTAAACACCCAGTAATTTCACTGTTTTCTTCCCAAAATTAATGTAGATAACAAAAAAGTAAGAATAAAAATAGTGCAATCAATAATTTATCGATATATGGATATATGTGAATAATATATAGGATATATGTGAATACATGACACATAATTTATCGATATTTATTAATTGAACTCTAACACCTTCTGATAAAAAATTACATAGAGAACATATTAGGTTCTTCACTCGTCACTCCTCACTTCTTATTGACTAAAAATGATGGATCTGTGGAAGATAATGACTTAATTATTCAGATGAAGTAATTTAACTTTTTAAGAAACACCTTTTGTGGAGATTTGGGTGGTCCTCCTCCCTGCCCACCTTCATGTCCACCATGAGAAGGCCCAGATGGTGGACTTACCTTAATTAAGGAACTCTACTTGTTCTCTATTGAAGTTGGTGGGCTTCCATGTCCACCATGAGATGGCCCAGATGGTGGACTTACCTTAATTACGGAACTCTACTTGTTCTCTATTAAAGTTGGTGGGCTTCCATGTCCACCATGAGATGGCCCAGATGGTGGACTTACCTTAATTAAGGAACTCTACTTGTTCTCTATTGAAGTTGGTGGGCTTCCATGTCCACCATGAGATGGCCCAGATGGTGGACTTACCTTAATTACGGAACTCTACTTGTTCTCTATTGAAGTTGGTGGGCTTCCATGTCCACCATGAGATGGCCCAGATGGTGGACTTACCTTAATTACGGAACTCTACTTGTTCTCTATTGAAGTTGGTGGGCTTCCATGTCCACAATGAGAAGGCCCAGATGGTGGACTTACCTTAATTAAGGAACTCTGCTTGTTCTCTATTAAAGTTGGTGGTCTTCCATGTCCACCATGAGAAGGCCCAGAGGGTGGAACTTTACTATTCAAGAAACGTCTTTCATGAAGGAGTTGTCGTACATCCTTTGTTTGTTGCAACTGAATAATTTTACCCTCTTTTTTCATGATTACTAATTGAAAGGCGTCATTACTAGTGAAACCCACTACAAGAAAAAGAAGAAAGAACATAATCGGGGCAGAGCAACATAATTTTAGAGGAGAACAATTATATGCATACATGCTCTCGATAATAAATGGGTGAAAACATACATTTTGTCAATCAAGGTACTACCTCTTTATATAGTTTAAGAAGTGGTTTAAAGGTGCTACGTACTTGGTATGATAATCACATTCAGATTGCAGTCAGTCTAAATATTTAACTTTTTCAAAAATCAACTTTACTTTGTTACTGGTTTTTGAAAGAAATAATCCCCTTGATTATTTTCATTGATTGAATAGATATATATACGAGGTACAAACCTTCTTCTACCATAATTCTAACTATACAATATGGTAAGTGTATATCCTAATTATGGTAAGTGTATAACCTAATCTAGGTAACAAATATCCTATAATATACACACAATATACTTTCCTTAATATATAAAACTTGTCCCCTGTTTCTTTGCCCTAACGTCTTTGGGCCCTTGTTCTTTGGATCGCCGAGAGGCCCAAGCAGCCACTCTTTCTTTGGGCCGCTGCTGCCTACTTCTTTGTTTGATCCTGATATACATGTGATATACACTGTTGTATATCACATGTATATTGCTCTGTTTAACACACCCTCACAGTCATAGCAGGCGGTTTTCGAACGCTGAGACTGTCCCTAAAATCTTCAAAGAGAACCGCGGGTAGATCCTTTGTAAAGATGTCTGCAATTTGATAACGAGACGGGACATGACATACACGAACTTGACCCTTTGCAACCTTTTCACGGACAAAGTGAATGTCCATTTCGATATGCTTGGTGCGTTGGTGTTGAACTGGGTTACATGACAGGTAGATGGCACTAATGTTATCGCAATATATCAATGTTGCCTTCTGAATTGGACAATGAAGCTCCAAAAGCAAGTTACGTAGCCAACATGATTCGGAGACCACATTCGCTACCCCTCGATATTCTGCCTCGGCACTTGATCGTGATAGAGTTGCTTGACGTTTTGCCGACCATGAGACCAAGTTGTTGCCAAGGAACATACAGTAGCCAGAAGTCGACCGTCTGGTGTCGGGACAACCACCCCAATCAGCATCCGTGTAAGAGACAAGTGTGGATGTAGATGAAGGATACAAGTGCAACCCATAGTCCAGTGTCCCCTGGATATACCGAATGATGCGTTTTATTGCATTCATGTGCTCAACTCTGGGATCATGCATGAATAAACACACCTGCTGAACCGCATACGTAATATCCGGTCTGGTAAAGGTAAGATACTGGAGAGCCCCTGCAAGACTGCGATACCGGGTCGGGTCCTCGTATGGTGCACCTGCTGCGACACTTAGCTTTGGGTTTGCATCAACTGGCGTGGAAGTGGACTTACAGGATGACATCCCAGCCCTCTCGATGATCTCAACAGCATACTTCCGTTGAGACAGAAACAACCCACCTGAATGACGTTTGACAGCAATTCCCAAAAAATAACTCAAAGGCCCCAGGTCTTTCATAGCAAATTCAGAACTGAGCATGGCCATGATAGACTGTCGCAAAGCATCAGAGGAGGCAGTCAAGATGATATCATCCACATACAACAGAATATAGGCCAATGACGAACCACGGCGGTAGATGAACAAGGAATTGTTTGACCTGCTATGAGTGAACCCAATAGTTGAAACAAAGTCAGCAAACCTCGTGTATCAGGCCCTTGGAGACTGCTTAAGCCCATATAAGGACTTCTTCAACAAACATACATGATGGGGACGGTTTGGATCCCTGAAACCCAACGGCTGATGCATATAGACTGTTTCCTTGAGATCCCATGTAGGAAAGCATTCTTGACATCCAACTGATGAATTGGCCAAGTCTTTGAAAGAGCCAAGCTTAGCACAGTGCGAATGGTAGCCGGTTTGACCACCGGACGAAACGTCTCACCACAATCTATCCCAACCTGCTGAGTCTTACCATCACCAACAAGTCGCGCCTTATGTCGAGCAAATGACCCATCTGAATTTTCTTTATGAGCAAAAATCCATATAGACCTGATAACATTAATACCATATGGACGGGGCACCAACTCCCACGTCTTATTATCAATAAGAGCATTATATTCATCAGTCATAGCAATTTTCCAATTAGGGTCATTTAATGCGGACACAGGATTGCGGGGCAAGGGGGATTTAGAGACATCAGAATGTAAATTAAAATGTCTTTTAGGTGTAAAAATACCCCGCTGACTACGAGTGACCGGTCGATGACTCGAGGAAGAATTGAGGGAATTTTAGGAATTTTCTGGGCTCGGGACGGGTAGCCCAGCGACGATGGGCTCTTAGCCCAAATCGGTAAAATTTGGACTCGTCATTGGACCAGTTCGAGTGAAATTGGTGGGTAGCCCAATTCTTTGGAGGCTGTTCGATGTTTGGAATTCTTTGGGTGTGGCGATGCTTGTGGGTCCGGTGAGCGATGGAGCCCATTGGAGGATTTAGATGCGGAGACGTCCGAAAAATTCCGAATAATATACGGGGATATTTGATCATCCAAATAATTATACGACTTAGGTTTGGGAGTATGAACTTTTGTAAATGAGAATTGAGTTTCATAACAAATGACATGGCGATTGATTATGATTTTCTTTGAGGATAAATCAAAACACTTATAACCACGATGATTCGACGGATAACCCAAAAACACACACGGGGTAGACCGAGCCTGAAGTTTGTTAATTGTGGTGGATGGGAATAACGGATAACACAAGCACCCAAAAATCCGAAGGTGAGAATAAGAAGGGTTCTTATTATATAAGATTTTGAGGGGGGAAGAATATGTCAGACCTTTAGACGGAATTATGTTAAGAAGATATGTGGCCATTTGTAGAGCATGATGCCAAAAATATGGAGGTATGGAGGCATGAATTAGGAGAGTTCGGACAATGTTATTGATGAAACGAATTTTGCGTTCGGCCTTCCTATTTTGTGAAGATGTATGAGGACACGAAAACCGAAAATTGATCCCATTTTTAGCACAGAAATCCCGGAACTCCCTATTGTCATAGTCTTTCCCATTATCACATTGAATATTCTTTATTTCTCTTTCGAATTGAGTACGAATGAATGCTCTAAATTGGATGAAGACGGAAAACACTTGTGATTTATTCGCAATTGGAAACGTCCCCAAAAATCTAGAATAATCATCTAAAAAGAGAACATAATATATGTGACCCAATGAACTGAGAATAGGAGACGTCCATAAGTCACTATGAATAATATCAAATGACATCGAAGTATGAGAATTGGAGTCTACAAATGACAGCTTAACAATTTTCCCTAATGAACAAGACTGATAAAGTGGGGTACGACTCGTACCCTTACAGGAAATAAAGCTATTTTTATCTAAAACTGATAAAATAGAAGATCCCGGATGACCCAGACGAGCATGCCACATGGAAGGAGAGATGGCTGCAAAGGCTGATGGCATGGTTTGACTCGATGAACTGAAACCAGGCATGATAGGATACAGATCCCCCTACTATCACACCTCATGAGATGACTCCCCGCTTTAAAATCCTTCACAGAAAAACCAAAAGGATCAAACTCAACGGAAACGGAATTGTCAGTAGTGAACTTCCGGACATACACTAAATTTTTAATCAATTTAGGAGCATGTAAAGTATTTTTCAAGAGAAGGGGTGGATTGGGGGGAGACAACGTTTTCTGACCATAACCCTGAATTGGAATAGAGTTGCCATTACCAACAATTATACCCCGAGGGGTGCTCAAATTGGAATAAGAGGAGAGAATACCTGATTCGGAAGTCATGTGAGTAGTCGCCCCGATGTCCATGTACCAATTTGGGTCCGATTGAGTCAACCCCAATGTGTGCATCGCGACCTCGATATCAGTCTGAGTGGGGCATACTGCATGATGAGCTTGCAGAGGACGGGGCCCAAGGATTCCTGTCCGTGATGTTCTTTGAGCCGTGAGTCTTTGGAGTTCTTCTTTGTTGGGCCTTGAGCAGTGGGCCGCCACTTCTTTGGGCGTTAGGCCTGGGTGTTGGCGACCAGCCCTTTGGAATTTCTGCGTTGTATGGGTGTTGGCCCACGGCCCATCGCCCACCATCGCCATAGGCCCCACCTTTGGGCCAGGGGTGGTGGGCCACTGTTCACTGGATGGGACCCACCGCCTACTTGCTGACCACCGGAACCGCCACTAGAACCACCGCGTTTGCCCCCACAGTTTTTGTTATTATTCTTTCGATTATTCATGCCGCCACCATTGTTATGGTTTTGGCCCGAATTATTAACAAAACCCGACGGACTAGGAGAGGACGTCACCATGGCGACTTGGCTTGCTCCGGTAGCCGCCTTTTTTGCAAAACCGACTTCTTCCAACGTAAGCATGGAGCGGGCTTGATAGAAGTCGGGAAGAGGGTTGCTTTGGCGAAGGAGAGTTCCAACCCCATTATAGGCCTCCGAAAGATTGACAACCAACTGTAGAACTAGACGATTGTTTGTTATTGGTGTGCCAACATTACGGAGTTGATCCGCCAACTCTTTTAGTTTCTTGCAATATGCAGAAACGTTTGGAAATTCGTCCATTCGAACGAGAGAGAATTCCTGCTCGAGTGTGACGACACGTGAATGTTGGTTGTCTTGGAATATGTCATGCAATCTATTCCATGCAGCCATAGCCGTGGTATCTGGCTCAATAATCATCTGTAGAAGGTCCACTGAAATAGTGGCGTATATCCACCGAAGAACGGTAGCATCAAGTGTAATCCATAACTCAGGATCCTCCGCAGGAAGGGGTCTAGCGGGAGGACTGATGTGATGAAGAACTTGATAAGAAATAGCGTGAATTTTAAACACCTCCGCCCACATCGCATATTGGACGTTTTCCATCTCAAGGACAATAGGGATACTGCTCTTGATATTGGAAACTGTGAGGGCAGGGTGAAAATTGTTCTTAGACATATTGAAAGAACAAAGAGGAAAGGAAAATTTAAGAGAGGTGTTTGTGAGAGCGGAAGACGAATTTTGGAAGAGAAAACCCGAGGAGGGGGGGGGGGGTCTCGGCCAAAGGGAGGCAAAAGTTTGAGAGAAAAAAAACTTTTGTTTAGACCTAGTCTCTTGATACCATGAAAGAAATAATCCACTTGATTATTTTCATTGATTGAATAGATATATATACAAGATACAAACCTTCTTCTACCATAATTCTAACTATACAATATGGTAAGTGTATATCCTAATTATGGTAAGTGTATAACCTAATCTAGGTAACAAATATCCTACAATATTCACACAATATACTTTCCTTAATATATAAAACGTGTCCACTGTTTTGCTGCCCTAACGTCTTTGGGCCATCTTCTTTGGATCGCCGAGAGGCCCAATCGCCTTCTTCTTTGGGTGGCTGCTTCTTTATACTGCTTCTTTGTTTGATCATCGATATACATGTGATATACACTGCTGTATATCACATGTATATTGCTCTGTTTAACAGTTTTTAAAGTCAAGAAGGTAAGTAATTAATTTCATCTGATATCATTTCTAAATTTTATGATAATTTTTTTATTTTATCAAATTGTAAGTAATTTATACTTGAAAAAAGGATTGGAAAGTGATAACTAGAAAATTAACAACAAACATGAGAATTTTTGTTCCGTTTTTCAAATTTACTTTTAATCTTCATTGTTATAACCTATTTACAATATCTTCTTCGTGCATATGTGAATCTTTTCTAAAGTGTTTGAACAATTATACACATGCATAATTTTTAATAATAGGTAGGTGGATACCTAGTACTTTGTCAATTAAAATACTACCTCTTCATATAGGTTACGGGCGTGGCTTAAAGATGGTATGTACTTGGCATGATAATCACACTCAAATTTCAGATAATCAAAATCTTTGACTTTTTAACAAATTATGTTACTATACTTTGAATTTTTAAAGACAATATGGTAAATTATCAAATTTCATCTAGTAAGCATCATTTAACAACTCATGATACTTTTTTTCTTCAATCAAATTATAAGTACTCACCAATCATTAAAAAAAGTCATACTTTAAAAAATTATTGAAAAGTCATATCTATAATTCAAATCAGATATGGGGACTTTTGTTGCATTTTTAATTTACTTTTAATTTTCGATGTTAAGAACATATTGACAATGTCGTTTTTTTGCATTTATGTAAATATTTTTGAACTATAGAAATGCATTTATGATAGAATTTGTCTGAGATGGTCTTGAAGCGATAAAAAGAAAGTTTGTGTGAACGTTCGCTAGTTGATATGTAGTAAGAAGATCACAAACTAGAGTGGAGCTAGGTCCATATGTTCACTAACAACGTGAAAAAGGCTAAATGCTTTCTAAAAGTGATAATTTAAATGAATTGATATATCTATCATAAGATTTTCATCTAGCGGATGATTTACATATGGTTATATGAAAATTAATAATTAAAATTGTATTTGTATTTGTATAATAGTGTAATTCTCCTTGTTTGGAGTCTTCTCATTAATACAATATATAGGTGTTTACAATTGTAATCCTAATCGTATGAGAATATCTACTTTACATAATTACACTAAAATAATAATTACAAAATATATGGAGAATATTTACGTATTCTCTATCACACCTCCGCAGTCGGAGAGGGAGAAGGCCAAACGCTCAGACTGGATCTGAAGTTGAGGAACAACTGTCGAGGAAGTCCCTTAGTAAATATATCTGCGTACTGATATGAAGAAGGAACATGTAACACCCGAACATGGCCCATGACAACCTTCTCACGAATAAAATGAATATCCATCTCAATATATTTGGTTCGCTGATGCTGAACCGGGTTATGAGACAAGTAGATAACAGATATGTTATCACAATAGACAATATATGCCCTACGTAAGGGACAATGGAGCTCTAGAAGGAGGTTTCTGAGCCAACAAATCTCGACAACAACGTTTGCAACGCCTCTATATTTTGCTTTTGTACTCTAATGGGGAAGCGTTGCCTACCGTTTGGCAGACCACGAGATAAGATTATCACTCAAAAATACACAATAGTCGGAAGTACGACGTGTGTCTGGATAGCCGCCCCAATCGATGTCCGTATATGATATCAGCCTGATCGGTGCAGATGGATAAAGATATAACCCATAGTCAAGAGTACCCTTAACGTACCGAATGATACGTTTAAGAGTTGTGAAATGAGTCTCCCTTGGATCATGCATGAACGACCCACCTGCTGAACAACGTAGGCAATATCAAACCTAGTTAAAGTAATATACTGAAGCGCACCAGCGAGACTCCTATAAAGAGTAGGATCGCGCACCGGATCTCCGTCATCAGCGCTAAGCTTCGATTTTGAATGGACCGGAGTGGGCATGTTATTGAAGTTTGCCATTTTAGCCCTATAAAAAATCTCTTCGTCATACTTACGCTGATACAGGAACATTGCATTCTCAGATCTGGTCACAAAAATACCCAAGAAATAACTCAACTTACCTAAGTATGTCATGACAAATTAGGATTTGAGCATGGTAATGATCTCGTTTTTCAGCACATCTGAGGAGGAAATCAGGGCAATGTTATCCACATAAAGCAAAAGGTATGCAGTGTCATTACCTTGATAAAAAATAAAAAGTGAGTTATCACTTTTGCTGCACATGAACCTAATCTGCAAGATGTAAGTAGCAAAGTGGTCATACCAAGCCCTGGAGGCTTGTTTCAGTCCATAAAGTGACCTTCGAAGCTGACAGACATATTGAGGAGCCGATTGATGCACAAATCTAGGTGGTTTATGCATGTATACGGTTTCTTTCAAATCCTCATGTAAGAACACATTTTTCACATCATGTTGATGAATCAGACAATTCTTTCATAAAGCAATGCTCAAAATAGTATGAATGATGGCTGGTTTAACCAATGGATTGAACGTCTCACCACAATTAAATCCCGTTTGTTTCCCTGTGACATTTTCCATAAGTCTCGCCTTATGGCGTTCATGCTCACCACTATCTCTAAATTTGTGACGATAAAGCCACACGCAACAAATCACATTCACCCCTCTAGTTTCGGGACAAGATCTCAAGTGCGTTGTGTAGTGAGCACATCAAATCCTCACACATGGTCGTATTCCAATTTGGGTCAAGTTTGGCTAATTTTGGGGTTTTAGGTAGAGGTGAGATTGTCTGAGTAAATAGGTTAAAGTGGACTTTCGATTTGAAAATCTCATGCTGGGCATGGGTTTCCATGATGTGGGTCAGGATTGGAATTGATTGGGTGACATGAACTGGGGTAGTGGGATCGTTTGGGTGGCAGGAACTGGGGGTAGTGGGTTTATCGAGGGCGGGGGGGTGGTCTACAGGGGCTACGGGGCTGACATCACGAGATTCGGATAGTGGGCTATTTATCTGGAACAGTGGGGCCATGACGGGAATAGTGGGTAGGGGGTGTTCGAAGAGTTGTGGGGTAGTGGCGGTACAGCTGGCAGTGGCGGTGAATTTTGAGCCGGAATACTAGCACTATGTATTGCGTTTCTAATGAGAGGGGAAGTGTCCGGATCATCAAGGAAGTCGTAATCAGTGACTTGAAATTTTTGGGCGTTTGCAAATGGGAAAATGGTCTCCTCAAATGTGACATGGCGAGAGAATAGGATTTAATTTGTGGATAAATCGTAGCATAAGTACCTCCTATGGTTCGACGAAAAATCTAAGAAAATGCAAGGAGTAGTCCTAGGTTCTAATTTGCGAGGGGCCGTGGAGGCGAGATTCGGGTAGCATAGACAACCAAAAATCCTAAGGTGATCATAAGAGGGGATTCGACGGAAGAGAATTTCAGTTGGAGTTTTTTTTAAGAGTGTGTGTTGGTAATATATTAAGGAGGTAAGCTGTCATGTGTAGTGTGTAAACCTAAAATGAAGAGGGGATGGATGCATGGAAGAGCATAGTGGTGATCTTATTGTTCATGGTGCGCAAGATTCTTTCGGCTTTACCATTTTGAGCTGGGATATGGGGGCAAGATAATCGGAACACCATGCCGTAGTTTGCACAAAATTTATGAAAGGGGAGGTTTTCAAACTCACGGCCGTTATCACATTGAAACGTTTTGATGGTCTTCTCAAATTGTGTTTTAACATATGCTTGAATTCAAGAAAAAATGTGTAAACTTCGAACTTAAAATTTAGAGGATAAACCCAAAGAAAATGAGAGAAATCATCCAAAAATACCAAATAATATTTGTGACCCAGTTTGCTAGTAATGGGAAATGTCCATAAATTTGCATGAATAATATCAAAAGGAGAAAACGTTACACTCAATGAAGATTGAAAATGGATTCTAACATGTTTCCATAAAGGACAAGAGTAGCAATCATGGGCAAATTTTCTTTATGACATTGAACGAAATTCTGATTCCTAAAGAAATTTAAAACTGGTACTCTTGGGTGTCCGAGTCTACTGTGCCAAGTTAAAGGAGAGATTGCAGCTAGAGAGGTTGGTGGATTGACACTTGCAGCGGAATTTGATGAGAAAGGATATAGGTCCCCCACATTATTGCATCTCGTAAGAGTTGTCTCCGTACGTAGGTCCTTCATAGAAAAACCAAAAGGGTCAAACTCAATAGATACATAATTATCACTAGCAAATTTTCTAATAGAGATTAAGTTTTTAATGATGCTAGGAGCATATATGACATTTTTAGGGTAAATGGAGGGTGAGGTGGTGGTGTTTGAGTGGTGTCATGGCCCTGAATTGGAATGCGATTACCACTGCTGACCAAAATAAATTGAGGATTGATCAAATTAAATAGTTGACGGAGATTACTAGAGTCTCGAGTGAGGTGGGATGTGTCACCTGTATCCATGTACCATGCGACATCGGGCTACTAGAGATTCATATTGTTGTATGCCTCACTCAGTTCGGTAGGGGTCATAACACCGTATGACTGCTGTTGTGGTTGGGCCGCAGAGAAGTGGGTCTGGTTCGGTTGACTCGTGTGATGTGGGCCAAGAGCATAGCCTAATATAATCAGACTTAGGTGCTGGGCCGGGGCAGTTGGGTAAGGGCAAGGGGGAGGCCTAATTTCCGATGGTGGGCCATGACATTGAGATGGCCCTCGGATGTGAGGACTGGGCCTGCCGTGGCTATCCATCGTAATTGGACCTACCCTCACGACCCCTTTCTCTGCTGCCGCGTTCGTTGCCGTGACCTCGATCTCGGTCGCGACGCTGATTGTGGTGGTCGGCGGACTGTGGTGGTCCGGCGAGTGCAATGGTGGTCGGCGGTGCATCAACTACTAACGCCTTCTGATTGTGTTCATATTATTTGACACGCCTAGTCTCCTCCAATAGTAATTGTAATCGGGCCTTGTTGAAATTAGAGAGGGGATAAACATGTTGGATCATCATCGCAAGTGTGTCGTACTCACCCTTTGGCAGACCATTAATTAGTTGTAGGACCATCTTTGTTTCTGAAATTGGATTGCTAACATTAGATAACTGGTCTACAACTACTTTCAATTGTTTACAATAGGTGAACATATTAGCAAACTCAAGACGGCTGTTATTAAATTGCTTCTCTAGATACACGACACATGTGTGTTTGTTGTCTTGAAAGATTTCCTCTAACCTGGTCCATAGTTCGTGAGCGGACGCACCTGTCTTCATAATAGTATGAAGCAAATCCTTGGATATAGTGCCATATATCTACTGTTTAACAATTGCATATAGCTACTTCCACGTTGGGTTGTCAACGTCGGGTGGACGAGGCCTGGTAACATCGATTTGATCAAGGACGTTGTACGCACAAGCATGTATTTGAAATAGTTCAATCCACGATGAGTATTATCCATCCTCTTGATCAACAACCAAAGGGATAAAGTTCTTGATATTTGTTACGGCGAAGGCCGGATGAAATGAGTTAGGAGATGATGAGGGAGGAAGAGGATGTGTGACATCGGGGGTGGAGGAGGAACCCTCGGGAGATTTGGGAGTAGCCATGAATTGGCTATTTTCGGTGGTTCAAGAGAAGAAGAAAAATTAGGGTTTGGGGGGGGGGGTGCCACCGGAAGCAAAGAGGGGGGGGGGGGCTCGAAAGAGTAGTAGGGAGGGTGTTTAGGGTTTGGCTCTTGATACCATGTAGAATAGTGTAATTCTCCTTGTTTGGAGTCTTCTCATTAATACAATATATATGTGTTTACAATTGTAATCCTAATCGTATGAGAATATCTACTTTACATAATTACACTAAAATAATAATTACAGAATATATGAAAAATATTTACGTACTCTCTATCAGTATCATTTCTGATAATCATCGGAGTTTAATCAATCTCTTTATAAATTCCTTGATAAACTCTATATGCCGAAGGTTTCTTGTCCTTGCTCAAAACGTAATATATTTTATTATTCGATGGTAAAGCGTGAAATTAACGTCAATTTGTATGATCAATCAAAATCACTTCTACTTTGATCACCATTAATTGTAAGAAAGATACAAAAATTATGATCAGCTATAGCATGAGAAACCACGAACATCTAAAACCACAAGAGGCTTGGTGATTTGGAATGGACTTTGGTTCATGTTCTTATAAAATGAGGATAAGTGATTTGGCATGCCATTTAAGCATTGTGCAAAATTTTCAATCGAATATATACAATTTTTCAAGTGAGGGTGACTTTTAAGCGAATTAGTGTATAGTTGAGTGACTTTTACGTGACACAACAAAAAATAGTAACTTTCCATCAATAGATTACCTTGTGTTTGGCTTGTTGGTACAGTAATATTTACAAAAAGTTGCTCGAGGAGTTCCTGAAGAAATGCTATTTAGTATTTGTCCTCGATTATGTATTGAAAGAATTAATCCCTTGATTATTCTTATTGAATGAGTAGGTATATATACAAGTTACAACCTCTAAATATGAAAAATTCTATTCCTGCTAAACTTCTAATATCCTAGTTCTACTTGTACATGAATTCTACAATTATGGTAATTATACAACATAATTTAATACTTCTATTTATGGTACAAGACTAGTCGAAACCGTGTATATCATAGGGATATATACGGTATATTCTATCACACCCCCGTAGTCATAGTGGACGGTTGTCGTACGCTGAGACTGTCCCTAAAATCTTCAAATTAAACCGAAGGAAGGCCCTTCGTAAAGATGTCAGCAATTTGGTATAGCGAGGGCACATGTAAGACGTGTACTTGTCCAAGAGCTACCTTTTAACGAACAAAGTGAATATCCATCTCGATATATTTAATGCGTTGACGTTGGACCAGATTTCCAGAAAGATAACCTGCACTAACATTATCACAGTAGACCAAGGTAGCTTTCTGAACAGGAAAGTGTAGTTCTAACAAAAGATTATGCAGCCAACATGATTCTGATACCATATTCGCCACGCCTCGATACTCGGCATCTGCACTGGATCTTGATAATGTAGCTTATCGCTTTGCAGACTACGAGACCAAGTTATCCCCAAAAAATATACAATAACCAGAAGTCGAACGTCTGGTATTAGGACAGCCACCCCAATCAGCATTTGTATAAGACAAAAGTGTAGAAATGGACATAGGATACAAATGCAAGCCATAATCAAGTGTGCCCTGGATGTATCGTATAATGCGTTTGAGCACATTCATATGCTCAATCCGCGGATCATGCTTAAACAAACACACTTGTTGAACTGCATAAGTAATATCAAGACTTGTGAAGGTAAGATACTGAAGTGCCCCTGCAAGGCTACGATAGTGGGTGGGATCCTCAAACTTAGTGCCAAATGTAGCACTCAGCTTCGGGTTAGTATCAACCGGAGTAGAAGAAGATTTACACGATGGTATACCATCTCTTTCAATGATCTCAGCGGCATACTTCCTTTGTGATAAAAATAGATCACCTGAATGACGAGTGACATCAATCCCCAAGAAATAACTCAAGGCCCCCAAGTCTTTCATAGAAAATTCAGAACTGAAAAGTGTCATGATAGACTTACGCAGATTATCAGACGAAGCAGTCAATATAATATCATCGACATACAACAAAATGTATGCTAGAGAAGTACCACGATGATATATAAAAAGAGAATCATCAGACCGGCTGTGAGAAAAACCAATAGAATATACATAATCTGCAAATATTTTATACCAAGCCCGTAGGGCCTGCTTAAGTCCATACAAGGACTTCTTCAGCAAACAAACATGATGAGGATGATTGGGATCTCGAAAATCCAAGGGTTGATGCATATAAACTGTCTCCTTAGGATCACCGTGTAAAAAGACATTTTTCACATCCAACTGATGAATGGGCCATACTTTTGAGAGAGCCAAACTGAGAACAGTACGAATATTAGCTGGTTTAACCACCGGACTAAACGTTTCACCACAATCCACGCCAACCTGTTGAGTTTTACCATCACCTACAAGACGAGCCTTATGCCTCTCAAAAGAACCGTTAGAATTTTCTTTATGAGTAAAAATCCACATAGACCGAATAATATTAACACCAGAAGGACGGGGCACCAACTCCCACGTCTTATTTTCAATAAGAGCATTATACTCATCAGTCATAGCCAATTTCCAATTCGTGTCATTTAATGCAGACATATAGTTACGCGGGAGGGAGGATTTAAGGATACTAGAATTGAGATTAAAATGTCATTTTGGTTTAAAAATACCCCTTTGACTACAAGTAACGAGCCCTTGACTAGAGGAGGAATTGGACAGATTTTGGGCAATGTGTGGAATGGGGACGAATCGCCAACAGTGACCTGCCGCCCAACAACCAAACAAGAACGAATAAAGGCTCGGGATTGGGTCAGTAACCGAACAAGATCGAGATCGATCTTGGATCGTGTCATCATCCCACTGGGCAGAACAATAGTTGCGGTAGATTGTGGGCTTGCTGGTGTATTTTGGTACAAGACTACTCGAAACTGTGTATATCATAGGGATATACACAATATATTCTATCATGTATATCTTGCAAAAATAGACGTGCTTTAATTCACGAGCAAGCTAAGTGATATATTTGCTCTTGCAAATTGTAACATAAGCTAGTGTGTTTCACAAATTTGCAAATAGTTGTGACGATCTAATATAGTTTGTGAGTGACCAAAAAGATAACTATATTGCATATAGCATGATGTTGTACTAACCTGTCACGAATTACATTATTTTTCTCTTTTTTGTGTAATTTAAATAATCATGATGATCTGATATAATTTCAATATTCCAATTTGATAACTACATTGAATACAACACATACTCATATTGTTGTGTCATGACTTGCACATAGAGGGTCCCTTAACACAACCTGAATTCTTCCCCACCTAGGGATGACAAATGGGGTGGGGCAGGGCGGGGTAGAACAGGTCAAAGGTTAAACGGGGCAGGGCATGTCAATGCTTAAACGGGACAGGGCAAGGCGGGATGGGTCAAAACACATTTTAAAAAAATTCTAAATAGGGCAGGGAAAGTAATAGGGAAAAGCTTTCTTTGTGCAAATTTAAAGATAAGTTGAAATTCAGAATTGCACAATAAATTTGCTATATTTGTTTTCTAAAAATAAATTTTACATTTAAAAGAGCTTCCTCCTCTTACTGATACAAGTATTTCAGCAAAATTCAAGATTTCAAAATCTCCCCCCATCCCCCAACACACCCCCAGACATACACACAAACAAATTCCTGGCAGCTTGTTTAATTTCCTTGTCCTCTTCCACTTCATTTATTAGGTATTACTATTTGTTCTCGAAGAAAAAACACTACATTATTATCTCCATTTTACCATTAAATTTTGTTGTAATTGTGAATGTTTTACGATAAAAATATAACTAGCACCGTAGTACATGAAAATTAATATTTAATGAGATGAAAAATCTTAGTCTTCTGTTCTGTATTTGATGTCCATAAGACAACTCAATCTCTTCAATTGCTAATTAAAAATTACTAATGAAAATCACATTACTAACAAGATGATGGAGATTGTCCGATCTACTTTTCTTGCCAATTATCTCTATTAGTTTGACTATATGATATTATAAATTCAAATTTTAAAGAAAATCTTCAGAGTTTTGTTCTTGCTAAGCCGATGTTTGGTAATCTCTGTATAAGAGAAAAAAATAAGCTTTTAGTTCGTTATCATGCAATGGCAAACTAAAAACTGATTAGAATTATTGAAAATCAAAATTGATTAGAATTTTATATTTTTAATTACTTGATATTAAGAAATTATGATAATAGACTGATTGTTCATCCATTTAAAAAAAAAATCAAAAGAAGTTAACAAAATAAATACCAAGTTAAAAGTGAAAAATGAAAAATAACATAAATAGGGCATGGCAAGGCAGGGCGGAGCAGGGCTTAACGGGGCAGGGAAAGATAAGGCAAATTTTTTGAAAATGCTAAACGGGGCAGGGCGGATTAAAATCTTAGCAGGTCAAGACTTGCCCTGCCCTAACCCGCCCTAACCTGCCCCATTGCCACCCCTACCCTCACCTTAGAAAAGTTCTACTACAATAATAGTTGGAACATCTCCTCTCTTTCCTTTGATCCGCCAGATTCTCTTCTTCATCTCATACACTCCCTTCCTCCACTTTGTAATTCATCTAAAGTTGATATTCCTCGATGGTGTCCTAGTAACATTATAACAAATTTCTCTACTAAGTCTTGTTATAATACCATTGAACCACACTCTACCAGCACCAAGGAGTTTGTGTGGATATGGAATTTACACTGCCGAAAAAATAAAGATTTTAAAGGAATTTGTTCCCTCAATTTCATTGATTATTGTGTACAATATATATAGTGTTACATGGCTACAAATTAGATAACTAAATCTTCCTAATTATAATTGGAATATAAATTTACCTAATATAAAAGATATAGAAAATATGGTAATATTATATCAATGGTAATATACAAGATATGATAATATTCTATCACACCCTTGTAGTCGAAGCGGGAGGTTCTCGTACGCTGAGACTGGCTCAGAAATCATCAAATAGTATGCGCGGAAGTCCTTTAGTGAATATGTCAGCAATCTGATATCAAAAAGGAACATGAAGAACACGAACTTGTCCACGAGCAGCTTTCTCACGTACAAAGTGAATATCCATTTCAATGTGTTTAGTGAGCTGATGTTGAACGAGATTGCCGGAAAGATATATCGCACTTACGTTGTCACAGTAAACTATTGTAGCCTTCTGAATTGGGCAGTGAAGCTCAAGTAGAAGGTTGTGTATCCAACAAGACTCAGAAACAACATTCGCTACACCTTTGTACTCATCTTCGGCACAGGATCGAAACAGAGTAGGTTGTCTTTTAGAAGACCAAGAAAGCAAGTTATCTCCGAGGAACACACAATAACCTGACGTGGATCGACAAGTGTCAGGACATCTACCCCAGTCAACATCAGAATAAGATGTGAGACAAGAAAGTGAGAACTTGTACATGTGTAAGCCTAAATGAAGAGTACCTTGTACATAATGCAAAATATGTTTGAGGGAATTCATATGTTCATCTGTCGGGCTGTGCATATGTAAGCATATTTTTTGTACGACATAAGATATATCTAGTCTCGTGATGTGAGATACTGCAACACTCCTGCTAAACTATGATAATGAGTTAGGTCGGCATACAGAGAACCTGAAGAGGCACTGAGTTTGAAATTAGTGTCCACCGGTGTGTGGGTCGGTTTGCAAGACGTCATGCATGCTCGGTTAAGAATCTCTTCGGCATAGTTCCTTTGACAAAGAAATAAGCCACATGCATGTCTCGTAACATCAATGCCCAAAAAATAGCTTAGGGGGCCTAAATCCTTCATAGCAAACTCAGAGGCAATGAGTGACATGATGGATCGATGAAGTGCATCAGAAGATGTAGTGAGGATGATATCATCAACATATAGTAGGATGTATGCCATTTCATTACCTTTGCTTTATATGAACATTGAATGATCAGATTTTCTATGTGAAAACCCGATAGAGGATACAAAATTAGCAAACTGTTGGTATCATGCACGAGGAGCCTATTTCAGTCCATAAAGTGATTTCTTCAAAAGACACACATAATCTGGATGAACTGGATCCCTGAATCCCATAGGCTAATGCATATATACGATTTTATGAAGGTCCCCATGCAAGAAAGCATTTTTGATGTCAAGATGATGAATATGCCAAGATTTGGATAAAACAATACTGAGAATAGTCCGAATAGTCACCGGTTTCACTACCGGGCTGAAAGTTTCATCACAATCCACTCCCACTTATTGAGACCTTACATCACCTACAAGACGGGTCTTGTGCCTGTCAAAATAACCATCAGATTTCTTTTTATGTAAAAAAATCCACATAGAACGAATGATATTAGCATTAGGAAAATGCGGTACTAGATCCCACGTCTTATTTTTAATAAGAGCATTATATTTGTCAATCATTGCATTTTCCAATTAGGATAGGACAAGGCATATCCCTGATTACAAGGAATAGGGAAGGGGCAACCGAAGTGGACAAATTAAATAGTCGTTTGGATTTGCAAATGTTGTGCATAGAACGGGTTTTCATTATCCATCGGGGTACCGCTGGAGGTTGGACTGGATCGGGAGGTGGTGGCTAAGACGTGGCAGTGACATTGGGAGTAGGGCCGAGAGTGGGGTGGGGGGTAGTGCCGAGATGGGGCATTAGTTTTAGGGAGAGAGGCGGCTGGCCAAAAGGAAGCCGAGATGGAAGGCCGTGATGGGTTGTTATGAGGCTCGGCCGAGAGGTAGCCAAGAAAGAAGGTTATGACGGGATGGTTCGAGGCTCCTGTTGCGGGGCTGTGTGGACTGCCCGCCTTAGGATGGTATCCATGAGGCCTATTACTGGTGATGATAACGATTGATTTTTCATGTGATGGATTAGAAGGAGAATTAGACCACATTCATGAAGTCATAGGAATTTGGAGGTGGAGAATTGAGTTTGGCAAAGGAGAATTGTGACTCATCGAATATGACATGGCTACAAATGATTATTTTTTGGCTTGACAAGTCGTAACAATTGTAACCTCTATGATTGGGGGGTTAACCAAGAAATACACACTGGGATGACCGAGGTTGCAACTTGTTAATTTGAGTGGAGGGATGGATGGGGTATCACAGACATCTAAAAGTTCATAAATGCTTATAGAAAGGATTATGATGATAGATAACTTGAGTGGGTGACCTGTGTTTGAGAGACTTGTTTGGGAGAATGTTCAAGAGATAGGTTACAATTGAGAGTGTAATGCCAAAAATAAGGGGGATAGAGGCGTGGGCAAGGAGGGAAACGAATTAAGTTATTTATGGTTCTAATTTTCCATTTGGTTTTTACATTTTGTGGAGAGGTATGTGGACAGGAAAAATAAAAAACAAGGTCGTATTTGGCGCTGAACAGTTTAAATTGTTGATTATCGAATTCCCTTCCATTGTCACATTGAAAATATTTGATATTCTTTTCAAATTGTGTCTTTATGAAAGCACTAAAGGACGAAAAAATAGAATAGATTTGGGACTTATTACCAATGGGAAAAGTCCACAGAAAGTTGGAATAATCATCTCAAAATAACACATAATATCTATGTCTGACCGTGCTTAAAATGGGAGAAGTCCATAAATCACTATGTATTATATCAAATGGCATTAAGGTATAGGTGGATGAAGAATAAAATGACAATTTGACATGTTTCCCAAAAAATGCAAGATTCATAGACAGGAGTAGTAGAGACATGTTTGCACTGAATAAATTTATTTTTGCTAAGGGAGCGTAAAAAAGAATCTTCTGGATGTCCTAATCTATTATGTCATAAAGAAGATGAAAGAGCTGAAGGGTTGATAGAAAGGAGGGTAGATGGCCGACAGTGGTGGTGATAGGATAGAGGTCTCGATGCTGTCACATCTCATTATTCGCATTCCTGTCATAAAGTCCTTCACAGAAAAACCAAAAGGATTAAATTCAAGGAAAACATTATTGTCGGTTGTGAAATGACGCACATAAATTTGATTTTTGATAAGTTTCATGGCATGTAGGACATTGTTTAAGACTAACGATGAATGTGGTGCGGAGAGGGATGATTGTCCATAATCTCGAATGGGAATGCCTTGTCCACTACTAACAATAATATTTCAATTTAAATTGCTCATATTGAAATAAGACGAGAGACTACCTTAGGATGCCGTCATATGAGATGTGGCACCAGTATCAATGTACCAACCGTCTTATGGTTCATTGAGGGACATCGTGTTCATAGCCACCTCAATATCCATCGGTGCATAGGTTGAAGGAGGAGAGATATGTGCATTGTATGCCTGTTGCGGACGTACGCCGATGATGCCTGGCTGGGGTTGTCGGGTTGAGGGTGGGGCCCAAGATGATGTCGGGAAGGGATATGGTGGAGAAGCCCAAGTCGGTGGGGCCCACATAGCCCATGGTGAGTAGGCAGCCCACGACGGGGGTAGCTGCCACTACTGCTGTCGGTCGGCGGGGGCTGCCTTTTGCCGCCATTGCTACTGTTTTTGGTTTGGCCACTCAGACTTCAGCCGAAATTTTGCACTTTGTTGTTGGTCTAGGATTGTGAGCCACATTTCAGATTATTGGTGTTGCGGGGAAGAGGACGATCCCCTCGGGTCAGAAATTATGCCATCGGTGGTCACGAGGGCGGTGTCAGCGGTGGTTGCATTGGCTACGGCCCGCTTAATTTTCCGTATTTCTTCAAGGATGAGTCTCAAACGGGCCTCATAGAATGGAGGAAATGGCGTGCTTTGTTGAAGGATAGTAGCGACGCCGTCATACGATTCGTTCAAACCCGTAATTAGTTACATCACCAATCGTTGATTGGTGACTAGTGCGCCGACGTAGAAGAATTGATCGACAATCATCTTAAGCTCTTGACAATAAGCCAACGCATTAGGAAAATCGTCCTGCTAAATATCCTTGAATTGATTTTCCAAATACAAGGCACATTGTGTCTTGTTATCGTGAAAGATGCTTTCCAATTGCTTCCAAGTTTGTTGTGCAGTAGCTTCGGTCTCAATGATTGTATGCAATATGTCATTCGAGATTGTGTCGTAGATCCATTCTAGAACAACTGCATCTAGACGTGACCAAAGTTTCTCATCATGTTTCTCCAGGGGTTCGATAGTGGGCTTTGATTTTGGAGGGATGATATGATCGATGACTTTGTATACACGACAAGGGATCTTAAACAGTTCCGCCAAAGAGGAATACTGAACTTTTTTCATCTCAAGAGTTATGGGAATGAAGTTCTTGATGTTGTTGACTGCAAGAGTAGGATGAAATTTAGGTTGTTCAGCCATTGAAAATTGGGAAAGAAGAGGGGAGGAGATTTGTTTTCGAGAATTGGAAGAAAAACGGGAGAGGGAGTACGTCGGCAAAAGAGGGTGGTTGCCGAGAGGGGTGGGGGTGGGGGGGCGACTGCTGGGAAGAAATCAGGGGTTGACTTCTGATATCATAAAGAAATATGTTACCTCAATTTCATTGATTATTGTGTACAATATATATAGTGTTACATGGTTACAAACTAGGTAACTAAATTTTCCTAATTACAATTGAAATATAAATTTACCTAATATAAAAAATATACAAAATATGGTAATATTCTATCAAATTTTCCTTTGGCAATGCTACCGTAATAGAATCCCTACTAGGTCTTATCTTAACCATATTGGCATCAACATTGATACCCAATACCCAGTTTGTAGGAATGCAGTTGAAGATATCGAGCATATTTTTCTATACTGCCCCCTCATTCAACAACTATGGGAAAAATTCAACTTCTCTTATGACCACCTCCCAACAAATCACAGGTTAGATGCAATTAGATTTGGTAACCCCATTCCTATTCATTCCAAGCTCAACTGGCCCAATCTCTTTCCTTTTGTCCTTTGGTCGAATTGGACTACTCGTAATAATAATAACCATAATAACTATTCAAATCAGCCAGATCCTAACACCATCCTTAGCCATCTAGAATTTCACCTACTGACTTTGAAGGAGTCGGTTTATAATGTAACAAAAACATTAAGGTTTCTTGGCATAAATCACCTCCCACTTAAAAAAAAAAAGGACAGCCAAGTGTACTAAGATCCTGCTATGCGCGGAGTTCGGAAAAGAGCCGGACCACAAGGGTCTATTGCTCCCACTTGATTTAAATTAAATAATGATGGTGCTTTTACAAATTGCTCTTATAATGGTGCTATCGCAGGTGTGTTTAGAGATCACAATGGAGAATGGATAGTAGGTTTTCAACAAAAATGTTATGCTAATTCACCTCTCCATGCAGAATTACTGGCTTTGGGAAAAGTATTACAAATTGCCAATGATCGTAATTTGTACCCTTTGGAGCTGGAAATTGACAGCACTGATGCCATCAATGCAATCCTTAATTATTCTAATCTCATTTCTTCTTGCTGATGGTTGATAATTTAGGGGAAGACGCAGTCAGCAAAGGAGCTCTCAGTACGACATAATTTCAGGGAAGGGAATCAAATTGCCCATCTGTTGGCAAAGGAAGCTTCAATCAAATCCATATCAAATAAAGTTAGCATGTATCCTAGGCCTCCTGTGTTTTTGTTAGAGCCTCTTGAGCTCGATAAAAGTAGTACTATGTTTTGTGTAAAAATAATCAAGGAGACTGTTAGTAATCTCCTTGCTAGTTTAGGTAACCAATGTGTCATAGATGACACCATGCTATGTAATATGCTGAACTAAGTCTTATATCGTTAACTTTTTTTTAAAAAAAACTATCATAAAACAAACAAACAAATTCTAAGAATAAATTCCTAGAAATGAGAATTACAGATTACGAAAACAAAAAAGATACATAATTGAAAAATAAAGCAATTTGTCGATATTGCAACATGTATCACTGTCATGTGCTATCCAAATTGACTCTCAACCGTTTTATTTTTAAAGGAGAGTAAACTAAAGGAGAATTCAATCTCACAAATATCTAATAATTAGACATTTTAAATTTAATTCACACTATATTTAGTTTTTAAATATTCAGTACAGTTGGTGGACAAAAAAAAAGTTACTCCTTCATAATACTACTTGTTTATAAGTTCATATCACCAACTAAAATAATTAAAAGTTGCGTCTTTTTTATCACATAGAGTTGTGTCTCTTCGATTATAACAAAACCTTTAATTTGAAACAAAGTTCATAGCTGCCAAATAATTTCTTTCAAAATTAGCTACTACTGAAAGAGAATAACTATTTAAAAAAGACACATTATAAACCATCAATATTATTTTTTTTCTCAAAATACAACCCAATAAAAAAAGGTAAGTGGATCAATTGTAAGGAACAAAAAACATGCTAGAAGGTGAGAATTTCTAATTGCTTTAATCTCTAAGGGAGAATGTTTGTTTTTTGGTGAATAGACAAGAAATAGTATATTGGCTACTGGAGAAGACCTTTATATAGTTGAGGTTTTATATCAAACCAACCTATGAGTCATTCGGAAAATTAAAATGGATTAGTTACTAAAAGAAGAAACGCAACTTTTAGAAAAGTTCAAATAGTTTCCTTCATTTTAAAAAAATATTACTTATAAACATATTTTTCAGCTTGTGTATATGTTGTGTCTTGAGCTGATGGTCTTTCGGAAACAACCACTCTATCTATCAAGACAGATGTAAGGTCTGCGTATACTCTATCCTCCCCAGACCCCACATTGTAAGATTTCACTAGGTATATTGTTGTAAACATATTTTTCAGGGTTTACTAAATAGGATGTGATTTTTTGTAATTTAATTTTTAAGTTAGGAATTTCATTCTTTTAATATAACTAATTTTGGTGTTGCAAGTGTATTCCATGCAAACAATACCTCTCATATAAGTCATATTAGAACCGCATTCTAGTGAGTATTCTTAACTTTTAAGCGGAAAAATACAAAATGCAATGATAAACAATCAACCTATTGAAAAATGACTTCTTTGTTGAACAACTAATGATTAGATATTCTTTGAATCTGAAAATTTTGAACAACCAAATTAAGTTTGGTAGTTAAAATGTATAATGAGTCACATTTTATGTTATTAGAAGTAAACATGTAATAGTGTTTGCAAAAATTGACCCACTTCCCTATACGCACTTACGTAAGGGAAACACTTGATTCTTCGACGACGTAGACAAAGAGTCTAATGGGAAGACAGTTGCATCTAAAATTCGTTAGTTAAGAGCAGAGACCTCAACCATCCAACTACATTTCTCCATGGTCGAAAGAATGGTTAAAGTTATAACCTGATGGACCGATGCTTTAAACCATTTAACAACGTTTATCGTGATGAGAAGTAAGAACACCTTGTACAATATTATTGCAAAAAATATATGGAAAGCGTACCTTATTTTTGAAAATGGAAGTATTAATCAAAGCATTTTGTGTTCTAAAAAGTATATTAGAACTTGTGGCATGGCATTAGTGTTTCCAAAATCAAAAGAACTTTTATTGTTCGCAGTGCAAATGTTGTTTCTTTTCCACCAACTTTTTTCTTTATTCTGCATAATTCAAGCCAAAAAAACAAATCTAAATTGTGAACATGCTTCTAATATGAAAAATAAAAAGGGAAGAAGGCAGAAGGAAAAACATTACATACTTGGTAAGTTTGCAGCAATGTCTTTTTGTTCAGTTTCATCAAATGGTGAGTGTTAGGCATTTTCTTGATGTCCATTTATAAGATGATTAATCAATAAGCAAAATTTAACATATTAGGTAAGATAATTCACTATTAGTTCAATTTGTTAACTGAAGAGAACCAAAAAGTTTTGCAACGGAGGAACTGAAAAGGGCTCCTATAATTCTTCTGTCCTAGTAACCGCTTAGTATAGCAACCGTCTAATATGTAACAGGGTTTCATTAAATGTCTAAAAGACCACGATATACACGGTCAAGACACCGTGTCACTTTGGTAATATTGTAAATATGTCCATAATTAGTAGAGTTTTTTTACATGTATAATTATGGTAGTAGTCTTGTAGTAGAAAAAATTATTAGACTTATATTAGGAAAAGGTATATATTTATTTTCCATAAATAGATATTGTATATCATGTATATATACCTCTTCGTTAATGAAAATTATCAAGGGATTATTCTCTTTCATGGTATCAGAAGTCTACGGAAAAATTTCCTTCTCCAATTTTCAGCTTCCGTCGCCCCTCTTCTCGGTTTCCTAGCTCCGGCCACCGACTGAGCACCTACTTTCTCCCAATTTTTCTTCCAAATCCCTAATTCTCCTCTTGTTCTTTCATCATGTCGACCACAAATAACACGTTTCATCCTACCCTTACAGTATAAAACATCAAGAACAACATCCCTATCGTTCTTTGAGATGGAAAACATCCAATACGCGACGTGGCCATAATTATTTAAAGTTCACGCACGCTCTCATCGAGTCCTTCATCACATCATCCCCTAAAAAACAGGCAAGGAGAAGGTGCATACCACCGATGATATTATAGAGTTATGGGCAACTCTTGATGCTACGGTACACATCTCTTGCAGACTATTATTGAACCCGGCGCTACGGCAATGGACACTTGGAATAGGTTGCGTGATATATTGCAAGATAACAAAAAATTTCGTGTCGTGACCTTTGAGAAGGAATTCTCCCACATCAACATGGATGATTTTTCAAATATCTCAGCCTATTGTAAAAGGCTCACGGAGTTGGCGGATCAACTCAAGAACGTTGGTGCGCCCGTCACGAATGATCGTCTTGTTCTTCAGATGGTTGCAGGCCTATCCGAGGCTTATAATGGCATTTGAACGCTTCTTCGTCAAAGTAATCCTCTCCCACCGTTCGACCAAGCACGTTCCATGCTCACCTTAGAAAAGGACGTCTTAGCTTAAAAGGCGGCTACCCGACCAAATTACGTCATGATGATGGCCACGTCCGATGACCCTCACTCATTCTCGGACAATTCTAGCCAAAACCATAACAACGGTGGTGGCAAAAATGATCAAAATCTAAAAAATGGTGGAAAGAACTTCGGCGACCGCGGCAGTGGCGATGGACGTGACGGTGGTGGCAGTGGCGGGGGACATGGTGGCAGTGGACCGGTTGCGCCGAAGCACCACTGGCCGCAGTCTTGGGCCAGTACACAGTGGCCATAGGGTTGGGCGAGTGGCCCACGCAACAATTTCCAAATTTTGCTCCCAATTGGGCTAGGCCCAATTTCACCCAAAGAAGACCAAGAGCTCATCAGTCATGGATCGGGCCTTGGCGCAGCGGTGCCCGCTGCCTCGACCTCGGTGAGGGCCTTCGCCATCATGCGGGCCCAATATTGATTCCAATGCCTACAGATATCGAGGCGGAAATTCATACATTTGGTTTAAATCCTTCGGACGTGAATTGGTACATGGACACCAGAGCCACCTCTCATATGACGTTCACGCCAGGTAATCTCTCGTCTTATTTCCATTTGAGCAAAAATCGTGACATTATTATTGGTAATAGCAATTCAATTCCTATTCTCGGTTATGGTCACACACATTTATCTCCCCCGAACCCACCTTTAGCATTAAAAATGTACTTCATGATCCTCACTTAATTAAAATTTTGATGTCTGTTCAAAAATTAACAATTGATAATTGGGTTTCTGTTGACTTTGATCCTTTTGGATTTTCTGTGAAGGATCTCACGACGGGGATACCTCTAATGAGATGTAATAGTCAATGAGAGATTTATCAAATCATCACCACCACCATTTCCACGAGTCAAGCCACACCATCAACGTTTGTCGCTCTAGCACCTTCCTTATGGCATGTTTGTTTGGGTCTTCCGGGGGCGTCTGTTATTTCTTCTCTTAAAAATAATAATTTTATTGAATGTAATAGTACGCGTAGTACTAATATTTTTCCTTCTTGTCCGCTTGGGAAACATGTTAAGTTACCGTTTGTAGCCTCCAACTCTAGTACTTTGTTGCCTTTTGATATTATTCATAGTGATTTGTGGACATATCCTGTTTTAAGCTCTTTCGGCCACCACTATTATGTGTTATTTTTGGATGATTATTCTAATTTTTGTGGACCTTTCCTTTATCTAAAAAGCCTCAAGTTTTTTCAACATTCTTAACGTTTAGAGCATTCATTCGTACCTAATTTGAATGAAAAATTAAAAATATTCAATGTGATAATAGAAGGGAATTTGATAATGGGTCGTTTCGGAAATTTTGTAACACTAATGGCATCTCCTTCCGTGTTTCTTACCCTCATACGTCCTCACAAAATGGGAAAGCCAAAAGAAAATTTTGTACCATTAATAATATTATCCGAACCTTACTAGCTCATGCTTCATTACCACCATCCTTTGGGCATCATGCATTACAAATGGCTACTTACCTCCTAAACATACTCCCTAGAAAAGGGTTAGCATATCAATCTCCCCTTAAAATATTTTATCATAAAGACTATTTGTATTCCCATCTTAGGGTGTTTGGGTGTTTGTGCTATCCACTTTTTCCGTCCATTATAATTAACAAACTTCAAGTTCGTTCTACCGCTTGTGTATTTTTGGGTTATCCATATAATCATCGTGGTTACAAATGTTTTGATTTATCTTCTAATAAAATCATAATTAGTCGTCATGTTATTTTTTATGAAACCCAATTTCCGTTTGCTAAATTGTATAATTCTGTTTCTAGTTCTTATAATATTTTAGATGATGGGCTCTCACCGTATATTCTCTAACAGTGGGCCCAACCTGCCCGTGATCCAATTCTGCCAGCAGGCCCAATAAATTCTTCCCTTGGCCCAATTTCCCAATTTCCTGATATAGTGTCTCGGTCAGCAAGCCCACCGCATGCTGGCCCAAATAATTGTCTCCCAAGTCCACTGTTTCGGCCAGCAGGCCCACTACCTACTAGACAGTCCCGAGCCGACCCGACACCTACCCAAATCCCATCCAATTCTATCTCGAGTCAAGGGCCCGTTTCTCGTAGCTAACGGGGTATTTTTAAACTAAAACGATATATTAATCTTAATTCTAATGTCACTAAATCACCCCTACCTCGTAACCCAGTGTCTGCCCTTCATGACCAGAATTGGAAAATGGTCATGGATGATGAATATAATGCTCTTATTGAAAATAAGACGTAGGAGTTGGTGCTCCGTCTGCTTGGTGTCAATGTTATTCGTTCTATGTGGATTTTTACTCGTAAGAAAAAAATTTGACGGTTGTTTTGAGAGGCATAAGACCCGTCTTGCAGGTGATGGCAAAACTCAACAGGTTGGCGTGAATTGTGGAGAGACACTTAGTCCGGTGGTCAAACTGGCAACCAATCGCACTATTCTCAGTCTGTCTCTCTCGAAAGCATGGCCCATTCATCAGCTGGATGTGAAAAATACTTTCTTACACGGTAATCTCAAGGAGACAATATACATGCATTTGCCCTTGGGTTTCAGGGACCCTGATCATCCTAACCATATTTATTTGCTCAATAAGTCCTTGTATGGACTTAAGCAAGCCACACGAGCTTAGTATAAGAGATTTGCAGATTATGTGTCTACTATTGGATTTTCTCACAGCAGGTCTGATCATTCTTTGTTCATCTATCGTCGTGGTACTTCTATTTCATACATTTTATTATATGTGGATGATATTATATTAACTGCCTCTTCTGATAATCTGCGCAAGTATATCATGTCTCTTCTCAATTCTAAATTTTCCATGAAAGACTTGGGGCCCTTGAGTTACTTTTTGGGTATAACTGTCACACGTCATGCAGGTGGTCTATTTTTATCACAGAAGAAGTATGCGACTGAGATTATTGAGAGATCTAGCATGTCATCTTGTAAGTCCTCTTCTACTCCGGCTGATACCAAACCAAAGTTGGGTGCTACTTCTAGCACACCTTACGCGGATCCCACCCATTATCGTAGTTTTGCAGGGGCTCTTCAGTATGTTACTTTCATGACGCCCGATATTACTTATGCAGTGCAACATGTGTGTTTATTTATGCATAATCCGAGGGACGAGCACATGCATGCTCTCAAACGCATTGTGCGTTACATACAGGGCACTCTTGATTATGGTTTGCATTTATATCCATTCTCCGACTCTACTCTCATGTCTTATACATATGCTGATTGGGGTGGGTGTTCAGATACCAGACGTTTGACATCTGGTTATTGTATGTTTGTTGGTGATAACTTGGTCTCTTGGTCGGAAAAATGTCAGGCTATTTTATCGTTATCCAGTGCGGAGGCCGAGTATCGAGGGGTAGCCAATGTGGTGTCTGAGTCATGTTGGCTGCGTAATCTTCCATTGGAGCTTCACTTTCCTATTCAAAAAGCTATCTTGGTCTACTGTGATAATGTTAGAAAAGTATATATCTCTGGGAATCCGGTCCAACATCAGCGCACTAAACATATCAAGATGGATATTCACTTTGTTCGCGAAAAGGTAGCTCGTGGACAAGTACGTGTCTTACATGTCCCATCACGGTACCAAATTGCTGACATCTTTACTAAGGGTCTTCTCTTAGTTCTGTTTGAAAATTTCAGGGACAGTCTCAGCGTATGATAACCACCCGCTATGACTGCGGGGTGTAAAAGACCACAATATACACGGTCAAGATACCGTGTATATCACTTTGGTAATCTTGTAAATATGTCCATAATTAGTAGAGTTTTTGTACATGTATAATTATGGTAGTAGTCTTGTAGTAGGAAAAACTATAAGAATTGTATTAGAAAAAGGTAGATTTATTTTTTATAATTAGATATTGTATATCATGTATATATACCTCTTCATTAATGAAAATAATCAAAGGATTATTCTCTTTCAAGGTGATTCACCCTATTAATGTTTTAATTATGTATAATCCATCCGTAAGCTGCTACAAAAAAAATTCCTAGTAATTATTTACTATTTAGTATTACAATAATTTAGAATTTAATAGGATTTATTTAAATCCCATTCACACTATTAATGTTTTAATTAATCTTCATACTATACTATCCATCAAAGAGACCGCTGCCGCTGGACTTCTCTAGAAGATGTGGATAACGTTTTTGGGGGAATTCAAGTGTAAAGAATTAAACTGCAGTGGCTGGATGATCTAATCCAACCTTTATGTGATTAAAATATTATTACTTAATTAGATATTTAATTAGATTTTAATTTAGTAAAGGAATAAAATGGTAAATTAACTTTAAAAATAGAAACTTCTCACTTTTAGTATAACTAGTTCTTGAACACGTGCACCCATGTGTTATTCATGCTAAGCAATACATACTTCTTATGATATTAGGATTACAATGTGTGATAAGTTGTACAAAATTAAAAGGATAGCAAAATCAGAATGGTGAGCTTATACAATAGCTATTTATTACTCCATCCGGATAAAAATAGTGTGTCCTGAGACTTTTTTTTTCTGAGTTAAAAAGAGTGTCCATTTATCAAATTAAAAAATAATTAATTTTATTTTTTCGAATTTTCCCCTATTAAATACTATGTGATCAAATCAATCCCAATACATATTTAATTAGGGGTAGTTTAGTCAAATTAATTCTTTTTGTCTAGGAATTTGTATTTTCTTAAGGGGTGTGCAAATGACTAAATGGACACTCTTTTTGATCCGGAGGAAATATTATTATTATTATTATTGCAAAACCCAATCTTACCAAAAATTATTATCCAATGGAGTTCAAAGGATATCCTTCATGTTCAAGAGAAAGAAACGTTTCATTAGCACTATAGTAAGTTACACAGCCAATAAATTGTATAACCTTTTCTGATGCAATTCTTCTAATATAACAAATATGTGTAATAGTTTTGTTGTTTATGATATTTCAACAACATATAGTTTAACTGTGTGAATAAGAGTAACATCGTCTTTGGTTACAATTACTTTACGTACTGAAGTTTGTGCATTGTAAGAGTGGCCAGTGGGCCGGGCTCGGGTCTGGCGGGGTCGGGTCTGGCGGGACTGGAGCAAGTCCCGTCCCGATCCCGATCCCGTCAGTATCGGGTCGGGGCGGGCTCGGGGCGGGGCGGGCTCGGGTCGGGGTCGGGCTCAGGGTCGGATACGGCGGGTTTTTTTTTTTTTTTTAAATAACATATGTATAAAAAAAACTCAATAAACAAAACAAGATAGTGTAATAAAACATCCCAAGGCTGTTTTTGTGCCTCTTATATTATTTAATAGACATATGATTTTTTTGTAATACAAATACAATTGTCTAAAATCTAAATTGAAACTTTGTGGTGTTGTCCAAAAGTTACAAATTACAAAATAAAATTACAATTAAAAAAATTACATTCTCAAAAAAAGCTGTTCTAATTGCTTGATGATTTCATGTGGTTCTTCGGTTGGAATTGGTATTTGTTGGTCAAATTGATCCACGTCGCTTCCACTACCTTCGGTTAAGATTTCGTTGTAGTTTTCATCATCTTCTTCGTTGATCTCCGGTTGACCGCACCTTCTCCGCTCCGTTCGTATCCAATCTCTGAATAATACTGCAATTTCCAAGCTGTCTCCGGCTAATGAGTGTCTGTGGTCTCCTATTTGATATCTGCTTGCAGAAAAAGCGCTTTCAGACGCAGTTGACGACGCTTGAATGTTCAAAACATCTCGAGCCATCAATGAAAGTGTCGGAAAGGTCTTCTCATTCCCTCCGATTTCAAAAGTCTTCATGTCCATCTTCATTGATAACTTCTTGATACGGCATGTAACCCTCAAAACAAAAATATCCAACTCGCTAATTTGGTTAGTAGTAGAGGTACGACCGCACATTCTATTTCTGAGGCTTTCAATACTAGCCGCAGAAACAACATGTCTTTTGTGAGGTTGTGTTGAAGATGAAGAAGGTGATATGGAAGCTGGTAAGTTACTAGCATTTTCTTGTTGATAAAATCTATATATATATTTGCATTGGTGTTCTACGCTAGACAACACTTCTTCTTTAGTTTGTTCAATAGGTGGTGGGTGATTTAGATTTTTGGGACTTGGAGGTGGTAGTACTTCTATACAATCATAAATAGTTTCAATTAGTGATTTAGTACCGTCTATTTTAATAGTAGGATTTAATACAGAACTAATAATATAAATAGAGGGAATAGGAATAAAATATTTTTTAATTTTGAGAAATATTTTTTTAATAGCTGCCTTATAAGCTGGTTTTTCCATATATTCACTAAGTAATAAAAATATTAAAGTTATATAAAATAACATAGTTGAAATAGTAGGATAATATATACCGGAAAATTCTTTTGTTGCTTGAAAAAATTTCTCTAAAAATACAATAAGTTCGGAAATTTTTTCCCAATCACTATCTAAAATCATATCAGCTGGCTTTTTATTATGAGAGTTAAAAAATAAAGTTATAGGTAATTTATAGTCATAAGCAACAAGTAGTTGCTCGTATAAAGAATTTCACCTAGTGGATACTTCTTGTGGAATTTTTCTATAAGGTAGTCCACAATCATGACAAATGTTTTTATATTCTTTTCTACGTTGTACTTTATTACTTTTAAAAATAAAGTTTATAGCAAATTGTATTTTACTAAGAATGTCTTCAAAAAGTGATAGACCATCCTTTACAATTAAGTTATATATATGGCACACGCATTTTATATGAAAATGGTCTGGAAAAGATGGAGTTAAACTATTTTTTAAAATTGTAATTGCGTAATTGTTATTAGAAGCTTTATCTAATGTAATAGTCATAATTTTATCAGTAATTCCGTAATAATCGCACACTTGATAAATATTTTATGCAATAAAAGTACCAGTGTGCCTATCATCTATATATCTATATGCTAAAATACGTTTTTGCATAGACCATTTATAATCTATCCAATGACAAGTTACAGTTAAATAATCATGGCCGTTAGTACTACGACCTATATCAGACGTGATAGATACTTTGCCATTAAAATGATATAATGAAAAACGTAAATATTGTTGATATTCATGCTCGAATTTAAATACATCTCTCTTAACAGTTGATCTAGAAAAACCGTTAAAAGCAGGATTATATATATCTCTAATGTAATGAATAAAATCGGGAGATGAAGGAAATGAAAAAGGCAAACCCTCCACAGCAACTAATTTTGATATTGCTTCCCTATCTATATATTTATTGTATTTAGAGCCAACAATTCCCCCCGTCATAGGGTTAATTTGACCTGCATTTGGTCCATGACAAGACGTGATGTGAACCTTGTTCCGATGGAGCGGGCGTTTGCGCACCCGGTTTTGAAGCCTGGTATTGGGCATACCTAGCTGGATGAGCACTTACTACGTGTCTAATTAAACCCCCCGTCCCACCGTGACCTTTTCCAGTTTTAAATTTTAAAATATTTTTACAAATTTTACATATGGCTACTTGATTCTCTACGTCCCTATCAAAAAATGTTCATGCATCTGATTTTAATGGTCGTTTTGCTGGACCTCCTCTCATACTAGGGGGAATAAGAGGTATTTCAGTTGAAGGTGCACTAGTGGGTGTGTTGTCATCAACATTAGTGGGTATATCATCTAGATCATCGTCTAAATTAAAGTCTTCTTGAGTTCCAGAAAATAGCTCCTGGTCTAAATCTAATGGTATTGTAGGAAAATGTTGAGTATCAACAAAATCATCTTGTGTAGGAATAAGATGACTAGAAGAAGTACCCTTGCCCTGGTTGCCCCTACTAGAAGAAACACCCTTACCCTTACCCTTAAACATACCTTTTAATCCTTCCATTTTAATTATGATAATAAATAATTAAAGATAATAAAATTAAGTGCGCTAAATAAAATAAACAGACAATAATAATTTAATGAATGAACGAATGTACCAAACGCCGACGTAACGTCGACGTGTAATCGAGAGGTTGAAAATTGAAACTTTGCTC
This sequence comes from Anisodus acutangulus, assembly GCA_029783415.1. Lineage (NCBI taxonomy): Eukaryota > Viridiplantae > Streptophyta > Magnoliopsida > Solanales > Solanaceae > Anisodus > Anisodus acutangulus. Next base: position 38,066,227 of record CM056504.1, read on the forward strand.
GATGGAAGATCCTCAAGCTAGTTGCCAACTTCACTCCCAATTCCCAAATGAATAAATAAAATTGAATATTTAGCAAACAATGTAGACTTGTAGAGAGATATATTGAGAAATTAGAGAGATTGTAGGAAGATTTGTGAGAAAGATGAAGAGAAAATGAGTTATTTATAGTTGGAAAATTGACTTAAAGTGTAAATATAATAACTTATGAGTTAAAAATAAATATTAAGGGGTAGGGGGGTTGGGGGAGGGGGGGCCTAAAATGGCCGTTGGCCAACGACCATAATCTAAAATGGTCGTTGGTGCAACGACCATTTTTGCAAAGGGGGGAAAAGGGCGGGGTCGGGCTCGGGCTCGGGACGGGGTCGGGGCGGGGTCGGGTCAAGCGGGCCTGGGCGGGCTCGGGTCTCGCGGGACGAGATATCGTCCCGTCCCGAGTTCGAGTCCCGCCCCCGTTATTTTTTATTTTTTTTTTGGCGGGGTCGGGGAGGGCTCAGGGCGGGCTCGGGACTGGGTCGGGATGGCCCGACCCACTGGCCAGCCCTAGTGCATCGTGTCAAAAAACTGTAGTCGCCGCCTTTTTACTGTCGCATACATATTGAAAGAAATAATCCCTTTGATTATTTTTATTGATTGAATATGTATATATACAAGATACAAAAGATGAGAATCCTATTCCTATTCTATTTCTAAAACCTTATTCTACCATAATTGTAACTCTACAATTATGGTAGTGTATATTCCTAATTATGGTAACAAAATACATTACAATATACTACACATATATTTTTCTATTATACAATATTTTTACCTTGTCTTACTATTCACAAATTGCCAAAACCTAGTGGCCAAATCTGGGCAGAAACCGTGAGTCATATAAGGCAATATACACATGTATATTGTGTGTATATTGCCTTATTTAACACACCCCCGCAGTCCTGAAATTGTCCCTAAAATCTTCAAAGAGAACCGCAGGTAGACCCTTTGTAAATATGTCTGTAATTTGATAACGAGACGGGGCATGGCATACACGAACGTGACCCTTTGCAACCTTTTCACGGACAAAGTGAATGTCCATTTCGATATGCTTAATACATTGGTGTTGAAGTGGGTTACCTGAAAGGTAGATGGCACTAATGTTATCGCCATAGACCAAGGTTGCCTTCTGAATGGGACAATGAAGCTCCAAAAGCAAATTACGTAGCCAACATGATTCGGAGACCACATTTGCTACCCCTCGATATTCTGCCTCTGCACTTGAGCGTGATAGAGTAGCCTGACGCTTTGCCGACCAGGAGACCAAGTTGTTGCCAAGGAACATACAGTAGCCAGAAGTCGACCGTCTGGTATCGGGACAACCACCCCAATCAGCATCCGTGTAAGAGACAAGTGTGGATGTAGATGAAGGGTACAAGTGCAACCCATAGTCCAGTGTCCCCTGAATATACCGAATGATGCGTTTGATTGCATTCATGTGCTCAACCCTGGGATCATGCATGAATAAACACACCTGCTGAACCGCATACGTAATATCCGGTCTGGTAAAGGTAAGATACTGGAGGGCCCTTGCAAGACTGCGATAGCGGGTCGGGTCCTCGTATGGTGCACCTGCTGTGGAACTTAGCTTTGGGTTTGCATCAATTGGCGTGGAAGTGGACTTACAGGATGACATCCCAGCCCTCTCGATGATCTCAGCAGCATACTTCCGTTGAGACAGAAACAACCCACCTGAATGACGTTTGACAGCAATCCCCAAAAAATAACTCAAGGGCCCCAAGTCTTTCATAGCAAATTCAGAACTGAGCATGGCCATGATAGACTGGCACAAAGCATCGGAGGAGGCAGTCAAGATGATATCATCCACATACAACAGAATGTAGGCCAAGGACGAACCACGGCGGTAGATGAACAAAGAATTATCTGACCGGCTATGAGTGAACCCAATAGTTGAAACAAAGTTAGCAAACCTCGTGTACCAGGCCCTTGGAGACGGCTTAAGCCCATATAAAGACTTCTTCAACAAACATACATGATGAGGACGGTTGGGATCCCTGAAGCCCAACGGCTGATGCATATAGACTGTTTCCTTGAGATCACCATGTAGGAAAGCATTCTTGACATCCAACTGATGAATTGGCCAAGTCTTTGAAAGAGCCAAGCTTAGCACAGTGCGAATGGTAGCCGGTTTGACCACCGGACTAAACGTCTCACCACAATCTATCCCAACCTGCTGAGTTTTACCATCACCAGCAAGTCGTGTCTTATGTCGAGCAAAGGACCCATCTGAATTCTCCTTATGAGCAAAAATCTACATAGACCTGATAACATTAATATCATTTGGACGGGGCACCAACTCCCACGTCTTATTATCAATAAGAGCATTATATTCATCAATCATAACAATTTTCCAATTAGGGTCATTTAAGGCGGACACAGGGTTACGGAGTAAGGGGGATTTAGAGACATCAGAATGTAAATTAAAATGTCTTTTTGGTGTAAAAATACCCCGTTGAATACGAGTGACCGGTCTATGACTCGAGGAAGAATTGAGTGAATTTTGGGAATTTGTTGGGCTCGGGACGGACGGGCCAGCTGGCAGTGGGCCTGCTGGCCCAAATCGGTAAACTGGGACGTCGTCTGGACCAGTTCGAGTGGCTGGGTAGCCCAATTGCTGGGACTGATCCAGAAACTGGAAGTGGGGACGACACAGTGGGTCCAGCGGGCAGTGGGCCCGCTGGAGGATTTTGGATGCGGGAGAAGTCCGAAAAATTCCGAATAACATACGGGGATATCTGGTCATCCAAAAAATTATATGACTTAGGCTCGGGAGTATGAACTTTCGTAAAAGGGAATTGAGTTTCATCAAAAATGACATGGCGATTTATTATGATTTTCTTAGAGGATAAATCAAAATACTTATAACCACGATGATTTGACGGATAACCCAAAAATACACACGGGGTAGACCGAGCCTGAAGTTTGTTAATTGTGGTGGATGGGAATAACGGATAACATAAGCACCCAAAAAATTCGAAGATGAGAATAAGAAGGGTTCTTATTATATAGGATTTTGAGGGGAGAAGAATATGTCAGACCTTTAGACGAAATTATGTTAAGAAAATATGTGGCCATTTGTAGAGTATGATGCCAAAAATATGGAGGTACGGAGGCATGAATTAAGAGAGTTCGGACAATGTTATTTATGGAACGAATTTTGCGTTCCGCTTTTCCATTTTGTGAAGATGTATGAGGACACGAAAAACGAAAATTTATCCCATTATTAGCACAAAACTCCCGAAACTCCCTATTGTCATACTCTTTCCCATTATCACATTGAATATTTTTTATTTCTCTTTCGAATTGAGTACGAATGAACGCTCTAAATTTGATGAAGACAGAAAACACTTGTGATTTATTCGCAATTGGAAACGTCCACAAAAATCTAGAATAATCATCTAAAAAGAGAATATAATATCGATGACCCAAGGAACTAAGAACCGGAGACGTTCATAAGTCGCTATGAATAATGTCAAATGGCATAGAAGTCTGAGAATTGGAGTCTACAAATGGCAATTTAACAATTTTTCCTAATGAACAAGACTGACAAATTGGAGTACGACTCGTACCCTTACAATAAATAAAGCTATTTTTATCTAAAACTGATAAAATAGAAGATCCCGGATGACCCAGGCGAGCATGCCACATGGAAGGAGAGATGGCTGCAAAAGTTGACGGCAAGGCTAGACTCGATGGACTGAAACCGGGCATAATAGGATACAGATCCCCCCTACTATCACACCTCATGAGATGACTCCCCGTCTTAAAATCCTTCACAGAGATACCGAAAGGATCAAATTCAACAGAAACAGAATTGTCATTTGTGAACTTGCGGACAGACACTAAATTTTTAATCAATTTAGGAGCATGCAAAGTATTTTTCAAGAGGAGTGGTGGATTGGGGGGAGACAACGTTTTCTGACCATACCCTAAAATTGGAATAGAACTGTCATTACCAACAATTATCCCCCGAGGGGTGCTCAATTTGGAATAAGATGAGAGAGTACCTGATTAGGAAGTCATATGAGTAGTGGCACCGGTGTCCATATACCAATTTGGGTCCGGTTGAGATAACCCCAGTGTGTGTATTGCGGCCTCGATGTCGGTTTGAGTGGGGCCTGCTTCATGATAGGCTTGCGGAGGTCGGGGCCCAAGAACTTCTGGCCGTGGTGGAGTTGGGCCGTAACTGCTGTTGTTGCCGCTGTTGGGCCACTGGCTAGTGGGCCGCCACTGTTGGGTGTTGGGCCTGGACTGTTGGCCAGCCAGCGCCGGAACTCTTCTTGGCTGGCTGGTACGGGTTCCACTGCCATGGGCCCCACTGCTGGGCCCAAGGGGGTGGTGGGCCACTGTACCCTGGCTGGGACCCACCGCCTGTTTGTTGACCACCGGAACCACCGCGTTTGCCCTCGCGGTTTTTGTTATTATTTTTGCGATTATTCTTGCCGCCACCATTATTATGGTTTTGGCCCGAATTATTCACAAAACCCGAAGAACTAGGAAATGAGGCCACCATAACGACTGGGCTTGCTCCGGTAGCCGTCTTTTTAGCCAAACCGGCTTCTTCCAATGTAAGCATGGAGCGGGCTTGATAGAAGTCGGGAAGAGGGTTGCTTTGGCGAAGGAGAGTTCCCACACCATTATAGGCCTCCGAAAGATCGGCAACCAACTGTAGAACTAGACGATTATTTGTTATTGGTGCGCCAACATTACGTAGTTGATCTGCCAACTCCTTTAGTTTCTTGCAATATGCAGAAACGTTTGGAAATTCGTCCATTCGAACGAGAGAGAATTCCTGCTCGAGTGTGACGACACGTGAATGTTGATTGTCTTGGAATATGTCACGCAATCTATTCCATGCAGCCATAGCCATGGTATTCGGCTCAATAATCGTCTATAGAAGGTCCACTAAAATAGTGGCGTATATCCACCGGAGAACGGTAGCATCAAGTGTGATCCATAACTCAGGATCCTCCGCAGGAAGGGGTCTAGCGGGAGGAATGATGTGATGAAGAACTTGATAAGAGATAGCGTGAATTTTAAACAACTCCGCCCACATCGCATATTGGACGTTTTCCATCTCAAGGACAATAGGGATACTGCTCTTGATATTGGACACCGTGAGGGCAGGGTGATAATTGTTCTTAGACATATTGGAAGAACAAAGAAGGAAGAGAAATTTAAGAGAGGTGTTTTTGAGAGCGGAAGACGAATTTTGGAAGAGAAACCCGAGGGGGGGTGTCTCGGCCGAGAGAGGCAAAAGTTGGGAGAGAAAAAACTTTTGTTTAGACCTAGTCTCTTGATAGAATAGGTATATATACAAGTTACAAAAGATGAGAATCATATTCCTATTCTATTCCTAAAACCTTATTCTACCATAATTCTAACTCTACAATTAAGGTAGTGTATATTCCTAATTATGGTAACAAAATACATTACAATATACTACACATATATTTTTCTAATATAAAATATTTTTACCTTGTCTTACTATTCACAAATTGCCAAAACCGAGTGGCCAAATCTGGGCAGAAACCGTGAGTCATATAAGGCAATATACACATGTATATTGTGTGTATATTGCCTTATTTAACACATATCAATATCAAAAAGTTGTTGTCGAATGAAACTAGTATCTTGTAGAAGTTGTATAAAAGTTCGATTAACATGTGTGTTTATTAGGATGACTAGTAGATCATTGTCAAATTCATGGTATACACCTGCAAAAGAATAATAATAGTTATTTTTATCGATATAATTAATAACTACTTGTTAAACGGGTATAATTCAGTATCTTACCTTCACGAGACCAAATATTACATATGCGGTCCAGCAGGTGTGTTTGTTCATGCATGATCCCCGAATTGAGCATATGAATGCGCTCAAACGCATCATTCGGTATATTCAAGGAACACTGGACTATGGGTTGCATTTATATTCTTAATCTACATCCACACTTGTCTCGTATACAGATGCTGATTGGGTGGTTGTCCAGACACCAGACGATCTACATCTGGCTATTGTGTGTTCCTTGGCAACAATTTGGTCTCCTGGTCTGCGAAGCGTCAGGCGACTCTATCCCGCTCAAGTGCCGAGGCTGAATATCGGGGGGTAGCTAATGTGATCTCAGAATCATGTTGGTTACGTAATTTGCTATTGGAGCTTCATTGTCCCATTCAGAAGGCAACCTTAGTGTATTGCGATAATATTAGTGACATCTACCTTTCAGGTAATCCGGTTCAACACCAACGCACTAAGCATATCAAAATGGACATTCACTTTGTCCGTGAAAAGGTTGCTCGTGGTCAAGTTCGCGTCTGTCATGTCCCGTCAAGATATCAAATTGCGGACATCTTTACAAAGGGTCTTCCCGCGGTCCTTTTTGAAGATTTTAGGGACAGTCTTAGCGTTCGAAGACCGCCCGCTATGACTGCGGGGGTGTGTTAAAAGGGTATAATAGGCCATTAGCAGTGTCTCGGACTGGCCCACTATGGGGATTGCCAGTGGCCCATCACGGGCTGGGCAGTAAACAATGGTTGTATATTTGGTGTATATATTGTTGATATATTGTAGTGTAAAGGTTACATTAATTAGTCTTGTACACTTACCATAATTGTATAGTTAGAATTATGGTAGAATAAGGTTTTAGGAAAAGGATTCTCCTATTATGGAAATATGTAACTTGTATATATAGCTTTCAATTAATGAAAATAATCAAGGGGATTATTTCTTTCACTACTGACATACGAAAATTAATGTGATACATATAAATCATATATAATTGCATGTATAAGTACCCTTTGTCTAATTTAAACTCATGAATATAACACGATAATAAATCAACATCAATGTATTTTATGCTTGCATAAAACACCAAATTAGATTGTTGGGACCCTATCCTAAGTTTGATGCGGAGTAATTTTAGGAGTTCGTGAAATTGGTATAGCTAGTAAATCAAACATTAAGAAATCGTAAAAATAAAAGTCTGCAAGAAAAAAGCAATAGCAAGCAGCCAAGTAGTATATCTGTGTTGAAAGATTGTGTCAAGTAATATAACTTCTAAAAATTATTGTTAATGTTGGGTTTGGTGTTGTGACATTCTACCCAACATATCGTTTTAAGTACTAATTTGAATTTAAGAAAGGTTGGAACAAATGTCACAACATTCGAATCAACATTTTATGAAAAACAGTTTTGCCTTACTTCACGGAATGAAGCAATATTCGTGGAAATATTACTACGAAGTAAAAGTGACTTGGCAAGGTAAATAGGAGTTGATAAAAACGTGGGAAGAACAAGTCAAAGTCGTTGCTATGCTTGAGAAACAAGTTCAAGAAGTTAGAGGATTTTGCTCCATGATCTTCTCCAACAAACACACCGGCTGCCCACCTTTCCCTCAACCTTCACAACAAATCGATGAGCTTTTCAAGGAAGACTCTCTACTATAAATAGAGAGGATGTTGAAGTGAATCGAGATCCTGAATCAAAATGTAAAAATACCAAGAGAGCTTTTGGGATTTCTTCTCAGAAATCTGGATCACAAGTGTTGCCTGAGTGTGTCGACAACATTCTGTCCAACATTACAATTGTTGTTTAGATTCTAGTTAGTTTTGTATGCAGCGATTGTAATGAGAGGTTGTCTATGTCTACTTAGTTAGATTTTTCAGGCAGAAGTCATCTGCGACTTCAATTTTTAATTCCTTTCCATTTTATCTTGTAAAATTGTAAAGAAAGGAATTTGTAATTTTTGTATATAATATATATATATATATATACAATACTCTCGATCATTGACCGTCATAGGTTATATAACCTATGTAAATTTTAAACCTTTGTGTTCTTTAAATTTCCGCTGCATTACTATTTAAAGTTTTATGTTTTTACTAAAGTGTTGTCACTGGTGCCGGACAACATTGTCGCCGGCATTCGAAAACTGAATTGACATTCGAGTTTGTTTGTTTCCAGTTTATTTTTATTATTCCATAGCATACCCGGACTTAACAAGTGGTATCAGAGCCACAACTTAACACAATAAGTGCTTGGTCCTGTTATTTAAAGTTATGGATCCGGTAAATCCTACTATTGGTAGACTTTCCATTTTAGATTGTTCAAACTATGTCTATTTGAAGATTCTCCTACGTTCTCATATCAAATCAATTGATGTTAGGGCATGGAGATCTATAACCAATGGGTATGTTGTTCCAATGTTGCCGCCGGATGAGGAAGGTGACATTCTTGTTAAACCTGAATCTGAATGGACGGCGTAAGAAACCAATAATGCTAGATTTAACAAAAAGGCCTTAAATGCAATTTTTGGATGGGTTGATCTGTACATGTTCAAACTCATTCAAAACTTCCCCACGGCTAAGGACGTATGTGATACTTTACAAATTCATTATGAAGGTAGCTCAAGTGTTCGTCGAACTAAGCTATGCATGCTCATGAGCAAATATGAACGTTTAAGAATGGATAAAGCGAATGATATTAAATCTTATTTTGAAAAGTTCATTGACATCTCTAATGAGTGCCAAGTGCTTGGTGAACCTTTAACCAACACTCAACTTGTTGAAAAAGCTCTCCGTTCTCTTTCTGAAAAGTTTAATGTAAAGATTTGTGCCATTGAAGAAGCTCACAATCTTGACACAATGGACCTTCATACCTTAATGAGCATTCTCAAAACCTATGAGATGAACCTTTTGAATCAAAGAGAAATATATAAAATAAAAAATGTGGCACTTCAAGTTCAATCCTAGGAGAATCAAATCGAAGAAGAGGATGAGAATATTGAAGAAATTGGTGAAGGTGCTAATATTGCCTTACTCACCCGAAAGTACAATTCGATGGTGAGGAAGTTCAACAATGAGAGAAATCAATCTAAATCTAAACAACATCAAAACCAAGGCGTCAATCAAAAGCCCACCAAGTTCATTCCAAGTACTCATAAAGGAAGTCCACTAAGAAGAACCAATCCACATCGTACCAAATTTGATCACAAACAACTCGAGTCTGTGCAATGTCATGCATGCTCAGGTTGGGGTCATTATTCTAATGAATGTTCAAACACTCTTAGAGAATTTGATAAGAATTTGTTGGTCTCTCTTAGTGACGACGAAGGAGAAGAGGAAGACGATCAAGAAGTCGAATCACAAGCAATGCTGGCCACTGTTTACGAACAATCTCTGTCTGATAATGAAGATGTCGTCTGTAATGTTGCCTCAGATGTCATGACATTTGATCCAGCATCTGCAACAACATCTGGATCCCAGTAACATCTGCGAGGTACATATTCTTTAACTATCCTGATGTTAATTGCTTTAGTGGTTTTATTTCTAGTGGTGAGGTTGAGTATATGGATCAAGTTGAATGCAAAGATAACATGATTAATGAATAACAAAGTATTTGTAGAGCCTTAATCATAAAATCCAAACAACTTGACAAAAAGGTAAAATCTTTAACTCGTGAGAATGTAGATCTAAAACTCACAATAGCCCGATTAGAGGTTGCACTTACCAAAAAGGATACAAAATTTAGTAAGATTTGTGCAAAATTGGATCTAGCCGAAGCAACCTTCTACAAGCTCAACTCATGAACTTCGAAATTGAATGAGATACTCAGCTTTAGTAAACCTTCACATATAGGTACTGGATATGAAAACTCTCTCAAAACTATATGCTCTAGTCTATTTGAAAAAAATGAGAAAATATTATTTGTAAAAGAAAAAGGAATAAATAATAGGTTCTCATATATGTCAAAGAATTTGAAGTTTGTATGTTATCACTGTAACTCCCATGGACACTTAAAACCATACTGTCTCAAACTTCAAGATTCTGTGAGCAAAATATTGCCTAAAAGGTTGTCCAACATTTCGAATAACATTCGAAGCAACATTTCTGAGTCGAAAGGTAAAAAATATTTTAAGAGAGTTTGAGTTCCCAAAAAGGATGTAACATGTAAAGTTGCTATAACTACAGTAAAAACTAACATTTCAGGTTCTTGGTACTTTGATAGTGGATGTTCTCGCCACATGACAGGTACAAAGGAGTTTCTAAAGAACTATGAGTCATTCAATGGAAGTAACGTAACTTATGGAGGTGGCAGTAAAAGCAAAATAATTGGAAAAGGGATCTTGGATGTTCCTGGATTTCCAGCTTTAAGAAATGTATTACACGTTGAGGGTTTAATGGCTAATTTGATTAGTATTAGTCAACTGTGTGATGACAATCTTGAGGTAAAATTTAATAAGAATGTCTGTAAAGTTACTAATAAAGCTAATTATTGTGTCATGACAGGTACTAGAACAGATGATAATTGCTATCTTGTTGCAAGACAAGAAACATGCAATAATGCCAAGATCGGTGACAACAATATGGTATCAAAATTTAGGACATGTCAACTACCGCAATCTAGAAAAACTGGTCTCATATGAAGCGGTTAGAGACTTATCCAAACTTAGCCATAAAAGTAAAACTATCTGTGAAGATTGTCTGAAAGGTGAACAAACCCGTGTCTCTCATAATATTGTCCAACACGACGGAGAACATTCAGGTGCATCTCACTGTTTTCAATTACTGCATATGGATCTAATGGGTCCAATTGAAGTAGACAGCCTAGGAGGCATGAGAAATTCCTATGTGATAGTAGATGATTTTTCTAGGTATTCATGGATATACTTTTTGAAAGAAAAATCACAAACTTTTGACATGTTTAAAGTTTTGCACTCTAGAATTAGGAACTTGTTTTATTCTCATATCTTTCGGATTAGATCCGACCATGGAAAAAAATTGAAAACAGCTCCTTCACAAAATGTTGTGAGAAAAAGAGAATTTTTCATGAGTTTTCCGCTCCCAAAACTCCTCAACAGAATGGGGCAGCAGAAAGGAAGAATAGAACATTGCAAGAAATGGCTAGAGTCATGTTTAGTTCTAAAAAATTATCAAAACATTTTTGGGCTGAAGCCTTAAATACTGCTTGTCACATTGCTAATAGAGTCTATTTAAGGCCTGGAACAAAGATGACACCCTATGAGAGTATAAATGTAAAGAAACCTAACTTGCTTTACTTTCATATTTTTGGGTGTATTTGTTACATTTTAAATGATAGAGATCATTTTGCAAAGTTTGACTCTAAGAGTGACAAATGAATTTTTGTTTGCTATTCATAAAATAGTCATGCTTATCGAGTATACAATCTAAGGACAAACTATACAATGGTCTGTAAATATTATTTTTGATGATTTTTCTGCTCCTACAGGAAATACTACTGAAAATAACACTATAGTTTCAGTGAAAAATGTGCAGACTGCTGAAGAATCAGATGTTTCCACACTTGAAGAAACATCTGAACCTGAACCAGAGACCACAGATGGTGTGGATGAGGAGTCAAATGCTGAATTGCTAGATCAAGTTCGAAGGGACCCCTCATCAAGGATTATGAAGAATCATCCAACAGGCCAGGTGATAAGGAGAGTTTTTGAAGGAATTAAAATAAGAGGGAAAGAACCACTCAATTACAGAGATATGGTAAGGTATGTGTGTATGGCTACCATATACCATGAGGTTAGTCTTTCTTGTTTTATATCTACTTTAGAACCAAAAAATGTTTTAGAAGCACTCAAAGATAATTTTTGGATTTAAGCAATGCAAGAAGATCTTGAATAATTCTCTCGAAATGAAGTCTGGGACTTAGTACTTCGGTCAAATAATACAAATGTAATCGGAACTAAGTGAATTTTTAAAAATAAATCAGACGAATCTGGAACAGTTGTGAGAAACAAAGCTCGTCTAGTTTCACAAGACTATACTCAGGTTGAAGGAATCGATTATGATGAGACCTTCACACATGTGGCTAGAATTGAGTCAATTAGACTGTTACTTGCTATTGCTTGCTGCCTGAAAATTACTTTACACCAAATGGATGTAAAAGGTGCATTCTTAAATGGTTATCTAGATAAGGAAGTCTATGTTGAACAACCAAAAGAATTTGAAGATCCTCACCATCCCCACTATGTGTACAAGCTCAAAAAAGCTTTATATAGATTGAAACAAGCCCGTCGTGCATGGTATGGTCGTCTAACTAACTTCCTTCTTGAATTTGGTTTTAACTGTGGTGAAGCTGATCATACTTTGTTCATTAAACATCATAGTGTAGATTTATTATTGCTCAAATCTACATAGATGACATAGTCTTTGGTTCGACCTCACAGTCTTATCTAAAGTCATTTGTTGAATCTATGTCATCAACTTTTGAAATGAGCATGATTGAGGAAGTAACATTTTTCTTAGGTTTGCAGATTAAGAAAAATGAAGATGGAATTTGCATCTCACAAAGTAAATATGTTAAGAATCTAGTTAAGAGATTTGGTTTGGAGAATGCTAAACAAATGAAGACGCCAATGAGTTTGTCATAGAAGGTATGTAAGGATAATGTTGGTGAAAATGTCGACCCAACATTATATCGATCTATGATAGGTAGCCTTCTTTATCTTACTGCTAGTCGCCCAGATATTATGTTTAGTATTTGTGTTTGTGCCCGTTTTAAATCCTGTCCCAAAATATTCCACTTAAATGCCGTGAAACGTATTATCTGATATGTTGCTAGCACATGTGAGTTGGAAATTTGGTATTCCGAAGACACTAATCCTAATTTAATAGGATTTAGTGACCGGATTGGGCTGGAGATGTGGATAATAGAAAAAGTACAAGTGGAGGATGTTTTTATCTTCACAATAATCTTATTTCATGGTATAGTCGTAAACAAAACAGTGTCTCACTTTCAACTGCTGAATCTGAATATGTAGCAGCTGGAAGTTGTTGCTCTCAATTAATATGGATAAGACATATGTTAGACGACTATAGATTTTCTAGCAACATTTTGATTTTGTATTGTGATAATTTGAGTGCTATAAATATTTCCAAAAATCTAGTTCAGTACTCACGTACAAAACATATTGATAGTAGACATCACTTTTTAAGAGATTTAGTAGAAAAACAGCTAATTCAAATTGAACATATTGACACTCTTTATCAACTAGCTGATATTTTTACAAAAGCTTTGGACCATGAGAGAATTTTTAGTTTGAAGAAATCTCTTGGTCTTTGTAATCTCTAAAAATGCATTTTTGGGGAATGTTAGGTGAAACATTGTCTAATATTTCAGGTAAAATTTACCTATGTAATATCATAAACTAATTATTGTTGTAGCATAGTGCATTAATTTTGTTCATACAAGCATGATCCTTCAATAAGAATGTGATTCCAACGTGATACTGTTCTCTGCGATGATATATAAAATCATATATATCATAAAAATGAAGTATCAAAATAAGGCAAAGCCTTAACAAATGATTGACAACTGTGCATAATGGGCAAAGCCCTTTGAAAAAATATTGTTCCTATTCTATAGGAGTATCGAGTGCTTCAACAGAAATTTTGAAAATACTAAATTTAGTATTATCACTTTTGACACGAGAAACCTTTTTGCATGTGTTTTATGATTAGACCAAGGACACGATGGAAAAATATTACATTGGTCTAGTGATCAAACTCATAAAATATGTATAAAATGTGTCTTAATTTGTTGCCAATACGAAAATTTCTTGAAGGATTAAAATACTTGTGTCGTCCAAAATGTTGCGAACATTGCTGTTGACATTTTCATATTATGATATTTGTTGGGATGTTGTTCTTAACTGATTTCAGAAAAATCAAATTTTTTTCTCCCTATTTTTATGCCTTGCTTTAATAGAAATTTGAAAACTTTCAAATGATAAGATTAAATTCCTACCGTGATGCTTATCAATTAATCCCAAATTTTTAGGTGTTAGTTATTAGATAAATCTCTAACTCCTAAAACTAAGAATTTTGTTTTGCTTAGAAAATGTTTCCCATGTATACAAATACTCCTCTTATTTGCTATTTTCTTTTCATCTCAGATTTTTCCTAAAAAGCACATCACAAACTCGGTAAAACCCCTACCTAACCGAGGGAACCTTTATCATTTCAAACCCCATCGTCTTGCAAAAACCCTAAACCCTCAAAATCCTCTCAATACTCACCGATGGAAACGTCCCTAATGTCAACACATATATCGACCAACACACCCAACAACACTCCCATGAGCACTAGTCCACCTCAATAACCAAACATATCTTCTTCTCTACACCTGCCTGAAAACAGGTGTACATATTATGTTCTTAGAGGTGATGAGGAACCACTAGACATCAGTTACCCCGGGGATGACAATAATCTCATAAATGTAGATGCTACATCATATTATTTGACCCTAGGTAAAAGACCCAGTTCCTCTTCCTTCCCTACTCGTAGATCGAGTAGAGTGTTCAAGAAAACAGTCCAACAGGAGCCTAGCACCAAGAAGTCTAGATTTGAAACTACTGTACTTACTTGCTCAAGCAGTGACATTGAAGATATAGACTTTGAGCTGTCCTCTGAAGAAACTAAAGAAGAACCATCTTCCTCTATTCCTCAAAGTGTGTCTCAAGATGAGAAAATTCCTGATGATACCCCATTGACGAGATTCTGTCCCAGAGGAATTCCCAGTCTTGCTAGAACAAATGCTGCCCAAAATATTGTCGATGAAGCCACAACATCTCAAGCAACATTTCAACAGACTTAAGAAAAGACACCAACACCATCCTCTTCCAGCAAAATCGAATCTGACTATAATTTTGAGGTAAATACTTTTTCAGAAAAGTTCTATTCCAAAGCTAAATTTGATAAATGGGATTGGTATAAGAATAAAGTTATCAGGGATGAAAAAGTGTTAGATATAGCCTCATGTTTAGAATATGGTTTGGTTGAGTTCCTCAAGGATAGAAAGCTACTTAAAACTGTAACTGAGAAAGAACCATTCATTGATGAAGTAATTATGATGTTTTATGCGAACTTGAATTCAGATATAGAAGATGACCCCTCAAAGAAATTTGGGAAGGTATACCTCTATAACAAAATTTATCAGTTTACACCATTAATTATTAATCAATATTTGGGAATTGAGTCTGAAGAAAGAAGTAGCACTACAGAAAGAGCAACAGAGAATATGGATGAGACAATTGAATACCTCACTGGAGGTATAGTGAATAAATGGATCCCTCCATGCTCTGCTTCAAAGTTAACTGTCTTATTTTCCACCCTCCATAAGATTGTCATTCACAATTGGCTCCCTTCACTAAATGAGTCAATTGTAACAACTGGTCAAGCCTCACTATTGTTCAAAATTGGAAAAAGATTAAAAGTTGACTTAGGAAGTATGATTTTCTATCAAGTAGCCAATTTGGCAGGGAAAGAGTCAACTTTAATCATTCCCTTTCCATCTCTGATCTACCAAATCCTAACTACCCAAGGCTTTGAGCCTAGAAGAGAAGATATTTTAGGGAAAACTCTTGAGGTATATTCAGTTAATAAGGTAATTTTGAAAAGCAAAGAAAGAATTATTGACCTTCAATGGAAAAAAGAAGTTGAGAGTGAGAATGTTGTTAGAAATGTTACACACATTCAGGGCAACATTGGTTCTGGACAGTCACCTCTGACAACAGAATGGTTAGTTGGTCAAATTGCTAAGAACCAACAAATTTTAGAGGATACTGCCAGGGATGCATTAGTTCAGGCTAGAGACCAGTTCTTACTGTTGCTTTCTTCCAAAAAAAGGGGAGATGATTCTTCTGTGTAGGGGGAGCAAATGGCTGAAAGTTCTGAAGGCAATGTTGTTGCTGCTGATGAAGTTGTTGCTGCTACTGTGCAGAGAGAAGAGGATGTTGGGAGGAAAGTGCTGCTGAAGAGGTTAAGTCTTAAAGCTGAAGCAGAAGCTGTCATGCAAAAGTAGAAAGCGGCTGAAAGCTACTACTGATGCATGATAAGCTAGGGAGAGCAGTGTGATTTGCTGCTGATATGCTATCTTATTGATTTGCTATCTGACCGAGTTGCTTTGCTGAACAATGTTCTTATTTGGCTATTTTAATTGGTTGAAGTGTTAATTGGATGATTGATTGTTGAGACATTGGTTTAAAATTGACATTTGGCTATTTTATTTTATATATTGGATAATCTGTTTATTAATGTATGTGATATTATTGTGTTTAATCTTATGTCTTGGTATACACTGTTATACATATGTTGTGATTGTATGCCATCACAGGTTAAGGGGGAGCATAACTATAATCATATATGTTGGTACAACATCTATGACATTGCCTTACATCATTTGCACATGTCATAATGGATTTTGTGAAGAAAGGCAAAAAGTGGGAGAATGTTAATGTTGAGCTTTTTGTTGTGACATTCTACCCAATATATCATTTTAAGTACTAATTTGAATTTAAGAAATATTGGAACAAATGTCACAACATTCGGACCAACATTTTATGAAAAACAGTTTTGCCTTACTTCACGGAATGAAGCAATATTCGTGGAAATATTACTACGAAGTAAAAGTGATTTGGCAAGGTAAATAGGAGCTGATGAAAAACATGGGAAGAACAAGTCAAAGTCGTTGCTATGCTTGAGGAACAAGTTCAAAAAGTTTTGCTCATGATCTTCTCCAACAAACACACCGGCTGCCCACCTTTCCCTCAACCTTCACAACAAATCGATGAGCTTTTTAAAGAAGACTCTCTACTATAAATACAGAGGATGCTGAAGTGAATCGAGATCCAGAATCAAAATGTAAAAATACCAAGAGAGCTCTCGGGATTTCTTCTCAGAAATCTAGATCACAAGTGTTGCCTGAGTGTGTCGACAACATTCTGTCCAATATTACAATTATTGTTTAGATTCTAGATTAGTTTTGTATGGAGCGATTGTAATGGGAGGTTGTCTATGTCTACTTAGTTAGATTTTTCAGACAGAAGTCATATGCGACTTCAACTTTTAATTCCTTTCCGTTTTATCTTGTAAAATTGTAAAGAAAGGAATTTGTAATTTTTGTATATAATATATATATATATATACAATACTCACGGTCATTGACAACTATATAATATATATAACCTATGTAAATTTTAAACATTTGTGTTCTTTAAATTTTCGCTGCATTGCTCTTTAAAGTTTTATGTTTTTACTAAAGTGTTGTCACTGGTGCCGGACGACATTGTCGCCGACATTCGGAAATTGAATTGACATTCGAGTTAGTTTGTTTCCAGTTTATTTTTATTGTTCCATAGCATACCCGTACCAAACAATTCTAAACGAAAGAATTAATAGAAAATTATGATAGACAATGAAAGTGAAGAAACTAATTACTAAGATAAAAATATTACTATACCTTTGTTGCAAAAAGTGTTGAAAGTACACCAAACAGCGAGTATTTTAAGGAAAGAAGCACATAGTGAGTGATAAAGGACCAAAGGATGAAGTAGTGACTTGTTCTATGCATTTTATAGATCTACTAAAGAATATGGAGAGGTCTTTTAACTGATAGAAGATAAACAAAAGCTAAACAAATTTAAGAAAAACGGACAATCTAATGGGATCAAAGAAGGAAAAAATTGGAAAAGAAACGGACAGCCTCATAGTCATAATTAAAGCTTGGTTGATGTGGCTGTTATTAGCATTGAACATGATAAAATTAAATAAGAACAACGTGGCTAATCTATAACTTCTGATAACATTTAATTTATTTGTATAAATGTGTAGATTCCAACTTTCTATTAGTGATGATTATGCATTTTTAGTGATTCGTAAGCCTTTTATATAAGCTTAGCGGTAATAAATTATTACTTGCCACTTTGATAATCTTATTCAGCAGATATTACAATCAATTAGCAATTTAATTTCGTAATAGATAATTTTCTTAACGGATCTACTGAATCACCAAAAGTTCAACATACATTCACTTTAGTAATAATTAAGCATTTAATAGGATCCCAATTAAATGTCCTGACTTCATTTTCAATTCACACGTTCAGAGGAGGTGCAAGGCTTAGGTTGTCATAACGTTTAGTATATTATTATTATTATTAATTATTTCATATATGATAAAGTGTTTATTCTAATGATATGTATTTACATTTTTGTCTACAAATGTTATACTATTTGTGTTTAATGGAAGGGCAATAAAATCGTTTAACTTTACGGTAGGGGGAAAATTGTAATCTAACTTTCAATAAAGAGTTTTCCACTTTTAGAATATATATATAGATATAGATATAGATTATAATTTGAACGATTTGAATGATGACTTATTTATTGACCTAATCATTGAATTTGACATTAAAACATGTTTAGATTTGATACTCGGAGTCAATTTCGTAAACACTCAGTAATCTCACTGTTTTCTTCCCAGAATGAATGTTGATAAAAAAAAAGTAAGAATAAAAATAGTGCAATCAATCATTTATCGATATATGGATATTTGTGAATAATATATAGGATATATGTGAATACATGACACATAATTTACTGATACTTATTAATTGAACTCAACAACTTGTGATAAAAAATTACATAGAGAACATATTAGGTTCTTCACTCGTCACTTCTCACTTCTTAATGACTTAATTATTCAGACGAAGGAATTGTTGGTATTCTATGGTACTTTATAGAGCAGTACGGGAAGTAATAACTATTACAAATGTTCGAAAGGATAAATAAATGATCAATCTTCAAAACTGCCGCATGTGTGTTGTGTCTTGAATCTTGATCACCTTGCAAAGCCAATGTTGAGAACTGCCGCAAGTTTGTTGTGTCTTGAATGTTGATATCCTGAAATCAAGAAATAACTAAATCTGGATGGTTACAACATTGTGTGTTGAGTCGAGGATAGCCCTCTATCCTTAAGACAAGATTGCCCCGTATATATGCTTTTACGTTAGCGGGCAATAGTCTCCCAAGATAAAACAACACTTTAATCTCAACACTACAAAGCCAATAGGTTGAGCCTGTCGAAGAAAACAAATATGACTCGACTTGCTGAAGTTATGGAATAGGAAGGAAGAGTTTCTCTCTACTCTTCTCTTTTGTCTCTGTGTATATAGTGTGTCTCTGTAGTGTATATCTTATGTATACGTGAGGGTTTGGTCACTATTTTTCAGTCGAAAATTGCACTGATTTTCGCTGAATTTCACTCACTGTTTTGTGGCTGTTTTTCTCACTGTTTTGTGCTGAATTTCAGTCACGTAAGCATTTGTTTTCCAGCTTGTTTTCGTGCGATTTTTCTGCCTGTTTTCAGCATTTTTGTGTAGTCCAAAATTGAGCCAACAACTGCTTAATATATAGCATGCAAGAGGGGCTGTCCAACTGCCAAAACAAGGCTGTAATGGCCATTAAGGGAGGCCATTAAAACAGCCAAGTAATGGCTATTAAGGCCATTGAAAGAGGCTGCCCAAATGCCCAAGTAATGGGCTGTTAATGGAGAGTTAATCAGCCAAGTAATGGCTGGTTAATGCTCCAAAATGCAGTCCAACGGTAGGACTATAAATATTGAAACTTCAGGGACCAAACTGTACATATGAAAGAATCCAGGTCCAAACTGTACATATGAAACTCCAGGGATCAAACTGTACATCTGGCAGAGTTCTCTGGTCCAAAAAGATAATATCAGAAAGTCCCCACAGCTCACGACCCGTGACCCGAAACCCAAAACCCGAGCCCGAGCCCGAGACCGGACCGGACGGGCGCGCGGCGGCGGCACGCGTGTGGGCTTAGCCATGAACCCAAGCACATCTAGGTCTTCCCTCCTTTAAACACATGGGATACCCCTTGGGGTCCCAAACCCTTTACCAATTAGAGACTTATATAGAGAGCAATTCTTCTTATTCCCACCGATGTGGTAGATTTGTCCCACACCACATTTCCATGTCTCAAACACCTTACTTCGTGGACCAATATCTATTTCATTTCTCAACGAAATTAGACGATTCTTGGCCCTACGGTCATCTACTCACTTCGTAGATCATACATGTGCGAAGAGACAAGGTCTCCAACATGCGGAACACTAGTATTTAATTCATCAAAGATGGGTGGACGCATCTCCCCGCCAAAGGCTAATTTCCAACAATCCCCTCTATGAAAGAGAGATTGTGGCGCACGCACAAGGTGCCTACATTTCAGCAATCTTTCAGCGAAAAGATATTGCATCAGGAGAGGTAGCTTTCGCTTTGAACCTTCCCTAGTTGAATACCATCGGACTTACTTACTGCGCGGTGAACGTGATGTCTTGAACCGTCAGTGTTTAGTGTAAGCCAAGACAATGATACCAACACAATAACTCTTCTTATTAATTTTCCTTCTTACATTTCTGTCCGTTCTGGCCATGGACACACTTGGATTCTTAAGTGCGTTTATTTGAGGCGGTCATCCTCGCACTTAAATATGTGATCTCCTACAAGGTATCCTGCTATACCCCACTTCTCAAGTGTTAGGAATCATTAAAAGTTTCCCCAACCTTAATCTCAACCGTTTGAGGATCTTTTAAAAGGTTTGGAAGCTTAACCTTTACCCACCATGCAGGCAACACTTTAATGTCTATCGCGGGAACAGCTTTGGATTCATGTTTCCGTACAGAAATCATCATCCGAAGTGCTTCTTGCTTCCACCGAAGCGCTCAACTGAACCTTTTGCCGCTT
The DNA here is from genome assembly GCA_029783415.1 of Anisodus acutangulus. NCBI lineage: Eukaryota > Viridiplantae > Streptophyta > Magnoliopsida > Solanales > Solanaceae > Anisodus > Anisodus acutangulus. Next base: position 38,086,853 of record CM056504.1, read on the forward strand.
AGTTTTCCCATTGAACCACATTTTTGGGATCTCCAATCAGGATGGTTGGGTTTCCACCGCAAAGGTTCGTATTGTTTGGGTTTTAAGCCAATTCCCCTAGACAGGCAGAACACTTGATCTCCGGGTAGTCCCTTAGTTAGTACACAAGGATGTGACACCCGTGATGATCAACTGCCATACGGTCTTATGTCTCTTGACAGATACGTCCAGACGCCGTCATCCGTGTCCTTCCCGAAGCCGATCGGCTAGCCACAGTGTATAACTGCTGAAGGCACGGGTTTCTCCCAATAAGGGACGTCCTCTAATGAGTCGTGAAGTTACTCAACTTCTTTCAAGATTTGTATAAAGAGATAAACTCCGATACCATCATGAATCGGCCGATGCAAGTTTGCTTAGAGGATTTTCCAAGACCCACCATACACATTTACTTGTGGCTTTGGTGTTCTTCAAATCTGATGTCCAGTTTGCATCACTGTGTTCTCCCAGAACCGTTGGACATCCAGAATACTATAATCAGTAGATAAGCGAATAACTCAGATATCGTCATATCTGACTTAAAGCCTTCTATTGATCATGTATTAAGATCATCAGTGAACCTTAGTTCAACTGATCTGTTCGTAGGACGATACCAGGTCGGTTGTAGTGTGTACAATACATTGAACTACACATGACCTGTGCATATCGCTCCTTGTCTATGGGTGCACCATAATTCTAATCAGTTCTATGATTCATATCCATTGGTGGCTTCAACGAGACTGTCAATTATCGACCAGTCCGTTAGATGTCTTAGAAATCCAATTCCTAAGATGTCATCTGTGATACCCATATCTTTCATATCGAGACTTTGTTTCAATATGACTTTTACTTTCAGACTGTTGATTCTCCAACTGTTGGCATTCTAACTTCAGAGTCAATGTTTCTGTGGTCAGATTCATTGTGTCTGTTTTATCTGAAACTTTCAGGACCAAAATGTAAGTTCAGGAAGAAGCCCAACAGTTCAGCAAACCAACTTTGATCCTCTTCTTCCAACTCTCCGGTTGGGAAGGCTAATTCAACATTCATGCCACGCAAGACTGCAATGGCCCAGGATGTTAAGTTACTCGCAGGGGAGCACTTGTACAAGTAGCCGAGGCTTTGAACTCGTCTGTAGATCCATCTACTTTGTAGCTTCTCTCCAAAGCAGCGCTTTTGGAGATGACAATTATTTGTTAGTTGTCCATGGTTCATTCTCAACCATACACGCTAGAAGGACTGGAACAAGTCTTTGTCCCCTTCGTTGCTCCGTCTCGGTTCAACATCTAGAATCCCTGAGTTCTGCAAATCTGGAATATTAAGTTTCGGATAGCCAAAGAACTTTTGAGTCTCAAGATACGGGCGTCTAGTTCCGAATAGTCAGGCCCTCGCGGGTTCTTGTTAACCTTGAGCAATTACTCCTTTTTCCTTTTTCAAGGAAAGCTATCTTCAAAGAATTCAGTACTCTTTGACGCCAAGAGGCGATCAACACTACTGTTATTTGCAGATCTTGTGGATATGCAATCTACAGTCTTAGGTACAACTTGACCTGTTTCATTATTCCAACTTTTACCAAGCAACCCCACATAAATTGGTCGTACGACTTTGCGCTTGGCTAACACCGTTGGACTGAGGTGAGAAATGAACAGTCGTTTAATGAACGATGCTTCACATTCTCCCCCTCTATCACTACGAATTTCTCAATCTGTAGGCTTAGTTGATTTTCAATTTCTGTTTTGTAGCGCTTATCCGCTTCAACAACTTCATCTTTGCTTTTCAATAAACAAAGGATTACATACGTTGTACCATCATCAATGAAGATCACAACGTACTTGTCTCCCCTCTCTATTTGTATAAACTTCAAACCACCCAAGTAGGTGTGACTAAGTTCTAGGGGAGCGGTGCTTCTTTCGCTATTCCCTTGACGGAATTTGGAAAGGTGATTTTGCCTCTTCGCCTACCTCACATTCATTTTGAGGGTTTATGTCGACAGAAGGCAACAATCTCAACATCGTTAGCTTTTGAATGACTTGCTATTTAACGTGTTTTAATCTATGATGGCATAGATGCACGGATTACAAATATATCATTCATTTGGCTACAGACGTACTGTACCATTCTTAGTTATTACAGACCTGTTGGACTAGTCTCAAACCAGCTTGACCAACAGCGTCCCTTAAACCAAGTTAGGGATATGTATCACCTCATCTTAGAGTGATCTCATTCCCTGAAGTCCTATTGAGGACAACCTCTCCAGCCCCTTCTACTTTAGAGGTGGCGTTGCTTCACATGAACAACCTCTTGCTCGTGGTTAGGGCGTAACCGGATCATATATGATCTAGATACTCTGGCCCACCTTAATAGGTGTCCATTACTTTTCCTATGAAATGAATTCTGGCCCCACTCCAGTCGCCCGGAGGCTTTGTATGACTGAGTGTCCAATATCATCATATCAAAGGAATTTTGGCCCACTCCAGTCGCCCGGAGGCTTTATATGACTGAGTGTCCAATATCATCCTATGAAGGATCTTCTGCCAAATAGTATAACAGGTTCAACGTCTTTAGCTTTTAGACTCCTTCCGTTAAGATTGGTGCCCAGATAATTCTTGGCGCTTACTCAAGAGTGGTAACAGTTTTCGCACAGTTAGTGGATCTTACTCCCTAGTATGTGCGAACATACTTTACACGCTTTTAATAATTACTCTTAAAAGAACGGATCTTTTTAAGTTGTTTACAATCCAATCTTTAAACGGAAAAGAGGATGAGATTAAACTTCGGATTTTTAAAGCGTAAGGAATATAAATTATTTTCATATTCCTCCTTACTTTAATCAATTTTTAATCAGACCTCATTTAATCTTTATTCTTGACAAGTAAGAAAAACTACTTATCCCAATTTCGGATTCTGGCTCACTCCAGTCACTTCATCAAACTGAGTGTCCAGTTCCTTCTTACCATTATTCGGATCTTTTGTCTGGGATAGATACATGCCTTCTGCTGCAAGATAGAACCACATCTTCAACCTTCTCCTCTTGTCCCAGTTGACATCCTCAGGCTCTCTCGTGAGCGCTTGTTCCCACCACTCTCGGGAGCGGTGACACCATGAAGATGTTGAACTTCAACAATATCATCACTCTTTTCTACCAGAAAACCATTGTCATATCCAGATTTGGTCACACAACTTTTGACCGACATCTTTCGAACACTAATAGTATTACAATACAATCTTGTATTAAGTTATTGGTATTCTATGGTACTTTATTGAGCAATACGGGAAGTAATAACTATTATAAATGTTCGAAAGGATAAATAACTGGTCAATATTCAAAACTGCCACATGTGTATTGTGTCTTGAATCTTGATCACCTTGCAAAGCCAATGTTTAGAACTGCCGCAAGTTTGTTGTGTCTGGAATGTTGATATCCTGAAATCAAGAAACAACTAAATCTGGATGGTTACAACGTTGTGTGTTGAGTCGAGGATAGCCCTCTATCCTTAAGACAAGATTGCCCCGTATATATGCTTTTACGTTAGCGGGCAATAGTCTCCCAAGATAAAACAACACTTTAATCTCAACACTACAAAGCCAATAGGTTGAGCCTGTCGAAGAAAACAAATATGACTCGACTTGCTGAAGATATGGAATAGGAAGGAAGAGTTTCTCTCTACTCTTCTCTTTTGTCTCTGTGTATATAGTGTGTCTCTATAGTGTATATCTTGTGTATACGTGAGGGTTTGGTCAATGTTTTTCAGTCGAAAATTGCACTAATTTTCGCTGAATTTCACTCTCTGTTTTGTGGCTGTTTTTTCTCACTGTTTTGTGCTGAATTTCAGTCACGTAAGCATCTGTTTTCCAACTTATTTTCGTGCGATTTTTCTGCCTGTTTTCAGCGTTTTTGTGCAGTCCAAAATTGAGCCAACAACTGCTCAATATATAGCATACAAGAGGGGTTGTCCAACTGCCAAAATAAGGCTGTAATTGCCATTAAGGGAGGCCATTAAAACAGCCAAGTAATGGCTATTAAGGCCATTGAAAGAGGCTGCCCAAATGCCCAAGTAATGGGCTGTTAATGGAGAGTTAATCAGCCAAGTAATGGCTGGTTAATGCTCCAAAACGCAGTCCAACGGTAGGACTATAAATATTGAAACTTTAGGGACCAAACTGTACATATGAAAGAATCCAGGTCCAAACTGTACATATGAAACTCCAGGGATCAAACTGTACATCTGGCAGAGTTCTCTGGTCCAAAAATATAATATCAGAAAGTCCCCACAGCCCACAGCCCACAGCCCAAGACCCGAAACCCGAGCCCGAGACCGGACGGGACGAGCGGGCGGCGGCGGCGCTCGTGTGGGCTTAGCCATGAACCCAAGCACATCTAGGTCTTCCCTCCTTTAAACACATGGGATACCCCTTGGGGTCCCAAACCCTTTTACCAATTAGAGACTTATATAGAGAGCAATTCTTCCTATTCCCACCGATGTGGTAGATTTGTCCCACACCACATTTCCATGTCTCAAACACCTTACTTCGTGGACCAATATCTCTTTCATTTCTCAACGAAATTAGACGATTCTTGGCCCTACGGTCATCTACTCACTTCGTAGATCATGCATGTGTGAAGAGACAAGGTCTCCAACATGCGGAACACTAGTATTTAATTCATCAAAGATGGGTGGACGCATCTCCCCGCCAAAGGCTAATTTCCAACAGGAATTTCACTTTTTAAGAAACACCTTTTGTGAAGATTTGGGTGGTCCTCCTTCCTGTCCACCATGAAAAGGCCCGGAAGGTGGACATACCTTAATTAAGGAACTCTGCTTGTTCTCTATTGATGTTGGTGGGCTTCCATGTCCACCCTGAGAATGCCCAGATGGTGGACTTACCTTAATTAAGGAACTCTGCTTGTTCTCTACTGAAGTTGGTAGGCTTCCATGTCCACCATGAGAAGGCCCACAGGGTGGACTTACCTTAGTTAAGGAACTCTGATTATTCTCTATTGATGTTGGTGGGCTTTCATGTCCACCATGAGAAGGCCCACATGGTGGACTTACCTTAATTAAGGAACTCATCTTGTTCTCTATTGAAGTTGGTGGGCTTCCATGTCCACCATGAGAAGGCCTAGATGGTGGACTTACCTTGATTAAGGAACTCGGCTTGTTCTATATTGATGTTGGTGGGCTTCCATGTCCACCATGAGAAGGCCCAGATGGTGGACTTACCTTAATTAAGGAACTTTGCTTGTTCTCTACTGAAGTTGGTGGGCTTCCATGTCCACCATGAGAAGGCCCAGATGGTGGACTTAACTTAATTAAGGAACTCTGCTTGTTCTCTACTGAAGTTGGTGGGCTTCCATGTCCACCATGAGAAGGCCTAGATGGTGGACTTAACTTAATTAAGGAATTCTTCTTGTTCTCTACTGAAGTTGGTGGGCTTCCATGTCCACCATGAGAAGACCCAGATGGTGGACTTAACTTAATTAAGGAACTCTGCTTGTTCTCTACTGAAGTTGGTGGGCTTCCATGTCCACCATGAGAAGACCCAGATGGTGGACTTACCTTGATTAAGGAACTCTGATTGTTCTCTACTGAAGTTGGTGGGCTTTCATGTCCACCATGAGAAGGCCCGGATGGTGGACTTAACTTAATTAAGAAACTTTGCTTGTTCTCTATTGAAGTTGGTTGTCTTCCATGTCCACCATGAGAAGGCCCAGATGGTGAACTTACCTTAATTAAGAAACTCTTCTTGTTCTCTATTGAAGTTGGTGAAAATGTATTTATGTCCTAGAGACAATCTGTATTAGGGCAAATGTACTTTATACACATTCGTATTATTATTAATAGAGATTAATATTTTGGCATTTGCAATTATTGAATTATTAATTGATTATTTAAAATATTCTATAATATGCATCCATGGAGGTTACGCTGTTATTAATAGTCTCTACTGAAGTTGGTGGGCTTCCATGTACCCCATGAGAAGGACCAGATGGTGGACTTACCTTGATTAAGGAACTCTGTTTGTTCTCTACTGAAGTTGGTGGGCTTCCATGTCCACCATGAAAAGGACCAGATGGTGGACTTACCTTGATTAAGGAACTCTGATTGTTCTCTACTGAAGTTGGTGGGCTTCCATGTCCACCATGAGAAGGCCCGGATGGTGGACTTAACTTAATTAAGAAACTCTGCTTGTTCTCTATTGAAGTAGGTTGGCTTCCATGTCCACCATGAGAAGGCCCAGATGGTGAACTTACCTTAATTAAGAAAATCTGCTTGTTCTCTATTGAAGTTTGTGAAAGTATATTTATGTCCTAGAGACAATATGTATTAGGGCATATGTACTTTATACTCATTCGTATTATTATTAATGGAGATTAATATTTTGGCATTTGCAATTATTGAATTATTAATTGATTGTTTATAATATTCTATAATATGCATCCCTGGAGGTTACGCTGTTATTAATAGTGTCAGATATTAATATTATAATGTAACTCTTAAAATAGCCTCGACTAATGATCATCGAGAATAGGATATCGATGATATGTGATCAGTCGACATGTGGTCTGCATCACATCCTTAGAGGACGTAGTATGTCTCACCTGCTACGAGTAATGGCTACTCTTGATGGACACATGGATAATTTGGAAGTATTTGTTTACCCTGCTGATATATTGTTTGTTATACTTGTCTAAAGTATGATCAGCGTGTGGGAGATAGAAGTCCTTAGACTTAAGGTCAATAGGCACCTTGTCTACAAAGTAATGTACTTTGATCCTATCCTAAACTCAAATGCCTTATAGGGTGAGATACGACTTGTATTGGGTACATTACAATGTGGATTAAAGGTGGTAGTTGAGCCAAGATTAGGATTCATTCCTCGAAGGTATATTCGAGAGAACACTCGGATTCTCAGTGATATTAAGTTGACTAAGTCGTTGGCCAACACAATAGACATATTTAGAATATGGCCTAGCTGTCAACTAATATAGATGAGTTACAATGATTAAGCCATTTGGATAGACGCTTATCAAATCCTAAGCTTGATCAGGTGTGTCATGAATGAAAGGATTTTATCTTACCACATAAATGTTAAGTTTACTGGATTCGTGTAAACGTAATTCACATATTGAGTTCGTTTTGCGGCTCCTTCTAGGAGTTCCACGTAGACCTTAATTTGATTAATGTCGATATGTGAAGGCATGTAGGGTCACACTATGTCGATTGTCCTTTCGATCTAAGGATGTATTGAGAGAGTAATTAAATGTTCGATTTAGAATCGAGATATTTAAATGAATAATGATTATTTTAATTAAGTCAAAATTGGATTTTGGATTTAATTAAGAATGCGCAGAAAATAAATCGAGACACTGCAGGAACACGTCGAGCGCCGCAGCGCCCATACCCTAGGGCTGCGGTGCCTCTGCCATGAATTTTGGGCTAGGCCCAAGGTCAAACCCAATCCGGTTTGACCAAAATTTCACCTATAAATAGTGGCATTCTCTTCATTATTCATATTCCAATTTCAGATTATCATTCTAAGCCTTAGAGACTTAAAATCAAAACTCTCTCGAACCTCTGCCGAATTTCAGATTATCTACTATAGCTTTCTGAAAGAGAAGTACATTGAAGCTTGGAGCTTGCAGTCGAAAGGGAAACCGCGTGTCAACCCTATAGTAGATAAAGATTCCAGATACTATAACCTGTAAGTATTATGCTTTATGTTGCAGGTTTGATTGTTGTATAACCATATCAAAAAAGTTGTTGGGGTAAGTAAGAAACAAAAATTTTAAACTTTCGTTGTGCCTTACTTATGTGTTTTGAACCCAACAAAACTCTTCAGTGGTATAAGAGCCCAGGCTGGTTCAATGATTATATAACAATTAAATAAAGTAATAATATGGGTTAAACATAAAATTAAATTAAAATGAGGTTTCTTGAAATCCTACATGTCTTGAACGAATGTTGACCTTTTTATATCACACTAAATTATCTCTTACGCTAACTCGAGGAAGTCATTCCGCTCTAACTCGAACTAAACCAAAAGTATATTGTCCGGCTCATTGTACGGTGCACGGCTAAGAACGGGTAAGAATGAATGATGGTCGATATGAACATTATTGATAATGGTGGGTGATGATAAAGGACATGTGATTTGATCCCTAAATTGGATTTAGGGGTCGAACGATTTTGAAGAATCAACAAAGAACATTTGTTAGGACATCGGCGTCGCGGCCCTATGGTAGGGCATCGCGACGCTTGCTAGGGTTTTAAGGCGGCGGCACGGCTCCATGGTGGAGCACCGCGGCGCTAATGCTTCGTTTCAAAACTTGAACTCACTGGACAATATGCGCCCCGGCTCCATGGTGGAGCGTCGCAGCGCTAATGCAATTGCAGAAGCAGAAATGTTTCTGCCCTTGCAGCACCACGGTGCTAATGCATTTTGCAGAAGCCGAAATGCTTCTGCCTCAGTGGCGCCACGGCACTAATGATTAGGGTCGCGGCCCCACCTATCTAGAAACAAAAAAAAATCAGATTTCAGAATGTTTAACCCAAGATTATTATTATACGATATATTATTTGATAAGTATAATGTTTATGTGCTAAATGTCAAAATATTTGTCATTTACATTTCTAGAATAGCGTCCGATATAACTGTCTGGTAGGCGGCGCCCAATATTTGATTAAACCATCTTATATCATGCATATTGGGTTGACGGTTCCCAACTATATATGTCATTGGTTTTTATGTTAAGATGTCATATTGGATATGTAGTAAAAGAGTTGATCGTGGTTAAAACCCTGAATTAAAATGTTCCCCAAAACTTTAAATACAAGTCTAAATTAAAACGCGTCATCCATTATAATTGTTAGAGTGCAAATTCCTTTTCGGCGATACGAGTATTTATGCCAAAGCATTTGCTCCAAGTCTACGAGGACCCAGACTCTTTCATAGATGTGTTTTAATGTAAAGGTAAACGATAAACTTTTGTGGGTATTTACACCAAAGTGTTTGCTCACAAAGGCCAAATTTACTTATATACAAAAATGCAGTCGTGTAATGAGATTGTCTTGCTTAAAAAATCTTGCCGCCGAAGTGTCGGACTAATCTAAGGACGCAAGATTAAATGTAATATTTGATCAACCAAGAGTTGCAAATAAGTTTTGCAATTGGTTTAGAACCTACCAAGATGTGTTATTGAAGTTATCAACCAAAGCAAACGCGGAGATAACATAGGCTTGGATCTTGGCCCATTATGACCTCAATTAATTGAGGTCCGTATTCTACCATGGGGTCATAGAAGTATGTTAAAATAGTGGGAGCTAATTAAACAAAATGTCTTGTTGATTAGCCTAAATGAATGTGTGTGATAGGAAATAAATTTTGAGTTTGATTTCTAGTCTATCTAATTCTTCAGATTATCAAAGATGTCGAGCTTATCATTGAAATATTAATTGAGATGAACAAACTTACTGGACCTAACTACCTTGACTGGCTAAGGAATTTGCGAATAGTGCTGAGAAAAGAGAAAATTGAATACGTGTTGGACACGGTGTTCCCAACAGTCCCTGCAAAAGACTCTGCTGAATATGCCTATTTTGATAAGGATGGTTACCAAAAACACCTAGATGATGCCACTTCAGCATAGTGCATGATGTTGTCTTCCATGTCAATGGAACTTCAGAGACAACATGAGAACATGGGTCCCAATGAGATGCTCGAACACTTAAAGAGTCTCTATGACTCACAATCCCAGACTATGGAATATGAGTTGCTAATAGCACTCTTTAAATGTAAGTTCAATGAAGGGGGCCAGGTCTCGCAGCATGTATTGAAGATGATAGGGCTGATAGAGAGGCTTGCTTCAATTGGAACGAAGCTATAGAAGAATGTCGCTACCACCCTCATTTTAAACTCTCTTCCTCATTCCTTTGAAAGCTTCATAGTGAATTTCAATATGAATGGAACGAATTCGAGTCTGCCGGAGCTGCACAATATGTTCAAGACCTTTGAATCTTCCACCTCCAAAGGCAAAGTTGTGCTCATGGTGAGCTCTTCTAGCTGACCCAAGCCGAAAGGCAAGGAATGGCAGAAGAAGAAGGGCAAAGCAGTCACTGCGCCCTCAGATATGAAGCCTAAGGGAGGTGTGAAGAAGAAGAATGTAAATTTGGCTAAGGATGAATGCCTCAACTGCCACAAGAATGGGCATTGGAAGAAGGACTGCACGGCACCAGGAAGAGGAAAAGCACCAGGTGCTTCTGCCTCTGGTGGACAAGGTATGTACGTCATTGAAATAAATATGTCTATAAATAACTCTCATTCTTGGGTATTAGATACCGTTTGTGGCTCACACATTTGTACAAATGTGTAGGGGCTAACTGATAGCAGGAAGGTTGGACCAAGAGAGGTAGACCTACGCATTGGAAATGGAGCACGAGTAGATGTTGAGTGCGTATAGGCTTATAGATTAAATTTACCTTCTGGCTATTGTTTAGTGTTGAATGATTGCTACTATGTACCCTCGTTAACGAGGAATATCATTTTTATCCCAGTTTTGGACATGAAGGGTTTTTTCTCGTATATTTATAATGGCAGTCAAGTACTGTCTTTTGATAAAATTATATATGGAACTGCTCCTCTTGCAGATGGATTATATACACTAAACTATAGTCGAGAGATATTCAATGTACAAAATAAATGAGCCAAGATAAGTCATAGAAACTCTACCCACATATGGCACTGCAGACTTAGTCATATCAACGAATCAAGGATAGCAAGATTGAGGAAGTTAGATTACCTCGAACCATTTGACTTGGAGTCTTATGGCAACTGCGAATCTTGCTTGAGAGGAAAGATGACTAGTAAACCACTTTCTGGGAAAGGTGTACGAGCCAAGGAGGTGCTTGAGTTGGTCCATACTAATGTATGTGGGCCATTCTAGACTCAAGCTAAAAGAGGCTTTCCATACTTCATCACTTTTACTGACGACTTCACAAGGTATGGATATGTGTATCTTATGAGACACAAATCCGAGGCTTTTGAGAAGTTCAAAGAGTACAAGTCGGAAGTAGAGAAGCAACTTGCAACAAGTATCAAGACCCTTCGATCGGATCGAGAAGGTGAATACTTGAGCAAGGATTTTCTGGATTACTTGAAGCTACATGGAGTCCAATCAGAGTGGACACCTCCTGGAACACCACAGATGAATGGTGTTGCCGAAAGGAGAAACTGAACATTATTGGATATGGTTCGATCCATGATGAGCTCATCAGCTCTACCGACATACATTTGAGGACATGTTATACAAACCTCAATATATGTTTTGAACAGGGTTCCTTCCAAGTCAGTAGAAAAGACACCCTATGAGATATGGTGTGGCAAAAAGCCAACTCTTAAACATATGAGACCCTGAGGGTGCCCTGCATATGTTAAGAAGATGCTCACTGATAAGTTGGAATCTAAAAGTGAGAAATATTACTTCGTGGGGTATCCAAAGGAAACTAAGGGATACTACTTCTATCTTCCTGGAGAACATAAGGTCATTGTTTTCAGGAATGCAACTTTCCTTGAAGAAGAATATGTCTACAAGGAACATAGCTGCACAGAGATAGAACTTGAAGAAATTCAAGAACCACAAGATAACACAGAAGTTGAACCCTTGTCGAATGACCTAAACAAGGATTCAATGGGAGTATCTGGTGAAGATTGGGTACATAGAGTACGCCCTTCAGCCAGTGGGAGTGTTGTGAGAGATAATGCAGAAATGCAAGGCTCTCATACACAACCAATGGAAGATAATACAATGGTTGTACATCATTTCATTCAGGAAATGCATGAAAATGACATTCCTAAAAGCTCTCAATGTGATGGATTTCCAACACACAAAGACCTTCTCACAATCAGAATGCAACAAATACTGAAACGCAGAACAATCAACTCTGTAGGACCACTAGGACTCATCGCCTTCCTGAAAGACTTAATCTCCTTGTTGAAACACACAATGAGATAGATATTCCTGATGACGATGAACCTACAACCTACAACGAAGCTATGTTAGATATTGATTCGCAGAGATGGCAAGAAGCCATGAAATATGAGATGGACTCGATGTACATAAATCAAGTTTGGAACTTGGTTGATTTTCCAACAGGGGATAGACCCATAGAATGCAAATGGGTCTTCAAGAAGAAGATTGATGCATATGGTAAGGTACAGACTTATAAAGCAAGATTGGTGGCTAAAGGTTATAATCAACAGCCTAGGGTCGATTAATATGAAACATTTTCACCTATTGCTAAGATTAAGTTCATTCGGATTTTTCTTGCAATAGCTGCATATTATGACTATAACATTTGGCAGATGGATGTCAAAACTGCCTTCCTCAATGGTAATCTAGTTGAGGAGGTGTATATGAATCAACCTGAGGGTTTTTCACTTGAGTCCAAACCAAATGATGTATGCAAGCTACAAAAGTCTATTTATGGGCTTAAGCAAGCCTCGAGGAGTTGGAATATTTGCTTTGATAAGGCTATCAAGTCATTTGATTTCGTTAGAAGCAAAGCGGATCCATGTGTTTATAGTAAACGCAAGGATAGGAGTATTGCCTTCATTATCATATATGTAGATGACATATTAATAATGGGAGACAATAAGACTCTCCTGCAGTCAGTCAAGGAGTGGTTGTCCAGTACCTTCATGATGAAGGATTTAGGTGAAGCCTGCTACATTCTGGGAATTAGGATCTATAGAGATAGACCTAATAGATTGTTGGGGTTGTCACAGTCAGTCTACATAGACAAAGTGCTTAGACATTTTTCTACGAAAAATTCCAAGAAAGGCGGTCTACCTATGGGACAAGGCATCAAGTTATCTAAGAAGGATATTCCTTCTAATACTATAGAACTTGAACGCATGAAAATGATCATATATGCTTCGTCTATAGGATGGATGATGTATGCCATGACCTGTACTAGGCCAGATGTGGCATTTGCACTTAGTATGACTTGCAAATTCCAGCAGAATCCTAGGGAAGAACACTGGAAGGCAGTCAAGAGTATTCTTAAGTATCTTAGATGAACTAAAGATTACTTCTTAGTCTATGGTGGGGAAGAAAAGCTAGCTGCTACTTGGTACACTGGTGCTAGCTTCCAGACGGATCTTAATGACTACAAATCTCAGTTTGGGTACACGTTCATTTTCAATGGTGAAGTAGTAAGCTGGAAATGTTCCAAACAAGCTACAACTGTTGATTCGACAATAGAAGCTGAGTACATTGCTGGATCAGAAGATGATAAAGAAGTTGTCGCAATTTCTGAGTTCCTGAAGGAACTAGGGGTTGTTTCAAGTGCCACTTGTCCAATAATAATTTATTATGACAACACTGGTGCGATTGCGCAAGCTAAGGAACCAAGATCAACTAACAAAAACAAGCATGTACCAAGGAAGTACCACATACTCAGGGAGATGGTGGAGACTGAAGAGATTGTATTAGACTATGTTTCCACATATGATAATCTAGCTGACCCATTCACTAACCATTAAGCTTAGTCATGCATAATGGTCATTTTGAGAATATAGGCGTTAGATATGTTGGAGATTGGATCGAGGCCAAGTGGGAGATTGAAAGTATATTTATGTCCTAGAGATAATTTGTATTAGGATAAATGTACTTTATACACATTCGTATTATTATTAATGGAGATTAATATTTTGGCATTTGTAATTATTGAATTATTAATTGATTGTTTATAATATTCTATAATATGCGTTCCTGGAGGTTACGCTGTTATTAATAGTGTGAGATATTAATATTATAACGTAACTCTTAAAATAGCCTCGACTAATGATCATCGAGAATGGGATATCGATGATATGTGATAAGTCGAAATGTGGTTTGCATCACATTCTTAGAGGATGTAGTATGTCTCACCTGCTACGAGTAATGGCTACTCGTGATGGACACATGGATACTTTGGAAGTATTGGTATACCATGTTGATATATTGTTTGTTATACTTGTCTAAAGTATTATCAGCATGTGGGGGATAGAAGTCCTTAGACTTGAGGTCAATACGCACCTTGTCTACAAAGTAATGTACTTTGATCAGGTCCTAAGCTCAAATGCCTTATAGGTTGAGATACGGCTTGTATTGGGTACATTACGATGTGGATTAAAGGTGGTAGTTGAGCCAAAATTAGGATTTATTCCTCGAATGTATATTCGAGAGAACACTCGAATTCTCAGTGATATTAGATTGACTAAGTCGTTGGCCAACACAATAGACATATTTAGAATATAGTCTAGTTGTCAACTAATATAGATGAGATACAATGATTAAGCCATTTGGATAGACACTTGATAAATCCTAAGCTTGATCGGGTGTGTCGTGAATGAAAGAATTTTATCTTACCACATAGAGGTTAAGTTTACTGCATTCGTGTAAACGTACTTCACATATTGAGTTCGTCTTGCGGCGTCGTCTAGGAGCTCCACGTAGACCTTAATTTGATTAATGTCAATATGTGAAGGCATGTATGGTCACACTATGTCGATTGTCCTTTCGATCTAAGGATGTATTGAGAGAGTATTAAATATTCTATTTAGAATCGAGTTATTTAAATGAATAATGATTATTTTAATTAAGTCAAAATTGGATTTTGTATTTAATTAAGAATGTGCAGAAAATAAATCGAGACAGTGCAGGAACACGTCGAGTGCCGCGACGCCCATCCCAAGGGCCGTGGCACTAATGACCTAATCTGCCTCGAATTTTGGGCCAAGCCCAAGGTCAAACCCCGGTTTGACCTAATTTTCACCTATAAATACATGCATTCACTTAATTATTCATATACTTGATTTCATATCATTATTCTAAGTCTCAGAGACTCAGAATTAAAACACTCTCTCGAACCTCTACCGGATTTCCTAGCTTTCCAAAGGAGGAATACATTGAAGCTTGGAGCTTGCAACCGCAGGGGCATTCGCGTGCGCACTTATAGTAGATAAAGATTCCAGATAAATACAACCTGTAAGATTCATGCTTTATGATTGCAGGTTTTAATTGTCATATAACCATGCCATAATAAATTATTGGGGTAAGTAAGAACAAACTTTTAACTTCCGTTGTGCCTTACTTATGTATTTTGAACCCAACAAAACCCTTCACTAGTAATATCAACTTTAATGAGGATTCTGGCGAATGGGATCCTATCCACTTGTGATGTGCATTCGTCATCATACAATGGCTTCGCTATTGTACTCCTAACGCGACTCGTATATTTCAAGCCTTAACAACTAAGCGACAAGTTATGAAGTTTAATACATAGTGGTATGGTTTTAAGCACTTCAGCAATAAAATCAAATATGTCCAAGATTTGATGATAGCAGGGTTATTATTCAGAGTATAAGGACCATAATACAATAGTTCTTGACGGTCATTAATGAAACTGAATCGAATTATGAAATAATCCTCATCATGGAGGAATACCTTTGGCTTGGAGGCGAAGTTACATTAAGAGGCTATGAATCTCTCAACAGAACCAATCGTAGGGGTGTCTCATACAACATAGAGAATGATGTATTTCTTCCATAAATCAACTTCCTTCTCAAAATCATCCTCTTGAAGAAGGGTAACCTTCTCACCATTTTGAACTTGCGGAGCAATAAACTTTAAACTCATACCCCTAGCAACTAATCGGTTACCAGTGAATAGCTTAGCTCGTGACTTTTTCTCTAGTTCAGCTGGAAGTGATTCATGCTTTTGGGTCTCAGAATTCCCATTCACATGTGAATCCTGTTGACATGAGTTATCAATTTCAGATTTTGTGGAGAAATTATAGAAGCAAATTAAGTAGATTCTTTATTTGCAGATAATACTTTTTCTTAGCCTTAGATTTAGGATAGCCATATATAGCTTCATAATGTCTTTCTTTTGTACTCTATATATTAGTTCTCTATTGTGTAATCAATATATGAAATGAGAAGAAAACTTTTCAACATGGTATCAGAGCGTCGTTCTAACACCTTTGTCATAAACAAATCTTGATTTTTTTCCTCTTTCTTTTCTCCCCTCTCTTCCAGAATAGAATTGGAACTATGCCAGAACCGATTGCTAACGACAATCAAATTAACTCCATTATTAGAGATTTGATAGCGAGGATGACAGAAGTTCTGACCCTAAATCAGAATCAACTAACACCAAGCAATGATTCTTCTATTGCACAAATCGGCATTAAGTTGGACAACACTATCTATGCTCTATGGTCCCAAGTTATCGAGATATATATCTCGGACAAAGACAAACTGAGATATATCAGTGGAGAAATTCCAAAACCTCAACAAACAGATTCATCTTTTAGAAAATGGAGAACTGAAAATGCAATTGTAAAGGGGTGGCTGATCAACTCCATGGATCCAACCTAGATTAGCACTTTCATTCGCTTTCCAACTTCAAAAATGGTATGGGGTTCTATTTCTACAACTTATTATATTGGAACTAACACGTCCCAAGTTTATGACTTACATAGACGAATCACCAGAATGAGACAAGCTGGAGGATCCATTGAAAAATATTACAATGATCTACAAGGCTTATGGAGGGAAATTGATTTTCATCGTCCTAACCTAATGAAGTGCGCTGCTGATATAGAAAAATATAATTCCATTTTACAAGAAAATAGAGTCTACACCTTCCATGATGGATTGGATGATCGTTTGGATAAGATTCAAAGTGACGTGTTGCAACTGAAATCATTCCTAACAGTCAAACAAGCTTATGCCCATGTTCGATGTAAAGATATCAGGCAAGTAGTAATTATAACTAGCACAGAAGCTACAAGTGGTGCAGTTATGGTTTCTAAGGGATCCAAGGGACAACAACATCCATCTTTGAAGTTGGGCTCTTTTCCAGTTAATGGGAAGGCAAATGCAACCACAAAAACTAAAACACAATCAGATTGAGGAGGTTGTACTCATTGTGGTAATATAAAACATACCCGTAAAAAGTGTTTTAAGTTACATAGATATCCAGAATGGTGGACTGAACTTCAAACAAGTAAAAATTGAGAAGTTGGTACCTCAACTATAAGCTCAGACAAAGTTGTGTTGGTATCGACTGACTCGAAATTGTCATTCACTCCATAAGCGATTTTTCCAACTGACTCAATGGCTCTCAATGATCTAAGTAATTTGGGAAAACATTACTCAGCTCTAACAAAAGTGATGCTTGTGATTGGATAATCGACTCAGGGGCTACTAATCACATGACATTCGACTCAAATGATTTTTCAGAGATTAGTCAACCTAGGAGACTGAGCATTTCTAATGCTAATGGTGATACATATCCAATTATAGGAGTTGGAATTGTTCCTTTGTCATCTTTTCTATCTTTATCGCATACTCTTTTAATTCCTTCTCTCTCAAATAAATTGTTATCCGTGAGCTAAGTTACTGAAGAACTTGATTGTACGGTAATGTTTTATTCATCTTTTTGTCTTCTTCGGGATATTCTCACCAAGGAGATCATTGGGCGTGGTACTAAGAGGAGGGGATGGTATTACGTGGACGACTTCAGCATGGGTAAAGCGAACAATGTGCAACAAATTACTAATGTTAAGGAAAGACAAAGTCATCTTTGGCATCATTGGTTGGGGCATCCTTCTTTAAGTTATATGAGGCACATGTTCCCCAATTTATTTTTTAAAGTGCACAATTTAGACTTCACATGTGATACTTGTATTTTGGCCAAAAGTCATAGAGTTTATTATCCATCAAACTTGAGCAAAACTGATGTTCCTTTTGCCTTAATACATCCAGCTATGTAGGGACCTTCCCCAATAACTATTTTTGCTGGTATTCATTGGTTTGTGATATTTGTAGATGATTGCACTAGAATGACTTGACTTTACTTGTTGAAACATAAAGATGAGGTGTTTGGTGTGTTTCAGACCTTTTACGCAATGATTCAGACCCAATTTTTTGCAAAAATAAAAGTTCTTCATTCCGATAGCGAATGTGAATATGTTAATCAATAATTTCAAGCCTACTTCAAAACTCATGGTCTTTTATATGAAACTTCATGCTTTCAAACACCACAACAGAATGTCATTGCAGAAAGAAAAAATTGACATATTCTGGAAATAGCACGTGCATTGTTAATAGGGGAACATGCACCTAATAGACATTGGGATGATGCAGTTTCCACAATAGTACATTTTTTTAATCGGACGCCTTCAAGGATCTTAAATTTTAAGACTCCATTACAGATATTATCTAGATATGTCTCTTTACCAACTATGTTGTTGATTCCTCCTCAAGTTTTTGGTTATGTTGTTTATGTTCATCTTCATAAAAATTAACGAAGTAAGTTGGATCCTTGTGCGGTTCGATATACGTTTCTTGGCTATGTTGTAGATAAGAAAGGCTATCGTTGTTATGATCCTAACACCAAACGGACTTATGTCACTATGGATGCTACTTTCCTAGAGTCAGACACTTTTTTTCCTCCACCAACATCCAATTCACCTCTTCAGGGGAGATGTAAAATGAAGAGTAGAATTGGACAACTTTTGAATGGCCTTCTGTTGATGAGCAAGTTGTTACTGGAAATGAGAATGAAAAAGCAATCAGTGAAGCAGAAAATAGTAATGGTATTGGAACCAACATTTCTCTGACAGTAGAATTATGTCTTCCAAATTTGATCATGGTTTCCCCTCTTCAGTACCTAACGACCCATCTCCTGAGAATATTCTAAGGTAAGCTTTCTTGTTGCACCTTCATATTCTAATAACTTGGATACTTCTACTAGCTATGTCTTACCCTCCAAGAGCAAACGAGGGAAACCACCAAATAGATATTCTCCAGATGTTGAAGAAAGAAGATCAAGATATCCAATTGCGAATTTTGTGTCCACTCAGAATTTGTCAAACCCTCTCAGGGCCTTTGTAGATACTATATCCTCGTGTCATGTTCCTAATAGAGTTCAAGAAGACTTTATGGATAAAAAATGGATCAAATATATAAAGGAAGAAATTGAGGTATTGAAAAAAAATGAAACATGGACTTTGATGCCATTACCTATGGGAAAGAAGACAGTAGGATGCAAATGGGTTTTTCCCATTAAATATAAGGCATATGGATCTATTGATAAGCCGAGGCTTGTGGAGAAGGGATATACACAAATATATGGCGTAGACTATCAAGAGACTTTTTTCCCAGTGGCAAAACTAAATACTGTTAGAGTCGTGCTATCTCTTGCAGCAAACTTAGAGTGTCCATTGCATCAGTTTGATGTGAAGAATGCATTTCTTCATGGGGACCTTAAGGAGGAGGTTTACATGGATATACCACTAGGGTACACTGCATCTTCTAAGACCAAAGTGGTGTGCAAGATGCAACGTGCTTTATATAGGTTAAAACAATCTCCTCAGACATGGTTTGATTAATTTAGCTTGGCTATGAAGAAGTATGGCTTCCAACAAAGTAATGCAGACCACACTTTATTCCTAAAACACAGATTGGGAAAAGTGACAGTGCTAATCATATATGATTATTGCTCGGAATGATTTTGAAGAAATTTCTAAACTTCAAAGTCAATTGGCGACCGAATTTTAGATAAAAAATCTTGGTGAACTAACATATTTTTTGGGAATTGAAGTAGCAATATCACAACAAGGCATTTTTCTTTCTCAAATAAAATATGTGCTAGATTTGTTGTATGAAATGGTATTATTAGATTTCAAGCCCGTTGATACTCATATTCTACAAAATCACAAGATAGGAGATAGCTCAGATCATGTACTATCTAACAAAGAGAGGTACCAATAATTAGTTGGAAAATTGATTTACCTATCACATACACGTCCAGACATCACTTACGTCGTAAGCATAGTGAGCCAATTCATGCACTGCCCAAGTGAAAGTCATATGGATGCAGTAATTCGGATTCTTCGTTATCTGAAATCTTCTCATGGGAAAGGGATTATGTTCTCGAAGAATAATCACTTAAGGATTGATGGCTACATAGATGGATATTGGGCGCAAAATGTCTCTGATAGGAAGTCCACTTCAGGGTACTTCACCCTTGTAGGAGGAAATATGGTTACATGGAGAAGCAAGAAGCAAAAGGTGGTGGCCTTATCAAGTGCTGAAGCTGAGTTTCGAGGAATGTCCAAAGGTCTTTTCGAATATCTTTGGATCATATGGTTGTTGACTGAGATTGGATTTGCTCCTAGTTCTGAAAATGAATCTTTTTTGTGACAATAACGCAGCGATTGATATCTCCCATAATCATGTTCTACATGATCGTACTAAACATGTCGAGGTGGATTGACATTTCATCAAACAAACTCTTGAAGAAAAGACCATTCGATTTTCATTTGTTAAATCGGAAAACCAGCTAGCAGACATTCTTACAAAAGTTGTGTCCAACAAAATCTTTTACAACTAACTTGACAAGTTGGGCATCCAAAACATTTATGCATCAACTTGAGTGGGAGTGTTGACATGAGTTGTCAATTTCAGATTTTGTGGAGAAATTATAGAAGCAAATTAAGTAGATTCCTTGTTTGTACATAATACATTTTCTTAGCCTTAGATTTGGGGATAGCCATATATAGCTTTATAATGTCTTTCTTCTGCACTCTATATATTAGTTCTCTATTGTGTAATCAATATATGAAATAAGAAGAAAATGTTTTCACAAATCCACCATAGTTCCTTTTTCTTTGCCATTAGAGCTCACATTCGGTAAACTCTTGGTAGCATCTCTGTAGTGGGTTTTACGAGCGAAATCACAAGCAGGGGCAATTTTACATTCGCAATCTCAAACCGCTCATTGCCCACACTTTTGCTTGATGGAACAGTGCTCGCAGAAGCTGCATCTACCCCTTTTCAGTAAAATCATTCTTACTCTAAGCTTTGGCCGTCATCTTTCCCAAGTTCTTCTCAATCGATTGCAGCAACCTTAGATCTTGTTATTGGGAAATAATTCCTTATCATCTTATTCCAATCATATGTAATATATACAATCATAAGTCTAGTACTAATCTAAGTTTACCTAAAATAGAAGATGTTAATTACCTACAATCTTCCTAATGATGACTAATTGATTGTACAACTAATTACAAGATGACTAATTGATTGTACAATTAATTACAATATCTTAATTAATGATAATAAACATAATTTTGAGATTTGCCGATAATTATTCTAACAGTCCCCCGCAGTCTTACCGGGAGCTTCACGTAAGCTAAGACTATTCTTGAAATCATCAAAGAGTACGCGCGAAAGACCTTTCGTAAATGTATCTGTAATTTAATAGCGGGAGGTACATGTAAAATGCGGACTTGTCCACGAGCAACCTTTTCTCGGACGAATAAGATATTCATTTCAATGTGTTTTATGCGCTGATGCTGAACAACTGCACTCACATTGTCACAGTATACCACTGTTGCTTTTCAATCGGACAATGTAGCTCCAACAGTAGATTACGGAGACAACATGATTCATAAACCACATTGGCTACCCCTCGGTATTCTGCCTCAGCACTTGACCGAGACAGTGTGGATTGTCGTTTGGACGACCAGGAAACGAGATTGTCCCCCAAAAACACACAATAACCAGAAGTGGAACGACGTCTGTCCGGACAACCACCCCAATCTGCATCTGTGTAGGCTGAAAGACTCGAGATGGAGGACTTATACAGATGTAGTCTGAAGTAGAGAGTACCCTTAACATACCGCAGAATCCGCTTGAGGGCCCCTAGATGTTCATCCTTCGGATCACGCATGTGTAAACAAACTTGCTGGATCGCATAGGAAATATCAGGCCTTGTAAAGGTCAAATACTGCAAGGTTGCGGTAATGTGTGGGGTCACTGTATGGAGTACTCGAATCGTTTCTCAACTTCGCTTTTGTTTCAACCGGAGTATGGAAAGGTTTTTAGGAAGACATCCCTGCTTTGTGAAGTATATCTTCGGCATACTTCTTTTGACTGAGAAACAAACTGTCTGCATAGTGAGTGACAGCAATGCCAAGAAAATAATTCAACGGGCACAAGTGTTTCATTGCAAATTCTGCTGCAAGAAGGGACATAATAGACTGGCGAAATGAAGTCGGGGATGCAGTGAGGATAATGTCATCAACATACAGAAGTATATTAGCCATATAAGTGCCTTTCTTATAAATAAAGAGAAACTGATCGGACTTGCTATGAGAGAATCCCAATGTGGAAACAAAATTGGCAAACCTGTTATACCATGCTCGAGGGGCTTGTTTCAGACCATATAAGGATTTTCTCAGTAGGCACACATGATCTAGATAGGCAGGATCGCAAAATCCCACTGGTTGATGCATGTATACCATTTTTTGCAAGTCGCCATGTATAAATGCATTCTTGACATCCAACTAATGAATGGACCATGATTTGGACAATGTCAGGATAAGAACAGTTCTAATAGTTGCAAGCTTGACTACCAGACTGAAAGTTTCACCGCAATCTACTCCCACCTGCTGAGACCTTCCATCACTAACAAGACGAGCTTTGTATCTCGCAAAAGAACCGTCGAAATTCTTTTTATGGCAAAACATCCACATAAACCGAATTATGATCACATTACATGGTTGTGGTACCAAATCCCACGTATTATTTTGAATAAAAGCAGTAGATTCATCTAACATGGCAGCCTTCCAATTCTGGTATGATAAGGCAACTTTGGGATTTTTCGGTATTGGTAAGGGTTGGACTGAGGTGGTTAGGTTAAACTGGTGTTTAGGTCGAAATCTCCCGTGCATGGCACGGGTTTCCATTGTCCTTTTAGGAGTTATACCATTGGATGGATGGGTGGTGTTGGGATTTTAGGCCAAAACAGTGGGCAAGGTGGTTTCAGCATTTTGGTCCGAAGTAGGAGGCCCGGTACTGGTCTGGGCCAGTGAGTTACGGGAAGGGCGTAGGTTGACATTTAATGGTGTAAGGTCTGGTGATGGCCCTAAATTATTATTTTGAGAGTTTAGATGATATCTCAAATGTGGATGAACTCCGTAATCCAGAAAATCATATAAAGGTGAGGATGCCGCTCGAGATGTTGCAAACGAGAAGGTTGATTCATCAAAGATGACATGATAAGAGATAATATGTTTTTCTGTTGACATATCAAAGAATTTATATCCTCTATGATATGGGGGGTACCCCAAAAACACGCAAGG
Source organism: Anisodus acutangulus (assembly GCA_029783415.1). Taxonomy (NCBI): domain Eukaryota; kingdom Viridiplantae; phylum Streptophyta; class Magnoliopsida; order Solanales; family Solanaceae; genus Anisodus; species Anisodus acutangulus. The sequence goes on from CM056504.1 coordinate 38,110,066, forward strand.
AGTAGATCGAGCTTGAAGTTTATGAATGTTGGTAGACGGAAACAAGAGATAACACAAACACTCAAAAACCCGTAAATGTGTAAATGAGGAGATACTGTTGTATAATACCTGAGTAGGGGACACATTGGTGGTGTAGACGAATGCACAAGGATAGAGCGAGTCATATTGTTGATTGTTCGAATCTTTCTTTCTGTTTTTTCATTTTGAGAAGATATATGTGGACAGAAAATACAGACATACATCCCATTTTGGTGACAAAAATCCTTAAATTGGGCATTTATAAATCCCCCCATTATCACATTGAAAACATTTAATGGTTTTTCCAAACTGAGTTTTGATAAACACACTAAATTGTTTCAAAATGGTAAAGGTTTGTGATTTTTATCCTAAGGGAAAGGTCCACAAAAAATTCAAAAAATCATCAAGGATAAGCAAATAATACTTATGACCTGCAGCACTTAAAATGGGTGAAGTCCACAAATCACAATGCAAAATATCAAATGGCATAATAGTAGTAGTGGTAGATGCAGAAAATGGAAGTTTAATATGTTTACCAAACACACATGTTTGGAAAACAGAAGAGTCCAAAGATCTATTACAAGAAAACAAATTATTCTTCCTAAATTGACTAAAAATCGGTGCTCCTAGGTGCCCCAGCCTATTGTGCCATAGACTGGGAGAGATGGCTGAAAAGGTGGATGGTTTGACCTTGCTATCGGTGGAAACAGATGTGATGGGATATAAGTTACCCTGTGCTGTTACATCTCATGAGCGGCATCCCCATCTGAAAATCCTTCACAGAAAAACCAAATGGATCAAAATTCACATAAACATTATTGTCAGCTGTAAAACGTCTAACAGAGATTAATTTTGGTGAATGTAAGATATTTTTCAAACATAAAGTTGGATGGGGAGAGGGTAGTGTTACCTAACCAACACCACGAATTGGAATTTCATGCCCACTGCCGACAATAATATTTTTATTACCGCTCATATTAAAATAAGACGAAAGATTACCTTGAGATGTCATCATGTGTGACGTAGCCCCTGTATCCATGTACCACGATTCATCTGGAATATTAAGATTCATGTGACTCATTGCTTGTTCAATATCCGTTGGTGCATATCCAACCGAAGATGGTGCCTGAGCTGCAAACGTATGTTGTGAACGAGATCCGAGAATACCGGGTTGGCGATTTGAAGAAGGAGGAGGTCGGGCCCATGAAGAGGTAGGAAATGGACACTGCGGGGCAGCCCAGTATGGGGCCCAGGCCCACGGTGGGTACTGCCCCCACTGGTCGTCGCTACTGCCTGGAAAATTGCTACCACTGCCAGCCCGCCACTGCCCGGGTTGGCTGCTGCATCCGGCGGCTTGGCCCCCGCCACGTCCACGTCCCTTTCCACTATTATTTTTTCCTTTATTATTTTGATTTGAACCTCATTTTTTCCCATTATTTTGACGAGTATTTTGGCCACCCGAACCAGAATTTTGGGGCTCCAAATTAGTGGAAAAAGAGTTGGTACAGACGAGAGTCGTTCCACCTGTGGTTGTGCCAGATGATGCCTGCTTTGCCTTCCTCGCTTCCTCGAGAATTAACCTCGAACGGGCCTGGGAGGTAACGGATTGCTTTACTGAATGAACGCAGCAACACCATCATATTGTTCATTCAGCCCCGCAATCAACTGAAGGACTAACCTTTGATTTGTCACGGGAGAACCAACGTCGGACAGTTGGTCCGCAAGTACTTTTAATTCTTGACAATAGGCAGAGATGTTAGAAAAATCATCCAAATTAATATTTGTAAATTGGTGTTCAAGATAAACGACCCTAGACATTTTGTTATCTTAAAAAATATTCTCTAATCTTTCCCACGTCTGTCTAGCCGTAGAATTAGGTTCTAAGATGGTATGAAGAAAGTCATTCGAAATTGTGTCATAAATCCATTGAAGGACAATAGCATCTAATCAATACCATAATTTCTTGTCTACCGTAGTGGTATCCGACGGTGACTCGGATGGAAAAATATGGTCAATCACCTCATAGGCACGACAATGAATTCTGAAAAGTTCCGCCCATGAGGTATACTGCCCTTTCTCCATTTCAAGAGTGATGGAGATAAAGTTCTTGACGTTATTTACCGCAAGAGCAAGATGAAAAGTTTGTTTTTCGGCTATAGTTTTCACTAGAACAAACAAGAAAAGAGAGAAAATGTTTGATGGAAGTAGACTAAGGGAACCCTAATAGTTGGAGAAAAGAGGTGTGTAGCCGAGGAGTGGGAGGTTGGTGTTGTGTCGGCTAGGGTGGATGTAGGTATTAGGGTGTGTGAAGTTTGTTTAGGTTAGGGGATTGTGTAATAAACAAACTTATGTTTAGTTGCTTATGTTAGGCCGTGCAACAAAGAAAGGAAAAGAAAATTTTGTTGCTTAACAAACTTATGTGAGGCCGTGTAACACAGAAAGGAAAAGAATATTTAGTTGCTCGGTTTGGAGGTAGAACAACCGAGAGAAAGAAAGTTTTTAGGGCAAAGGATTCTTTAGGCTCTTGATACCATATTGGGAAATGATTCATTGATCATCTTATTCCAATCATAGGTAATATATACAATCATAGGTCTAGTACTAATCTAAGTTTACCTAAAATAGAAGATGCTAATTACCTACAATCTTTCTAATGATGACTAATTGATTTTACAACTAATTACAAGGTGACTAATTGATTTTACAACTAATTACAAGGTGACTAATTGATTTTACAACTAATTACAAGGTGACTAATTGATTTTACAACTAATTACAATATCTTAATTAATGAGAATAAACATAATTATGAGATTTGCTTATAATTATTCTAACACTTGTGGCACTGCCTTGTTACCAGTCTTTCCCAAGTTGTATTTTTGCATCGTACTTTCTTTCTTTTATTCATGCCAGGATATATTCACTATATTTAGTACACCATTCACTTTACGAAAAATTATTAATTAACTTTTTTTATATAACCATATATTTATTTCTATTTGAATATAAAATTTCTCGATAGGTCAAGTTAATTTAGAAGTTAGAATTCATCAGGCTCAAATTTTTTGTCCACCTTCAAGTATCGAATTAGTGCCCTTTTCTAGTAACTAGTAATATATGAAAACGAATTTGGTCTAAGATTTTGGCGGCACTAATGCAGGGCAACTAAATTATCAAATGGCACATAACTTAATGTAGAAATACTAGCCCAACTTAGAGAATTAGTAAAAAATGGACAAAACTTACGACATTACGATATAAAAGGGGAATAATTCATTTTCTAGAGATACCACAGTAAATTGAACTCTAAATATGTACTTCGTATGTAAGGAAAGTCTATATCTGGATACCATAAACAAATTAACAAATAATGCATCGAGTCCTTTGCAATTTCTAATGAACAATTATTTCCCACGTCAATAATGGAAATAAAAGAATTGTTTCCCTCGTTAATGCATGCAATTCATTTCGAGATTTAGTCCTTTACATTGAATATCTTCCTATTTGAAAGTGATTTACTATATATATATATATATAAGCATAAACTTACCTGTTATAGCATATTATTTACTGCACCTTTTATAGCAGATTATATGCCTTATCTACCAGGTTACTATTTCACTAAATAAGGACAAATTATTTAAATACTTATTGTTTAGATGACTTAATTGTTAAAAAAATTTATTGCACTATCAGGTTACTAATTTTTACTACTAAATATGGAGAGTTATTGATAATTATGTTTTAGATGACTTATATAGCTGTCGATATATAAAAGTTAAACTCAATGGAGTATTGTACACATATATTCAACTAAATCATTTCATAAACCAAAAATCAAAAGGAAGAAGCAAATGGCATCAATATCTTCTTCTTCTTCTTTACGTTTATCACTACTTTTATGTTTCGCATGTGCTTTTTTCACGAGTCCAAGTACAAGTAACCCTTTAGCCGACCTATGTGCCAAATCCAAAAATCCAAAATTTTGTTTGTCCGTCTTGTATGACTATCAATCTCTAAATCTTCACGATTTAACAGAAACAACCATCAAGTTTGCAGAAGCAAACGCCACAGTCACTGTGACGAAGATCAGTTTGTTCTTAAATCGAACGAGCGATCCAAAACTAGAAGTGATATATAACTTGTGCAAAACTAATTATAACGGGGCCGTTAGAAATTTGGTTGATGCTGAACAATATTTGAGTATAGGCCAGTACCAAAATTTAAGCATCGCTGCAGTTATTGTTGGACAAAATGCTTTTAATTGTGAGACGGTTTTCAAAGTAACGCCTGGATATTTTTCTAATATTACTAAGGAGAATGATGATCTTCAGAATTTTAGTGGCATTCTTGTTGCTGCTGCACAACTTTTTTTGGGCTCCTCTTAATTGTTACGTAGTTTTTAGGGATTATTGTAATATGCAAGTTTGAATAATAAATATATTACTTTCTTTGATGAGATTTTACTGGGTATGTTATTGTTGTTGTTGTTCGTCCTAATTTATATGATATTTTTTTAATTTTGAGAATAATTTTTTTTCAAAAATATTCATATGTACAAAAAATACGATGAGTAACAATATTAACAATTTAAAGCATATAAAAATTGTGGTCAAAGAATAATTTATTTGCCTCTCGAAATTAGAAAGATATCACATAAATTGGACACAGAAAATAGATTTATTTTGTTTGGTAGATGGATAGTTTATTGGATTAATGAAATGAGAGGTACAAGGTATAATATTTATTATATATATAAACTTGGATAATTTAATTTTAGTTTTAACCTTAAGCGTTTTTAGAGGATTCCGAAAGACGCTTTTTGGAGAAGAGCAACTTCATCTTTTGATTGTTTTATGTAGAACTAATAATTCCGAGATTATTATTATCCTACATGGAATGATATATAAATAATACTAAAAACTAAAATTGTGGTATAAATAATTCAGGAACTATATGTCAAAATAAAAGATTTCAATCAAACCCAGGTAAACTAATTCCACACTTTTATTCGGAATTATTATCCTACCCAAAAGATATATTTAATACTCCTTCCAATGAGGCTATTATGGATACATTTTAGAAAATAAAAAACTCGTCATAGACATTAAAATAATTTTTTGCATTATTTTAATATGATGTCATTATAATAATTTATATTACCCATGAAATAAATATGACATCATTTATGAAAAATCTTGTCTACGCCATTACCTGCTTTTTAAAAGGAAAAACCTCGTGATTTTTGTTAGAGCCGTCAATATCGGCTAGACTCATTGGGCCGACCAAGCCCATCATGTGATTTGATGGGATTGTGCTAAGATATTTAGAGTCCATTTAATAATGAGGCTTTTTAACCCGATTCGAAAAAGTTCGGTCGCCCGTGGGCTTGAATGACGCTGGGTTGCGCTGTCCGTGGGCTTCAGAGACTCTGTGTATAAATATATTACACCATAATAAAAAATATGATCTGTAGCAAAAATGCTTTTAAAACAACAACATTAAATTTAACGTCGGGGTATATGCTTTTATGCCGGAGCTTACGCTTTTGCGTTCAGGACTTATGCCCCAAACTCTAGGTCGTACACCTTACGGATCGACACATTTTATTTGCATCCCGGAGCATTTTTTATATGCCCCTCCCCGGGACCCGCCTAGAACTCACCCCAAAAAAACCTTTCAAAATAATGTTTGAGACTTGGTTAGCAAGTCATAATGTGATATTGTCTTGTAAATATTTATGTTAGCATTTTTAAATTTAAATTTAAGTTTAAGAAATTATTAAAAATATTTTTTGAAAAAAAAATGGGTTGGTTCGACCAGGCCCGTAGCCCACGTAGTTATGAGTTGGGATGGTTGTTTTAAGGCTCATAAAAAAGATGCACCTGTCCAGCCTAACCCGTCAAATTCTAAAGCCAGTGTGGGCTAGTCCAGATTTACTGGGCCAGCGCATTTTGACAGCTATAACTTTTCTAATATATAAAAACAGAAGGCAATCCGGTGTACTAAGTTTCCGCTATGCGTGAGATCCGAGAGATCGAACCACAATTTTTCTAATCTATATTTATATATAATTACAGTACATTAGACCAGTGATGTGGCATGTCTTATTGATCAGCAACGCTATATATATTTTTTGCTGTTTTTTTTCTCATTTAATTAGTCAAATCCTTTTCTTTTCCCCTTCCGTAAGGTCGCTTGTTTTCTTTTTCCGGCTCCCTTTCCCTGACAGTCATTTCCTCACTTTCTCCTAAACAGCCTCGCACTCTTCTTTGTCGACATCCATTTTCAAACACCACCATGAACCATAAACACCTCATGTAAACCACCGTAGCACCTCTGTTACACCTTCTCTGCCAAAATTTAAAGAGATTGTGTACCTTACTTTCTTTGGTAAAGTCCAAACTTTTAGTGAGAGCAAGTTTAGACAGACTCAAGGAGGCAGGTTCTACGGCAATGTTTTTTCAAAATTATTGTGAGTTTCTTATTATCTTATTGTTATACATTGAAGTAAAATTGTTTCTGATATTGGGTATTATATGCTTCAATACCCTATACAATCTGAGTATGAGTAATGTGAAAAGAATAGGACGTGGGTTTGATTCGTAAAATATATAATTGGGCTCTGAATGTAAATGATTTATTTGACTGAAGGGCAAAATAGAACGAATTCTAGAAACAACTCGAGTTCGACAATAAAAAAGGTCTTAGAAATTCAGGTTTTCGGCCTTGGAAGTCTTATGTCTTGGGAAGTTTATGTCTCAAGTGAAAGTATGTATGTCCTAGAGACATGGATAAATGTATTTGAACATATTCATATTATTAATAAAATTAATATTTATGGCATTTGCGATTATTGAATTATTATTTGATTGTTTGTAATTATTTATTAATGTGCATTACTTGAGCTTACGTTGTCATTAATAGAGTGAGATATTGATAATAGAGCGTAATTCTAAAATAGCCTCGACTAATGATCATCGAGAATGGGATATCGATGATATGTTATAAGTCGACATGTGGTCTGCATCACATTCTTAGAGAATGTAGTATGTCTTACCTGCTACTAGTAATGGTTACTAGTGATGGACACATGGATACTTTTGGAAAGTATTGGTATACTCTGCTGATAAACTATTTGTTATACATGTCTAAAGTGTTATCAGCGTGTGGGAGATGAATGTCCTTTGAATTGAGGTCAATACGCACCTTGTTTACAGATTAATGTACTTTGACCCTTTCCTAAGCTTAAACTCCTTATAGGATAAGATACGGCTTGTGTTGGGTGCATTATAATGTAAATTAAGGTGGTAGTTGAGCCAAGAATATGATTCATTCCTCGATTGGATATTCGAGAGAACACTCAACTTCTCAGTGATATTAGGTCGACCAAGTCATTGGCCAATGCAAGAGACATATTTAGAATATGGTCTAGTTGTCGACTAATATGGATGAGATAAAGTGATCAAGCCATTTGGATAGACACATGGCAAATCCTAAGCTTGATCGAGTATGTCGCAAATGAAAGGAATTTATCATCTTACATAAATGTTATGTTTGCTGTATTCATGTAAACGTACTTCATTTATTGTGTTCGTCGTACGACGCAGTGTAGAAGTTTTGTATGGACCTTAATTGGATTAATGTCGATATAAAGGTCACACTATATCGATTGTCTCTTCGATCTAATGGTGTATTGAGAAAGTATTAAATATTTGATTTGGAATGGAGATATTTAAATTGATAATAACTATGGAATAAATTTCTATTTGATGGAAATTATTTAATTAAGTCAAAATTGGATTTTGAATTTAATTAGATGTGCTGAACATATAAAAGAAAAAAGGAAACCGAAATTTTGACGTGTGGCGTCGCGGGGCCTGACTGGCAGTAGAACTGGGCCACTGCTACTTGTTTTTGGGCCAGATTTGAGCCCAGTCTAAATATGATTTTGACCTAGTTTTTTTTGCTATATATACAGTACCTCTCATTCGTTAAATACACACAAGAATTCCCCTAAATCATAAACAATTCTAGACTTAGAGTCTAGGACGAAACTCTCTCAAACCTCTGCCAAGATTTTCTGGCTTTCTTGTCAGAGGAATACACCGTAGCATAGTGCTTGCAGTCGAAGGGACAGTCGCGTGTAATCCCTAAGTAAAGACTCCAGATAATACAACCTGTAAGTGGTCATGTTTTATGTTACATATTTTTTATTGTCATATAACCATACTAGAATAAATTGTTGGGGTAAGTAGAATAAAATTTTAAACTTCCGTTGTGCCTACTTATATGTTTTGAACCCAACAAAATCCTACAGTGGTATCAGAGCCCATATTGGTTCAATGGTTAAATAACAATTGAATAACATAATAATATGGGTTAAACATAAAATTGAATTAAAACAAGGCTTCTTAAAATCCTATATATTTTGACGGAATGTTAACATTTTGATATCACCCTAAATTATCTCATACGCTAACTCGAGGAAGTCATTCTGTTCTAAATCGAACTAAGCCAAAAGTGCGGATATCCGGCTCATTGCACGGTGCACGGCAAAGAACGAGTAAGAATGGATGATGGTCGATATGTGCATTATTGATAATGATGTTGATGATAAAGGATCTGTGATTTGATCCCTAAATTGGATTTAGGGCTAGAACGATTTTAAAAAATCAACACAGAAACGTTTTGTCAGGATGTCGGCACCGCGAACCTATGGTAAGGCATCACGGCGCTTGCTAGGGTTTCAAGGTGGCACCGCGGCTCCATGGTGGAGCGTCGCGGCCCTAATGCTTTATTTTTTAATTCCGAACTTTTTGGACATTAGGCGTCGCGGCTCCATGGTGGAGCGCCACTGCCCTAATGCAACCCGAATGTTTCTGCCTTGCAAGCGTCGCGGCTCTATGGTGGAGCGACGCGGCGCTAATGCATTGTAGAAGCAGAAATTCAATTTCTGCCTCACTGGCGTCGCGGCCCTAATGATTAGCGTAGCGGCCACATCAGTCCGAATGTTTTTATTTTTTTTATTCAGAATGTTTAACCCATGATTATTATTATTATACAGTATATTTGATAAGTATATTGTTTATGTGCTAAATGATTGTCATTTAAATTACTAGAATAACGTCCACAAATAACTATCTGGGTAGGCAGCACCCAGTATGTGTTTAAACCGCTTAATATCATGTTTGGCAGGCGGTACCCAATAAGTGCTTAATAGACTTTGCATGATAATTAAGATGTTATATTTGATATAGCATACTATAGTTGATCTTGGTTAAAACCCTGAATTAAAATGTTTTCTAAAATTCTAATACAAGTCTCATTTAAAATGAACATGACGTCGGTTATAATTGATTGTAGTGCAAAATCCTTTTCGGCGAGATGAGTATTTATGCCACATCATTTGCTCTAAGTCTACGAGGACTTAGACTCTTTCATAGATGCATGTTAAATGTAGAAGTGAGTGATAAACCTTCATGAGTATTTACACCACAGTGTTTGCTCTATAAGGCAAAACTCACTTAGATACATAATTGCAGTCGCATAACGGGGTTGACTTGCTAGGTTGTCTTGGCGCCACAGTGTCAGACAAGCCGAGGGACGCAGATCGATTGTTTAAAACATTCGATCAAACATGAGTTACAAATTATTTGTAATTGGCTTAGAGACCTACCAGATTGTGTTGTTGAAGTTATCAGCCACAACAAACGCGGAGATAGCATGAACCTGGATCATGGACAATTATGACCATATTTGATATGAGTCTGTATTCTTTCATGGGGCCAAAAAGTATGTTAAAATAGTGGGAGATAATTAAACTAAAGGTCATGTTAATTAGTTAACGAATATGTTCAATAAAAATTATATTAGAGTTTAATTTCAAGTCTATTTGTTTCTTCAGTCTTATAAAATGTCGAATCTATCACTGAAAATTCTGGTCGAGACAAACAAGTTGACTGGATCAAATTACCCTGACTGGTTAAGAAATCTACGATTGGTGTTAAGACTAGAAAGAATTGAGCACGTGTTAAGACACAATGTTCCCACAGTCCCTGCTGATGATTCTGCTGAGTATGCCCTGTTTGACAAGATAGCTTATCAAAAACATCTAGACGATGCTACCTCGGCATAATGTGTAATGTTGTCTTCCATGACTATGGAGTTACAGAGGCAACATGAAAACATGGGCCCCAACGAAATGCTAGAACACTTAAAGAGTCTCTATGAAAAACAGTCTCAAATAATGGAGTGTGAACCGTTGAGAGACCCTTTCAAATGTAAGTTGAACGAAAGGGGACAAGTGTCAGCGCATGTTCTAAAGAAGGACTACACAGCTCCAAGATGAGGCAAAGCACTAGGTGTTTCTACCTCTACTGGACAAGGTATGTTTGTCATTGAAATAAATATGTCTATAAGTAACTCCCACTGCTGGGTATTGGATACCGCTTGTGGCTCGCACATTTGTAGTAATGTGTAGGGCCTAATTAACAGCAGAAAGGTTAGACCTTGGGAGGTAGACCTGCACGTTGGAAATGGAGCACAAGTGGATGTTGAACGCGTGGGAACTTATAGACTAAGTTTACCTTCAGGCTTTTGTTCAGAACTAAATAATTGTTATTTTGGTCCCTCATTAACGAGGAATATCATTTCTATCCCAATGTTAAACATTGAGGGGTTTTCCTCATTTATTGCCAATGGCAATTATGTACTGTCTTTTAATGGTTTTGTTTGTAGAAATGCTCCGCTTATCGATGGATTGTATATTTTAAAATGTAGTCGTGAAATTTTCAATGTGCAAAATAAATGAGCTAAGACAAATAATCCAAGAAACCCCACTTACTTATGACACTGTAGACTTGGTCACATCAATGAATCTAGGATAACAAGATTAAGAAAGTTAGACTACCTGGAACCGTTTGACTTGGAGTCCTATGGTAACTGTGAATCTTGCTTGAGAGGAAAGATGACCAACAAGCCACTTTCTGGGAAAGGGGTGCGAGCCAAAAAGTTACTTGAGTTGATCCATACTAATGTATGTGGGCCAATTTCAACTCAAGCTAAGGGAGGCTTCCCTTACTTCATCACTTTTACAGACGATTTCACAAGGTTTGGGCATGTGTATTTTATGAAACAAAAGTCCGAAGCCTTTGAGAAATTCAAGGAATACAAGTCAGAAGTAGAGAAGCAACTTGAAACAAGTATCAAGACCCTTCGATCAGATCGAGAAGGTGAATACTTAAGTAAAGAATTTCTGGATTACTTGAAGCTTCATGGAGTCCAATCACAATGGACACCTCCTGGAACTCCACAGATGAATGGTGTTGCTGAAAGGAGAAATCGAACCCTATTAGATATGGTTAGATCCATGATAAGTTTCTCAGCTCTACCAACATACGTTTGGGGCTATGCATTGCAAAGCTCAATTTATATTCTGAACAGGGTTCCTTCAAAGTCAGTGGAGAAAACTCCATATGAGATATGGAATGGCAAGAAGCCAGTACTTAAACACATGTGACCCTGGGGGTTCCCTGCATATGTAAAGAAGATGCTTACTGACAAGTTGGAATCTAAAAGTGAGAAATATTATTTTGTGGGGTATCCAAAGGAAACTAAGTGATACTATTTATATCTCTCTGGAAAACATAAGGTTATTGTTTCCAGAAATACAACTTTCCTTGAAGAATAATATGTCTACAAAGAGCAGAGCTGCAATGAGATAGAAGTTAAAGAAATTCAAGAACCACAAGATAACACAGAAGTTGAACCCTTGTCGAATGACCTAGACAAAGATTCAGTGGGAGTATCTGGTGAAGATTGGGTACTTAGAGTACGAACCTTCAGCTAGTGGGAGTGTTGTGAGAGATAGTACATAAATGAAAGGCTCTCATACACAACCAATAGAAGATGATACAATGGTTGTACATCATTCCATTCAGGGAATATATGAAAATGACATTCCTGAAAGCTTTCAAGGTGATGGATTATTCAGCACACAAAGACCTTTTCACAATCAGAATGCAACAAATACTGAAACGCAGAATAATCAACTCCATAGGACCACTAGGACTCATCGTCCACCTGAAAGATTTAATCTCATTGTTGAAACACACAATGAGATAGATATTCCTGATGACGATGAACCTACAACCTACAGCGAAGCCATGTTAAACATTGATTCGCTGAGATGGCAAGAAGCCATGAAATCTGAGATGGACTCGATGTACATAAATCAAGTTTGGAACTTGGTTGATTTGCCAATAGGGGTTAGACCCATAGGATGCAAATAGGTCTTCAAGAAGAAGCTTGATGCATATGGCAAGGTACAGACTTATAAGGCAAAATTGGTGGCTAAAGGTTATAATCAACGGCCTGGGGTCGATTATGATGAAACATTTTCACCTGTTGCGAAAATTAAGTCCATTCGGATTTTGCTTGCAATAGCCGCATACTATGATTATGACATTTGGAAAATGGATGTTAAAACTATTTTTCTCAATGGTAACCTAATTAAGGAGGTGTATATGATACAACTTAGGGGTTTTACATCCAAGAGTAAGCCCAAAGCAGTGTGCAAGCTACAGAAGTTCATTTATGGACTTAAGCAAGCCTCAAAGAGTTGGAATATTTGCTTTGACAAAGCAGTCAAATCATTTGACTTTGTTAGAAGCAACGAAGATCCCTGCGTTTATAGTAAGCGCAAGGAAATGAGTATTGTCTTCATTGTTATATATGTAGATGACATATTAATAATGGGAGATAATAAGACTCTTATGCAATTAGTCAAGGAATGGTTATCCAGCACCTTCATGATGAAGGACTTGGGTGAAGCCTGCTACATTCTTGGAATTAGGATCTATAGAGATAGACCTAATAGATTGTTGGGGCTGTCATAGTCCATATACATAGACAAAGTGCTAAGACGATTCTCTATGGAAAACTCCAAGAAGGGAAGTCTTCCTATGGGTCAAGACATCAAGTTATCAAAGAAGGATAGTCCTTCTACTGTTGCAGAACTTGAACGCATGGAAAGAATCGCATATGCTTCAACTATAGGATCTATCATGTATGTCATGACTTGTACGAGGCCAGATGTGGCCTATGCACTTAGTATGACTTGCAAATTCCAGCAGAATCCTAGGGAAGAACACTGGAAAGCAGTCAAGAGTATTCTTAAGTATCTTAGACGAACTAAAGAATATTTCTTAGTCTATGGTGGACAAGAGAACCTAGTGTGTACTGGGTACACTGATGCTAGCTTCCAGACTGATCTTGATGATTTCAAATCTCAATCCGGATATGCCTTCATTTTCAATGGCGGAATAGTGAGTTGGAAAAGTTCCAAGCAATCTACAACTGCTGATTCGACAACTGAAGCCGAGTACATTGCTAGATCGAAAGCTGGTAAAGAAGTTGTCACGATATCTGAGTTTCTAAAGGAACTAGGGGTTGTTCCAAGTGTCACTTGTCCAATAACGATTTATTGTGACAACACTGGTGCGATTGCGCAAGCTAAGGAACCAAGATCAACAAACAGAAACAAACATGTACCGAGAAAATACCACATACTCAGGGAGATGGTGGAAACTGAAGAAATAAGATTAGACTATGTTCCCACAGATAATAATCTAGCTGACTCATTTACTAAACCATTAAGCTTAGTTAAGCATAATGGTCATTTTGAAAACATGGGTATTAGATACATCGGAGATTGGCTCTAGGCCAAGTGAGAAATTGAAAGTATGTATGTCCTAGAGACAATCATTATTAGGGACAAATGTACTAGAACACATTCGTATTATTAATAAGATTAATATTTATGGCATTTGTAATTATTAAATTATTATTTGATTATTTGTAATTATTCATTAATGTGCATCCCTTGAGCTTACGTTATCATTAATAGAGTGAGATATTGATGATAGAGCGTAACTCTAAAATAGCCTCGACTAATGATCATTAAGAATGAGATATCGATGATATGTTATAAGTCGACATGTGGTCTGCATCACATTCTTAGAGAATGTAGTATGTCTCACCTGCTACTAGTAATGGTTACTAGTGATGGACACATGGATACTTTTGGAAAGTATTGGTATACCCTGCTGATAAAACTATTTGTTATATATGTCTAAAGTGTTATCAGCGTGTGGGAGATGAAGGTCCTTTGAATTGAGGTCAATACGCACCTTGTTTACAGATTAATGTACTTTGACCCTTTCCTAAGCTTAAACTCCTTATAGGATAAGATACGGCTTGTGTTGGGTGCATTATAATGTAAATTAAGGTGATAGTTGAGCCGAGAATAGGATTCATTCCTCGATTGGATATTGGAGAGAACACTCAACTTCTCAGTGATATTAGGTTGACCAAGTCATTGGCCAATGCAAGAGACATATTTAGAATATGGTCTAGTTGTCGACTAATATGGATGAGATAAAGTGATCAAGCCATTTGGATAGACACATGACAAATCCTAAGCTTAATCGAGTGTATCACGAATGAAAGGAATTTATCATCTTACATAAAGGTTACGTTTGTTGGATTCGTGTAAACGTACTTCATATATTGTGTTTGTCGTACGGCGCAGTCTAGAAGTTCTGTATGGACCTTAATTGGATTAGTATCGATATATGAAGACCTATAGGGTCACACTATGTCGATTGTCTCTTCGATCTAAGGGTGTATTGAGAAAGTATTAAATATTCGATTTGGAATTGAGATATTTAAATTGATAATAACTATAGGATAAATTTCTATTAGATGGAAATTATTTAATTAAGTCAAAATTGGATTTTGGATTTAATTAGATGTGCTGAATATATAAACGAAAAAAGGAAATCGAAATTTTGACGTGTGGCATCATGCGCTTTGGTAGCGGCAAAGAGCCCGATTCGGTAGCTTTGCACCTCAGTTTTGGGCCAGATTTGAACCCAGTCCAAATCTGATTTTGACCTAGTCTTTTTGCTATATATACAGTACCTCTCATTTGTTAAATACACACAAGAATTACCCCAATTCATAAACAATTCTAGACTTAGAGTTTAGGACGAAACTCTCTCAAACCTCTGCTAAGATTTCCTGGCTTTCTTGTCAAAGGAATACACCGTAATATAATGCTTGCAGTCGAAGGGACAGTCGTGTGTAATCCCTAAGTAAAGACTCCAGATAATACAACATGTAAGTGTTTATGTTTATGTTACAGGTTTTTTATTGTCATATAACCATACCATAAGAAATTATTGGGGTAAGTAGAATAAAAATTTTTACTTCCACTGTGCCTACTTATATATTTTGAACCCAACAAAATCGTACATTAAGAGCAAAGTCGAAAAATCTGAAAGCTTCCGAAACAAGTCTTTTAGAAGAACTATATCTCTTCTTAGTTTCATTTCATTTCTTGTTCGAGCTTCGGATCTAGGTAAGCAAAGCGAAATCGATTCAAAAACTCTTGGACCCATTTCGTTGCTCAAAATCAGATATGCTCCACCTCCGCAACGGAGCTCTGAGGTTTGGTGAAACCCAATAGCTAACAGCCACCACACCGATCCAACGCCACTACCACATTAACACCGGAGCTCCGAGCTCCCATGAATAATTTTTTTTACTCTATTTTTGCAGGTACCACTAGATCTGCCACGACGTACATCCGGATTCTATCTCTCTGTTCTCCCGCCTAGCATTCGGGTACAAAAGTTTCGGCAGGAAATAATGATTTTAGGCAGTGAATAGTGTGTTCCAGAATTTGAACAGTGATTTTCGGTGTGTGAACATGTTCTATCAGCCTGGAGTCGGTACCTCTAGTTGCTCGTACTCAATATTTGTCCTTATCCTTGTAGTTAAATTCTTGCGTGTTGCGTTTTGTTGAATTTTGACTTTACATTCTTTCCTTTATTCTTCTTGTCCTTTGCTTTATCATTTTGGTCTGTAGTAGCCTGACTTACCTCTAGATTCTTGCTAACTTGTGCTTTAGTATTGATTCATGTGTGTTTTAACGTTAACCTTTGACTAGTATTTTTTTGCTCTAGCGGCTTTGGTGAATGATGGTAGACTAGGGTCATGTTCTCGGTCGGGGACGGGGGTGAGGGTTAGAGAGGGTAAGTGGGGTAAGGGAGATGCTAGGCTGAGAATAGGGTCTTGGAACATTGGGACTTTAACGAGAAAGTCCATAGAGCTAGTTAAGATTTTTTAAGAAAAGGAGGATTAATATAGCTTGTGTCCAGAAGACCAAATGGGTAGGACCTAAGGCTAAGGATATAGGCGGGTATAAGTTATGGTTCTCGGGTGGGTCAAAGTATAGGAATGGGGTAGACATTTATGTAGACAGCGAGCTAAGGGATCAGGTGGTAGAGGTTAGGAGGGTCAATGACAAGATGATGACAATTAAATTGGTAGTTGGAAGGTTCACTATGAACATTATTAGTGCATATGCGCCGCAGGCGGGCTTGAATGAGGAGGAGAAGATGCGCTTTTAGGAAGATTTGGATGAAGTGGTGGGAGGTATACCACCCACTGAGAAGTTATTTGTAGGAGGAGATTTCAATGGACATATCGGGGCACTTTGGGGGGTTATAACGACGTGCATGGAGGTTTTGGCCTCGGGGACAGGAACGGGAGAGGCGTCTCGCTTTTGGAGTTTGCTAGAGCTTTTGGGATGGTAATAGCCAATTCGAGGTTCCTGAAGAAGGAGGAGCATTTGGTGACGTTCCGTAGTTCGGTGGCTAAGACTTAGATACACTTTTTGCTCCTTAGGAAGGTTGACAACGGTCTTTATAGAGATTGTAAGGTTATTCCGATAGAGTATCTTACAACCCGACATAAGCTTTTGGTGATGGATTTGGAAATCAAGATGGAGAAGAAGAGGAGGGTTGTGGATGACCGGTTAAGAATCAAATGGGGGAGTTTGACCATGGCTAGTGCAAATGAGATGTGGGAGAGGTTGATGGCTAAGGGGCTTGGGGGAGTAGTGGGGATGCGACCGGTATGTAGGACAGGACGGCCAGTTGCATTCGGGAGGTTACTAGAGAAGTGTTAGGGGTCTCGCGGGGTAGTTGTGATGGCATCGAGGCGACTGGTGATGGAATGGTAAAGTTCAAGAGAAGGTGGAAGCGAAAAAAATGGCGTATGCGAAATTGGTAGAAAGCAAGGATGATGTGGAGAAGTGGACGAATAGAGAATTGTATAAGATGGCGAGGAAGGAGACAAAGCTAGCGGTTATGGCAGCGAAAACGGCGACTTTTGAATGTTTGTATGTGGAATTAGAGGAAAAAGACGGGGATAAAAAGTTGTACAGACTAACCAAGGTGAGGGAGATGAGGGCCCGGGACTTGGATCACGTGAGGAGCATCAAGGATGAGGACGGAAAACTACTGGTGGAGGACGCGCATATTAGGCGGAGGTGGTAGTCTTACTTCCATAACTCTTGAACCAAAAAAAAGATGGAGACATTGTGCTAGGAGATCTGGAGCAATCTGGTAGGTACCGGGATTTTTGGGTATTGTGGAAGTATTAAGGTTGAGGAGGTTCATAGTGTTGTTCTCAAGATGCGCAGGGGACGAGCGACCGGGCCTGATGAAATCCCAGTTGAATTTTGGAAAAGCGCAGGTAGGACAGGTTTGGAGTAGTTGACGGAGTTGTTTAACGTCAGTTTTAAGACGGCGAGAATGCCCGAAGAATGGAGGTGGAGTACGATGATTCCTTTGTATAAGAACAAAGGTGATATTTAGAGTTGCAACAATTATAGGGGTATCAAGCTGCTAAACTACACTATGAAAGTTTGGAAAACAGTCGTGGAGATGAGGGTGAGAAGTGACGTGTCTATTTCCGAGAACCAATTTGGATTCATGCCGGGGCGTTCGACTACAGAAGCCATTCATCTTATTAGGAGGTTGGTGGAACAGTATAGGGAGAGAAAGAGAGGCCTACATATGATTTTCATCGACTTCGAGAAGGAATACGACAAAGTCCCTAAGGAGGTTCTATGGAGATGTTTGGAGGTTAGAGGTGTATCTGTGGCGTACACTAGGGCAATCAAGAATATGTATGATGAGGCCAAAATCAGGGTACGGACAGTAGGAGGATACTCGGAGCACTTCCCACCGTTAAAGTCATACATCATGATAGAGTGAAAAATTCAATTCATGTTTCCCAGAGGGCACAACTTGAGGAGAATGTTTCCAGTTCTTTGTTCCTGCTAAGGAATGTGAGCCATTTCTGCTATAGCATCCAGACAGTCATTTGTTCTACATATTTTTGGCTTCAACCTCTAATGGAGTCCTGCTAGCATTGCTAAATGCTCCGCCACAAAGCAAGCTTTCACGAATACGACAGGTGCGGAAGTGGCTAAAGAGTCGGAGGAAGAAAGTAATTGAACCAACTGTATACGCGAGGATATATTCGCATTCTGGGAATTAACAGACGTTGCTGAACCTTACAGTAGTGACCCCTTTTAGTGCATTTAGAGCTAGCTAGCAGAGACATGTAATAGTGATTGGCACCATCTTATGATAGAAATAAGTACTTAGCGTACATGTGAAAAATTGCTCTTCTAAGCATCTGCTGATACTCGTCTATTCTCCCACTCCCTAGATACTATTACCTAGGTAATCTTTAAAATAAGTCCTATGTTTACTTTGATTTGTGCCTAAAGTTTGATCGGCTATATGCTTTTGTAGGTTCTCTTTAAAGTTAATCCTATGTCTGGTTTGGGCGTGGGGTACGATGAAGCAAGAACATAACTTACCAATAGTCATTACAACCTGCAGAGACAACAAATAGCAGCAAAGTTTGCAGCAAGTAGAGAAACAGAAGGAAGGAAAGAAAATCGACGGAGAGCATATAAGCACAACACAGAAATATAAATTCTTAATAAATCTGCTGCTTTAGAACATGGTTCTTGTGGTTGGAAGGACACAAAATTTATTGAGTATTAAACTACTGCAAAATTACTAATGAGGAGACAACCCTCTTAAGTTATATCATTACCTGGTCTATATAGAATGTTGTATATTTGGACATTAGAAGAGTAATAATATCCAATTGAAATGCAATCATCCCCTATTGAAGGCAAAGCTAAAACAAGGTCATTGTAGATTATTATTTTGGATAGGCTGCCGATTTGCCCACAACATTTAACAACTGAAAATCAGCCGCCATAGCTTACTCCAAAGTTCTCAAGAACGTGATTTTCATTGAAAATTACTTGAACAATCCTAAATCATCTTCTTACTGAAGGTCTGCCCCCTTGAATCAATTTTGAATTGACTAATTTGCTAATTATTTAATGTATAATCTTGTAAGTTGGAACAAATAAAAATAATATAAATTAAAAAGAACTTCAATTATCACAAGTAGTTGGAACTTTAAACATTCCTTTATTTTCGTCTTTTAAACGATATTGCCCAGTTGTGATAACGAGGTAGATATAAAATAAAAAGAGGGGCCAACTCCAACTTTTTTCCAGGATTGAGTTAACAAATATTTTAAGGGCTAAGGCCAAAAATTATATAAGAATGACCTTAAAGGCAGATGGTTTTGAACTTTTGACTTCGTTTGTGTCACTGTAGTAAAATTTCATATTTAATAAGTTTTTGACTTCTAATATTAAAGCTGCCCATGATGCAACCGAGGGTCAAAAGTTCAAGATCCATTTGCAAAGTCATGGTTATAATTTCTTGAAAATTATCTTGTTATTGTTGCTAAAAGGTGTAGTTTATTATTGGTTTCTGGAAGATCAAAAAAGAAAAAAAATCCAGTTGAAAGAGACCTATTTGTCAATCAAGCCAACACGGTGATCTCAAGACTGGGTTAATGGCATAGATTATCATTTAACTTTTACTTTGTTATACCAAAATTACTAAATTATATTTTATAAAGAAAAATTTGTTATATTTTGTAAAGAAAAACTTGCTAAATTTTATTAAGTATCGAGGAAGTCATTAAATTATCTTTTATAGCCAAAAAGTCACTCAAGAACAAGAGACATTTTATATGATATTTAGACAAAATTCAATAATTCTTTTGATTTTAATGACTTCTTTTATATATACTTAGGTAAAGTTCAGTATTTTATTAAAATATCTCATGGTAGGTACACGATGGATTAATTTCAAGGACAGAGCTGGATAGTCAAAAGGGTTCTGTCGTTTTAGCAAAAACAAATTATCCCAAAATAGCTGTCACTTTAAATATGTAAGACAATAATTAGCAATTACCAACTATATCCTTTTATTAAAGAACTACTTCTTAATAGTGCTCAATTCTAAAAAAAAATCTAATAATTACTGGGGATAATTTAATAATAATATCTTGTATTTATTATTTTACTTAATAGATGTAAAAATAACTAAAACGACACTTATTTTGAGACGGTGAGAGTACTACGGTAGTAGGTTATATATACGGACACAATTAAATTTGTCGATGTAAGAGAGCCTTTAATGCTATGGCAACATGTGCTCAGAAAATGTTTTTGATGCATGATGAAATTCTAAGAGTGACACTTCTGTATTTTTTGTAGTTTCTTATTAAATCTGATATTGCCGCTGATTAAAACTACATTTTCCCGGTGAAAACGAGTTTGATTTTCACCAGTAACATTATAGGAGAAAATTAATGTCTTTGAAAATAACAAAGAATGCAATTTTATTATATCAGAACTCGTCCCATACAATATACATTTTATGCAAAGTCTTGATGCAAATTTTTTAAATGAATAGATGTGATTGTTGGCAGTGGTTTAGTGAGAACTAGTTGAAACTTGAGAGAGTAAATTTCATAGATGGTCACCTAACTATTAATTTTTTTAATTAAAGTTATTTAACTATCTTTTCTAACACAAAATTTTGAGTATACTAACACAAAAGTCACACCATCGGAAAATCCTAACTTTCTGATGGATAACTCTTTTTTTTAAAATATAATAAATAAAAATTTAATTAAAAAGATCCGACCGACCCAAAATTTAAAGCCCATATGAAGAAATTAAACTTCTAATTAAAAATCCTGATTGCTCTCTTGTTTGTTGAGTCCACAAATTAATACATTTCAAAATTGATAATCGATAAGCTTAAATGTTAACCGCAAATATCCAATCGAATCGCCAGATAAGCACCTCTAAATGCAGCGTTTGGTTGAATATATTTTAAAAAATTGAATTAAAAAATTATGTATTATTTAATGTGAAATACACTGTAATATAAAAGTGTGGGTACTGAATTTACATATAAAGTATTTAAAAGTTTAAGTTCTTCATATGGGTTTTGCGGGTTCTGTCCGGTAGGGGTTTTTAATTGAGATTTTTATTTATTAGATTTTCTTTGAAAAAAAAAACAAAAAAGAGTTATCCATCGGAAAGTTAGAATTTTTTTGGTAGTGTGACTTTTGTGTTAGTATACTTAAAGTTTAGTGACTTTTATGTTAGGGAAGATAGTTAAGTGACTTTTATAAAAAAAAATTAAAAAAAAAAAGATGATAGTTAGTGATCATCACGTGATCATCTATGAAATTTACCCAAACTTGAGAGTCCCATCCCAATGAGTAGATTTTTTTTTTATAACTAATATTAATTGTGTGAGATTTTTTTATCTCACAAATTTTTGGATTCAAAGTTTGTGGACCTAAAAGAGTAAAAATTGACTCCACCAGCTTATGATAAAAAATAAAGTCTTACACAATTAGTGTCAACTGTCAATCGTGTGAGACGCAACATTTTTCGGTTAATAAGCGCGAAAGAGAGCGAGCAATTTACGCGCACAAAAATTAGGAATAACTCTCAGTTTTACTCTATAAGAAATTATATTTTAGTAGGCTAGTAAATAAATTAAATTTACGCGCACAAAAATGAACCTGAAGGCTAAAGTGGTGGATTTACTCTCCCATAAACCGAGATATATACCATAAATTACCATGTTCTTGCATTCTCGCACCCACACCAACAAGAAAAAGAAAACGAGAAAAAACTAATAATCAAGTACTCAAAGATAAAGAAGCTAGAGTTTAAGTTTTGTGTACTTGATCGTGTAAGTTTTTTTACATGATATTAGATTGATAATATAATAATATTAAGTAAATCTTAAAAGCACACTTGATACATACTACCTTGGGATATAGGGCAATATAATAACCTGCTAAGCTATAAAACTATATTAAGTGTATAAAAAATTATTACACTATCAAAGTATATAATGTAAATCGTAAAAATAAGATAATGGAAAAAGTCGAATGAATGAATTCTATATGGGTGGTGTATAGACTTGGTTGTATACTACAGTACCTAATTAATTAACCAACCACCATGTAGATTATTTAAGCAGCCTGATTCGAAGTCTAATGTTGGGGCTAAGCAGATTTATTATTTGTTTTAAGTGTTAAAAGTTTACTCTTTAACAGTCAAGTGGACCAATTTTGACTTGCCTAATTTAAACGAAAATAATATTACAAACGTGGTTTCAATTTCCCACATAAAACATTTTAATGACCTTCAATTTTGGTTGCTAGCCGTTAACTTTGTCTGCTTGCAACAGCTGCTACTTTGAGTATTACTGGATTGACTGTAATGATAGAGTTGCAAAATGGAGTACTACTTTAAAGTTTAAAACCATTAATTGACAGGTAACGAAATTTAAAATATCTATTTGACTTGTATTATCATATAAGCAAAAGTGTCAAATGTTAAGGAAAAATTATGTGACGTGACAAACATTTAAGTTGTATTTACGATATATAACTATAGGTTTAAGGAATTACAAAATATAGCTACATTTTTGTGTTTTGTAACAAATGCCAATACACACGTATAATTATATATGTTGATATAACTTTTTCGCGCGATTTCAGCTGATATCCGCCGCCTAATACAACTTTTTATCTGATGATATAGTTGATACATGACTGATACAATAACTGTAGCTACGTTTCGTAAATATGCAAAATATAACTATGTTTTGTAATTACACTCTAAATTATACTCCCTCCGTCTCATATTACTGCACCACATTACTAAAAATATTTGTCTCAAGTTACTTGGCTACTTTCTAAAAACAAGATAGAATTAATTAAGTTTTTTCCTAATTTGCCATTAACGTTTATTATTTTTTAAAGTAATTAATATTGATTAGAGTACAATTAAGAGAGATAATGGTAATGTAGTAAAAATATTATTCTTATTTATGATTTTTTAAGGGCCGTATAAAATGGAAAGTGGCCAAATAATATGGGACGGAGGGAGTAGTTATTTATGAAATTTTCCTATCAAAATTAAGTCTACTCATATTTTTTCATTGAAATTACTAACTTTTTCAGTTACTATGATAATATTATAGACTTGAATTCTACAAACTTTTCAAAACTTCTGAGTATTATAAAAATAATACTATGAATAAATTTAATCCAAACATTTTGGATGAATCAGAATGAAAGAGTGTCATCTCAATTTTAGGTACCATCTCAGATACAGCATGACTCACAAACATTATATCCAATTAAATATTGTTGAATTACAAAAAAATATCTTACCGACCCCAAGTGAAGCCAAGAAGCATTGAGTAAATGTGTTAGGTTGGAATGGTCATTTGCATTAATGATTTTACTTGTAGGACCCAAAAATAAACATAAAAATTAAAATAAAATTGGGGGGGGGGGGGGGGGGAGTGAAAATAGATTCTCTTTCTGGCTATATTAAATGAATTTTACTCGGCCTATCCAAATGCTCCATGAATTGCTACTAATCTTATCGTTAATTTAGGATTGACATTAGCACCATCATCCTATACTCTTCTTCTTTGACTAACAGAACATTATTCATTTGCATAAAAGGGTCAAGTTTGGATGTCGCACGATTTATACTAAAACTCGAAAAGGCAAAAATAAAAAATTAGTATATGATGGTTTCAGATCTGAACCTGTTATTAAATTTTTTTAATAAAACAATATAAAAGAGAAGAATTCAATTTAAATTCATGTTATGAGAGTCATAAATTGAGAAACTTATTCACTATAATCTTTTACTATTTGAGTATAAAAAGATAATCAATGTTTTATTTTATTTTCAGAACCCTTATAACAATAAAAATAATTTAAAAACTTAACATAGAATTTTTTTTTTTAAAAAAAATAAAGCGAATCATTAAAGCAATCAACCCTCACTAATTTGAAATCGACATAATACAATTCAAATTATGAGTTCTTGATTGTTGGACTATCTTCACAGACACAATAATAACTCAGAGAAATAAAAATACTCGAACGAATAATATATGCACAAGTGAAAGACTCAACAATGATTATATAAAATAAATTTATCAAACTAGAAAGAAGAGGTATGAGGTTTTAATCAATAACTCAAAACTCTTAAATCTCATCCGTAATGAAAATATGTGATAGAGCATCCCTATTTATAATACTAAAAATCAATAGATTAGGAAAAGAAAATTCTATCCCAATATGAATTTGATAAATAAATTCTAACTAGACTTTGATTAAATAAATTAAATCCTACACAACTTAAGTTTCTTACTCTCGATTTATTTCCTACAATAACGACAACTTTTTAGTATAAGATAAATTGGAGATGTCTTTATTTGGATTGACGGAAAAAGCAGGTTTTGGATCTAAATAGAGGGGCAGTATCTCCCTTCTAATTTACAAAATATGTACTTCCTTCGTTTTAATTTGTGTGAATCTTTTCAGAGTATGAGAGTCAAATTTTTTAATTTTAACCTTAAATTTTGACATAGATTTTTCAAGTTTGTAAAAATAAAATTCATATATTTAGAAACTACATTAAAAGTATTATAAGTCATGATAATTTATAATTCAAATAATTTTAAAAAAATGTAAGAAAAATGTGGTCAAAGAACCACCTTGCTACGGAGCGGGGCACTGGCAAAACGCCCTAGAGGGAGTAAAATATAAGACATAAAAAAACAAATTTTAGAATTATTTATAAAATTTTAACATGTTCGTAACAGTGTTTTAAAATGCAGTTTCAGGACTTGCTCTAAGACTCGCTACGGGGCGGGGCACTGGCAAAACGCCCCAAAGTTCACGTGCATGGCTTAGTTCCTGTGAGGCTTATGACTTATCCGCCCGATTGTACGCTCTAAACACGCCTAACATCCAATGATCGGGGCTCGCCTAACATTTCTTACACAAATATATGTTAAATTTCTTAATTAAAATCGTTGACCCTTATAATTCTTTAACAAATTAATGATACTTAATAGTTTTTCATCTATAGAAATAAGAAGATTGGGTGTAACTCAAATAACAAGTTATAGTATTGCATATTTACTATTTGAGAACATCGTGAGGGTGAATATCACTTCATATTTCTTTTAAAAATACATTGTCGAATTGTACATTTTCACTTGTTAGTGGTCTTTTATCTTATGTATCAAAATTATCATATTTTATTATTTCGCTATTTGAAAGTAATTTTATTTTTATTCATGAAGGAATTACGTTTTAATTATAATATTGATAAAGTTTATTGATTATTTACTTATAAGGATATAAAATGAATAATATGATAGTAATATTATTCTCTCTCTCTCTCTCACACACACACACACACATATATATATATATATATATTGAAAGAAATAATCCCCTTGATTATTTTCATTAATTGAAAGGCTATATATACAAGTTACATATTTCCATAATAGGAGAATCTTATTCCTATTCTATTTTTAAATCCTTATTCTACCATAATTCTAACTATACAATTATGGTAAGTGTATAACACTAATTAATGTAACATTTACACTACAATATACTACAAATATATATACCATATATACAAGATTGTGTTTGTCAACAATCTGTGGCTGTTGGCCGAGAGGCCCACTGCCGAGGCCCAAGAGGCCCACTGCTTTGCATTTGTGGCTGCTGGCCGAGAGGCCTACTGTCGAGGCCCAAGAGGCCCACTGCTTTGCTGCTGCCCAGTCCACTGCTTTGTATACCTGTGATATATACTGTTGTATATTCAGTGTATATCACAGGTATATTACCTTTGTTTAACACACCCCGCAGTCATAGCGGGCGGTCTTCGAACGCTGAGACTGTCCCTAAAATCTTCAAAGAGAACCGCTGGGAGACCCTTTGTAAAGATGTCTGCAATTTGATAACGAGACGGGACATGGCATACGCGAACGTGACCCTTTGCAACCTTTTCACGGACAAAGTGAATGTCCATTTCGATATGCTTAGTGCGTTGGTGTTGAACTGGGTTACCTGAAAGGTAGATGACACTAATGTTATCGCAATATACCAAGGTTGCCTTCTGAATGAGACAATGAAGCTCCAAAAGCAAATTACGTAGCCAACATGATTCGGAAACCACATTTGCTACCCCTCGATATTCTGCCTCTGCACTTGAGCGTGATAGAGTTGCCTGACGCTTTGCCGACCAGGAGACCAAGTTGTTGCCAAGAAACATACAGTAGCCAGAAGTCAACCGTCTGGTGTCGGGACAACCACCCCAATCAGCATCCGTGTAAGAGACAAGTGTGGATGTAGATGAAGGATACAAGTGCAATCCATAGTCCAGTGTCCCATGAATACACCGAATGATGCGTTTGATTGCATTCATGTGCTCAACTCTGGGATCATGTATGAATAAACACACCTGCTGAACCGCATACGTAATATCCGGTCTGGTAAAGGTAAGATACTGGAGGGCCCCTGCAAGACTGCGATAGCGGATTTGTATACGTGTGATATATACTGTTGTATATTCAGTGTATATCACAGGTATATTACATTTGTTTAACACACACACACACATACATATATATATATATATATATATATATATATATATATATATATATATATATTTATTATAATTATATTATTTTATAAAATATTAAAAATTAAATATCTATAAAACTTTCCCCGGTAACTCGAAATTTACACCTCACCGAATCATACCTAAAATGACCCACTTTACCTTCTCGCATTTTAAAACACTGATTCGTAATGATATCTCGTCAACATAAAACATCATGATATTGTTAAAAAATGGAACTCCAATTAGGCGGCTTACAATATTGTTACTACATTTTAGCTCTAATTTCATGAACTGTTTTGTCTTATTCATCTTTAAATGAGTCACTGAGCGTTAGGTGAGCATTATTGATATTAATAATCAGATGCCAATGACTAGATCTAGTCTCGCAGACTGAAAATTTATTACAGTAGTATTATTAATTAGTAATTATTACAAATATCAGATTCCATTAAAGAATACTCCAAACCTTGTCACCTACAATCCCACGGAAACTGGAACATGTTGGCACGAGGAACTGGGACTTGACTGCCAATTTTATAGAATATTTAACATGAGTTTTAGAAGTAAATCTAGTGGATAAATGGTTGGTAAGAGTAAATTACTTGCAAATTTTCTATATATATATATGATATAAATAATTGGTAAATATGGTTGGTAAATATATCTATCAATTTATGAATCTTTTTTTTACAAAGTATAAACTTAAGTTTTACATTTACAAGAATTTAAAATCATGATTTGAAATCTCAAATCATGCCTTTTTGAAGAATTTAAGATTTGAAATCATGATATGAAGTTTAAGTTGAAATTATATGCAAATATCATAAATAAACATTGATTTGAAATAAAAATATGAAATTATGATTTCATATCGCCTAACCAAACACCTATTTAAAAATTGGGGACTCTTCCAATAGCAAGATTTGTTGGAAATTTACAACATGTGTAATTAAGTATATCCCATTATTTATGATAAGGTTACGAGTTCGATCCCCTGCATAAACCTTCTTGGTTGAGTCTGTCACACATGGCTTGTCAAGTGTGGTTAATCGGCTGACGTGGTTTGCAGGCTATTGCGTCAGTCCGGGGTTTACCCTGTGCGCACTCGAGAGAGTAGCGGCTGCGGGTTCCTTCGTCAACAAAAAAAAACAATTGGGGTCCCGCACGTCGGAAACGTCGTTTCCACACATGTGCACACGTAGTGCCAAGTATCGCAAATTTCATTAGTGAAAGAGATATTGATACATATGTAATATGTTTGAGACATAGAATGATGGACGGTTATTGGCCAAATAACAAAGTATTCCACGTTGGTAAACGAAGGAAGAAGTGTAAGATGAAATGAGTCAGAAATCGCCGCGGAGCCGTAAAGGGCTGCGGCGCCACACCGTCGGAGCCACGGCGCCTCCCAGGCAGCGCCGCGGCGCTAATTGGTTGGCCAGGCACTGGAGGCGCGGCGCTTCGGAGGCAGAATGCTGCGACGGGAAGTTGGAAAGTTCTGACCTTTTGGTTGGTTTGTGGAGCATTGATTCTCCATTACTTGGCACATGAATTCAGCCATTATTTGGCTGAATGTAACCCCTCTATTAAGTGTCATTATATGGCTATTGAAGTTCATTAGTTGGCTAGTTGAGGGGTCTTCTCCTTATACTATAAATTGAGGTCTTTGGCTCAATTGAAGAACAATCAACACTTAGAAAATACTCCAGATTTTCTGAATTCATCTTCTTCATCTCTAGCAAAGTTACTATACTCAAAGTTCTTCAAGAGTAACACTTGAGTTTCCTTTGCTCATTTGTTACGTTACTGTTGTATCTTGGGAGACTATTGCCCAACACCGTAAAAGGAGATATACGGGGCAATCTTGTCTTAAAGCTCGACTCAGCAAATCACTAAACAGTTTGTTAAGTTCTTGATTTCCAGTTTTATTATAATATTTAGTTTATCCTTTCTTACTATTGTAATAGTTACTTACTTTCCGTTCCCTACAATAATTGTATCCCAAAAAATTTAAGACAAGATTGTGTTGTAAGTACCTAGAAAGATGATTGGAAGAGATCAAACTGCTTCTGATTCTGCTGCTGCTGTTACTCAAGGCAATCCCTCTGCCCTCCCCACTGCTCAAGGCACACCTAATGCCTTTCCGGTTGCTCAAGGCTCATCCAACGCCTTTACTTCCGCTCAAGGGAACGTTGACGTTCCTCCACCCGTTGGATTTCACCATGAACACCCTGAAAAGTTCATGGGCTCAAACTTCAAGAGATGGCAACAGAAGATGCTATTCTATCTGACTGTTATGGGAATGACACATTTCCTAACAGAAGATCCTCCACAAGCTGGAGATGAAATGGACCCTTCGCCTACTGAAACGGCTGAAGGGGGCCTAGGTATACATGTCATTAATGACATGAAGATGGTTCTTGATGCATAGAGTCATAGTGATTTCATATGTAAGAATTAAATATTAAACTGCTTGTCATACCCTCTCTACACAGTGTATTGCACTGTAGGCACCGCCAAAGAGTTGTGGGAGAAACTGCAAAAGAAGTACAACACACAAGATGCAGGTACTAAGAAATTCATCGTTGGGAAATTTATGAAATTTCAAATGGTGGACAGTAAAACAGTGATGTCTCAAGTCCAGAAATTTCAAATGATTCTACATCACCTGGATTTGGAAGGTATGAAACCAAATGAGCAGTTTTTGGTTGCATCACTGATTGAAAAGTTACCTCCCTCGTGGAATGAGTTTATGAGTTACTTAAAACTCAAAACAAAGGAAATGACCTTTGAAGAACTTATTAACAAACTCCAAATTCAGGAAGATAATAAGAAGGCCTTACCTAGGGGTAAACAACCCACTGAGGCAAAGGCAAATCTGGCTGAGGCCAAAGGGAACCCAAGCAAGAAGCGCAAGTTCCAGAAATACGGCAAGACCCAAGCGGTGGAGAAGTTCAAAGGAAACTGTCACCACTGTGGGAAACCTAGTCACATGATCAAGTACTGCCGCAAGCTCAAGACTGTGCAACAAGAGAAGGCCAAGGCTAAGGTCAAGACACAAGTTAACGTCGTCAAGGATAATTTTCTGGACGACATGATTGAGGAGTTCTCAGCGGTGGTGCTAGAAGCAAACCTTGTTGAGAATCCCATGCAATGGTGGATGGACACAGGTGCTACAAGACACATCTGTTCCAATAGAGATGCCTTCTCCACTTATACACCGGTTACAAACAAGAAGATGTTCATGGGCAACAACGCTTTCTCTGACGTGCTGGGGGTAGGAAAGGTAGTCCTAAAGATGACTGCTGGTAAGGAGCTCACTCTGAAGGAGGTGATGCATGTTCATGAGATTAGAAGAAATTTAATTTAAGGTCATTTATTAGTTCATGTTGGTTTTAGGCTAGTGTTTGAGTCCAATAAATTTGTAATCACTAAGAATGGAACGTTTATGGGAAGAGAATTCATTTGTGAAGGTCTCTTCAAAGTTAACGACATGTCTGTATTACGTACAAGCAATAATATTGAAGCCTCTTCTTTTTACTTGCTTGAGTCCTCTAATTTATGGAATCATAGATTAGGACATGTCAACTATAAATTCATCCAAAGGTTGGTAAAGTTGGAGTTATTTTCGTCTATCGACGTAAACCCTCAACATAAGTGTGAGGTGTGCGTAGTAGCAAAACTCACAAAGCTTCCTTTTCGATCCGTCGAAAGAAATACCGCTCCTCTAGAACTTATTCACACAAATATTTGTGATTTGAAGTTTGCACAAACTAGAGGGGGGAAGAAGTACTTTGTGACATTCATTGATGATAACACAATGTATTGTTACCTTTACTTGTTGAAAAGTAAGGATGAAGCCTTTGAAGTGTTCCGACATTACAAAGCAGAAGTTGAGAACCAACTAAGCATGCAGATTAAATCCATTCGTAGCGATAGAGGGGAGAATATGTAGCGCCATTTGAGGAATATTGTGCCGAATCGGGCATTGTTCATCAAACGGCGGCTTCATACTTACCTCAGTCGAACGGTGTGGCGGAACGTAAGAACCGCACATTGAAGGGAATGATGAATGTCTTGCTCATCAATTCCGGTCTTCCCCAAAACATGTGGGGAGAAGCCGTCCTTACCGCTAATTCAATTCTTAATAGAGTCCCACATAAGGGTAAGGACAAAACTCCATATGAATTATGAAACGAAAAGAAATCCACCTATAAAAATTTAACAATGTGGGGTTGTTTGGCAAATGTTGAAGTACCCAAGCCAAAGCAGGTCAAGATTGGGCCTAAGACTGTAGATTGCATATTCATCGGATATGCAAATAATAGTAGTGCTTATCGCTTCTTAGTGCATAAGTCAAATATTCCAGATATCCACAGGGGTACAATCATGGAATCAAGGAATGCTCAATTCTTTGAAGGTACCTGTCCTAGAAAGGAAAAAGACATAACCTCTCGCAAACGAAGTTATGAACAAAGCTCTTAGAAACCGGGAGTCGTTCACGGCCCGGATCTAGATGGTTCAGATCTAGTGGATCTCGAAGTGGCTGAATATCCGGAATCTAGTATTCCAGATTCTCGGAACTTGGAGACTCCAGAGATGGAACTAAGGCGAAGTAAAAGGGCCAGGAAGGATAAATCCTTCAGTCCTGACTTTATAGATTATATGGTTGATGATGAACTAAGGACAATTGGTGAAGCATTGTCAACTCCAGAGGCACCGCTCTGGAAAGAAGCTATTGATAGTGAAATAGGCTCCATTCTGCATAACCATACTTGGGAGTTGGTTGATCTTCCTCTGGGAAATAAACTGTTGGGTTGTAAATGGATACTTAAACGAAAGTATAAAGCAGATGGGTCTATAGATAAGTACAAGGCCAGGTTGGTAGTCAAGGGCTATCGGCAAAAGGAAGGCCTTGACTACTTTGACACGTACTCCTCGGTGTCTAGGATGACATCCATACGAGTATTCATTGCGATCGCAGCGTTGTGTGACCTTGAGATACATCAAATGGATGTCAAGACAGCCTTCTTAAATGGTGATTTGGAAGAAGAAATCTATATGGAACAACCCGATGTGTATGTGGTTCCAGGGCAAGAGAATAAAGTCTGTCGGCTTGTCAAATCTCTGTACGGGCTGAAACAAGCCCCGAAGCAATGGCACAAAAAATTTGATAGTACTCTACTATCGAAGGGTTTCACCATTAATGAGTGTGACAAATGTGTCTACATGAAAGGTAACTCTGACTCGTTCGTTATGATATGCTTGTATGTAGATGACATGTTGATCACAGGGAGCAGTCCTAGCATAATTCTAGAGACTAAGAACATGTTGAAACAATGCTTCGACATGAAGGATATGAGTATCACAGATGTCATCTTAGAGATAAAGATCTCTAAGACATCTGACGGACTGGTCTTATCTAAGTCTCACTACATCGAGGATGTGTTGAGAAAGTTTGGGATGTTTGACAGTTCGCCTATAAAGGCACCACTGGATAGAAATCAAAATCTTGATAAAAATCGTGGTGCACCCGTATGCCAAGAGCAATATGCACAGGTGATTGGTAATTTGATGTACATAACAAACTGCACCCGACCTGATATTGCTTATGCAGTCAACAAGTTGGCTAGGTTTATCCATAATCCGAGTAATGATCATTGGAAGACGTTGAATCGGGTACTACAATACCTGAAATTCACGCTAACTTACGTGTTGCATTATTCGAGATATCCAGCTGTACTAGAGGGGTACAGTGACGCAAACTGGATATCTGATATAGAGAACACCAAGTCCACCAGTGGGTATATATTTTACAATTGGTGGTGGAGCTGTGTCTTGAAAATCCTCTAAGCAAACTTGCATCGCCCGATTCACGATGGAATCAGAGTTTATCGCTTTAGACAAAGCAGGAGAAGAAGCTGGGTGGCTTCACGACTTCTTAGAGGATGTTCCTTGTTGAGACAAACCCGTACCTTCTGTAATTTGACAATAATCCTTATTTGACAATAATTTAATTTTAAACCTTATATTTTACGCTTAGCGAGATAATTTATAGCCACACAAATATCTTTGACTTATTTTAGACCACAAGATTCAAAAAAATTTCTTTATTTCTTAAACTCCGTGTCCAGTCAAACTATATCACATAAATTGAGATGGAGAAAATAACATTTAACATATGTACACAGCATAATTTTTCGGCGAAGGATGTGCACCTCACCACCCTTTGCCTAAAGTGGCTCCGCTAGCCCATGTGCTCTCCTTTCCCATGTATAATGGAGTAGAAAAATTATAATTAAAATGTAACTTATGCTTGTTTAAAGGAAAAAAGAGGAATGAATTTTTGACCGAAATAATTCATTATTTAAACCAATTAACGAAAATAATATGTATTTTTGAAAATTTATAGAACTAGTATAAGCGTGTTTTCCAGTAACGTATCCTATATTATTTTATTTACAAAATCTAACGGGTAAAAATTAATGTGTGTCGGAGTAAATAAATATATAAAACCTTACTATCATTAACGAATTTAAAAGTTATTACTTTGAATTACGACGTCAAGGATAAAACGTTACTGACCGTAACGATTTTACAAACATTACTGACAATTACATTTTTCTCTCCAGCAATCTTCTTCTCAATTTAAACCACCCTTTCTCCTTACATGGTCTTATTTTTCATTTGTAAAATCAAAATAAAAAGATGAACTAATCCCTACATTGTACTTTCATAAATCCGCTCGGTTGACTCTTTCTTTCCCAGTAATCCTTTTGCACCCCAGAAAAATTGAGTGAATGGTTGAAAAAGATTCATTTCAGATCTCAAAAGTCAATCACAAGAAAATTAAAAAAAAAATGAATCCTGGAACAAGAAGCTTGTACAAAATTAAAATTAGCCATAAATATCGGTCAAACGCCAAAGCAATGAGTCTTTCGATGCCGAATAAGAAAAAAAACATTTACATAAATTGATTGGCAAATTCTTCTTCTATTTTCTCTAAAAGCTTCACTAGTCCGTAGTCCAAAAATAAATATACCCAAATTTATTCTATAACTACACTCATTCTTAATTTCAAAAATGAATATATAAAATGAACTTGTTAATTTTTAGTGGTGGTGTTGTGCTTTAAGTTACGAAGGTTGCTAGATAATAAAAAAAAAACATCGTGTTTTTATTTTAATGAAGTCTGAGTACCGGTTAAAGAAAAAGTCTGAAGTCTTGATAAATTTTATCCTTTATGCATTTTAGGAACATAATTCAAGGAACAGTGGAAAGAACGATAAAAGATAAAATTCGAGGCAGTGTTAAATATTAATCTATCTTAATTTTTATGTTTTGATTTTACAAATAAAAAATAGAACTATATTCCTAATAAAAAGAGAAGATGAGTTAAAGTAAAGAAGAGACGAGGCGGGAGAGGAAAAGAAAAAAGAATGCCAGTTGTCAAAGCATAAATGGCTCACACAAGTATGATGTAGAATCGTTACTGTATCCTTAATTCAAAACGTTTTTGCGGATTAAATTTTATCAATAAAATAATATCTATATGTTATTGAAAAATATGTTTATACTAATTCTGTAAATTTTCAAAAAACATATTATTTTCATTAATTAGTTTAAAGAATGAATTGTTTCGGTCAAAAATTCGAAAAAGAGTTCTCAAATTAGTTTGAGTAAGTAAGTACTAATAGATGAGAAATTTAATATAAAGGTGGAACAAAATATAATTTTCAGAAATTACTGACACATGTCAGCTATCAGTGACAGTAATTAAGCAAGTGTGTATCAAATTTGATGCAGATTCTCGACTATCACGAATCACAAATTACCAAGAAAACAATCAAACCACTTTCCACAAAGATGCCCTTTTTGAACCTGATTACCTAACGCAGGAGTAATATTTAGTACTTGTTTGGACATATATTGAAAACAATACACTCCTTTTGTCATTAAAGTTTTATAAGCCATTAAAGTATAAAAAAATTAAAACTTTTCAAAATTATTGCTCCTCATATTCCATAATAAGTAGTGTTTTTAGCTTATGAATACGATAAAAAATAGATCTTGGGCCTAATTTAACCCCAAAAGCTAGCTTGTACGGTGAGAATTGTTCAAGTCCATATAAGGAGTGCATCTTCCTATTCCATTTCCGATGTGAGACTCTTAACACTCCTCGCACGCCCAGACCTCGTTAACTGGAGCGTGAATAATATAATTTGGGGGCCCAACATCGGAGTGCATCTTCCTATCCCATTTTCGATGTGGGACTCTTAATACTCTCCCGCACGTCCAGACTTCGTTAACTGGAGCGTGAATAATATAATTTGGGGGCCCAACATTGACGAATAAAGAATTAGAATGAGTCTGACTCTGATACCATGTAAAGAATTAATCTTTGGCCTAACTCAATTCTAAAAGTTAGCTTATATAGTGAAGATTGTCCAAATACATATAAAGAATCTATGTTCCTATTCCATTTTTGATGTGGGACCAACACATACCCTTAAGAAATTGCTTATTTTTAAAAATTATGAGTGCTTTTACTAGTAACTTATCCTAATTAATGCATAGAAAATAAAACTAATTAATAATTTTTTTATTATATAAATAAGAGTAATTTTAAAAGAATAAAATTAATTTTTTTAAAAATTCTAAAATATTAAAATAAAATAAAAAATTTAAAACAACGTGGAATCTCTCTCGCACACTGTTCATTTATATTTTTGGGGAAACTAAAAAAGTTGGTTGTCACGAAGTCTGCATTTGCGGGCTGGTGGGCAGACTCACAAGACTATATATATCCAACGGAAACATGTGATATGTCGCACACAAGCAAATTCATTATCTTTTGCTTCATATTTCCCCCTAAAGAAATCACTCACGCATTTCCTCTCTCTTTTATTCTGTAAAACATTCCTCCTTTGCGTTTATAATCATCATCAGAATTAACTAATGGCACCTCAACAACAAAAGAAGAATGTCGGAATCCTTGCCATGGAAATTTACTTTCCTCCTACTTGTATTCAACAGGTGATTAATCAATACACATAGAGCGTGTACATATTAATTGCCCCGTCTCAAATTATTTATGCTTTTTTAGTTTACACGCACCTTTAAAAAATATTAATTAGGAGGGATTTTCAGGATGGTAGAATCACTGATATCAAATTGAAAGAAAATATTTTGTTTATAAACTCATAAATTTCTGAATACTCTCTGCAATTTCCACTATCTCTGATTATGAAAATATCCACAAGCAGCATCCTTATAACAGTATGAAACATATTTTAACTATAAACCGGAAAACCTATTAATGTATAAATTTGACTATACATGAATTATCAAATACTAGTCAATTTTGATTTACTACAACTTTTAACTTTTTTTTCTGGAGAAAATTTTGACGAGTGAGGAACGACTGAGAAAATCGCTTGTGTTGTTGCGATTTATAAATTTGGAAGCTTCTATGAATTATACGTTGATATTCTGATTTAAAATAGAATATCCTGCTTCCTTGTTATACAGAAAAAGTTATAGTAATTATGTTTCATGCTTGGGATCATTCTATCAATAGAATGTAATTTAGTAATCTAATTAAGAGATTTGTTTATCTAAAAAGTTATACTAGTAATTATTTTCATGCTGGAATCATTCTGTTAATCTAATGTAATTTAGGCATCTAATTTATAGCTTTGTTTATCTAAAAAGTTGTACTAGTAATTATTTCATGCTGGAATCATTCTATTAATCGAATGTAATTAATAATCTTGTAATTTGTTTGTTTGATTACGAGCTTTGTTTATTGATCTATAGCTTGCAAGCATAGATATTAATAGCTTATGTATGCGTGTGATAGATATTGAGTGCATTCCTTCGTAAACTTACTAATATGCTCAATGTGGGCTGTATAAATCCTCTGTATTCGTTTTGCTTTATTCGGATCAATTTCATTCTCTTACTAAATACTTTTTAGTTTAAAGTAATTTAAGTGTTCTTAAGATTCACACTTGTCCACGGAACCAAATGTAGTGTAACAACAACTAAATTTTCCAATTATCTCGGTTCTTGACTAAGTTCACATTGATTTCAAGAGAGTGCTGATTTTTCGAGATAATTTCCCTCTACGTGATTTTATGTCTACCTTGTCCCTTTTAGCACACTTTTGATGATCATAGTTACCACACCTTAAATCAACTTGCAACAATGGTCTTTTTGCTCTTTTCGTTTGTTGTGTGTTTCCCCCCCCCCCCCCCCCTTAGTGTTGCAGGAGTTTAGTGCTCTATAAGCTCTTTCTGACATTATTAATGTAAAAGTAACAATTGATTATCTTATATGATTATGAATAAGTCAAATCAGCTAGTAAACGCCGTAGGATTTAGTTTTCTGATTTCTTCAAATTCCGTTTCCTATAAACTATGTATAGGAGACATTGGAAGCTCATGATGGAGCAAGCAAAGGGAAATACACAATTGGTCTAGGACAAGATTGCATGGGTTTTTGCACTGAGGTGGAAGATGTTATATCAATGAGGTATTGCCTCCATCGCCATTGACTTTATGTTAACTAGCTTTAGAAGCTCATAATGCAAAATTGTTCTGTTGTTTGGAGATGTCACTAATTTGTCTGGTTATTCTCTAATTTAAGGTAGTTGGGTTCCTTATGGTAATAGAATGGCAAAATAAATTTAATCCTGATGCCTCATAATTATTCTCATTATATTGTTTGTCTTCAGTTTGACAGCTGTTACTTCCCTTCTAGAGAAGTATACTATTGATCCAAAGCAAGTTGGTAGACTGGAAGTTGGAAGTGAGACTGTTATTGATAAAAGCAAATCCATCAAGACCTTCTTGATGCAAATATTTGAGGTAACGATCTAAGTTCCTAGTTAACATTTGGTTTAATATGAATAACCTCCTCTTCCTCATTTTATGTTATGGTGCAGTTCAAGCTGTGTTTTATCTCTGTGGTACAATATAAGAAAATGGACTGTGGTGGCCGTAGTAAAGAAAAACTTAACTTCTTCCCTGTTCCTCAGTCAATACAGCCCAGCGCAAAGTTGTGCAGCCAAATAGACATGAAATTTCTAATTCACTTAATGCTGCATGAAATATGTTTTAATCTCATTTTAGGGCCCAAATCTGCTCATTCATGCGGTTTCTTCTAATCCATAATGAGTTTTCTTGGCTTTTCAATCGCACGGTCCTTAGAGAATAGGACGTGACTGTTTGGTTGCATTAGCTATGTTGTTAGTCTTTATTAACTTCTAGTTCGCCTACTAAAGCTTTATATTTTGGTGTTCACATATGCTGATTATAATTTCTTGCTTGATGGCCATGTGAAACATGTAGAAATGTGGGAATACTGACATTGAAGGAGTTGACTCAACTAATGCATGCTATGGTGGAACTGCTGCATTGTTCAACTGCGTGAATTGGGTGGAGAGCTCTTCATGGGATGGACGCTATGGACTTGTTGTATGCACAGATAGTGCGGTAATGATCATCATCTGAAAATGTTTCTATTGCATGTGTATTGCCTAATAGACTTTGAATACACATTCTTTATTTGGCATGTAGCTTCAAATAGACTCGGGCTTCTTAGTTGCAGTTATATGGTTATATTGAACCATGCTCCATGTAATGTGATACGTGGATATACCTGTAAGATTTACATCATGTTCTTCTATTAGGTGTATTCTATTCACTTATTAGAGATCTCTTCTTATAGGTCTATGCTGAGGGACCTGCTAGGCCAACTGGAGGAGCTGCTGCCATCGCTATGCTAATTGGGCCTGATGCCCCTATTGTTTTTGAAAGCAAGATCAGGGCTAGTCATATGGCTCATGTCTATGATTTTTACAAGCCCATCCTAGACAGTGAATATCCGGTAAGTCCTTATCCTTGCAAGTCTGGTATTTATCAGTTTTCACAAGCATGCTTTGTAGCTGTTGCTTTCTTTTTCCCCTTTTCTTTCAGAAGAACTTCAAATGAAATCTTTACTAGACCCATTTAAGTTTGATTCATGTCCCGATTGTGGTTTTGCACTAGCTGATGACAGCTTTTGAAAGCTACCACTGGCAAACTTTGGCCTGTATAATGGGGGTTGTTTTGTGGGAATTGTGAAATAACTGTTTTCTGATTTGACAAGGACTACGTGTATTGCGTGAAAGTCCATATAATTTTAACATCTCGTCAATTTTCTACTGTAGCGACATTTGTGTGTTTGCTGTGTCGTAAATTGCTGAAGCTTCAAAATTTCCCATACTGATATCTTGCATGCCTATTTTGTGCGAATATTGAGGAAGCAAAATCTTGTGGAAATCTGAACCACCTACTTAGCAATTCAGTTTCATGTTGGTCTTTAAATTGTTATTTAGGTGAAAAAACACACTTGTTCCTACAATAAATTTCTTCCGTACTTCTTTTTGGCTATCTAGTGTCAACTGACTTCGAACTTTTTCTTTTAAGCAGAAACTCGTTCTTATAAAATAAAGTTCCTCTGTTCTTCCTTTTACATGTTTAAGCAATATCATCTGCTAGTTTTGGCATAGTGCCTATTTCTTTTCTTGCTTTCCTTAGTTCTTTCTCGTGAGTTTCTAGTCGATCTGATAATTCTAAGTAAATCGCTAATAATGTCTCCTTAAAAGCTGTAGCATATAGAAGATTTTAAATAGAAAGATGGTTGACTTGGTTAACAGTAAAAAAGTAGGATTAATGATGGATCTGTGCAGGCTGAATTGTATAAAACCAATCTATTACGTATCTTTTTTATTCATCTTGTGAATGAAAATTGTTGGCTGCAGGTGGTTGATGGAAAGCTTTCACAAACTTGTTATCTCATGGCACTTGATTCTTGCTACAAGATCTTATGCAACAAGTAAGCCGTTCATTGGATAAAGTCTTATATTTGGAAGTAGATCTCTTGATTATCTTGTACTAATTGCCTTGCTGCATTTCATATTCTAGATACGAGAAATTGGAAGGCAGTCATTTTTCGATCGCTGATGCAGCTTACTTTGTGTTCCATTCACCGTACAACAAGGTAGTTTATATAGTCTATTGTGGATTGATGACTATTTGTATTTCTTAATGAAATTTTAATGACACTTGGATATTTTATTCAACTTCTGCAGCTTGTACAGAAGAGCTTCGCTCGGTTGGTATTCAACGACTTTATGAGGAATGCTAGGTGGGTTGCAAATTTTCTCTTTTGGAGGATTTTCTTTTTATTATTTAAAAGGAATTCTGTTGTCTAAGAATTTTTCCATTTCCAGCTCCATCGATGAATCTGCTAAAGAAAAGCTGGCCCCATTTTCGTCACTAAGTGGTGATGAAAGCTACCAAAGCCGTGATCTTGAGAAGGTTCACCCTTTCTTCCTCAAAAAACATTCTAGTTCATTTTCAAGTGACTTGAAATATATTTTCTAGCATATTTTAAACGTTAAATATGAATTGTTTGTAAAGTAGGATAAATTGATGTCAGACCTATGTACATCGTGATTCGAACTAACAATGGATTATTCTTACCCATATACAGGCATCCCAGCAAGTTTCAAAACCATTTTACGATGAGAAGGTGCAACCTACCACATTAATACCAAAACAAGTTGGCAACATGTACACTGCTTCTCTATATGCTGCTTTTGCATCACTCCTTCACAATAAGTACAACACATTGGTAATTCAGGAGTTACTTTTTCAATCCTGAACCTTTTGTTTGTTCATTCCATTATCTGCTTGTTTGTTCTAGTTTCTGAATGATTTTGATACCTCAGGCTGGACAACGGGTAGTTTTGTTCTCCTATGGTAGTGGATCGACTGCAACAATGTTCTCACTCAAGCTTAATGAAGGTCAACAGCCTTTTAGCTTATCAAACATTGCAAGTGTGATGAATGTTGCAGAGAAATTGAAATCAAGAAACGAGGTATGCGCTATATTCATCTATAATTAATATGAGGACTTTAACAATGTTACAAACTCTACCAAAGCTAGAAAACATAACCATCCTTGACAAATCAATCTTCTCTGACAGTTCACTCCTGAAAAATTCATCGAAATAATGAAACTAATGGAGCACAGATATGGGGCTAAGGACTTCGTCACGAGCAAGGATTGTAGCCTACTAGCTCCAGGAACCTACTACCTCACAGAGGTTGATTCCAAGTACAGAAGATTTTATGCCAAGAAAGCTGCTGAGAATGGAGTGGCCAATGGTCAGTGAAGATAGTCGTAGCAGCAAGTGTAATGCTAATAATATGGCTTGTGCTATTTTAGTTGTCAACATAGGAAATAAGTTCTTAGTAAAGTGGTTTCTATCTAAATAGTGTCTTTTCCTGGTTAGTTTCTCTGTATTTCTTTTTGTGTTTCATTTTTTCAATTAAGAATTCAATGTTTCTTGTATTAGGCCTTTGGAGAAAATTTGTAGATGATTGACAGTTGTTATGCCAAGAGTTCAATGTTTCTTGTATCCCTTCCTGTCTCTTCAACATGCCGTATACCCCTCCCTCGTATACAACCCATATATGCCGATATACACATGTATACGACTGATATACCTCTCCAACCACTATATACTACCCGTATACGGCCTCACTAAGCCGATATGCACCTAGTTTACGGCTGA
Organism: Anisodus acutangulus; assembly: GCA_029783415.1. Lineage (NCBI taxonomy): Eukaryota > Viridiplantae > Streptophyta > Magnoliopsida > Solanales > Solanaceae > Anisodus > Anisodus acutangulus. The sequence continues at coordinate 38,151,510 of CM056504.1, forward strand.
AACTGCACGTATACAACCTACCTACGCCGCTATACATCTCGTATACGACCTCACATACACCTCGTATACGTCCTGAACCCCCCACAATTTTTTTTTCTCTCACCCAACCTTCGATAGTCTGTATGGCAGCACCAAACGGCCGTTGCAATGGCTAGCTGGACACGACCTGGGCCCTCAGCAGGAGCCCAGCATCCAAAGACAACTCTCCAGCAGTTGTGGCCCATCTCCTGCCACGGCCCAGTCACTAGAAACCAACCAGCCCAATTTTAGGCACTCCATCAGCGACCCAATTGCTGGTCCCCAACTAGGCCGCTCTAGCACCGCCGATGGGCCACCTAAATCAGGCCCAAATACATAGAGCCCATCAGTCCGGTACTGGCCATCCCCACTCTATTTTGGGCCAGGCTTTCGACACTTTGACTCATCGACAGCTCGATAGTGCGTGGTATATGGATACGGACGCCACGTCTCACCTCACCAATAATTCTGGTAATCTTTCTAAACTGCGAAATTTAAATACTTCACAATCTATTATGGTCGGAAATGGTCATCGTATTCCAATTCAAGGGTTTGGCCACACATTAACCCCACCACCGCATCCCTATTTTCCCCTGAATAACGTCTTATATGCTCATAACATCATCAAAAACCTAATATCGGTTAGAAAATTTGCCACCGATAATTTCGTCTCAATTAATTTTGACCTGTTGGTTTTTCTGTAACGGACCTCCGTACCGGAAAACTCCTTACGAGATGCAATAGTGAGGGTGATCTCTATCCTTTCCTATCCACGCCCGCTGCTAGTGTCAACCCTCTCATATCTTTAACGACCTATGTCACTCCTCCCATCGCTTTAGCAACAATCTCTCCATCAACTTGACACAATAGACTTGGACACCCAGGAGCACATGTTTTAGTTTTCTTAGAAACAATAATTTAATTCGTTGTAATAATGACAAATTTTTCCAACAGTGTCTTTCTTGTCCTTTAGGCAAACATGTTCACCTCCCGTTTCATTCTTCTTTAAGTGTTACATATTCTCCCTTTGACATTGTTCATGCAGATTTATGGACATTCCCAATTGCTAGTTCACTGGGTCATAAATTTTATCTCGTCTTATTGGATGACTATTCTCACTTTGTCTGGGTCTATCCGCTTAAATTCAAGTCTGAAGTGTTTGTCAAGTTTCTTGCATTCTGTGTCTATGTCAAAACACAATTCAAAAAAGACATAAAATCACTTCAGTGTGATAACGGTCGTGAGTTCAATAATTCAGCTTTTCATAATTTTTACTCTACTAACGGCATGGTTTTTCGTTTCTCTTGTCTCCACACCTCCTCCCAGAATGGCAAGGCCGAATGAATCATTCGCACTATCAATTTTGTGGAGGGTGGAGTATAAGGCAGTTAGTTTTGAAGTTGGGCATCTAGGGATCCACTTTTTCATAATACCTCCAGTGAGATATTCAATCATTGTATCCCTATTTTCTGTCACCCATTCTGCATCTCTCACTCTCTCTTCAGTATCAACTCCCAAACATTGATTTATAATTGAGGGTGTAAATTGATACATTCTGTTATAGAGATATACCTTCTCAATTTTTTTTGAGGAGGTATCATCTATAGCAGAGCTTAAGTTAGCATAAAACAACTTTATTATCTCATCAACATATGATTCTTTTTCAGTAACAAAGCCAAGAAACTGTCTGTCCTTTAAGAATTCTACCAACCCATATTCAGTACAGGAAGTAATATCTAACACTCTCTCATTCCTAATTAGTCTATTCTTATAAGAGTCCCGCATATCATGATTAACTTTAGAAGAGAATTTATTAGAGAACACAGATACCTCAATGTCTGAATCAGACATGTCTGAACTGATGGATTCGGTACTGTTGGAGGATGTTGTGGTGTGTGTCTCTTCGGATGTTGGCTGAAATGTTGCCTGAGATGTTGTGGCAACATTTGAAGTAGCACTTGTCCTTGTAGTCCTGTGAACTCCCTTTGGAAAAAATTGTTTCAATGGGGTTTCATCTAGGATTTCTCTTTCTTGAGGCACACTGGGTTGTTCAGAAGCAGATGATTCTTCAGTTGAGAAAGCAGAGTCCGTACTTTCACTATCACTGCTTGAGTAAACGGGTTTAGATGGTTCACATTTACTCATTTTGCTACTCGAATCTTCTTGGACTATTTTCTCAAACACTATACTCGATCGGCGAGTAGGGAAGGTAGATGATCTGGTTCTTTTACCCAAAGATGTAAACTCAACAGTCTCATCAACATCTATAGGGTTGTTATTATCTCCAGGATAGCTGATATCTAAAGGTTCACCAAAACCTTTAAACATTATTGCTTTAGAAAGATCCTCAGAGAGATTTGAGGAAGAAGACTGGCCCGGTTGCTGAGGGGTATTTGACGGAGGGCTAGTGCTCATAGGAGTGTTGGATGAAATGTTGGTTGACATGTGTTCTAACACTGGAGAAGTTTCCTTTGGTGAGAATTGAGGAGAGGGTTTTGAGGAGTTACGGTTTGTGATTGAGGTTGGAGTTTGATTTGGAGATGATTACATCGGGTAGGTAGGGTTATACCTGATGTTTGATGTGATTTCCTCCTTTTTTATTTTATTTTATTTAGGGAAAATTGGATACGATAGAAAAAAAAATTGCAAATGAGAGGAATATTTATTTACATGACAAATTTTTCTAAGCAACAAAAATCTTTGGTTTTAGGTATTTCAATCTTACACAATAACTTACACCTAAGGTTTTGGGATAAAAAGATAAACATCACGGTAGGAATTTAATTTAATCTTATCATTTTAAAATTTGAAATTCCTATTAAAACGAGGCATAAAAATAGGGAGAAAATATGATTTTTCTGAAATCAGTTAAGAACAACATCCCAACAAATATCACAATCTGAAAATGTCAATAGCAATGTTGGCAACATTTTGGACTACACAAGTTTTTTGATCCTTTAAGAATTTTTCATTTTGGCAACAAATCAAGACACATTTTATACTTATTTTTATGAGTTTAACCATTGGATCAATGTAACATTTTCCCATCGTGTCCTTGATCTAATCATAAAACACATACATAAGATTTTTTTGTGTCAAAAAATAAGAATACTTATTTAGTATTCTTAAAATTCTTTTTAAGCATTTGATACTCCTATAGAATAAGAACGGTATCTTTTCAAGAGCTTTGCCCATTTTGCGCAGTTGCCAAATATTTGTATAGGCTTTTTCCTATTTTGATACTTCATTTTTATGATATATATATAAGTATTTATATATCATCGCAGAGAATGATATCACGTTGGAATCACATTCTTATTGAAGGATCATGCTTGTGTGACCAAAAGTTATGCACTATACAACAACAATAATCAGTTAGTGATACTAGATATGTAAATGTCACCTGAAATGTTAGACAATATTTTAGCTGACATTCACCAAAACTACCTTTTTAGAGATTACGTATACCAAGAGATTTCTTCAAGTAGAAAATCTCTCATGGTCCAAAGCTTTTGTAAAAATGTCAGCTAGTTGATAAAGAGTGTCAACATGTTCAATTTGAACTAGTTATTTTTTTACTAAATCTCTTAAAAAGTGATGTCTAATATCAATATATTTTGTACGTGAGTGCTGAACTGGATTTTTGGAAATATTAATGGCATTCAGATTATTACAGTACAAAATTAAAATGTTGCTAGTAAATTCATAGTCGTCTAACACGTGTCTTAGCCATATTAATTGAGAGCAACAACTTCCAGCTGCTACATATTCAGATTCAGCAGTTGAAAGTGAGACACAATTTTGTTTACGACTATACCGTGAAACAAGATTATTGCCAAGATAAAAAATCACCAATTGTACTTTTTCTATCATCCACATCTCCAGCCCAATCCGAGTCACTAAATCCTATTAAGTTAGGATTAGTGTATTTGGAATATCATATTCCCAACTCATATGTGCCAACAACATATCGAATAATACATTTCACGACATTTAAGTGAGATATTTTGGGACAGGATTGAAAACGTGCATAGACACAAACACTAAACATAATATCTGGGCGACTAGTAGTAAGATAAAGAAGGTTACCTATCATAGATCGATATAACGTTGGGTCGATATTTTCACCAACATTATCCTTACATACCTCCTGCGATGAACCCATTAGCGTTTTCATCTATTTAGCATTCTCCAAACCAAATCTCTTAACTAGATTCTTAACATATTTACTTTGTGAGATGAAAATTCCATCTTCACTTTGCTTAATCTGCAAACCAAAGAAAAACGTTAGTTCCCCAATCATGCTCATTTCAAATGTTGATGACATAGATTAAACAAATGACTTTAGATAAGACTGTGATGTCGAACCAAAGACTATGTCATCTATGTAGATTTGAGCAATAATAATATCTACACCATGACGTTTAATGAATAGAGTACGATTAGCTTCACCACGGTTAAAACCAAATTCAAGAAGGAAGTTAGTTAGACGACCATATCATGCACGAGTGACTTGTTTCAACCCATACATAGCCTTTTTGAGCTTGTACACATAGTGTGGAAGGTAAGGATCTTCAAATCCTTTCGACATACACTTCTTTATCTAGGTAACCATTTAAGAATACACCTTTTACATCCATTTGGTGTAAAGTAATTTTCAGAAAACAAGCAATAGCAAGTGTCGCGCCCGTTTTTGACCTGCTCAGGTCAAAGCGGAGCACAACGTATTCGGTGAATCCTGGGTATGATTAAGGAGTCGCCACCTAATTATTTATGGTGAATTAGGGCACCTAAATTTTAACTAAATGCTGCAATATAACTCCAATTCTAAGGTCTGCGAAACTAATGCGATTCTAAGTAGGGGTTCTTTATTATCCTAAAGGGAAGGGGTTAGGCATCCTTTAAGATCCGCTAACTTGCGGTTATCCGATCAAATTCAGGTTAATATTATACTAAGGAAAATGCATGTTTATAATATATAAAGTTAAACAAGAGTTTTGCAAATATTTAATAAAAGAATGCATTTTTTGTACAAGTATGCATTTGTATGATATTAAGAAAATACGTGCAGAAGTGGAAAAGGTATGCATTTGTAACAATTAATAGTAAGGAGAAAAATGAATTATTCATAATGCCAAAGAAGTAATTTTGGAAATCATTTTTTGTACAATTAATAAAGTGAACAGAAGATGCTCAAAGTTTATTTTGAAATTTTTTAAATACGCATGACGAGCCTAATATAAATAAAACTAGCGAGGATTTCTAAGTTTGAATTAACCGGGCCTATAAATGAATAAGCTAGCGACTGCTTTTAAATTAATTATTACAGACCAAAATAGCCTTATTACATATTAACTATCCATTCATGGCCTAATTATTCTAAATATCCTAACAATCACACAAGCGTTTAAATAATTATTACAGACCAAAATAGCAATAAGGAAATTGAAGAATAATAATGAATGGAAAACTAAGATGGATGACGATGTCATCTCGCCCTATTGGTTTTGAATTTCCGAGGTTGGAGAATGCAAGGAGTGTGAATGCGGGTCTTCGTTCGACAATGTTCACGATGAGTCTCATAACGAAACTCTTCGTAGCTCCCGATGCATTTCATGTAAATAAAGAAAAAGAAAAGGATTAGTAAACGGAACATGAAAATATATACATATAAAAAAATAAAAAAACAAATAAATAATTCATGAAAAGTAATATGTTGTTAGGCTTGTAAGCCTAACGGTTCAATCAGATCGACATGTCCAAATGATATGGCCCCGTGGGCCTTAGATCATGCGAAGAGAAGGGGAAAACCATTATCACAGTTAGAAAGCATCCTAATTATACCAGTTATAAATAATCAATTTGTAAATAAAATTAAACATTCATCCTACATATTTAGCTAATTAAAACTAGTCAAAATAGTGAGCTCAAAAGGTAATAACTTAGAGGACTTAATTCAGGTTCGGATTTAAACAACCCACATGACACAGACACGCACGATAAACAGGCCCAGAGATTCAGATTCTTAAACAAGAGAGAAAAGGGGCAAGGCCCAAGAGCACGCATCAGATTTCAATAAAAAAAACATAGTCAGGACCATAAGAGATGAATTCCCCTTTCATTTATCCAGCCTAATGCAATATGCACAAATACACTCAACAAGGAGATATATGAAAACATCCCAAGTATACATGATATACTTAGGAGTATACACTGATATATGATCTCGATATACACCAAGTATATACATGAATCATATACCTCATATACTCTGAGGTATATCACTCACATGATTCGACAAAAGAGACATACGAAAATGACAATTTCAAACTTCAAGGTGAAAGTAGAGAAAACAGACCTTTACAAACCATACTCTTCTAGGCAAAATGAATACTAATTATGATATAGAGTATCAAAGTGGATTACTAATATGAGTCTGACATTTCTAGTGGACCAAAATAGGATTATGAAGGCATACAAATACCTAAAGGGGAGAGGAAACCATAAACTCATGCAGTTACAAACAAAGACTGATTCAAAACTAGACTAAACACACACATAAAATTAGACTAGTGTTTGGTAAAAAGGCAGATTGAGACACAAACAGGGGCAAACATAGGCATCCATAAAAGATTATGTCCTAGACTCAGAAAACTACAAGGGAAGACTGTTTAGACTAGAAAAAACATACATATATGCATGGAAATAGATAAGAGGCAAGTAGGAAAGGGACCTAGATAGTCTCAGAAGGACAACACACATGATGACCACAATAAACAGAGTGTTGGGACCAATATCTCCTAATGACATAATACATAGTTGTGGAATACGCATGAGCCTAACATAGGAACAACACATGTTGTCACAGAGATATAATCATGGTAAAGAATAGAAATGCCAAGAATACCATTAATTTGGGACTAGTTAAATACATACATATGCCCAGATCAGTCAACACACTAATATGGTAACCCAAATTAATCATAAGGTATTATATGCTATCATGGATACAGTCTAGCATTTAGATAGACAAAGACATATAGATGATTAGTTCAGAAGACATTTTAAGACATGGAGATGGGCAAATATCCATTTAAGACAAAATTTCAAAGAGGTGCAGAATCATTTAGGCTATACTAAGCACACAAGACCATTTTCTGTTATGTATTGGACATATTGACACGTAGAGGAATAACTCATAACATATCATACTTATTAGACATACTAGGCAAGGCAAAGGTATATTCATTTCATCAAAACATAACTAACATGCAGAAATAGTTAACTAACTCTTTAGAAATAATATCTTAGATTATACAGAACCACTGGTGGTCTAATTACACATATATGGGCATATTTATGATGTACACTAGTCAATGTAACATAATGGGGCTGAACACTGCTTAATCAGGCTAGCATACATGTAGGTACTCCTATCCAAAATGGTCCAAATAGTAGCTTAGGCATGGTCTAAGTAGAACCAAACTAGGCAAGGTAACATTATGACATATGAAGAGCTAATCTGCTGCATGACATGAAACATGATTCTACAACAGGCACACACCAGTCATACACTTCAAACAGCATGCTACAATATCACATCTTAGCTAAATCTACTACTAGATGACATAACAAGCATGATATGACCTAATTTGACTAATTCATACTTCTAATCCTACATTCAGACCCTAAATCAGTTCACAGTAATATTAATACTGTAAAATAACATGTAACACATTTCAATATCACACATTAGCATAAACTTGCTGAATTTAAGCAAAGTAAATGACAATGAATTTGAATTACAGAAGTCTTCAACTTGCTCAAATAAAGCTAAATACATACAGTTTTCTTCATTTGGACAGGGTGACCCAGATAAATTACTGGAAATAAATCAAACTATCATAAGGTATTTAATTAATCAACATCCTAATTCTCCTAAGCAACAATAATCATCCATCAAAATGTCTCTAAAGCATAAATAAACTAACAAACTCAACATGTCTAAACATTAAGCATAACAACACAAATAGATTACATTATCACTAAATCAGTAATACAACACACAAAAACGCAAAAAATAAGTAAACTGAGAAGAGTTTGAGTTTACGGACCTTCTTCGGGCAGCGAGCCGAGGCGTCGTCTCGAATCGTCGACCCGCTCGAAGAAATTTATTTATGCAATTGAAACAGAAAATGAGTGTGAATGTTTTGTATCTTTGTCGAATCAGAAATAGGAGTAAAAATAGTCGACTTTTTTTGTGTGGTTTTTGAAGAACAGAGAGTTTTTCGTCCAAAAAAAAGCCCCTCCCTCAAAGGACTCCACATGCTAATATTTATAAGATGAACTTAGGGTTTGCTAGGGCTCCTTTGGGCGGGATTTTTAGGCTTTGGATTTTGAAATTGTCAAACGAAATCCTTCAAAATCCGAACGTTTAATGGCCTTGCAGGCTTCACGTGATTCATAGCACGAAAATGGAGCAACACCCTCTTTTCCATGGTTGACAAAGCTACAAGCTTTATATAGAAAAGGAAATGGAGTTGTTGCTGCTGCTGCTCTGATTTTTGGGGAAGGGTGAGAGAGAAAAGAAGAAAAAAAAACTGGTGAGGGTTCGGCGGTGTCAGGGTAGCGTGATGGTAGTGGTGGGGTAGGGGTGTAGGGTGTCTTGGCGATGTTGGGGGAGTGCAGGTGTCTGGCGATGGTTTTTTCTTTTTTCTTTTGTTTTTGTTTAGGGGTTTCGTTTGGTTTAAAGGGTTGGGGCGACGGGTAGGTTGGGTCGGGTAGGTTGGGATTGGCGTGAAATGGGGATATAATTGGGGAGTTTGGGCTTGGAAGGTGGGGTGGCCGATTGGGCTTGGAAAAGGTTTTGGAATTTTGTTTTGTGGGTTTTGGTTTAAAGGGGATAAAGCGTTGTGGGGTTGGGCTTGGAAGATGGGGGTTTCGGTTGGGCCTTAAATGGTTTTGCGATTTTGTTTTGTGGGTTTTGGTTTAAAGGGGATAAAAGGTTGTGAGGGTTGGGCTTGGTAAATTGGGGGCTAAAATTTAATTGGGTGAAGGGTTGGTCCGGTTGGGCCGAAAAGGGTTGGGTTTGGTAGATTGGGGGCTAAAATTTAATTGGGTGAAGGGCTGGTCCGGTTGGGCCGAAAAGGGTTGGGTTTTGGTGGGTTGATATTGTTTTGGGTTGGGGAAATAAAATGGGTTATGGATTTAAAAATATAAAAGGGGTTTAATATTAAAAAATGCATTGAAGAAAAAAATGTAAATTATTTATATAAAAACATAACGATGTGATAATAATAAAGATATAATATTTGCGAAATGTTTAATGCTTAATAGAAAATGGAAATGCGATGCAATTTTGCGAGAATACAATAACATAGAATTTTCGGATAAAACTTATGATTATGATAAAAAATGCAAATGATAGTAAAAATGCGAATAGCAGTAATAATAAGAGAATAATATATATATATATATACATACATATATGTATATATATATATATGTATATATATATGTATACATATATATACATACATATATGTATGTATATATATATATATGTATGTATGTATGTATGTATGTATGTATGTATGTATGTATGTATGTATGTATGTATGTATGTATGTAGATTAAAATTATTTTGAGGTGTTAAAAATATTTAAAATTGTAAATAATTTGGAAAAGATGGGACGAAATTGGGTGTCAACAGCAAGTAAAAGTCTAATTGACTCAATTCTAGCCACATGCTCGAAGGTTTCGTCATAATCGATTCCTTCAACCTGAGTATAGCCTTGTGCAACTAGATGAACTTTGTTTCTAACAACTGTTCCCGATTCGTCTGATTTATTTTTGAAAATCCACTTAGTGTCAATTATATTTGTATTATTTGGACATGGAACTAAGTCCCAGACTTCATTTCGAGAGAATTGTTTAATCTCTTCTTGCATTGCTTGTGAAGGTTTACTAAAGTTGAGTATCCAATACCTTAGAGCATATGTTTTTAACTTTTGAGTATCCAATACCTTTGAGTATCTCATCCAATTTTGAAGTCCCTGTGTTGAGCTTGCGGAAGGTTGCTTCGGCTAAATCCAATTTAACTTTTTATCAAGTTGCTTGGATTCTATGATTAAGGCTTTACAAATACTTTGTAATTCATTAATCATATCATCTTTGCATTCAATTTGATCCATACAATCAGCCTCACTAATAGAAACAGAACCACTAAAGAAATTAACATCAGAATAGTTAAAGAATTCATACCTTTTGGATATCGCTGAGGATGTTGATGTCGTTGCTGATGTTGGAGCAAATGTCGTGACATCTGAGACAACATTATATACGACATCTTCATTATCCGATAGAGACTGCTCGAAAATAGTGGCCGGCATTGCTTGTGTTTCAGTTTCACGATCTCCTTCATCTTCTTCTTCATCATCACTAAGAGAAACCCATAGGTTCTTACCAAATTTTCTAAGAGTGTTTGCATATTTGTTAGCATAATGACCCCAACCTGAGCATGCATGACATTGCACAGACTCAAGTTGTTTGGGATCAAATTTGGTACGATTTGAGTTGATTTTTCTTAGTTGATTTCCTTTTTGTACATTTGGAGGGAATCTAGTGGGCTTTTGATTGAAGACTTGGTTTTGGTGCTCTTTAGATTTAGATTGATTTCTCTCATTGTTGAACTTCCTCACCATCGAATTGTATTTTCGAGTGAGTAAGACAACATTTGCACCTTCACCAATTTCTTTAAGATTCTCATCTTCTTCTTCGATTTGACTCTCCGAGGATTGAACTTGAAGTCTCACATTCTTGCTTTTATACAATTCCTTTTTGATTCTTAATTTTCATCTCATAAGTTTTGAGTATGCTCATCAAGGTATGAAGGTCCATAGTGGCAATATTGTGAGCTTCTTCAATAGTACAAATCTTTAAATTGAACTTTTCAGGAAGAGAACGGAAAGCCTTTTCAACAAGTTGAGTATTGGTTAATGGTTCACCAAGCACTTGACGTTCATTTGAGATGTCAATCAAATTTTCAAAATAAGATTTAATATCATCCGCTTCTTCCATCCTTAAACGTTCATATTTACTCATGAACATGCATATCTTTGTTCGACGAACACTTGAGCTACCTTCACAATGAATTTGTAAAGTATCTCATGCGTTCTTAGCCATGGGGCAATTTTGAATGAGTTTGAACATGTGAAGATCAACCCATCCAAAAATTACATTTAAGGCCTTTTCATTAAAGCTAGCATTATTGGTTTCTTCCGCAGTCCATTCGGATTCAGGTTTAACAAGAATATCACATTCCTTATCCGGTGGTAACATAGGAACAACGTATCCACTGGTTATAGATCTCCATGCCCTAACATCAATTGATTTGATATGAGAACGTAGGCGAGTCGTCCAATAGCATAATTTGAACCATCTAAAATAGGAATTCTACCAACAATCGGATTTGCTGAATCCATAGCTTATGACAACATGACCAAACACTTATTGTGTTAAGTGTCGGCTCTGATACCACTTGAAGGGTGTCAAAAGCTACTGAAAGTAAACACAAGAGATGAAATAAATTGAATGACAATTCTATTTTCGAATGTCAGTGACAATGTCGTCTGACACAAGTGACAACACTCGATAAAACATAAAACCTTTAAGAGTAAAATACAGTGGAAAAATAAATAACACAAATGTTTATATTTTCATAAGTTATATCAAGTTATATGTTGATATAACTTATGATGGCCAATAACCAAAAGTATTGTATATATTTCATATATAAATATACAAATTCATTTCTTTATAATTTACACTATAAAACAAAAGGAATTAAAATGTGAAGTCGCAGATGACTTCTGCCTGAAAAATCTAACTAAGTAGACATAGACAACCTTCTCATTACAATCGTTCCATACAAAACTAATCTAGAATCTAAACAACAATTGTAATGTTGGACAGAATGTTGTCAACACACTCAGACAACACTTGTGATCTAGATTTCTGGGTTGAAATCCCGAGAGCTCTCTTGGTATTTTTGCAATCTAATTCTGGATGATTGATTCACTGTTATGGCATCTCTATTTATAGTAGAGAGTCTTCCTTGAAAAGATCACCGATCAGTTGAGGAGATTGAGTGAAAGGTGGACAACTGGTGTGTTTGTTGGAGAAGATCATGAAGTCGAAATCTCAACAACTTTGACTTGTTCTTCACTCGACTTCTTCCCCATGCTTTGGCTCTTTCTCCCACGTTTTACACAACTCAATTCACCACGCCTAAGTCATTTTTACCTCTCAATAAAAATATTACTGTTTAACGTGAAATAAGACAAAACTGTTATAAAAAAATGTTGGTCTGTATGTTGTGAGTTGTGACATTTATCTCAATATTTTTATGCATTAAATCATTACTTCAAAAGACATGCTAGGTCAAACGTCACAATACCAAACCCAACATTAACACTACATGTAGGTCATAGAATAGCCAACTTTTCTGAAGGAAAGTTGAAAAGAATTCAACAAAACAGAGTAAAATTCGGTTTACTCATGAGGAAGTGGAAAAAGCAGAATTTTCTTCAAGTTTTACTAATCCTAAATTCAGATTTACCTGTAAGACAAAATCTCTTCCTTTTCAGATACGTGTTGTCACATATATATGCACATGTCCCTTGACTTAGATCAGACAAAAACTTTGTTTTTCAAGGATTGAAGAAACCGTTGCAAGAATGATATTTTTACATTAGTCAATTGACAAATCATAATTTCTATAAGAAAAAATCAATATCATTGTCACGAGTCTGGCAAAGCCAATTGTAAATAGAAGGAGCGACGACAATCAATGCAAAGTAAAAAACCAAGGCGTCCAACCTCGGGAAATACTTGAAAATTTAGCCGTGGATTTCAATCGAAGAAATGGAGGAAGAATACAGAGAGACAAGTAAGGAAGTAGAAAGAGTGTTAAACGCTTGAATTGGCGAAACGGTGGTTTTTAGGTTTTTATTTTTATTTTAGTAAGGTTCTAAATCTGAGAAAATGGCAAAAATTTGTAAAAATAGATAAATATATATTTTCAATTTTAGTTGCTCCATATCAGCGGCCTATGTTCTGCTTTTATATAGATATATAAGATTAGTGTACACACCAAGATGTTTGTGGGCTCCTAAGCATAGTCAAGAAAGTGTTCTAGTTGCAAGAGTTATGCGTTGAAACTTTAAGAGAAGTAAACTTACTTATTTGACGTTAAGCTATGACTATGGTTAATCCAAACTATAGATAAATATGGAAAAGAGAGAAAACGATAAAGAATAAAAGAATGATTAAAATGAATTTGTTAAAAAAGGCAATATACCCGTGATATACACTTCTACACTAAATATACAGAAGTGTATATCACAGGAATACAGTGGACAGTGGCCCAGCTCGGCAGATACCGAGGCCCAATGGACAGTGGCCCATCTCGGCAGATATCGAGCCCATCACGGGTAGATTGGCAGCTAATGCAATCTTGTATATATGGTATATATACTTGTAGTATATTTAGTGTATATCACAGATATATTGCCTTGTTTAACAGAATTGATTTGATATCCATCGTTTTACTAACTATATAGGGACATTGACCATTAATAACACGCCCAAATTAAACCACTATCTCAAACATGTCAATAATCTTTATGATCCTGAAAACCTATAGGCATGATGTTCATCAATTTACTTCTTTAAAAGTCGGCTAATTGTATGACTTTAGCGTTCATCGGAAGTTCCTTGTTCCCCAATATTCTAGTTGGAATCCGAGTAGTTGCTACTTGCTACAATTGGCCTAATAACTTTGATAGACTTATAATCTGTTTGACTAAATTTCTAAAATTTACTTATTTTGAAGAGTAATTTTTGAAGAAATACTTGTCATTTTAACTTTAGATTATTTTTTTTATTTTTAATAAGATATTTATAACCATAAAAATATTGATATATGATTTATTTTGGAACCACAAATTTCAATAATCTCTTCTTTTTAAATACCGTATGTAAAACACATAAATTGCGATGGAGGAAATATTACTCCCTCCGTCCCATATAAGTTCTTTCATTTTTATTTTGGACACCCCTAAAAATAATAAATAATAAATAAATTTTGGCACTCTGTCAGTCTCAAGTTAACAGACACTTTAACTCAAAAAGATTATTCCAAAATAATTGTCTTTTTAGGAATTCAAAACTATAGTTGACATTATTTAATTTTAACTATATCCTTAATCATAAAGAAACTAGTATGCACAATATTTAAGAGAAAAAAAATCAAACTACCTCTATTAAATAAGAGTAACTTAATAAACTATAATTTGAAATTTTGTATTTATTATTTTCTTAGTAAACGTGCAAAATGCTAAAGCAACAATTCAAATGGGTCGGAATCTATCCTTATCTGTTTTCAATAAATTGCACTCTATTAATGAACAAGGCTAAACTATTCTTATTGGTATTTGAACGATGATATATAGTAGTCTGTCCGTCCCAAAATAAGTGTCGCTTTAACTCATTTCACGTCCATTAAGAAAAACAATAAATACAATGTATAGTTTACTAAGTTAATGCTATTTATTAGATGTTTCTTGAGAACTGGATACTATTAAGAAGTAATTCTGTAATATAAGGGTATAGTTGGAAACAATTATTATTGTTTATCTTGAATTTCTAAAGCGACACTTATTTTGAGACAAATTATATTATCAAAGAGACACTTATTTTAGGACAGAGGGAGTAACAATCAACAATTATTTGTTTGAACACTTCAAATTTATGATAATTTTTGTGTAATATAATCAATATTAATTACCTTCAGGAACAGTTAATATTAAGGTCAAAATGAGAAAATATTAATTAATTTCATTCATATTTTCTAAATAATAAATAATTTTATTAATCTTGACAACTAATATGAAACGGAGGGAATATAGTGTTTGGTCATAGATTTAGTTGAAACTTGAGAAAATAAATTTTCGAAGTTATATCAAAAAATAATTTTTGAAACTTAAAGTTGTCTTGGACATGCATTTTATTTGAATTTTTTTAAAATTTTATGAGTAAAAGTAAAAATTCATCCAAAAATTAGTCAAGGCCATTTTGTGGACGTGATTTTTTTGAAGAACTAATCAAATATTGATGAACAATTATCAATGTTTTTAATTTTTTTTTAAAAAATCGATCTATATCTAAAATTTATGGCCAAATGGGAGCGTAGAGTTAGAGCTTTCAAAGATACGTGGAAAGTTCTGAAAATGGGGGCTAAGAGGAGCCAAAAATAGTTAGTGGCGGATAGGCTGGAGGCAAAACCCGACACAGAATGATCCACGTGAACAAATGTGATCGGAGATGAGGTGGCAAATTACTATTGGTTTGTTTAATTAGCATATAGGACGGACCGAATTTAAATATCGTACGGACAATCTATTTTAAACGCTGATAAAACTAGGAAATAAAGAGCTTGTGAAATTGTTATGGTATGGAAGTAATGGAACTAGGGGTGGGCGTATATCGATCGGTTTGATTTTGTATCCGAAAAATATAAACCGAATAAAAAGTAATTTTTTTTTAAAAAAAAAATTGAATATAACTTTTTTTTTAAAAAAAAATTGAATATAACTTTTTTTTAAAAAATAAATGATATGTTTGGTTTATATGCCGAACGTATCGGATTATATCGATTTTTTCTAGTAGGTCGGGCCGGTCGGGTTGGGGAATTTTTTATTTTTTAAAAAAATTGAATTTTCAAAACTGAAATTGACATTCACACCTACACTATCATGAAATTTCGACGTTGAAATCTATTGTGTATCGTGAGATGTTTACTAAAGAAAAAGGAAAATTAGAAATCGATTTGGGGGAAAACACAAATTGATTGGAAAAACGGACTTTTTTTCTAAAAATTGGCTGCGCCAAACCGCCTTTTAGCAGTTTGACCGGCCCCATCTAGAAAAAATACGCAAAATCAATTTTTTTTTGGATAAAACGGACATCCGAGCGCAGAGTTATGGCCATTTAAAGTTTTATCAATTTACAACTACTTTTTCTCCCTATAGTTTATGTCAATGTTTCCGTGATATGTTAATCAAGTTCATGCCGCATGCGACTTCCATAAAAGCTTCATAGATTAGCTTCAATGTTTATGATTCAAGAGATAGTAGTAGCCTAAAATAAAAAATAAAAAAATATATATATTTAATTCGGTTTTTTGGTTCGGTTCGTATCCAAAATTTAAAAACCGAACCGAATCACTAAATCCTGATTCGGTTCGATTTTTCAAAAAATCGATTTTTTTAAGAAAAAACCGAACCGAATTTCGGTTCGATTCGGTTTTTTCGGTTCTCCGAATTTTTTGCCCACCCCTACATGGAACTCGAACTAAAGCGTGCGTGTGCCGGTAGCGAATCTATGTACAAATTTTGGGTTATGTAAACACATAATTATTTAACTAAATTCGATATATTATATGTATAATTTTAAAATGATAACTAATATTAACTGAAAAACACATTCAAATAAGACCGAGTAGAACACTAGTTAGGGATTGTATTTATTTTCCCAAAGTCTCAAGTTCGAATTCAAGCTTATGTATTTTTCTTTTTATTGTTTTTATTTTATATTTTATCTTAAAAGCAATAGTAAATCCATTCTTTTGAAATTCTGCATTTGACTCTGAATGTGCCTATCTATAATTAGTGTTGCTTCGTGGGAGAATTTATGACCGTAATTAGGGACCGGAGGAGTAGTATTTTCAACAATTTAATTGTGAGACGTTTATTTTTATTCAAGAAGGTTGTACAGAATTACTACTTCTAAAAGCAAATAGACTTTGAGATATGCTTTTGGTTTTTGGAAAAATAAAGAAAAACAATTGGAGTTGCTAAAAGTTTTGTTCCTCAATATTGTTGCAAGACCTGAAGCTATAGCATTTCAAAATTGATACTAAGACAAATTTGTGAAGGCAGGAGAAAATTTTCTGCCACAAAGTGCAAAATAAGATTAAAATTTCGAGAGGCAAGGAATAAATAAACTAGTAGAGGGCGTTTGGTTGATGGTTAAAGTTATGCAGGTATTAGTAATACAAGAATTAATTATGTAGGAATTAATTAGGTAGGTGTTAGTAATGAAAACATCAATTATTCTATTTTTTACCCTACATAATATAATAATACATAAAAAATTTCATAATTTATACATGTATTATTTATGCAAAAAAAATATATACAACCAAAACATTATATTAGCAATGCTATATTTTATGTGGAAAAGAGAAAAAAACCAACCAAACATTGTATAATTTATGTTAGATTCTATATGCAATTTCCCCCAACACAATTTTTATAACCAGACAGCGTATAAAATCATGCTAATTTTAATACATGAATAACTCCTCTCTAACCGGTAACCAGACGACTCCGTAGTGTATAAGGGTTATAGTTATCATTAGTATCAGGTTATTAACTAATGCCTACAACATTGATAATTACCTTATAAGTTATGATAATGTATAGTACATATATTCTACGGCATAAAACTTGAACTCTTTTGCTTATATTTAAAGTGTTAATGTGCATTTCTTTAGGGTTGAAACATAAAAATTTAGATTTGAGAATTGATAAAAAGTTATGAGAATAGTTCTTTCAAATCATGAGCAAATAATTTCTTTGTGCATATGTAAAAAAAAAGGGTAATAAGAATTTATATTACTTTAATTGGGAGAGTTATACTGGTTTGACATGCAAAATGAACAAATATCAACTGAAAGGAATAAGATCATACTATATGAAGAAAGAATAAACAAAAAAAAGAAGAAGAAAATTCAAAATCTTCCTTTAGTTTATCAATGTTAGTTGGAACGTGGAATCGTCAACTATCAAGTATCAAGGGAGGTAGAGAGTTGGATAAATTTCTCCTTTCTTAATTAAAAGTTTTGAATATGTGTCCTAATAATAAAAAAATTCCTCCCTTAAGTGGATCCTACACAAGATAAATCTATATTAATCAGACCAGAAAATTCTAAATACAAAATAAATGAAAATAAAAAGGGTTTAAATTGAAAACTCGAAAAAAAGTTTTTTAAGCCATTGGTGGTCCTAGAAAGCATCTCCACGAATTAAATACTGTTTGATTCTCTCTTGTTGCCAACCATATACTTATTTTATTCTTATCTCTTTCTTTGGAACTGCTTTTAGCACCTCTAGTAAGTTTACCAAAAGAAGAAAAAAAATAAGTGGCGTTCTTTCCTTAATCATTTTATGTCTTTTTTCTTTTACTATATATTAGGGGTGGCCAACGGGCCGGGGTGGGCTTGGCGGGATCGGTACACGGAGGGACTAGCGGGATTCGCCTCTGTCCCATCCCGGTTCCGGTCCCGTCGGAAAAGGGTAACGATTCTAGCGGACCGGAGCGGGATTTTTTTTTTTTTGCACTTAATTTAGAAAAATAACATATATATAAATAACTCAATAATTGAACAAGATAGTGTAATAAAAACATCTCAAGACTGTTTTTGTGCCTCTTATATTATTTACAAGAAATATAATTTTTTTGTAATACAAATACAATTGTCAAAATTGCAACTTTGTGTTGTTCAAAAGTTGCAAATGACATAGTAAAATTGCAATTAAAGAAATTACATTTTGAAAAAAACCTGTTGTAGTTTCTTTATAATTTCTTGTGGTTCTTCGGTTGGAATTGATATTTGTTGGTCAAATTGCTCCACGCCACTTCCACCACCTTCGGATAAGATGTCATTGTAGTTTTCGTCTTCTCCGCTCCGCTCATATCCAATCTCTGAATAATACTGCAATCTCCAAGCTATCTCCGGCTAATGAGTGTTTGTGCTCTCCTATTTGATATCTGCTCGCAGAAAAAGTGCTTTCAGTCGATGTTGATGACGCTTGAATGTTCAAAACATCTCGGGCCATCATTGAAAGTGTCTTGAACGGTCTTCTCATTCCCTCTCCAGTACTTCAGCAAGTCTCCTTCTTCATTGACAACTGCTTAGTACGGTATACTACCTTGCAAAACAAAAATATCAAACTCGCTAATTTGGTTAGTAGTGTTACCACCGCACATTTTATTTCTAAGGCTTTCAATACTAGCCGCAGAAACAGCATGTCTTTTATAAGGTTGTATTCAAGAAGAAGAAGGTATGGAAGTCGGTTGGTTACTAACACTTTCTTGTTGGTAATACTTATATACTTTTTTGCATTCGTCTTCTATGCTAGACTACACTTCTTCTTTAGTTAGTTCAATAGGAGGTGGGTCATTTGGATTTTTGGGAGTTGGAGGTGGTAGTACTGCTATACAATCATAAATAGTTTCAATAAGTGATTTACATCCGTCTATTTTAATAGTCGGATTTAATACAATACCAATAATACAAATAGTGAGAATAGAAATAATTTTTTTATTATTTCGATAAACATTTTTTTAATAGCTGCCTTATAATCTGGTTTATCCATAAATTCATTAAGTAATAAAAATATTAGAGCTATATAAAACAACATAGTTGAAATAGTAGGATAATATATACCGAAAAATTCTTTTGTTGCTTGAAAAAATTTATCTAGAAATACAATAAGTTCGGAAATTTTTCCCCAATCGCTATCTACAACCATATCAGTTGAATTTTGATTATGGGCGTTAAAAAATAAAGTTATAGGGCTTCTATAGTCATAAGCAACAAGTAGTTGCTCGTACAAAGAATTCCACCTAGTGGATACTTCTTCGGGAATTTTCTATAAGGTAGTTGGCAATCGTGACAAGTTTTTTTATAATCTTTTTTTCGTTGTATTCTATTATTTTTAAAAATAAAATTTATAGCAAATTGTATTTTACTAAGAATGTCTTCAAAAAGTGATAGACCATCCTTTACAACTAAGTTATATATATGACACACACATTTTATATGAAAATGATTTGGAAAAGATGGAGTTAAACTATTTTTTAAAATTGTAATAGCATAATTATTAGAAGAAGCATTATCTAATGTAATAGTCATAATTTTATCAGTTATTCCGTAATAATCGCACACTTGATAAATATTTTCTGCAATAAAAGTACCAGTGTGCCTATCATCTATACGCTAAGATACGTTTTTTGCATAGACCATTTATAATCTATCCAATGACAGGTTACCGTTAAATAATCATGGCCGTTAGTAGTACGACCTATATCAGAAGTGATAGCCACTTTGCCATTAAAATGATATAATGAATAACGTAAATACTGTTGATATTCATGTGCAAATTTAAATACATCTCTATTAACAATTGATCTAGGAAAATCGATAAAAGCAGGATTATACATTTCTCTAATGTAATGAATAAAATCAGGAGATGAAGGAATTGAAAAAGGCAAACCCTCCACAACAACTAATTTTGTTATTGCTTCCCTATCTCTATGTTTATTGTAATTATGGCTTACAATTCCCCCCGTCGTGGGGTTAATTTGACCCTGTACTTGATCCGGAACAGTATGTGAACCTTGTTCCGATGAAAAAGACGTTTGCTCACCCGGTTTTTTCAATACCAACAACAATCCATAGTGTGTATATACTGCCACCAGTCACTATCCTTTAAATACACATGATTAACTCATTTGACCCATAGACTGTCAAATTTTTTAGCTATATTCCACAATTTTTTTCCAATAGTTGCTTCATTCCATGCTATGCATTCTGTTAACCCCAACCCCCCTATCTCTTTGGTCTACACACCAGATTCCAGACAATCAGGGGAACTTTGGAAGTTATAGCTTTGCCATCCCACAAAAAAATCAGAAAAATGACAGTTATACCCTTTAGCACCAGTTTAGGCAATATGAACATGGATGCCCAATAGCTGTGTATATGTAATAACACAGTATTAACCAATAATGCTCTTCCTGCATAAGATAGATGTCTGGTGCCCCAGCTTCTAACTCTTCTTGTCAATTTATCTATCAACACCTCACAGTCCATTTTAGATATTTTCTTGGGAGAACTGGATACCCCCCAAGTATCTAAAAGCTAAGGGAGGGAGCTTTTTGAGTACCCAGTCATTTCACACAAGTCTTGCACCACTTGGGATTTCATGTTAGCACTAAAGATATTACATTTTGGAGCACTGGTTGTTAGCCCTGATGCATCAGAGAATGTCCTCAAGCCCCTCAACATCCATAGCACTTTCAAGATATAAGTTTCAAACGTCTTCATTTAATTCTTAAACTCTACGTCCAATCAAATATTTTACATAAATTACGACGAAGGGAGTATAATTTAAATAGGAAAGGAAGTTTCCGTTGAACTCACATATACCAATATACACCCGCCTCTGACCGAAGGATATAGTGAGTTCTGAGTAGGCGTTCCGCATTAGGACATGAATTTGGTGATACTTGAAAAACAAATATAAGAAATTAAGTTAAAAAATAATATTTGAAAATCAATGTTTGTTTTGTTGGGATACAATTGTTGTAGGGAACGGGAAGTAAGTAACTTTTACAATAGTAGAAATGATAAACAAACTATTACAATAAAACTGGAAATAAAAATATTTAACAGACTGCTTGTGTGATTAGCTGAGTGGAGTGATGACACTCTGTCTTTAAGACAAGATTGCCCCGTATATCTCCTTTTACGGTGTTGAGCAATAGTCTCCCAAGATACAACAACAACTTTAACAAGCGAGCAAAAGAAACTTAAGTGTTACTCTTGAAGAACTTTGAATATGGTAACTTTGCTAGACAGGAAGAATATGAACTCTGAAAATTCTGAAGTATTTTCTAAGTGTTAAGTGTTGTGTTCAGTTGAGTCAAATGCCTCAATTTATAATGTAAGTAGAAGACCCCTCAACTAGCCAACTAATGGCCTTCAATGGCCATGTAATTGCACTTGATTGAGGGGTTACATTCAGCCAAATAATGGCTGAATTTATGTGCCAAGTAGTGGAGAATCAATGCTCCAAAATCAGCCCAAAGGTCAGATTTTTCCAACTTTCCGTCGCAACTTTCTGCCTCCGAAGCGCCGCGACTCCGATGGTGTGGCGCCGCGGCCCTTCACGGCTCCGTGGCGATTTCTGACTCATTTCATTTTACACTTCGTACACTTATTCCTTCTTTTACCAACGTGAAATACTTTATCATTTGGCCAATAACCGTCCATAATTCCATGTTTCAAACGTATTACATACGTACCAATATCTCTTTCACTAATTAAATATGCGATACTTGAAACTACGTGTGCACGTGTGTGGAAACAACGTTTTCAACGTGCGGGCCCAATTTGTTTGAATTATAAATTAATGGGATATACTTAATTCCACATTTAGTAAATTTCCAACAATCCCCTCTTGAAAGAGATTATGGCGCACACACTTGGTGCCTTTTCCAGCAATCTTTTAGCGGATCGATGTTGCATCTGGATAGGTAGCATACGCTTTGAACCTTCCATAGTTGAATACCATCGGACTTACTTACTGTGCGGTGAACGTGATGTCTTGAACCGTCAGTGTTTAGTGTAAGCCAAGTCAATGGTACTAACACAACAACTTCATCTACTCAGTTCTTCGTAATATTTTGTCCGTTGTGGCCGTGGACACTTCTTGGATTCTTAAGTGCGTTCAATTTGAGGCGGCCTGTCCTCGCACTTAAATAGGTGGTCTCCTATAAGGTATCCTGCTATACCCCACTTTACAAGTGTTAGGAACCATTAAAAATTTCCCCAAACCTAACCTCAACCGGTGAAATCATTAAAGGTTTTGGAAACTTAACCTTCACCCACACTACAGATAGCACTTGTAGTCTATCGCGGGAACCACTTTGGATTTGGTGTTTCTTTACAAAAATGACTATCCGAAGTGCTCATGCTTCCACCGAAGCGATCAACTGAACATTTACATCTTAGTTTTCCCATTGAACCTAATTTCTGGGATCTCCAGTTAGTAAGGTTGGGTTACCACCGTATTGGTCCTTATACTTTGGGTTTTAAGCCCATTCTCTTAGACAGGCAGAACATCTGATCTTTGGGTAAGCCCTTTGTCAGCGGGTCTGCTATGTTATTCTTTGACTTTATGTAATCAATGGACATTATACCCATTGTACATAGCATTACGTGCCCTTCCTAGAGCCGACTAGATGTCGCAGTAGATCATTACAGAAGGTACGGGTTTGTTCCAACAAGAAACATCCTCTAAGAAGTCGTGAAGCCACTCAGCTTCTTCTCCTGCTTTGTATAAAGTGATAAACTCCGATTCCATCGTGGATCGAGCGATGCAAGTTTGCGTAGAGGATTTCCAAGACACAGCTCCACCACCAATTGTAAATACATACCCACTGGTAGATTTGGTGTTCTCTATATTAGATATCCAGTTTGCATCACTGTACCCCTGTAGTACAACTGGATACCTTGAATAGTGCAACCCATAAGTTAGCGTGTATTTCAGGTATTATAGTACCCGATTCAACGCCTTCCAGTGATCATCACTCGGATTACGGGTAAACCTAGCCAACTTGTTGACTTCATAATTAATATCAGGTCGGGTGCAGTTTGTTATGTACATCAAACTACCGATCACCTGTACATATTGCTCCTGGCATATGGGTGCACCGTGATTTTTTCAAGCTTTTGATTTCTATCCTTTGGTGACTTTATAGGCGAACGGTCATATATGTCAAACTTTCTCAAAACATCCTCGATGTAGTGAGACTGATATAAGACCAGTCCGTCAGACGTCTTAGAGATTTTTATCTCTAAGATGACATATGCGATACCCATATCCTTCATGTCGAAGCATTATTTCAACATGTTTTTAGTCTCTAGAATTATGCTAGGACTGCTCCCTGTGATCAACATGTCGTCTACATACAGACATATCATAACAAACGAGTCAGTGTTACCTTTCATGTAGACACATTTGTCACACTCATTAATGACGAAACCCTTCGATAGTAGAGTACTATCAAATTTTTTATGACATTGCTTCGGGGCTTGTTTCAGCCCGTACAGAGATTTGACAAGCCGACAGACTTTCTTCTCTTGCCCTAGAACCGCATACCCCTCGGGTTGGTCCATATAAATTTCTTCTTCCAAATTACCATTTAGGAAGGCTGTCTTGACATCCATTTGATGTATCTCAAGGTCACGCAACGCTGCGATCACAATGAATACTCGTATGGACGTCATCATAGACACTGGGGAGTACGTGTCAAAGTAGTCAAGACCTTCCTTTCGCCGATAGCCTTTGACTACCAACCCGACCTTGTACACTTATCTATAGACCCATCAGCTTTATACTTTCATTTGAGTATCTATTTACAACCCAACGGTTTATTTTTCGGAGGAAGATCAACCAACTCCCAAGTATGGTTATGCAGAATGAAGCCTATTTCACTCTTAATAGCTTCTTTTCAGAGCAGTGCCTCTGGAGTTGACAATGCTTTAGAAATTGTCCTTGGTTCATCATCAACCATATAAGCTACAAAGTCAGGACCGAAGAATTTTTCTTTCCTGGCCCTTTTACTTCGCCTTAGTTCCATCTCTGGAGTCTTCAAGTTCTGAGAATCTGGAATACTAGATTTCGGATATTCAGCCACTTCGAGATCCACTAGATCTGAACCATCTAGATGCTGGCCGTCAATAACTCCCAGTTCCTGAGAGATTTGTTCATAACTTCGTTTGCGAGAGGTTATGTCTTTTTCCTTTCTAGGAAAGGTATCTTCAAATAATTGAGCATTCCTTGATTCCATGATTGTACCCCCATGGATATCTGGAATATCTGACTTATGCACTAAGAAGCGATAAACACTACTGTTATTTGCATATTCGATGAATATGCAATCTACAGTCTTAGGCCCAATCTTGACCTGTTTTGTCTTGGGCACTTCAACCTTTGCCAAACAACCTCACACCTTTAAATATTTATAGGTGGATTTCTTTTCTTTTCATGATTCATATGGAGTTTTGTCCTTACCCTTATGTGGGACTCGATTAAGAATCGTATTAGCGGTAAGGAAAGTTTCTCCCCACATGTTTTGGGGAAGACCGGAATTGATGAGCAAGTCATTCATTATTTCCTTCAATGTGCAGTTCTTACATTCTGCCACACCGTTTGATTGAGGTGAGTATGGAGCCGTCGTTTGAAGAACAATGCCTGATTGGGCATAATATTCCTCAAATGGCGCTATATATTCTCCCTCTCTATCAATACGAATGGATTTAATCCGCATGCTTAGTTGGTTCTCAACTTCTGCTTTGTAACGTCGAAACACTTCAAAGGCTTTATCTTTACTTTTCAACAAGTAAAGGTTGTCGCGCCAGATTTTCAACCTGCTCGGGTCAAAGCGGAGCACAGACGTGTCCGGTGATTCCTGGGTAAAAAGGGTTGAGGAGTCGCCACCTAATTATTTTTACGGTGAATTAGGACACCTAAATATTAAACTAAGTGCTGCAATGTAAACTCCAATTTTAAGGTCTGCGAAACTAGCAAGATTCTAGGTAAGGGTTCTTTATTATCCTAAAGGGAAGGGGTTAGGCATCCTTTAAGATCCGCTAACTTGCGGTTATCCGGTCAAACTCAGGTTAATTATTACTAGAAAAAATGCATGTTTGAAGCATGAAATTAAAAGATGTTTGCAAATAATTAATAAAAAGGGGATGCATTTTAAAAGATAGATAAATGTAGAGATTTTTCAAAATATGCATTTATATGATATCTAAAGAGAAATACATGTAGAGTTGAAAAAATATGTATTTGACAATTGATAGTAAAACAATTTATTTATAATGCCAAAGAAGTAAAATTTTGGGAATCATTGAATTGTAAATTGACAAAAGATAAACTTATTCGGAATGATTAATAAAGCAAATAAAAGATGACAAAAGTTGTTTTGAAAATCTTGAATACGCGTGACGAGCCTAAAAATAAGTAACTAGCGAAGGATTTCTAAGTTTGAATTTAACCGAGCCTACAAATAAATAAGCTAGCGACGGGTTTCAAATCTTAAACTACCCTATGAATTAATCCTAAGTTTGCCTATTCTAAGCAGTTCAATAGTTACATAAGTGCGATAAATAATATTACAATACAAAGCGGGATAAAAGCTGAATTAAAGAAAGAAATAAAATAAATAAACTCCGAGGAATAATTCGCCGTTATTTATTTTAATCCTCGCAAGTCATCAAGAACAAACGGTTAGAAAGCAGTTAAATACAAATAACTTCATATCCGTATTCAAAGCGGTGAATGTTTTGATCGCGGAGGGCTCGAACTTAAATTTTGAAAAGAACATTCCAATCACGTCGTGGCTGCAAACATATGACTAATGTAGTTTATTTTGATTGCCTCGCCTACTAAACGTGTCGGTCTCTCCGTGAAATAGAAAAGATCACTATAATCACGTCGTGGCTGCGAATATATAACTTGTTGGTTATTTTAGTCACCTCGCCTACTAAACATGATGATCTCGGATGAAATAAAGGTTTAAGCCTCATCCTTGCCCAGAAGTTAAATTTCCGGCTTTGCAATCTGGAGGCCTCAAAATCGACGGATATTTTTCATCGGCGGTGTAGTATCGTGTTCAAATCAGCAAAATTAAATCAAAGCGAAGCGGCAGCAGATAGCGAGCGTGATAGCGTAAAAACAGAGGCAGAGGAAAAAAAAACGCTCAAAATGACGCGGTGTCTAGTTTAAAGCGATAAAGCGATGAGAACGGTAATTTGAATCTTTGAAGCAGTGGTGGAACAGAAAGCAATGTTTGAAAGGTGCGGTGTTCGATTTAAAGCAAGAAAATGATAAAACAAAGAAAGCAGTTGATCTCAAACGGGAGCAAACAGAAAACAAACAAACGCCGAACAGACGCGGTATTTATTCAAAACAAGAAACAATGATATCCGTCGCAAGAAATCTAAAACAAGAAACTTAATAAAACAATAATATATCCGTTGCACGGATATCTAAAACGATTAGGCTAAAAAAAGCGAAGCGAAAGCGAAGAAAAGCGCGGCCTCGAATTCAATTTAAATCGGCCTTAATGCGATATTAATAAAACAAGAAAAGCGATTGCCAAAGAAGCGAGCGGTGGCGATTTAAAATATCGACCCGAGTTTTGAAATTCGAAATATTCAAATCGGGTCGCTCAGACCGTCGATGATCTGACCGGATCGATGATCCAAACTCGAATCGATTTCAAGACCAAATTCGGATAACCAATAACAAGAGTATGGAATGCAAGAATTCGGAAATATCCAAATCGGTCGACCGACCGGATCGATGTTTCAACTCGAATCAGATTTCAGCACCAAATTCAGATAACCAATAACAAGAATATGAAATGCAAGAATTCTGAAAATGTTACCCGACCCGGGTCGACCCGACCCGGATCAGCGATCCAAACTCGAATCAGATTTTAACACCTAAATTCAGATAACCAATAACAAGAATATGAAATGCAAGAATTCTGAAAATGTTACGAATCGGTCGACTGACCGATCGATGACCGACCGGATCGATGTTTCAACCCGGAATCAAATAATTTCATCAATTTCAGATAACCAATAATAATAACAGCAACAATGCAAGAAATTTGGAAATTTAAATCGGGTCGACCCGACCCGGATCAGTAACCCGACCCGAAATCAGTGATCCAAATCAAATTTTAACACCAAATTCAGATAACCAACATACATAAATATGAAATGCAAGAATTCTGAAAATGTTACCCGAACCGGGTCGACCCGTGTCGGGTCGACCCGACCCGAAATCAGTGAAGAAAATCAGAGAATCAAAATGGGAAAACAAACCTTTTCGGACTTGATTCTTGAAACAACAAAGAAGCCAAATGCTTTAAACTCAAGAACACAACAAAATATTTATGTATATATGGAATAATCTTCCAAAAATCCTTCCAAAAATCTATTTTTTCTCCCCCGAAAATCTCCTTTTTAAATGAAGAACAATCATGGGGTATTTATAGGTGGATTTCCCCCCAAGAACGTTCAAGGAATGAGTTTGAATTTCGAATTAAAGGTAAAGATTTCTGAATTTTGGAAGCGGATTTTAGGGGTATGGGCGTGGGCGAAGTGACGGGAGGGGTGTGGTGGTGTCAGGGTTGGTGGCAGGGAGTGGGTGGTGGCAGGGGCGAGGTGACCGGTCGGGCATGGGGGGTATGGGGCAGCGACGACTTGAGGTTGAAAGAGTGTAGGGTTTTTTTTTTTTCAAAATGGGGAAAGAGGCGGGTCACCAAGATAAGGAGAGAGTGGGTTTGGGCTTGGGTTTTTAATTTGGGGTTGGGCTTGTGGGTCGGCGGTTGAAATTTATTTTGTTTTGGGTTTGGGGTTAAAGGGATAAAAGGGAATGGTTTAGGGAAATGGGTATTTAATTGGGGAGTTTGGCTTTGGGCGTTGGGCCAATAAGAAAAAGGGGAGTTTGGGCTTGATTTTGGTTGGGTTAAAATGAGAGAAGGGTTTTGGGAGTTAGGCCGAATGGGTTAGTGAGTATTGGGTGGTGGGAATTTAATTGGGTTAGGAAATTGGGTTGGGCTTGGGCGAAAATGGGTTTTAGTTTGGGTTGGGTAGGGATTGTTTTGGGTTAGGAAATAAAAATGTTATGGATTTAAAATATATAAAGAGGGTTTAATATTAAAATATATTATATATATATATATATATATATATATATTTTGTAAAAGATGTGAATTATTTAAAATAACATAACGATTTGATAATAATAAAATATAATATTTAAGTAAATGCTTAATGCTTAATAAAAGGGAAATGCGATGCAATTTTGCGAGAAATAAAATATCATAGAATATTATGGATAACTTATGATTATTATAAAATGCAAATGATATAAAATATTCGAATAATAATGATAATACGAAGATACACACATATATGCCTATATTTTAAAATTATTTTAAAAGTGAAAAAAAAATTAAAAATTACAAATAAAATCATAAAAGATGGGACAAAATTGGGTGTCAACAGATGCCCCTCTTTGGACGGAGACGATGAAAGAGTTTTCGGCCAAAGAAGTTGACTGAGTAGCCAATTTTGTCCCGATCATCGAAACTTCATGGTAAGAAATAGAATCCCCGGGGGGTATAGAAGTTGCAAAAAGATAGTGCATTCAAGAAACAATGCCCAGTGTCGACTTAGGATGACACTGGTCGCAGATGCGAGAAACTAATGGGAAAAGCGGATTGACGTTCGAAGTAGGTCGTTGACCAATTTGCCTCGGTTCGCCGTAAGAGATAGTTCCACGCTGTGATGAAATTCCTGCAAATTAAAAACTCCTGCAAACTAAAGCTTAAGATATAATTAGTGTATAATCACGAGAAAAATTGTAGAGAAAATAACTTAGAAATACCCGCATTAGGAGGTGGCGCATGACTGAAATTAAAATACCCTCATTATAAGGTGCGCCGATCAAATTAAAGTACCCTCATTATAAGGTGGGCGCTGAAATGACGCCGTTGGATTGACGTGTTGTGTTGAAAGACGCCGTTGTAATATTGTTGACGCCGTTGTAATTATGTAAAAGACGATTGTTGTCTTTGCATGTAACGCCGAGGACGTTGTTGTAATCTTTGTTTCTTTGTAAAGATAATTGTTGTCTTTGAAGACGTCGTTGTAATCTTTGTTGGACGTCGTTGTAATCTGTAAAAATAAATGTTGTGCGTAAGACGCCGTTGCGTAGGCGTGTTGTTGATGACGCCGTTGTATGGGCGCGTTCGCGATGACATCATTGTAATGTTGTTAATGTCGTTGTAATCTGTAAAGATAGTTGATTTGCGTAAGACGCCGTTGCATAGGCGTGTTGTTCATGACACCGTTGTATGAGCGCCAGCGTTCTTGACACATCATTGTAATGTTGTTGATGTCGTTGTTGTAAGAATGTAACGCAGGGTCGTCGTTGTATCGACGTGTTGTGTTGAAGACGCCATTGTGATGACGCGTTGTTGCAAGAATGTAATGTTGTTTGTTGTAAGAGATAGGCGTTGTCTTTGAAGACGTCGTTGAAATGTTGTTGACGCCGTTGTAATGTTGTAAAAAGTCGGGCGTCTTTGCCATAACGTCGTGGACGTTGTTGTAATGTAGTTTCTTTGTAGAAGGTAGATGTTGAAATTTGAAGGCGCCATTGTAATGTTGTTGACGCCATTGTAATGATGTAAAAATAGATGTCGTGTTGCCGTAACGCCGTGGACGTTGTTGTAATCTTTGTTGAAGATAGTTGATGTCTTTGCGATACGCCAATGACGCGTTGTTGTAATCTTTGTAAAGATAGTCGCTGCGTTGAAGACGTCATTATAATGTTGTTGACGTCGTTGTAATGTCAGAAAAGATATTTGTCGTCTTTGCGTTGTAAAAGATAGTTCTTCTTTGAAGACGTCATTGTAATCTTTGTTGGCGTCGTTGAGATGCGGTAAAAGATAGTTCTTTGCATTGCCGTAAAGATAGTTGCTGCGTTTGAAGACGCCATTTGACGTCGTCGAGATCTTGATAAAGATAATTGTCGTGTTGCGTTCTTTGTAAAAGATAGTCGCTGCGTTGAAGACGCCATTGTAATCTTTGTTGACGTCGTTGAGACGCGGTACAAGATATTTTTGCATTGCCGTAAAGATAGTTGATGCGTTAGTAAAGATAGTCTTTGCCGCTGAAGACGTCATTGTAGTGCTGTTGACGTCGTTGAGATGCGGTAAAAGATAGTTGCTGCGTTGAAGACGTCATTGTAATGTTGTTGACGTCGTCGTAAAGCTGTAAAAGATATTTGTTGTGCTGCCATAACGTTGATGACGTTTTAGAAATGTTGTCCTGTTGTAAGAGATGTAAGTGACGTCCTTGCCGTCAGTTTGCTGTAATAGGGTTCCACGTTGTGCTGAATCCTTTGTCGATCCAAACTCATGTGGACTGTGAATAGAAATGTCGTCCTGGCACGGGCGATAATGTGATGCGACGTCTTTGCCGTCGGGTTTGCCTTGTTGTCGTTCTTTGTGATCCGAAATAACATCTTTGTGCAAATATAATAGTCGGGACCCTGTAGGTCAAGATGATGTCTTCGTATAAATGCAGAACAAGAACGTAATCCTTGTAGTGAGTTGTAGTGCCGAAATTCTTTGGGGAATTGATCATAACTGATGTGGCTTCCCTGCTTTTTCAACCTGAAGAACCTGTACTCAAAGAAAATTTGTGAGTTTGGGGAGGGGCGGTTGATTCGCGTTGACTTGATAGCTTTGGCTCTTGATAGCTGCATGTCCTGCTGATTTGGACCTGTAGCCCCTGTCTGGTTCCCAGTCTTGGCTAACCGTTAATGAAAATATTTGTTGAAAATAATTTGTTTATAAGAAAGTATGCTTATCATTAAAAAATTCTTGTCGAACTGCTAATGAAAATATTTGTTGAAAATGATTTGCTTATAAGAAAGTATGCATATTTAGTAAAAAAAATCTTGTCAAACTCTAATGAAAGTATTTGTTGAAAATAAATTATGTATAAGAAAGTATGCATATTAGTAATAAAAATCTTGTCAAACTTTAATGAAAATATTTGGTGAAAATAAATTGCATATAAGAAAGTATGCATATATGTAAATGTCTGTCGAGCAGCGACATGCGGTGAAACAAAGCAAACGTCTTATCCAAAATCCTCTTAGGCTGAAGACTTAGTTTGCCGATGCTTTTCCATGCCCGAGTCTTGTGTAGATTGCTTGCCTGTCCTATCAGGGTGATCAGATGGGTGCATTTTGTCCTATGTGAGATAAAGGAGAAAATATTTCCTAATGGTGGGACCGAAGCCGATTTAGGCCGCCTACGTATCCCCATGAGGGAATCAGGTCATGACGTAGTTCATTACAAGCAAAGGAAATTGTAAGGGTTTTTCTAAAGATGAGACCGAAGCCGATGTGGCCGCCTACGTATCCCGCCGAGGGAATCAGGTCATAACGTAGTTCATGTAAGCAAAGGAGATTGTAAGGATTTTTCTAAAGATGGGACCGAAGCCGATGTGGCCGCCTACGTATCCCGCCGAGGGAATCAGGTCATAACGTAGTTCAGGTTTACAAGTAAAAAGGAACTTGGGGAAATTTGTGATCTAAGAAACGGAACCCTACGTGGGTTCTATGCGTATCCCGACGAGGGAGCGCAACTTTTACAACATAGAAAAAGTATTACATAGAGAATAAATAATCTTAGATATGGTATCTCTTCCCTGCATCTGCATTGATGGTTTTTGGCCATTCCATTCTGATAAGGTTGCCCCGGACAACTGTGTCCATCTGCTTTTCATCAATCAGTCTCTTAGTAAATGATTCTGTATCCACTTGGCTGCGAAAGAAATAGCATTGCCCAGTAGAAGTCCTGATCGTAGTGTGGTAGCCCAAGAGTACAAATGGCAAACGTCCGTGCCAATGCTTGTAACTATCAACCATCTTGATGTTTCATCCAAATCGCTTTGACTTATTCCAAAAATGCCTCAATTCTTCCGCTTGTGAGTCTTCCTTATATTCTTCAAGCCTTGCTTATTTGGGACCTTGTTTGCTTGTTTCATTATATGTCACATACTGACAAATTAGTTTGCATGATGAAAAAGAAAAGAGAATTATTGAACAAAACATATTTTATAATAGCAAAAGCAAGTGATTTGTCATTTTAAGCTTTCAAAAGGTAGAGGCAAAACACATTAAATGCATATATGTGATTCAGGCCTCAATCAATCGCATTGTTTCATTAAATATTAATGCGCTTAACTAGTTTCGGGAGAAACAAGGCCAGGGCACATGTCCCACTTTCCCAACACATCTCATTGCTCTGCATCCCAAATGGTTGAGCTTCTAGCGTAATCGCCGAGCATCATATTGCATTTTGCTTCTTCTTCATCAATGAAAAATCCTTTGAATCCCTTCACGAGGTCATTTGCATTGTCCTCTTTTGATTCCCGAGTGGCGCATGCTTTGACGAATGATCGACTCGAGGCGAACAAGGCTTTGGTAAAGAAGCATCTTCCTTCCTTCTGAGATTGGTTGATAAGACTTTTCCAAGAAAAGATGATGCCATGACCCGCGACTTTGGAGGAAGTACTTCTACTTGAACGGTGCCTTCACTTGGATCAGTAATCATAGGGGTAATAAAGGTCGATGATTCAACCTTTTCCTTTCCTGGATCGCACAATAGTCCCTTCCAAATTGTGGTCTTCATCAACAGTAATCATATTTACGTTGGCATCGTCATGATTTGGCAAAGG
This sequence comes from Anisodus acutangulus, assembly GCA_029783415.1. Lineage (NCBI taxonomy): Eukaryota > Viridiplantae > Streptophyta > Magnoliopsida > Solanales > Solanaceae > Anisodus > Anisodus acutangulus. The sequence continues at coordinate 38,184,784 of CM056504.1, forward strand.
GTTATCATTTACATTAGAGGAAGGTCCTTTCAGTTGGATAACTCCTTCTTTGATTAATGCCTCAATTTTGTCTCTGAGGGCATAGCAATTTTCAGTGTCGTGCCCAGGGATTCCCGAGTGGTATACACAATGCTTAGTCTCATCGTGCCATTTTGGAACAGGATTGGGGACATTTCCTTGGATGGGCTGGAGTATTCCTGCGGTTTTCAGTCTTTCATATAATTGGGCTCGAGGTTCGGCTAAAGGTGTATAGGTTTTGGCTGGCTTTCTTTCGTATTTTGCGCGGGGTCTGGGTGCATTTGGTGCATGGACTTGTGGATGAGGTAAGTATATGGGCTGATATTGTGGGGGATTCGGATAGACAGGCGCTCGAGGCAGGCTATATATTGGATGGGTATGGTAGACAGGGTAGGGACCAGGTGGGTATTGATAGTAAGGTTGAGGGCTTTGGGTGTATGGGTAATAATAGGAAGGATGAGGACTTTGGTTGTTTTGATTGTAGTAGGGAGGTGGGGTGATGGCATTTGGTAGGTTGACATTTGATTTGGCCTATGTTTCAACTGTCACCACAGAGGACACTCCATCTCTCTTCCTCTTTCGCTTCCTCAAATGAGTCCGATTGGATCGTCTCACTTGTTGCTTGCAATGCTACAAAGTTTGTAATTCTTCCTGCTCGATTCCCTCTTCTATGAAATCTCCCATCCTTATAACTTCGTGAGAAACTTCGCCCTATGACGCTTATCATTCTCTCATAGTATGTTGCATCTTTCAAAGATTGTACAAAGAGAGTGATCATCTCACTTTCTTCTATCTGGGGTTGAACTTTCGCTTCGCCTCTCCACTTCATGGCGTATTCTCTGAAGGTCTCTGTGGACTTCTTTTTCCAACTTCATCGATAAAATCATCCAAGACTGTGTCAGTGTTGAATTTAAATCTGTCCACGAAATCTTGTGCCATCGTGCCCCAATTATGCCATTTTTGCGGGTCCTGGCTTGTGTACCAGTCTAGTGCTTCTCCTGTCAAACTCCTTACGAACAACTTCATTATGATGGCCTGATTTTTACCTACCCCAATCAGTTTGTCGCAGTACGATCTCAAATGAGAGTAAGGATTTCCTTTCCCATCAAACAAGTCAAATTTTGGCATTTTATATCCGACAGGCAATTCAATGTCGGGATGCATGCACAAATCTTCGTACTCGAGTCATTCATGCCCCTTGCTGGTTTGGATATTCTTGAATGCTTCTTTCAGGCTATGAATCTCTCTCGCCACACTTTCATCGGTTCTGATTCTTACTCGCCTGTCCATCTCTTCACATTGGCCAATTTCCTGAAGAGTCATGTTTGGTGTTGCGGTAGTAAAAGGTTGGGCTTCCATTACATATATTGGCGGCACATACTGCTTGCAGTGATCAGCGATGTGTGCCATCAATATGTGTTGGTCTGTCGGGTGATTTTGCGTGGAAGGGGTGTTTTGGATGAGTGTGGTAATTTGGGTATGTGGAGTTGTGAATGAGGCCGGATCATTTTGTAGCGGGCTTTGTTGTGGATTTGCTTGCGGGTTAGTGTGTTGTGGATTGGTTTTGCATAGTGGCGAATTATCGGGGAGGTTTTGGGAAAATGGTTGTTCATGAGATGAAAAGTTTGCGGTGCAGCTGCATCTGTCCCTTGTTCAGGGAGTGGAGTATTGGCGCTAATGGACAAAGCCGTGAGATTTTGGAGCCGCTCTATCTCGATCTGCATGGCTGCCATCTGTTATGTAAATAGGCGATGTATTTTTCTTGGACGGTAGCATTTCTATTTTCCGAAGCCTCTGGTTCATCTCTGGAAAGAGTGATAAGTTCCAGGCCAGTCTGTTCGGATGCATCTAAATCAGTCATTTTGCTGAAAGATTGTGCCTTTGACCTCGTGAAGTAGGGATGATCCGCCATTTTTAGTCAACGCAAATCAACCTTTGGGAAAATAATCTAGACAAAATAAACCTTCTAAAAAAAAATAAAAAAATTAAAGAAAACCAAGTTAGTACAAGGCGAGTAATTATTGCTTTAAATAATATGCACATAGTGAAAAAGCAGGAGAAAACAACAAAATGATTGTAAGGCAATTAAATGCGCATCCTAATATGCATGGGGCCTCCCTTATGCCGGAGGTGGGCCTAAACGCCAGATATGCGGGATTACGACAGATTTGATCCAAGCTGCTAAACTGCAATGCTTTGTCGGAAATGAGACAAAATGAATGTACATTTTCCAATTTCAGCATGTCATGATTAGTCTTGGATTAGTCTATCCTTATCACGCTACACATAATATGATGATTGGTCGTTGGGTTGTGAGACCCGTAGACATCTTTGGCGGATTTCTTAATTGTGGAGTCGATACCAAGGATCGACCCACTTAAGGTGTATGCATGCATGACTTAAAATAAAGGGTGGTATAGCTCTATCTTAAATTTTCTAAGATTTGGCTGACTAGACACAAGGTTCCCGAGCGGACTACTCGAGTGAGAAGGCTACGCGGCCACCAGATGGTCCGGTCACTCCGCGCATACGCCAACTCTCCTAAAATTTGGTAGATTGAAAGAAATTTGCGGGTGCGCAAAACACACCTCGCGTGTAGTGTGTGATAGTGTCAATTTTCCAGAGTGGAAGAAATATGAGCGAAATGCCAATTTAAGATAAGCAGTAAAAATATGGAAATTAAAGCAGTTATGCATGCAAAAATTTTTTTACAAAGGAAATAAATCAAAGCATTTCATCAAACAAAGAGTGAAAGTAAAGCACAATTATAATTAACCTGAATTTTGCTATGGTTAAGAACCTGAAAATCCCCAGTGGAGTCGCCATGCTGTCGCGCCCGATTTTCGACCTGCTCGGGTCAAAGCGGAGCACAGACGTGTCCGGTGATTCCTGGGTAAAAAGGGTTGAGGAGTCGCCACCTAATTATTTTTACGGTGAATTAGGACACCTAAATATTAAACTAAGTGCTGCAATGTAAACTCCAATTTTAAGGTCTGCGAAACTAGCAAGATTGTAGGTAAGGGTTCTTTATTATCCTAAAGGGAAGGGGTTAGGCATCCTTTAAGATCCGCTAACTTGCGGTTATCCGGTCAAACTCAGGTTAATTATTACTAGAAAAAATGCATGTTTGAAGCATGAAATTAAAAGATGTTTGCAAATAATTAATAAAAAAGGGATGCATTTTAAAAGATAGATAAATGTAGAGATTTTTCAAAATATGCATTTATATGATATCTAAAGAGAAATACATGTAGAGTTGGAAAAATATGTATTTGACAATTGATAGTAAAACAATTTATTTATAATGCCAAAGAAGTAAAATTTTGGGAATCATTGAATTGTAAATTGACAAAAGATAAACTTATTCGGAATGATTAATAAAGCAAATAAAAGATGACAAAAGTTGTTTTGAAAATCTTGAATACGCGTGACGAGCCTAAAAATAAGTAACTAGCGAAGGATTTCTAAGTTTGAATTTAACCGAGCCTACAAATAAATAAGCTAGCGACGGGTTTCAAATCTTAAACTACCCTATGAATTAATCCTAAGTTTGCCTATTCTAAGCATTTCAATAGTTACATAAGTGCGATAAATAATATTACAATACAAAGCGGGATAAAAGCTGAATTAAAGAAAGAAATAAAATAAATAAACTCCGAGGAATAATTCGCCGTTATTTATTTTAATCCCTGCAAGCTGTCAAGAACAAACGGTTAGAAACAGTTAAATACAAATAACTTCATATCCGTATTCAAAACAGTGAATGTTTTGATCGCGGAGGGCTCAGACTTAAATTTTGAAAAGAACATTCCAATCACGTCGTGGCTGCAAACATATGACTAATGTAGTTTATTTTGATTGCCTCGCCTACTAAACGTGTCGGTCTCTCTGGTGAAATAGAAAAGATCACTATAATCACGTCGTGGCTGCGAATATATAACTTGTTGGTTATTTTAGTCACCTCGCCTACTAAACATGTTGATCTCGGATGAAATAAAGGTTTAAGCCTCATCCTTGCCCAGAAGTTATATTTCCGTCTTTGCAACTGTGGAGGCCTCAAAATCGACGGATATTTTTCATCGGCCAGTGTAGTATCGTGTTCAAATCAGCAAAATTAAATCAAAGCGATGGCGGCGATAGCGATGCAGATGAGCGTAAAAAGCGAGGCAGAGGAAAAAGCAGTTTCCAAAATGACGCGGTGTCTAGTTTAAAATAGTAAAAGCAAGAGAACGGTAATTTGAATCTTTGAAACAATTGGATCGAACAGAAAGCAATGTTTGAAAGGTGCGGTGTTCATTTAAAGCAAGAAATGATAAAACAAGAAAGTTGATCTCAAACGGGAGCAAACAGAAAACAAACAAACGCCCGAACAGACGCGGTATTTATTCAAAACAAGAAACAATGATATCCGTCGCAAGAAATCTAAAACAAGAAACTTAATAAAACAATAATATATCCGCTGTACCGGATATCTAAAACAATTAGGCTAAAAAAAGCAGAAGCGAAACGAAGAAAAGCGCGGCCTCAATTCAATTTAAATCGGCCTTAATGCGATATTAATAAAACAAGAAATAAAGCCAAAGAAACGAGCGGTGAGCGCTTAAAATATCCGACCCGAAGTTTTGAAATTCGGAAATATTCAAATCGGTCGCTCCGACCGGTCAAGGTCTGACCCGGATCGATGATCCAAACTCGAATCGATTTCAAAGACCAAATTCAGATAACCAATAACAAGAGTATGGAATGCAAGAATTCTGGAAATATCCAAATCGGGTCGACCCGACCCGGATCAGTGTTTCAACCCGGATCAGATTTCAACACCCAATTCAGATAACCAATAACAAGAATATGAAATGCAAGAATTACAAAATGTTACGACAAGATCGTCGACCGACCGGTCGATGATCTGACCGGATCAATGATCCAAACTCGAATCAGATTTTAACACCTAAATTCAGATAACCAATAACAAGAATATGAAATGCAAGAATTCTGAAAATGTTACCCGAATCGTCGACCGACCGTCAAGGATCTGACCGGTCAAGGATCTGACCGTCGATGACCGACCGGATCGTTGTTTCAACCCTAATCAAATAAATTCATCAATTTGGATAACCAATAATAATAATAAAGAACAATGCAAGAAATTTGGAAATTTAAATCGGGTCGATCTGACCGGATCAAGAATCTAATTCGAAATCAAGATCCAAATCAAATTTTAACACCAAATTCAGATAACCAACATACATAAATATGAAATGCAAGAATTTCAAAATGTTACCCGAACCTAAGTCGATCGCAGCCGTCGATTCGACCAATCAAATCGATGAAGAAAATCAGAGAATCAAAATGGGAAAACAAACCTTTTCGGATTTGATTCTTGAAACAACAAAGAAGCCAAATGCTTTAAACTCAAGAACACAACAAAATATTTATGTATATATGGAATAATCTTCCAAAAATCCTTCCAAAAATCTATTTTTCTCCCAGAAAATCTCCTTTTTAAATGAAGAACAATCATGGGGTATTTATAGGTGGATTTCCCCCCAAGAACCTTCAAGGAATGAGTTTGAATTTCGAATTAAAGGTAAAGATTTCTGAATTTTGGAAGCGGATTTTAGGGGTATGGGCGTGGGCGAAGTGACGGGAGGGGTGTGGTGGTGTCAGGGTTGGTGGCAGGGAGTGGGTGGTGGCAGGGGCGAGGTGACCGGTCGGGCATGGGGGGTATGGGGCAGCGACGACTTGAGGTTGAAGGAGTGTAGGGTTTTCTCTTTTTTTTTTTTTTTCAAAATGGGGAAAGGGGGTGGGTCGGTCGAAGATAAGGAGAGAGAGGCTGGGTTGGGCTTGTGGGTCGGCCGGTTGTTTGTTTTTGTTTTGGGTTTGGGGTTAAAGGGATAAAAGGGAATGGTTTAGGGGAAATGGGTATTTAATTGGGGAGTTTGGCTTTGGGCGTTGGGCCAATAAGAAAAGGGGAGTTTGGGCTTCGATTTTGGTTGGGTTAAAATGAGAGAAGGGGTTTTGGGAGTTGGGCCGAATGGGTTAGTGAGTATTGGGCTGGTGGGAATTTAATTGGGTTAGGAAATTGGGTTGGGCTTGGACGAAAATGGGTTTTAGTGTGGGTTGGGTAGGGATTGTTTTGGGTTAGGAAATAAAAATGTTATGGATTTAAAAATATAAAAGAGGGGTTTAATATTAAAATATATTATATATATATATATATATATATTTTTGTAAAAGATGTGAATTATTTAAAATAACATAACGACGTGATAATAATAAAATATAATATTTGCGAAATGCTTAATGCTTAATAAAAGGGAAATGCGATGCAATTTTGCGAGAAATAAAATATCATAGAATATTATGGATAACTTATGATTATTATAAAATGCAAATGATATAAAATATTCGAATAATAATGATAATACGAAGATACACACATATATGCCTATATTTTAAAATTATTTTAAAAGTGAAAAAAAATTAAAAATTACAAATAAAATCATAAAAGATGGGACAAAATTGGGTGTCAACAAAGGTAACAATACTTTGTGCTATCATCAATGAATGTCACAAAGAACTTGTTCCTCCCTCTAGTTTGTGCAAACTTCAAATCAAATATATATGTGTGAATAAGTTTTAGAGGAGCGGTATTCCTTTCGGCGAATCGAAAATGAAGCTTTGTGAGTTTTGCCTCGACGCACACCTCACACTTATGTTGAGGGTTGTTGACAACTCCAACTTTACCAACTTTTGGATGGACTTGTAGTTGACATGTCCTAATCTATGATATCATAAATTAGAGGACTCAAGCAAGTAAGAAGAAGAGACTTCAATATTATTGCTTTTACGTAATACATACATGGTGTTAACTTTGAAGAGGCCTTCACATACGAATCATGTTCCAACAAACGTTCCATTCTTAGTAACTACAAATTTATTGGACTCAAGCACTAGCCTAAAACCAGCATTAACCAATAAAGGACCTGAAATTAAATTTCTTCTAATCTTAGGAACATGCATCACTTCCTTCAGAGTGAGCTCATTTCCAGAAGTCATCTTCAGGACTACCTTTCCTACCCCCAATACGTCAGAGGAAGCGTTGTTGCCCATGAACAACTTCTTATTTGTAACCGGTGTATAAGTGGAGAAGGCATCTCTGTTGGAACAGATATGTCTTGTAGCACCTATGTCCATCCACCATTGCATATGATTCTCAACTAGATTTGCTTCTATTACCACCGCTGAGAACTCCTCAATCATGTCATCCAGAAACTGGTCTTTGACGACGTTAACCTAAGCCTTGACATTCTCTTGTTGATCAGTCTTGAGCTTGCAACAATGTTTGATCATATGACCAGGTTTCCCACAGTGGTGATAATTTTCTTTGAACTTCTTCGCTGCTTGGGTCTTGCCGTATTTCTAGAACTTGCGCTTCTTGCTTTGGTTCCCTTTGGCCTCAGCCAGATTTACCTTTGCCTCAGCGGGCTGTTTACCCCTAGGCAAGGCCTTCTTATTATCTTCCTGAATTTGGAGTTTGATAATAAGTTCTTCAAAGGTCATCTCATTTGCCTTGAACTTTAAGTAGCTCATAAACTCATTCCACGAAGGAGGTAACTTTCCAATCAGTGATGCAACCAAAAACTGCTCGTTTGGCTTCATATCTTTCAAATACAGGTGATGTAGAATCATTTGGAATTCCTGGACTTGGGACATGACTGTCTTACTATCCACCATTTGAAATTTCAGAAATTTTCCAACGATGAATTTCTTAGTACATGCATATTGTGCGTTGTACTTCTTTTGTAGCTTCTCCCACAACTCTTTGGCAGTGCCAACAGTGCAATACACCGTGTAGAGAGGGTCTGCCAAGCAGTTCAATATGTAATTCTTACACATGAAATCACTATGACTCCATACATCAAAAACCATATTCATGCCATTAATGACATGGATATCTAGGCCCCCTTCACCCGTTTCAGAAAGCGAAGGGTCCATTTCATCTCCAGCTTGTAGAGTATCTTCTATTAGGAAACGTGTCATTCCCATAACAGTCAGATAGAATAACATCTTTTGTTTCCATCTCTTGAAGTTTGACCCCATGAAATTTTCAGGGCGTTCATGGTGAAATCCAGTGGATGGAGGAACGACAACATTCCCTTGAGCGGCAGTTAAGGCGTTGGATGAGTCTTGATCAACCGGAAAGGCATTAGAAGTGCCTTGAGCAGTGGGGAAGGCAGAGGGATTGCCTTGAGCAGCAGCGGCATAATCAGAAGTAGTTTGATTTATGTCAGTCATCTTTCTAACTTACTTACAACAAATCTTGTCTTAAAATTATTGGGATGCAATTGTTGTAGGGAATGGGAAGTAAGTAACTATTACAATAGTAGAAAGGATAAACAAACTATTACAATAAAACTAGAAATCAAAACCTTTAACAGACTGCTTGTGTGATTTATTGAGTGGAGTGATGACACTTTGTCTTTAAGATAAGATTGTCCCGTATATCTCCTTTTATAGTGTTGAGCAATAGTCTCCCAAGATACAACAACAACTTTAGCAAGTGAGCAAAGGAAACTCAAGTGTTACTCTTGAAGAACTTTGAATATGGTAACTTTGCTAGAGAGGAAGAATATGAACTCTGAAAATTCTGAAGTATTTTCTAAGTGTTGAGTGTTGTGTTCAATTGAGCCAAATGCCTCAATTTATAGTGTAAGTAGAAGACCCCTCAACTAGCCAACTAATGGCCTTCAATGGCAATGTAATTGCACTTGATTGAGTGGTTACATTCAGCCAAATAATGGTTAAATCCATGTGTCAAGTAGTGGAGAATCAATGCTCTGAAATCCGCCCAAAGGTCAGATTTTTCCAACTTCCCGTCGCATCTTTCTGCCTCCGAAGCGCTACGGCGCTGTGAATTAGCGTCGTGGCTCCAGTGACTGACCAACCAATTTGCGCCGCGGCGCTGATTGGGAGGTGCCGCGGCTCCGACGGTGTGGCACCGCGGCCCTTTACGGCTCCGCGGCGATTTCCGACTTGTTTCATTTTACACTTCGTACACTTCTTCCTTCTTTTACCAACGTGGAATACTTTGTCATTTGGCCAATAACCATCCATAATTCCATGTCTCAAACGTATTACATACGTACCAATATCTCTTTCACTAATGAAATTTGCGATACTTGGCACTACGTGTGCACGTGTGTGGAAACGACGTTTCCGACTTGCGAGCCCAATTTATTTGAGTCATAAATTAATGAGATATACTTAATTACACATTTAGTAAATTTCCAACATGTTTTAGATATACATTTCACTTGAAAACGTATTAAAATTTTAAGAGGGAAAAAGCATTTTACTTAAATAGTTGGTTCCTGAAAACTCAACATCAAGTTGAAGTAAAAAATTAACTACTACAATGTATAACTAAATAGTTATCTATTTTGTTTAACAAAACTATTAAATAATTTGTTTATCCAAACATGCACTAAGAATGATATGGAGCATTTTACTCATCTTAGGACTTAGTCTGCTCAGAGTGCATTTAATTAAGTCGGATAGAGTTTTTTTTAATACAAATTATTAAATCGAATGGAAAAAAAAATGGGGGAAAAAGGATCCCCGTTACCCATTTAAAGGATTTACTTCACATTTAGACTTCCAAAAATGTCTATCGGATTAGCTAATTTTTTATATCTTTAGATGGTTTTTAATTATGCTTCAATAATTCTTCTATTCAGCTACCAAACGTGATTACAAAAATTGCAAAGCCATCTATTCTGTGATATCACTACAATAGCAAAGATTTGAAAACACTTAAACTGAAGGTCAAGTAAACTTCACTATATTTGTAAACGTGTAAATATAGGAAACAATATATTCCCCACCCATAATTAGAATATTTCCATATATTGTGTAAATATAATTATGGTAAGACTAGGATTCCTCTTTTGTATAAGCTTAAGATTCCTATTGTATAAGGGATGATTATTGTATTCTATATATACCTTGATATTAATGAAAGACTCCTCAAGGGAGATTAATATCATCTTACATGATATCAAGAGCCAAATAAACAAAACCCTAAAAACCTTTCTCTTCCACAGCCGCCGGCTGCCTCTCCTACGCCGCGGCCCTCCCGGATTTTCTTCTTGTTTTTCAGGTTTTGTTCTTCCTTTCTTCTCTTCTCTAAATGGCTATCCCTGATTCTTCCACACTTTCTGACGCCTCTACCTCCACAAATCCCACCACAAAGTCATCACCACCGTTTCATCCCGCCCTTATTGTTTCCAACATCAAGAACCATATTCCCATTATTCTTGATCAAGAAAACAACCAGTATTCTCCCTGAGTTGAACTTTTTCGCAATCATGCATGTCTCTATAACGTGTTTGACCATATTGATGACACTATTCCGCGCCCTACGGAGGTTGATGATTCTATCTGACATCGTCTCGACGCCGGCGTCAAACAATGTATATATGGTACTATCTCTCAGGATTTGCTCCTTACTATCATGAAATCTGACTCCACAGCCTATGACTTGTGGAATCGTTTGGAGAAAATTTTTCAGGACAACAAGCACACTCGTGCCGTGTATTTGAAAGAACAGTTCAACAAAACACGTCTTGAAAACTTCTCCAATGTCTCCGAAATCGCAAGCGGCTTTAAACTTCTAGCGGATCAACTCTCCAACATCGGCACGCCTGTCACTGACGATAAAATGGTGCTACAAATGATTTCTGGCCTTACTAAGGGCGAATATGATACTTTGGCCACCATCATTCAACAAGCAGATCCGCTACCGATTTTTTAACAAAGCTCGCTCACAATTATTACTCGAAGAAACCCGTCGTGCTAAGCAGGATGAGCACGCCCAACAGGTGTTAGCTGTCGACATTCAACCCCAAGATCAGACGCCACCGGACAACTCCCAACAGCGGCAGGGCCGTGGCGGCAAGGGTGGAAAAGGCCGCGGCGGTAGAGGAGGTCATGGTCGTGGCAAGGATCGCGGTCAACAGAACCAACAACAGCAACAACAACAGAGATTGCAGAACAACTGGGCCGCGCTCTCGCCAGCTGTTTACAGTGGCCATGGCGCTTCAAGATGCAGCCGCGACGCCCAGTTCAGAGCCGCGGCGCCAAGTCCATTCCAGTACCAGCAGCCATACAATCCGTATTCTTACCCCGATTTGTTAGGCCCCGCTCCAGCCCCACAGCAGGCCCACTTCATGCAAGGTCAGGTCCAGCAGCCCTTCTCCGGTATGACACCCACTGAGTTGGGTCAGGCGTTTAACACCCTATCTATGCAACAACCTTACAATACTTGGTACATGGACTCAGGCGCCACATCTCACGTCACCCAGTCTGCAGGTACTATTCCTAAACTGTTTTGTTTAAAGCATCCTCAATATGTTACAGTTGGTAGTTGACAACACATTCCAGTTAAGGGTTATAGTACCTCATACACACAACCTTCTCATCCACCCTTCTCCCTAAAAAACACCCTATATGCCCCACACATGATTAAGAACCTCATATCTGTCCGCCAATTTACTCGTAATAATTCTGTCTCTGTGAATTTTGACCCTTTTGGTTTTACTGTAAATGATCTTCATACGGGGACACCTCTTACGAGATGCAATAGCACGGGGGATCTCTATCCATTCACTTCCACCTCCGCTGCCAGATCTTGCACTCCCGTCACTCTAGCGGCTGTTTCTTCTTCAACCTGACATAATAGGCTTGGTCATCCAGGAGTCCCAGTTTTTAATTTTCTTAGAGGCAACAATTTCATTGCTTGTAATGGAAAACTTGCCCAAAATTATGTTTCTTGCTCTTTAGGCAAACATATTCGTCTTCCGTTTAAATCATCTACTAGTGTTACATTTGCTCCTTTTGATATCATACATGCCGATTTATGGACATCTCCTATCCCTCTCGGTCATAAATACTATCTTGTGTTGCTTGATGATTTTTCACACTACGTTTGGTTATACCCTCTTAAATTTAAATCGGAAGTGTTTGTCAAATTTCTTGAGTTTCGCAATTTCATTCAAACACAATTTGAAAAAGGCATAAAATTATTTCAGTGCGATAATGGTCGTGAATTCAATAACTTTATGTTTCACCGCTTTTGTACCAATAATGGCATGGTCTTTCGCTTCTCCTGCCCTCACACCTCACCACAAAACGGTAAAGCTGAAAGAATCATCCGCACCATTAACAATATGATTCGCACCCTATTGATTCATGCCTCCCTCCCTCCACCCTTCTGGGTCTATGCTGCTAAAATGTCAGAATACACTCTAAATATTCTCCCTACTAGCACTCTTCACAATATGACCCCTACCGAAATCCTCTACCATAGAATCCCCTCTTATGATCATCTACGGATTTTTGGTTGTCTGTGCTATCCCAACCTTAGCTCCACCGCCCCTCACAAGCTCGCTCCTAGGTCCACTCCATGTGTCTTTCTAGGATTCCCACCAAACCATAGGGGCTATCTATGCTATGACTTGTCGACTCGTCAGATCCATATATCTCGTCACGTCACATTCGACGAGACAACATTCCCATTTTCGAATCTTCCAAAATTTCAAAAACAGGAATACTCATTTCTTGACGAGTCTGCCATCTCTCCCCTCATAATCGAACAACTCACATCCTCTCGCTCCGCTGTCGAGCCGGCACCCAAACTTCGGAAGCTTTGTCAACCTTCTAGCGCCGCGACTCTCGATCCAGGAGCCGCGGCGCCTCCGACGGCTTCGCCCCCACCCTCTCCTTATCCGACTTTACCCCCCGTCTCAGACACCACTCCGCCACCCATTGTCCCTACCTATCCAATGGAAACTTGTTCAAAGCATGGAATCTTCAAACCCAAAGTCCATTTCAACTTGTCTGCCCAAACCATCTCTCCACTTCCAAAGAACCCAAAATTGGCCAAACAAGACCCTAATTGGAATGCGGCTATGTATGAGGAATTCAATGCTTTAACTAAATAGCACACGTGAGATCTAGTACCTAGACCTGAGGGGGTGAATGTCATTCGTTGTATGTGGCTATTTCGTCACAAGTTCAGAGACAATGGGGATCTTAAAAGGTATAAGGCCCGTCTTGTGGCTAATGGCACAAATCAGCAGGAGGGCATTGATTGTGGTGAGACCTTCAGCCCGGTTGTCAAACCGGCTATCATCCGCACAGTTTTGAGCATAGCCATGGGCAAACACTGGCCGATCCATCAGCTTGATGTGAAGAATGCATTCTTACATGGGGATCTGAGAGAGACAGTCTACATGCATCAGCCACCAGGGTTCACCCATCCAGCAGTTCCTCACTATGTGTGCCGTCTCCGTAAGTCACTATATGGCTTGAAGCAGGCCCCCCGTGCGTGGTATGATCACTTTGCCAGGTATATCTTGCAGATTGGGTTTGTATGCAGCAAGAGTGATACATCACTTTTCATTTTTCATCGAGGTAGTAGCAATGCTTACTTATTACTTTACGTGGATGATATTGTTCTTACTGCCTCCTCCGACGGATTGAAAAATGAGATTATTGCCTTGCTCAAGTCCGAATTTGCAATGACTGATTTGGAAAAGCTGAGTTACTTTTTGGGGATATCAGTGACCAGGTCTGCCAATCATATGTTCTTGTGTCAGTGTAAGTATGCAGAAGAGATTGTGTACAGGGCTAAGATGGCGAACTGCAAAGAGGTGCCTACTCCAGTTGATTCCAAATCTAAGCTCAGTGCTATGGATGATGCTCCAGTCTCTGATCCTACTTTGTATAGGAGCCTTGCAGGTGCACTGCAGTATCTCACATTCACCAGGCCGCATAGCTTATCTTTGTTCGGCCAGTGTGCTTATTCATGCATGCCCCCAGAGAGTCTCATTTCACTGCTCTTAAGCGTATCATTCGATACATTAAGGGCACTCTTGATTATGGTTTGCACCTATACCCTCTACACCAGACAGGTTGCTTTCATATACGGATGCAGATTGAGCAGGGTGTCCGGACACGCGACGCTCCACCTCCGGCTTTTGTGTTTTCTTAGGGGATAATCTGATTTCTTGGTCTGTCAAGAGACAAGCTACCCTATCTCGCCCAAAGGTTTAGGCCGAGTATAGAGGCGTTGCAAATGTAGTAGCCGAGATTTGTTGGCTCGTAAATTTATCATAGAAATTCAAGTCCTTTGCGTCAGGCATCTATTGTGTATTGTGATAACATCTCTGCCATCTATCTTTCTCATAATCCGGTTCAACATCAGCGAACCAAGCATATTGAGATAGACCTACACTTCGTTCGTGAGAAAGTTGCGTTAGGCCATGTCAGAGTGTTACTTGTTCCATCATCCTATCAATATGCAGACATATTTACCAAAGGACTTCCCAGACAGTTATTTCTTGACTTCAGTGCCAGTCTCAGCGTCCGGCCTCCTCCCGCTTCAACTGAGGGGGTGTGTAAATGTGTAAATATAGGAAACAATATATTCCCTACCCATAATTAGAATATTTCCATATACTGTGTAAATATAATTATGGTAAGACTAGGATTCCTCTTTTGTATAGGCTTAGGATTCCTATTGTATAAGGGATGAATATTGTACTTTATATATACCTTGATATTAATGAAAGACTCCTCAAGGGAGATTAATATCATCTTACAATATTAAAGACCAAGTAATGATTATCTGTTGATAACTAGTTTGCAACGGATTAACTATGTTAATTCACACATGCAAAATAATTGTTGCTGTATATAAATAGATTCCAACGTAAATCTAAGCACTATTTAATCTGCTAACATTATTATCAATCCTTAAAAAATGTTCTTAATTCTTTTTTAATCTCCAATAAAACTCTATAAAGTATTTTTCAAAAAGAAATATTTTTCAAAAATAAACTTATTTTTCAGCCATACATATTTATCACCGGCAATGTCAAGTATCTGAAAGAAAGGAAAGGGACAAATGAGATCCACGGAAACCACGTTTTTCAATGAATTTGTGGACGACGTAACTTAGGGTGTGTTTGGTAAGAAGGAGAATGTTTTCTTGAAAAATAAGTGAGTCTTTTACTTATTCTAAGAGCATTTATATGTAATTTACCAAAATACTAAGGGGGTGGGATGGGTGTTCGGGGGTGGTGGGGGTGAGATGGTGAAGGGGTTGGGGGCTTTGGGTGGATGGGGAGGAGATAATAAATTTGGAATGTCACTTATGAACTTGTTTTTCCTACCTCCATTAGGGAGTCATTTTTCTCATTTTTAAGGAACTTGTTTTCCTAAGAAAAATGTTTTCCAAGACATTTTGACCAACTAAACATGAGAAAATTGGTACCAAACACACTCTTATTCATGAAAGGACATTTTATGAGTGATATTTTCTTGTTTTCTCTCTTTTTTTCGGGGAGGAAATTCATCCAATAATTAAATAGTTCTTTTTCGTTTTAGTTTATGTGAAATGTTGACTGAGTATAAGTTTAAGAATGAAAGGAAGACTTTTGAAACACATTATCTAAAACAAGCCATAAATTTTTGTGTGATTATCATATTAAGGACAAAATCTATAATATCAATGTAAGTAGGATGATTAGAATAGATTGATCTTCATCACATCCAAATTATCTCCATCATATCAATGTAATTAGGATGATTAGCATAGATTGATCTTCATCACATTCAAATTATCTCCATCATATCAATGTAATTAGGATGATTAACATATTCTTAGCTTAGATTGATTTATGTAAATTTGTATATATATTGCAATCTTGGAATGAAATGAGACATGAAATTAACTTCCTTCATGGTAATTTGACATGTTTTCCAAAAATGCAAGATTCACATATAGGAGTCCTATAAATACGGTTGCAATTAATAAAATTATTTTTTCTAAGGGAGCGTAAAACAGAGTCTCCCGAATGTCCTAATCTAAAATGTCATAAGGAAGACGAAAGAGCAGCAAAGTTTGAGGGAAATGAAGCTGGATTGTTGACGGCGTTTGAAATATGGTAGAGATCTCTAGTGATGTCACGTCTCATTATTTGTCTCCTTGTCGTAAAATCCTTTACAGTAAAACCAAAAGGATCAAAGTCAAAGGAAACCCAATTGTCAGTTGTGAAAAGTCGCATGGAGATTAGATTCTTAATGAGTTTATGGGCATTGAGGATATTTTTTAAGATTAGTGGTGGATGTGGTGGGGATAGGGAGGAATGACCATAACCACGGATGAGAATGCCTTGTCAACTACCAACAATAATATTCTGATTTAAATTACTCAAATAGGAATAAGACGAAAGAGTACCTTGTGATGCCGTCATGTGATATTTAGCGCCTGTGTCCATATATGAATTTTCGTCTAGAGTGTTGAGTGACATTGTGCTCATAACTGCCTCAATATCACTCGATGCATAAGTCGATAGCGTGGGGCCTGTGCTGTAGGCATGTTGTGGACGTGGGCCAAGTTTGCTAGGTTGGGCCTGTCGGTTATGAGGTGGAGTCCACGAGGATGTCGTATACGGGCAAGGAGGGGAGGCCCATGATGGTGGGCCCCACGTATCCCACGGCGGGTAGGCAGCCCATAGCAGAGGCTGCTGCCATTGTCACAGTTGCTGCTGGTTGTTTTCGGCAGGCAGGGACTGCCCCTTCATGCCGCCGTTGTTGCTGGAATTTCTTCCACCGTGGCCCTTGCCGGACTGCCTGCTCTGGCAGTTGTTACGGGAGGAAGCGGACTATTGCGTGTCCTCTGGCCGACTGTTCTGGTTGTCGGATCGGGAGGCCCTGCTGTCGGCGGAAGGCCCGAGAGTGGTGGTGAGGACGGCGTCAGCAATGCTGTCCCGAGTGGTGCTGCACTTGATTTTACGGGTTTCTTCAAGGATGATCTTCGAACGGGCGTCATACAACGGAGGTAACAGCGTGCATTGCTGAAGGATGGTAGCAACGACATCATAGGATTCGTTCAAACCTGCAATAAGTTGCATGACCAATCGCTGATTAGTGACTGGTGCGCCGACGTTGGAGAGTTGGTCGTCAATCATCTTGAGTTCTTGACAATAGGCAGACACGTTTGGGAAATCGTCCTGATGAACGTCCTTGAACTGATTTTCAAGGTATAACACTCGTTGAGTTTTGTTGTCGTGGAAAAAACTCTCCAAACGTTCCCACATTTGGCGGGCGGTGGCATCGGTCTCAATGATAGTGTGAAACATATCATTAGATATTGTGACATATATCCATTGGAGGACAACTGCGTCCAAACGAGACCAGAGTGCATCATCAAAAGTTGAAGTCGATGGTACGTTTGTGGACTTCAGCGTGAGAGGGATGATATGGTCGATAACTTCGTAAACACGACAGTGGATCTTAAAAAGCTCCGCCCACGAGGAGTATTGACCCTTTTCCATCTCAAGAGTCACAGGAATGAAGTTTTAATGTTGTTTACGGCAAGTGCCGGATGTAATTTGGTTTTTCCAGTCATAGAAGATGAAATTTAGGAGGAAGAGGGAGGGAGAATGACCGAAAAAACTAGGGTTCTATCGTGGGGAAAAGAGGGGGAGGCCGAGAGAGGTCGGCGGCTAGGGTTCCGACGTGGGCTAGGTGCCGACGTGGAAAAAAGGTGGCGGCCGAGAAGGTGTATCGGCGGCTAGGGTAGGGTTTGTATTTTTAGGCTACTGATACCATAAATGAATATGTTTCTTGATTTTATTGATGAATGATTTACAATATATATAAGTTTACAAGAATATTTTACTTTGATACAAACTAGGTAACTAATTAACCTAATTACAAAAGGATTATAATTTTATCTAAAATAGGAGATATACAATTAATATAATTAATGAAAGAATATTGAGAAATATTCTATTACTAATGTTTTCCCTGCATATAATATTCACATCATATAAACTTGGAATTTGTTCTAAGACTTTGGAGCTTAAAGAAGTACTCCATTAGATTAATCAATCCTTGTTTCTTGATTTTCAAATAAACCTTCAGCTTTCAAAGTCTAATAATCTCAAGAAATATGAGCACTTTGACAACTTCTTTTCTTCCATCAAAGATCACCACTGACAAAGAAAGCTCTCGATTTGTATACAGAAGTAGAAGACGGTCCAACAAGAGCCAATCCATTGTTCCTGTAACATTCCTTTCTTCCCTCTTTTGCATTTCAAATTTAATATTCGCATATTGTTCCGGTCCCGGCACAAATTCAGAATTTAGAGTCAGTAAATTCTGTTGTTTAGGAATATATCAATTTTTATGTCATATGTGTATATATAGTTCGAGCTAAATGTAGTGGTTTCTATCGAGTCTTATTTGGACATGCACCGATGTAAGTGTTTGTTATTTTTTATATTGATAAATGTGATTGATGATCTCAGGTGGCAAGGTTATTTGGGCCGTCTAATTTTGAAGCATCAAAGTTGAAGGTTCTATTCTTAGGTGTAGATGAGAAAAAACATCCAGGAAAGCTTCCAAGAAGATACACACTTACACATAGTGATATTACTTGTAAACTCACTCTTGCCGTTTCTCAGACCATCAATAGCTCTCAGGTAATTCCCTCATCCTGCTTCATGTTCATGTTTTAGCAGAAATAAATTGAAGAATATATAATCAGGGGTGGGTGGGATTAAACAGTTTTTGTTGTTGTTAATCAGGGGCGGAGGTAGAAACCCGATACGGGTTCGGCCGAACTCAGTAATTCAATTAAATGTGTATACATATTAAATTTAGAACTCAGTTATTAGCACTTGAAGTCGTTGTTCTAAAATTTAGAACCCATAAATTTGAAATTCTGGCTCCGCTTATATATATAATTCCCTATCAATCCCTTAGCTTTTAAGAAACACAGAGGAAAGCAGGGAAAGATTCACTTTTCTTAGTAGTTTATTATTTCTTATTGGAATTAGCTTAAGTAAAGGAACTTTGAAGCAACGGTAAAATTGTCACTGATCTATAGGTCACGAATTTAACTGTGGAATCAGCTACCGATAGGTTGTCTACATCAGACCTCTTTGAAGTGCGGCGTTTTTATCTTGGCCCTACATAAATGCAGAATACTTTGTCCAATGGGCTGCCTTAATTGGAATAGATTTAGTGTAAATTTGGAGGTTGTTTCCTTCTTATTCTTCTTTTTGGTGTGCATAACTTGTACTTGTGATTGGTTTCGAATTCAGTTAATTTTATTGCTGAACCGGACTTTACTTTGGCAGATTATTCTATTTTCTAGCATAAGATGTTAAAAGTAGCACTTAATCTATTCATCACTGATATTCTTTTCTTGTTATTATTCAATTTGAAATTCTATGAGAAACTAAGGAATTTGGATGTTTGATGTGCAGATAGAAGGATGGTATAATAGATTGCAAAGGGATGAAGTTGTTGCAGAATGGAAGAAAGTTAAAGGGAAGATGTCCCTTCATGTTCATTGTCACATTAGTGGAGGCCATTTCCTGTTAGACTTTATTGCTAGGCTCAGATACTATATTTTCTGCAAGGAACTCCCTGTGGTAAGTTTTCTATATATAGATTCTTCTTTGTGTGATCAAGATTAGTTGGGAGAAATAAAGCAATTACCTGCAATATATAGTCAAATTGCACTAATAGTGTAAGAAAATTATTATACTTTCGGTATATATAACTTAAATCTTTTGAATGTGTACTAGGTATTGAAGGCATTTGTCCATGGAGATGGGAATTTGCTTAAGAATTACCCAGAGTTACAAGAAGCTTTGGTTTGGGTTTATTTCCACTCAAACATACCAGAATTCAACAAAGTGGATTGCTGGGGTCCACTCAAAGATGCATCCTCACTCTCTTCTACTACTACTACTTCATCTAGTGAAATAGGTGAAACCCAAATGGCTAATACAAGTAATTGCAACTTGAATTTACCACAGCCATGTCAAGGATCTTGCAAATGTTGCTTCCCCTCAATGAGCTTGATTTCTTGGTCCTCCTCATCTTCTCATCTATCTGGGCCTAAATTAGAGCAATAAACCTAAAGAAATAATTGGTCCACAAGATTGATGTATTTTACTGTCACTATAGGACTGGAAAAAAAGATGGAAGTAATTCTTTATTCTGAATTGTAAATAATTCAAGTGTCCTGAGTTAAGAATAAAATAGCCACTTGGGGATAAAGATGGTGGATACATTTTTTATTTATTTATTACTATTATAAATATATCGGAGAAATTCCATGTGGGCTTCTGACCCGACTATAGTTGGCACACAAGTTCGAGACCCAAAGGAATATGGATTCACCCCATTACCCTCCTCCCAACTTAAATACCATGCTTTGTCCATGACAGGACTCGAACCATGATCATGTGTTGTGTCCTTATCATTGACCCGACTATAGTTGACACACAAGTTCGAGACCCAAAGGAATATGGATTCACCCCGTTACCCTCCACCCAACTTAAATATCAAGCTTTGTCCATGACAGGACTCGGACCATGATCATGTATTGCGTCCTTATCATTGAACCAAAACCCGAGGGGATAAAGATAATGGTACATCAAAACGATGGACTGGGGTTGTATCTCTAGCATTGCATCCATGGAAAAAGTAGCAAATGAAGGGTTGCTTGCGATAAGAATGTGCAACAATGGTTCGTTTCTTTGTTTCTTTTATACCAAACATTGTATCGCCTTTTTTCTTTTCTGCACCTGTAAAAAATCTGATAAAAACGAGTTAAACGATGAGAAGCAAGACGGAAGTCTGACCTCTGATTTGTGACCACTTAGCTTACTGACGAAATCTTCTTGAGCTCGTATATCACGCTGAAGAATACTCTTGTCCCGGCTTCCTGAAGATAACTGGGAGGAGCTCCAAGCTAGTGCACCGACTCTTAAACGATGCCCTTCCATTGTTCTTATCCTCTTACTGCGAGAGGCATCCCATAACTATGCCAAAATGGGATTTAAAAACCAGTTAACCACATGTACAAAGAAGGTACTATGACATAATCCTATATTCATCCAATAGAGAAGATCTAACTAAATTTTCATGTCGAATAGAAGACTGAGTTTCTTGCAATAAATTGTGCATGAATAAAGGAAAATAAAAATCCAATTTATTACAGCAACGGAGCTAATGTTAGCTTTAGGATACCTGAATTCATAGGATAGAGGAGAAAATGAAAAGAAACAAGTGTATGCTTTTGGCTATAAAATTATTCCTTCACAAGCTTTAAATCTCATGTCTTGCTTAAGAAAAATATGAAACAACAACCGCGATAACAAGCCCAAGCATTCAAATAAATTTTTCCATGTAATTTATCTTGAGTCATAAAGTTCATTTGTACTCGACTTCGTTCATAATACACCATAATATGAAAACTTCTTAACGAATGTATTGAGAAGTTTTTCTTTTATATCGAAAGAAAAACTGGATATGCAAATTCCAAATATTAATTGTTCGAGAATACGTGGTTGGCACCTGTTAACAGTTCTCTTTAACATAAGAACACGAAACAAGATGAATAAAACAAGCATTCCACACCTGAACTTTCCCATTACTTGTTCCAATTAGGGCTGGCCAGTGGGCCGGGACGGCCCGACCCCGACCCGACCCCGTCTCGAGCCCGCCCCGGTCCCGCCACGACCCCGCCAAAAAAAAAAATAAATAAATAACGGGGGCGCGCCTCGAACTCGGGACGGGACGATGTCTCGTCCCGCGAGACCCGAGCCCGCCCCAGACCCGCCCGACCCGACCCCGACCCCATCCCGAGCCCGAGCCCGACCCCGCCCTTTTCCCCCCTTTGCAAATATGACCGTTGCACCAACGACCATTTTAGATTATGGCCGTTGGCCAACGGCCATTTTAGGCCCCCCTCCCCCAACCCCTTAATATTTATTTTTAACCCATAAGTTATTATATTTACACTTTAACTCAATTTTCCAACTATAAATAACTTATTTTCTCTTCATCTTTCTCACAAATCTTCCTACAATCTCTCTAATTTCTCAATATATCTCTCTACAAGTCTACATTGTTTGCTAAATATTCAATTTTATTTATTCATTTGGGAATTGGGAGTGAAGTTGGCAACTAACTTGAGGATCTTCCATCGAGCAAAGTTTCAATTTTCAACCTCTCGATTACACGTCGACGTTACGTCGGCGTTTGGTACATTCGTTCCTTCATTAAATTATTATTGTCTGTTTATTTTATTTAGCGCACTTAATTTTATTGTCTTTAATTATTTATTATCATAATTAAAATGGAATGATTAAAAGGTATGTTTAAGGGTAAGGGTAAGGGTGCTTCTTCTAGTAGGGGCAACCAGGGCAATGGTACTTCTTCTAGTCATCTTATTCCTACACATGATGATTTTGTTGATACTCAACATTTTCTTACAATACCATTAGATTTAGACCAGGAGCTATTTTCTGGAACTCAAGAAGACTTTAATTTAGACGATGATCTAGATGATATACCCACTAATGTTGATGACAACACACCCACTAGTGCACCTTCAACTGAAATACCTCCTATTCCCCCTAGTATGAGACGAGGTCCAGCAAAATGACTATTAAAATCAGATGCATGGACATTTTTTTATAGGGACGTAGAGAATCAAGTAGCCATATGTAAAATTTGTAAAAATATTTTAAAATTTAAAACTGAAAAAGGTCACGGTGGGACGGGGGGTTTAATTAGACACGTAGTAAGTGTTCATCCAGCTAGGTATGCCCAATACCAGGCTTCAAAACCGGGTGCGCAAACGCCCGCTCCATCAGGACAAGGTTCACATACTGATATTGTCCCGGACCAAGTACATGGTCAAATTAACCCTATGACGGGGGGAATTGTAGGCTCTAAATACAATAAACATAGAGATAGGGAAGCAATATCAAAATTAGTTGCTGTGGAGGGTTTGCCTTTTTCATTTCCTTCATCTCCCGGATTTATTCATTACATTAGAGATATATATAATCATGCTTTTAACGGTTTTCCTAGATCAACTATTAAGAGAGATGTATTTAAATTCGCGCATGAATATCAACAATAGTTACGTTTTTCATTATATCATTTTAATGGCAAAGTATCTATCACGTCTGATATAGGTCGTAGTACTAACGACCATGATTATTTAACTGTAAGTTGTCATTGGATAGATTATAAATGGTCTATGCAAAAACGTATTTTAGCGTATAGATATATAGATGATAGGCACACTGATACTTTTATTGCAGAAAATATTTATCAAGTGTGCGATTATTACGGAATTACCGATAAAATTATGACTATTACATTAGATAACGCTTCTAATAACAATTACGCAATTACAATTTTAAAAAATGGTTTAACTCCATCTTTTTCAGACCATTTTCATATAAAATGCGCGTGCCATATATATAACTTAATTGTAAAGGATGGTCTATCACTTTTTGAAGACATTCTTAGTAAAATACAATTTGCTATAAACTTTATTTTTAAAAGTAATAAAGTACAACGTAGAAAAGACTATAAAAAAATTTGTCACGATTGTGGACTACCTTATAGAAAAATTCCACAAAAAGTATCCACTAGGTGGAATTCTTTATACGAGTAACTACTTGTTGCTTATGACTATAAATTACCTATAACTTTATTTTTTAACTCTCATAATAAAAAGCCAGCTGATATGATTTTAGATAGTGATTGGGAAAAAATTTCCGAACTTATTGTATTTTTAGAGAAATTTTTTCAAGCAACAAAAGAATTTTCCGGTATATATTATCCTACTATTTCAATTGTGTTATTTTATATAATTTTAATATTTTTATTACTTAGTGAATATATGGAAAAACCAGCTTACATGGCAGCTATTAAAAAAATGTTTCTCAAAATAAAAAAATATTTTATTCCTATTCCCTCTATTTATATTATTGGTTCTGTATTAAATCCTACTATTAAAATAGACGGTACTAAATCACTAATTGAAACTATTTACGATTGTATAGAAGTACTACCACCTCCAAGTCCCAAAAATCTAAATCACTCACCACCTATTGAACAAACTAAAGAAGAAGTGTTGTCTAGCGTAGAACACCAATGCAAAAATATATATAGATTTTATCAACAAGAAAATGCTAGTAACTTACCGGCTTCCATACCATCTTCTTCATCTTCAACACAACCTCACAAAAGACATGTCAAGCTTTCTGGCTAGTATTGAAAGCCTCAAAAATAGAATGTGCGGTCGCACTCTACTACTAACCAAATTAGCGAGTTGGATATTTTTGTTTTGCAGGGTTCTGCATCAGTATCAAGAAGTTATCAATGAAGATGGACATGAAGACTTGTCAAATCTTGGAGGAATGAGAAACCTTTCCGACACTTTCATTGATGACTCGAGATGTTTTGAACATTCAAGCGTCATCAATCAAGGCCTAAAAGCGCTTTTTCGCAGTGTATATCAAATAGGAGACCACAGACACTCATTAGCTGGAGACAATTTGGAAATTGCAGTATTATTCAGAGATTGGATACGAGCGGAGCGGAGAAGGTGCGGTCAACCGGAGATCAACGAAGAAGATGATGAAAACTACAACGAAATCTTAACCGAATGTAGTGGAAGCGACGTGGATCAATTTGACCAACAAATACCAATTCCAACCGAAGAACCACATGAAATCATCAAGCAATTAGAACAGATTTTTTTGAGAATGTAATTTTTTTAATTGCAATTTTATTATGTAATTTGCAACTTTTGGACAACACCACAAAGTTGCAATTTAGATTTTAGACAATTGTACTTGTATTACAAAAAAATCATATGTCTATTAAATAATATAAGAGGCACAAAAACAGTCTTGAGATGTTTTTATTACACTATCTTGTTTTGTTTATTGAGTTTTTTTATACATATGTTATTTAAAATAAAAAAAATAAAAAAAAGAAAACCCGCCGTACCCCGCCCCGAGCCCGACCCCGCCCCGAGCCCGCCCCGACCTGATACCGACGGGATCGGGATCGGGACGGGACTTGCTCCAGTCCCGCCAGACCCGACCCCGGCGGGTTTGACCCCTTCTCCCGTCCCGCCCCGACCCCGACCCCGTCAGACCCGAGCCCGGCCCACTGGCCACTCTTAGTTCCAATAGCAAGATGTGTACCTCGCTGTGCCCACCCAACGGAACTAACGTCACCATCAATTCCCAAGTCGCACAACTTCACTACCTGCAATAGTATTCAACAGAAATAAATTATATTTATCAGCAGATAGATGGCATTAGTCGAGCAAAAGTTACATATATCTCCGTCAAAGAGAAGATAACGAAGCCAAAAGACCCACCTTGCCACTAGATGCATGCCAAAGATATACACAGTTCCCCAGTCCCGCAGCTAACACATTCTGTGAAGACCAGTCCACAAGGTTTAGGTAAAAATCGCCTTGCAATGCAGGTGCATCCAGTACCTAGAAAAAACCATACAAGCACCAACATAAGCCTCCTCATCTGGTAATAAAAAATCACCTTGAAGCAAAAACAATAAAAATACAAAAAACTAACAGGGAACCCCACAAGACAACTTTATAGAACCCAAAACCGAGAATAATCAAGAACACAAAAACCGAAAAAAAAACAAGGTGGTGTTTTAGGCAGCTGCTGAGGGAACTAACATATAATAGGTGTCATTCCTATACTACAGCCCACAAGTAGGGGTGCCAGTCTGACGGATAAGCTTGCCCACCATCGCAACGAGCTGACACTAAGGGGTTGTTTGGTCGGGTGTATTAGGTAGAATAATGCCGGCATATAATTTTAGTACAATGTTTGGTTGCAAAGTTGAGTCTAGTATAACTAATACCAGTATTACATATACACTCTATTCAGTACTATTATTATACATAGTAGATCATGCCATTAACAACTCATGTACTATTCTTCTACTCATATACCCTATTCACTACTATTTAGAAATTATGCAATACATGTTATTTTTAATACAACAAACCAAACAGTCAATAAAAAATAATGTCACCATAAATAATCTCAGCATCACTAATAATGCAATGCATGTTATTATTTAATACAACAAACCAAACGATCAATAAAAAATTATATCAGCATAACAAATCTCAACATAACTAATCTCTGCATTACTAATACACCTTATTGAGTACTATTCTTATATTATTATTACTCCTTATATTAACCACTTCACTATCCCCACGAAAAAAACCTACTAACGATATTATCATTAAAAAAATACTCAATTTCTTTTTAACCTTATAGGCGCTCTTGGAACTTTCCGGGGAGCTTTAACAGGGCTAGGACTAATTTCACCAGGCACCTGATCATCATCAACCCCAAAAGGCAACAAAGAGTGTTTTATACAGCACCGTCTTTTATACTTTTTTTATATATATTCAGCTTGGCTTATAAATGGCGGAATGTGCTTTAATGACTAGAGTTTGAGAACAGAGCAAAATGTCAGGTCCTACCCAGAAGAGAGCAAATTGCTTCCATCAGAATTTGAACCCACGCTGCAGGTCTCCAGCTGGATATTTTAAGTTCCATCTTTTGCCATTCAACTATACCGGGACGTCTTTTATACTTTTCTAATTCTACTTTCCCTTGTTACGCATAGGACTTTTTGGTCCTAATTGTGAACCAATTCAAAGGTATTCCCAATTTGTGTCTTTGCCAACTTGATAATATTTTTTAATTTTTTTTGAGATTCAAATTGTATGAATTTTATTTAATATTTTAAGATATAATTTTTATTAAATTAATATGAAAAATGTTGCAACATATAATACTTTTCATATAATTATTAAATATATATAAATTTTAATCTTAAAATATTGAGTTAATTTAATTTAGTTTCAAAATTTAGTCAATTGACTTTAGAAAAGCAAAAAATATCACATATATTGGGACAAAGAGATTACCAAACAACATAACAAAACGTGTGCTTTCCTATAAGAAAAGTTACCAAAGTAAAAAAAAAATCCTAAGCTAATACTCCTTCTGACCTATATTAGTTGTCATGTTTAGCTTCTCTAGAGTCACTTTAACTAATTTTTAAAGCTAATTTGTATTAAATTGATTCAATATTTTATAGTTACAGTTTAGATAGTAAAAAATAATATGAAAAGTATTATAAGTTGTAATTTTTCTTATATCAATAAGAGACAAATATATTTTAAAATATATTGATTAAAGTTTGGGAGCATATTCCAAGAGGGTAAATCCTGTTTTTTTTTTCTCTTTTCTTATAGGTTTCCAGAAAAGGTCCTTGTCCAATTAACGTTATGTTTATGCAAACATTAGAGGTAACTAGATTAATGGTATCGAGTACCATATGAGGAAAGGAACTAAGGCGACCTTCGTGAATGATGAAGTGAAAAATTGTAACTAGATATTGCATTCAAGATCTTAGAGGAGGATAAATAATAAGGTACATTGCATTATTGGTGTATGAATTATATTAATTTTGGGAACACCAGCGGAATGTGTGTTACAATTTGAGAATAGTCCCTGAGCTTTAATTTGCATAAATTGAGATATTTTTACTTTTTCTCAAATTCATTCTCTTCGAAATTCAGTAGATTTTTTTATGTCTCTTCTATTCAGCTCTTTCGTCTCATATCCTTTCTGATAAGCTCCCTCAATGAAGGATGTGACCTAGATCTTTTGAATTCAAAGTCTTAACATAAATATTATAAACCTAAGATTGTTACTAAAAATTATATAGTTGACCTAGTGCTAGTATCACGTACAAACATATTCTTAATCAATTCAATTCGGCAAGTGAGCTGAGTTTGAAACATCATGAAGTTGTTGGAAGGAGCATATACAAATTACTTGTATTTCATATTTACTCAAATGCAATAAGGAGTCATGTCTCCTCGAAAATAGTATTATAAGAATACCATTGAATTAGATTAGTCCTAATGTTTATGTTTCCTTAATTTTTTTTCTATTTATTTTCTTCAATCATTTCATTCAATTCCTAAAGTCCCTTCCTATTTTATTTTTCCACTTCGCATTATGAGTCATAAAATGCAAACTTGATTTAAGGTTGAATATTTAATTACACACAAAAATCATAATGAGTAGCTAGCTAGGAAAAGAGGACTTTATTCCAAATTATTTCTCAAAACGAATGAATCGGTGGAAGAAACACTAAGGCATAATATGTACTAGAGTTTAATTAACTTCACTACACGGATAATGCAAAAAAAAAATTGCAATATCAGCAGGGGCGGATCTAGATAGGAATAAGGGCATTCAATCCCCTTCACTAAAAAATTATACCGTATTCATAGAGAGAATTTTTTTTTTTTAATTACATATAAACTCTTGAATCCCTTTGATATTAGGAATTTTTTTTTAGTGTAACGGCAAAAGAGGTTCAAAAATTGATTTTAGCTACAGGTTCAAATACCAAGTATAACATTGTAGTGTCTTTTTGTATACACCTTAAATATAAATTCTTGAATCCACCATTGAAAAGTAGCTTAAAAATGCAGGTTAGTACATAAATCAGTGTGCGTATATATAAGTTAAATCCTAACATGTATATCCTTATCAAAAACTTAGTAAGGCATAATGAAGAGACAAAATAACATATTCAGTTTATCTCCAACATGGAACTCTTTGCTCTCAGCCCATGCTTTGTACACTACTAGAATAAAGAATTTTTTCATCGATATTCAGTGAAAATTTGTACTATAAAATATAATGTTCCCTCCTCATTCTCACAGAACCAGTTCACTAGGAAATCACTGGGTAAACACATGGTGAAGTTCCCATTCAAAAATTGGGAAACTTTCTAATTTTTTCGTGTGTTCACATTACTATTTAAATTTTTCCCACCGATATTCAGTAGAAATAGTCACTGAACATTTTTCAATGGGAAATTCAGTGGCAAAATAGTGATTTTCTAGTAGTGGAAGTTGAGTTTCCAACCTTGATCATCCCCAACCAAATGCTCAGTTTCCATAGCGGGAGCAACAACCATGCTAATAACAACAAGTGCAATCAATAAAGCTTTCAAGGCCATTTGGATCTTATTATTGTTTTTGAAAGCTTGGTAATTTGAACAAATAGAATGTTTGTTAAGCTGGATGTTTTGAAGGGTTGCATGTAGGAGGACATAATTATAGGATGTTAAAATTGGGAAGGCAGCCGGCTAATGGCGGCATATACTTAAGTAGTGCTACTTCGGCAAGGCCATTTGCCTAACTAATAACGCATTTTGAATTTATTACTCCCTCCGTCTCAATTTATGTGACAGTTTTTATTTTTTGAGAGTTAATTTAACTAAACTTTGAAGCTAAATTGGATTAAATAAGATTAAAATTTATATATTTAAAAAATACATGAAAAGTACTATAAGTTACAACTTTTCGCATATCAACACCTTAAAATGTTGGTTAAAGTTCGTGCAGTTTGAATCTCAGAAAACGAAAAGTGTTGGGAGGGAGAGTACTATAAGTATAATATAATGTATAGAGAATGCGATTTTGGTATTGGAAATGTAAAAATTGTGCACAATGACTTGGTCAAGTATTTGTTTGATAGACTATTTCCTTCTTCCCAAATTGACCTGATTTTATATGCTACTCATTCTGGACTTTTTTTTTTGCTAAATGCATAACAAGAAAAGTTAATTTGTAAAATTGACAGAGTTCTTTTTTCCTCTTTTGGACTGAGGACCTGGTTCGACTTAGCATGGCACCATAATTTACAGATATTTATTGACGAAAAGAAATTAACAATTACTTCATTTTGGTTATTTTTTAAAGGAGAAGAAGATGAAAAGTAGAGAGACAGATCTTTCTTGCTAGCAGAGGCGACATTAAATTTGAAATTACGGGGTTCATATTCTAGTATTTGTTAAAATTTTAGTGATATTTCACATACATATACCTATGATCCGTTTAAAAAAGGATGGGTTGCTACAACATTTGTTGACAACTATCTATTTTCATATGGACCTTAGTCGCATTGGAGACATTACTGATGAGACGAAATAGTGTTAACACAGTAATCAAATAAATAGTAGCGAAACATTCTAGTCAGTTAATAAATCCGTTTTGGAGATTGGAAGTGGAACAGTAATAGAAGGTCAAAACTCTTCCAATTATGAGTATATTCCTTCACCATCAGAACACTCCTCTGCTCCAAAATTCAGAGTCAATGGGCTGATCAACTATATATTTACTTAGCTTCATAGGAGTAGTCTTTAAACTTGGATTGAGTTACATGCTAGTGAAAAGTAGAATGAAGTAACTTTGTGAAGATGCCTTCCATCAATGATCAGGCTAAAACTGTTTAGCCAAGGATTTTTGCTTGAATTGGTATAAAAGGTCAGCCAAATAAACAATTCTTCTGTTGAAATCACCACCGCCTCTCTCATTAGTAGAACATTCTAGATTAAGTTATATAATTATCTAGAAATGTGGTAAAGATTCAAGAAATACATAGGAAAATAATTGCTAGAAAATTCTAGAGTCAATGTCCTAGCTGTTTACCATGTTGGGCCAAGCCCAGTATGATGTTATAGCTAGAATCTTCTAGCAATATAAAGTTGGTTGATGAACCAACATTTATCATGTATATATAGGGACCTTGAGTCCTTAAGGATGCAAGTTCCAAGTGTGCATCAAAAAAGTGTACAACTGAGTCTAAAGTGTGTGTAAATACTTAAGTAAGCTTAAGTGTGAGTGTCAAGTGTTGATAAAAATAAAAGAGTAAGAACTTGGTGTATATTGTAGTCAAGTTATAGTATTCAAGTCTTGGTGTAATTACTTTGCTTAAGTGTGAGTGTCAAGTGTTGATAAAAATGAAAGAGTAAGAACTTGGTGTATATTGTAGTCAAGTTATAGTGTTCAAGTCTTGGTGTAATTACTTTTACAATAATAAAGTAATTACGTTTTTCACGTATTGTGTTGTCTAACAAGTGGCATCATAGCCAGGTCGGTTCATACCAAAGAGTCATTTTTTGAATTTCTTAGAGTGTTCGTGTGTGGTTTAGTATTATAGAGCTTGTTGTCGAAATCAAGCTTTCTTGGTAAAAATAGAATTTTAGCCAAGACACGATGGGTGACCTTCAAGTAGTCGGTGGAATCAAGAAACTTAACAATCAGAATTACAGCACGTGGTCGATGCATATGGAGGCATATCTCCAAGGCTAAGACTTGTGGGAGATCGTTGGTGGCAATGAGGTCACACAACCAGAAGACGCAACCGCTCTGAAGAAATGGAAGATTAGAGCTGGCAAAGTCATGTTTGCGATTCGGACCACAGTTGAAGATGAAATGTTGGAGCATATTAGGACGTCTAAGACACCGAAGGAAGCGTGGGATACTTTCACAACATTGTTCACCAAGAAGACTGATATGAGACTGCAACTTATGGAGAACGAGCTTCTCTCTATCAAACAACGCGACATGACGATCAACCAATACTTTACCAAGGTAAAATCTCTTTGTCGCGAAATTTCTGCATTAGTCTCTGTTGCTGGCATGTCAGGCGCTAGAATTAGAAGAATTATTATTCATGGATTAAAGCCAGAATATAGAAATTTTATTACTGCAATACATCCAACCTTCTCTTGTTGAATTAGAAAACTTGCTAGCTGACCAAGAAGCGTTGGCTAAGAAAATATCTGGAATCTCATTATAGAGTGACAAAGAAGCACTCTATAGCAGTGATAGGAAAGGTCGATCCCGACCAAATGCTAGTAAATTTTTTAGAAAACATGATGACAAGGATAATCATCATGGAAGATCCTAATCAAGAGGAGCTCAAAAGAAAGACAACTTGGGTGGCCAGTCAAAGAATAACAATAAGTTTGATGGAAAATGTTATAACTGTGGAAAAAATGACCATATCGCTAAACGTTGTTGGTTCAATAAGAACATTGCAGAAAGCAATGCAGCCACATCAAATGCAGGAAAGACAAGCGATGAAGAGTGGGACGCTGAAGCATCTTTCGCAGTGGAAGAAGAAGAATTAGCTTTGGCAATTACCGTTCCTGGAACTATCGACTACAATAATGATTGGATAGTCGACTCTGGCTACTCAAATCATATGACAGGAGATAAAGAGAAGCTACAGAACATGACCGAGTACAAATGTGGTCGTGTGGTGGTGACAACCAACAACTCAAGACTACCAATCGCTCACGTTGGAAAAATAACAATCATGCCGACATTCAGTTCGAAAGAGGTTTCACTCCAAGATGTCTACCATGTACCTGGGATGAAGAAAAACTTACTATCAGTAGCGCAACTAACGGCATCAGGCCACCATGTCGTATTCGGACCTCAAGATGTCAAGATCTATCAAGATCTTGAAATCTCTGGAACACCGATGATGAGAGGATGACGCATAGAGCCTGTCTATGTAATGTCAGCAGAGTCAGCTTATATAAACAAGACTCGAAAGAAAGAAACAACTGATTTGTGGCATGCAAGACTTGGACATGTAAGATATCACAAACTCAAGGTGATGGTGAAGAAATCTATGTTAAAAGGTCTTTCTCAACTCGAGGTCAAAACAGAGACCGTTTGTGCAGGTTGCCAATACGGTAAGGCGCATTAGTTACCGTATGAAGACTTAATGTTCAAAGCCAAAGCACCATTGGAGCTGGTCCATTCTGACGTATTCGGGCCAGTCAAACAATCATCAATTAGTGGCATGCAATACATGGTTACATTCATTGATGACTTCTCACGGCGCGTATGGGTTTTCTTTCTAAAAGAAAAATCTGAAACTTTTTCAAAATTTAAAGAATTCAAGAAAATAGCGGAAGGAAAACTCGGCAAGAAAATCCAATGCCTCCGAACGGACTACGGTGGTGAATATACATCAGATGAGTTCTCTCAGTACCTACGAGAATGTCACATACGCCATCAATTCACATGTGCAAATACGCCACAAAATAATAGAATAGACGAGAAGAAGAATCGGCATCTTGCAGAGATATATTGAAGCATGCTACATTCGAAGTATGTTCTAGAAAGATTTTGGGCAGAAGGTATGAAAACAACAGCTCATGTCATCAATAGACTTCCTCAAGCGAAGTTAGGGTTCGTTTCACCCTTTGAAAAATTTTGGGGTAGTAAACCTGCAGTAAGTCACTTTCGAGTATTTGGCTGTGTGTGCTACGTGTTTGTGCCAGGTCATCTACGTAGCAAATTTGATAAAAAGGCGATACGGTGTATCTTTGTAGGATACGACAGCCAAAGGAAATGGTGGAAATGCTACGACCCAACAACTGGAAAGTGTTATACATCAAGAAATGTGGTATTAGATGAGGCAGCATCATGGTGGTCACCTCAAAAGGAAGAGTTACCAAATTCTAAGGAAATAGAAGACAATTTGCAAAAGAAGATGGGGGAGCAAATTGTTGAAGTACATCCAAGTCTAGAAAAGGAATATGAAGATCAAAGTGAGGAAGAAATACCGAGGATGAGGCAACACAGAATCTGTGGCAAACAGGCATGCATCAAAGAGTAGAAGACCATCAACCAGAAAGAGTAAGCCTACAGCCTCAGAGATCGACAAGAGTTCGAAAGCCAAATCCCAAGTACTCCAATGTTGTTGTAGCTGAAGAAGAAAAGTTTAGAGAACCAGAGACATATGAAGAGGTGTCCCAAAACATCAAGTGGTTTGAAGCTATGAAAGAGGAGATAAGTGTTGTAGAGAATAATCAAACATGGGAGCTAATACCAAAGCCAAAGGAAGTAAAACCCATTTCCTGCAAATGGTTTTACAAGGTAAAAACTCGTCCTGATGGATCAATTAAAAGATACAAGGCTCTGTTAGTAGCTCGAGGATTCTCTTAACAGTATGGGATAGATTATGATGGGACGTTTAGCCCAGTTGCTAAGATTACAACAGTAAGAGTCCTGCTAGCAACATAAATGGCAGCTCAAGAGAGTATGTGGTTAATGCAATTGATGAAGGGCCTACACCAACTTACAGATTATGCGATGCCACTCTATTGTGATAACCATTCTGCTATTCGATTAGCAGAAAATCCAGTGTTTTATACTCGAACAAAGCATGTGGAGGTGCATTACCATTTTCTTAGAGAGAAAGTACTACAAGAAGAGTTAGAGATGCACCAAGTGAAGAGTGAAGATCAGATAGCAGACTTGTTCACAAAAGCACTTAACACTTCAAGATTTCAGAAACTCAGAGAACAACTCATTATGAAGAGTCGGTGTTGAGGGGGAGTGTTAAAATCATCACCGCTTCTCTCATTAGTAGAACATTCTATATTAAGTTATATAATTATCTAGAAATGTGGTAAAGATTCAAGAAATACATAGGAAAATAGTTGCTAGAAAATTCTAGAGTCAATGTCCTAGTTGTTTACCATGTTGGGCCAAGCACATTATGATGTTATAGCTAGAATCTTCTAGCAATGTAAAGTTGGTTGATGAACCAACATTGATCATGTATATATAGGGACCTTGGGTCCTTAAGGATGTAAGTTCCAAGTGTGCATCCAAAAAGTGTCAAAGTGAGTTTAAAGTGTGTAAATACTTAAGTAAGCTTAAGTGTGAGTGTCAAGTGTTGATAAAAATAAAAGAGTAAGAACTTGGTTTATATTGTAGTCAAGTTATAGTGTTCAAGTCTTGGTGTAATTATTTTTTCAATAATAAAGTAATTACGTTTTTCACGTGTTGTGCTGTCTAACAAAGTATGACCTTGTAAAATTACTTAGGCTGATGGTGTATATATAACTTAAATGCACGGCTGAATATTGGTAAATACTTATCCGTATTTGATATTACAAATATTGAAATAATGGAAAAAATCTCAAGTGCACGAAAAGAACAAAAATGACAGAATTAATTAACCAAAGAACCATCACGTCCTAGCTGCTCCAATATTTTTTCTATGACAGTAATAGACCAACTTGCGCGCATCTCGACTAGTATTCTTAAGCAGTAGTAATCAAGAACATGGCAAATGCAGCAACCATTACAGCAACAAATTTAGGAGGACTAATTCCCGAAGAAGCCGATGAGCCAGGGGGACTTGAAGGTGCAGTAGAAGGAGATCCCACTTCTGGAAGAACGTTAACGGCGACCTTCATGCCTTGATCACAGTGGGTTTTTATTCCGCAAAAGTACCATTTTTTTCCAGGAGTTTTCAGTTCAATCACATCATTTCCAGAAGTTAAGGGTTCAACATTAGCACCTGGTGCACAATTTTGGAATGCAGTCAAATCTGCTTTGTACACATTGTGAACTCCTTCCTTGTACTTGAAAACTGCACCCACAAAAATTGAGTGAGTTTAACTTCTACATATTGACAACTTAAAGATTCTTTACCCTATCAGGTTATTATAAATTGCTACTAATATTCTATAACAAGCATGATTTGATAACCTACACATTATGGCAAGTAACACGCTACAATAGTTAAAACTGCACTGATAGTCTAAAAACACTTTTCTGCTGTCAGGTTACCTAAAGGATAATTACACCTAATTGTCCATGAAAGTGAAATTAGTATAGCAAAAAATAAGTTAGATAACTTATTATAAAAAAATTTACATATATTGATAATGTAAAATTCTTTTACAGTACTATTAGTATATACTAAGCTATGTTTGGAGGATCCGATACGGGGCGACAACATTTTTGAAGAGTCCAAGCAAGTATATAAGTAAATCCTGACATACTAATATACTGTATATTCTCATAAAAATTTCAGGCATAACATAGTATAATATAAGAAGAGGCTAAATTAACATACTGAGTTTATCTCCAACATGGAACTCTTTGCTCTCAGCCCATTTATTGTAGTCAAATTTGAGTTTCCAACCTTCATCGTCCCCAACCAAATGTTCAGTTGCCATAGCTGGAGCAACAACCATGCTAACTACAACAAGTGCAATCAAGAAAGTTTTCGAGGCCATTTGGAATTTATTATTTCTAGTGCTTTTGAAAATTTGATTATTTGTTGTAGAATATTTGTTAAGTTGGATGTTTTGAAGGTTGCATGTAGGACATATATAGGATGTTAAAATTGGGAAGTCAGCCGGCTAATGACGGCATGTACCTAAGTAGTGACGAATTTTCGACCGTAACTAAAACATTTGTGGCTAAATATCACATTTGTTGTAGTGTGGGACTTTGGTATTGGAAATGTAGAAATTGTGCACAATGACTTGGTCAAGTATTTGTTTGATTGATTGACCGTTTCCTTCTACCTTGTAGCGTTTGGTCTTACCCCATCTCCAAATATTTACCTGCTTTTGTATCATTTTAAAATATTTATCTCATTTTGACTTAACACGAAGTTTAATAAAAATAAAGAAGAATTTTGAATCTTGTGGTTGTTAACTCAAGATATGTAGAAGGCCAATCCATTGGCGGCCCCTTGTGGTCGTCAATTTTTTTTCACTTAGACACCTTATTTCATTTAGGCACCTGAGGTGAACCCCCACTATGTCATTTAAACATTTTTCGCTGACTTGACAAATTGTGTGAATTTCACACCAATCAGTCGTGTGGAAAGGCCTTTTCTTTTTCTTTTTAATTTCCTTCTTCTTATTCAATATTAAATATTTTTGTATTTTTTATTTCCTTCTTCATTCTTTTTTCTACCATCAGCGACATCATCGCTGCCGCTATCACTATCGGGAAAAAAATTACATTTTTAATTCAACTCAATTTCTTGGTGAAGAACACCAAGAACATGATTTCAAAAAAAAAATTGTTAGTAAATGTAATTTCTTTTTGTTAAGAATGTGTAGGGTTTAGAAAATAGAGTTTTCTTTTCTTTTTTGAAATATTAGATTTACTCAAAATTTATATTTATATTATTATGGGATCAAATGACACATGTCATAATTTAATTTGTCATTTTGCCAAGTCATCGGCGAGTGTGTTACACACACATTACATATTTGGCTGATTCAGAAAAAAATGTCTAAATGGCACAGTCAGACCCTAGCCCATGTGTCTAAATGGAACAAGGTTTAGTTGAATTGTCTAAGTGAAAGATCTTGACGACCACAAGGGGCCGCCGATGGGTTTGGCCTATGTAGAATGTACCAAAATGTCATTTAATGTTATGGTCTTAAACATGTCATGTGAAAAACTGGAATAAAAGAGTTGCCAAAAAATGAAAGAGACATTTTATTTGAAACAGACTAAAAAAAAGTAAGACAAACATTTTGAAGTGGAAAAAGTATATGCTACTTATTCTCGACTTCTTTTTTGGTAAATGCATAACAAGAAAAGTTAATGTATAAACTTGACAGAGTTTTCTTCATTTTAGAATTGTTGAGATGTGAACTTTGCGTTGGAAGAAGAGAATGACTTTTTGATTTGTGTGATACATGAATCTCTTAGTTCATGTATTA
This sequence comes from Anisodus acutangulus, assembly GCA_029783415.1. NCBI lineage: Eukaryota > Viridiplantae > Streptophyta > Magnoliopsida > Solanales > Solanaceae > Anisodus > Anisodus acutangulus. The sequence continues at coordinate 38,222,149 of CM056504.1, forward strand.
GAGAAATATTAAGACGTATTATTCATGAATTAGGAAATATGAAAATTGTTCATGAACTAGAGAAGATAAAAGGATATCTAGAACTAAATTAGGTGCATGTATTAGTCTAGGTGCATGCTAGAAAATTCATATAAATATCTAGATACTATAGTCATATGATATGAGAAAAATAAAAAATGTAGCCTTTTATGTAAGTTTAGTTGGTGGAAGAATATATTCCCCACTTTTCTTGAAAGAGAATGATTGATTATGTAGGTCAAGTGGAGTGGAACAAAGAAGATTTGTTGCCTCACTTGTCTTCAAGAGAGAATTTGAGTAATTGAGAGTGATTCCCCTCTCCCGATTTTCCAATATTTTGGTATCAAAGGCACTTGTCTTAAGGGACATGTGGAGAACCCAAATTTTTGAAAGATCTGAACGAATGAATTTTCATATTGAGATTAATATGAAATACGAGATTACCTATAATAGCTATGAGAATGTTGTGCTAGAGAAGCATCAACTTGAAGTAATTACTTTGGTAGGTGTGCACTACCCAGATGTCAAAAGTTAAACAACTTTTGAATGATGTTCTTAAGGGTAAGGAAACTCAACAAAGGTGTCAACCTTGATGAAGTAGCTGCACGACAAAGAATCTCGAGTAAAGAGGTAGCTAATGATATTGCTGCTATGAGAAAGATTGATATGAAAATTCACACTCGGATTGATGACGAGATGTCAGAGGAGGTTTCTTTTTATGAAATTCGAGATGAAGATGTTTATGATTATAAACATAAGAAAGCATGTTGTTGGATCTACAACTATAGATTTGATGAAAGTTTAAAGAAGTGATTTATGAAGAAGTGGACGCTTCTAAAATATTATCTATTGTTGTACAATCTAAAGAGATTTTTACAATAAATATGATAATTGAGAAAATGATGAAAAAGAACTGCTTATGCTACTGAGAAATCTCCAAAAGGGGAGAGTAGTGATGAAGAGGAAAGTTCTGATGATGTGCCTTTTGAAGCACAATTAATAAAAATGACAACCTCAATCTCTAGAAGAAAACATCTTCTAAGAAGATGAGTGAACCTGAGAATCTTTTGAAGAATGATGAGATCACATAATGAATATGGTCTTGAGTTAGCTTTGCAAGCAAAGGTTGTGATCGATTCAAACTCGAAGAAGAAGAGGAGGAGAACTACTGGTGCTTCAAGAGGAAGAGACTTAAATCCAAATTTGATAAGTCGAAGACTACTTTGTGAATTCCTACCACAAGGTTCAAGGGGGAGTGTTGAAATGTGAGATTCGCATTGGAAGAAGAGAATGACTTTTTGATTTGTGTAATACATGAATCTCTTAGTTCATATATTAGTGAAATATTAAGATACATATATTATTCATGAATTAGGAAAGATGAAAATTGTTCATGAACTAGAGAAGATAAAAAGATATCTAGAACTAAATTAGGTATATGTATTAGTCTAGGTGCATGTTAGAAATTTCCTATAAATATCTAGATACTATAGTCATATAATATGAGAAAAAGAAAAAATATAGAATTTTATGTAAGTTTAGTTGGTGGAAGAATATATTCTCCACTTTTCTTCAAAGAGAATGATTGATTATGTAAATCAAGTTGAGTGGAACAAAGAAAAAGGAGGATTCATTCGGATCGACATGAGAGTCCAACTCCATTGCTGTAGGTGATGGCGCGTTCTGCTTCTTATCTAGAGAGGGGCGGTGCAGGAGCTGCTACAATTGCTTCAGCGGGAGAATCGTTATTCCACTTGTCTTCAAGAGAGAATTTGAGTAATTGAGCGTGCTTCTCCTCAAGCGATTTTCCACCAGCCATGACACCATAATTTACATATATTGATGATAAGAAAATGAACTACTTCATTAGTTCATTTTAGCTATTTAAAGTAGAAGAAGAAGAGAGACATATCTTTCTTGCTAGCACATGCAACATTCAGGATTAAACTTGATCGCTTCAGTCCATGTTCTTTAATTGCCATTGAAACCAATGCGTTTCTACAATTATAGGCTAATCATATTTTAATATTCGTTAACTTTTAGTAATATTTCACATATATATTTATGTTGGGTGTAAAAGTTCAGTTGTGTAGGAAAACTTCGTCCTAATATTGATAATGAACAAATTGGAAAACTGCAAAAACTTATCGATTAGACACTGTTTGCGGGAATCATTGTTTTGAAAGCAATTTTGGCCTGACTAGGATGCAAATCGTTAAGACTAGTCGCTCCTCCAGGTTTCGCAACACTCCTAAATACGTCCACTCGTGGCTGAAAGTTTGGAGTTTGCAGAAAATAATTGTCCGAAAACATAATTGAGAAGTAGAGGACTGAGAGTTGTTATAGAATTTAACATAGCTGTTACAGAAAAAAAAAGTTGTTACATTAGTTGTTACAGAAGTGATTTCAGGAACTATTTAGCTATTAAAAGGGCTATTACAGGAGACTTCCTGGAGCAGTTACACGTTGAAGAAAACTGTCAGTAAAAAAAGTTAAAGACAAGTGAAAAAAGTGCTCCACATCACACACGCACGCAATATGCAGTAGGATGGTACAGTAATATATATTATTCTCGAAAGGCAATTTTAAGATATCATCTGTAATCCTGGAAAATGCAGAGGACCTTAGTGACATTGGAAACATTACTGATCATGAGACGAAATAATAACTACTTAAGCTCACGGTCAAATATTTAATACTCCGTATTTGCTACTCCTATTACAAATGTTGAATTAATAGGAAAAAATCTCAAGTGCGCGAAAAGAACAAATATAACAGAATTAATTAACCAAATAACAGACACAAATAAAAAACGTAACCATCTGCCCCTATATTCTTAAGAGATGATGATCAAGAACATGGCAAATGCAACAACCATCATAGCAACAAATTTAGAATTAGGACTAATAATCCCAGAAGCAGCTGATGAGCCAGAAGGAGATCCCACTTCTGGCAGAACGTTAACGGCAACCTTCATGCCTTGATCACAGTGGTTTTTTATTCCGCAAAAGTACCATTTTTTCCCAGGAGTTTTCAGTTCAATCACATCATTTCCAGAAGTTAAGGGTTCAACATTAGCATCTGGTGCACAATTTTGGAATGCAGTCAAATCTGCTTTGTACACATTGTGAACTCCTTCCTTGTACTTGAAAACTGCATCCACAAAAAGAAATAATTAAGCACTGTTTTTGTTTATTACCATTAGCTTTTTGATAGGTTGAAGAAACCGTACTAAGACATAATATGTACTAGTGTTTAATTAACTTTACTACTCTGCCACAGTAAAAGATTAATGTCGGAGTTAGGTAAGGCCAGGTTCAATTGAATTTACTTTGTTAAATTTTTTTACTATGCATATAGAGAGAAAAAGGGAGTTCCTTTGTTACATATAAACTTTTGAATTCTCTTTATACAAGGAAATTTCTTAGTGTAGTAACAAAGGGGTTCAAAAACACATGCACATTCAAATCATAAGTATAATATTGTAATGGTCTTCACCCTTATTCCTGGCTTCGTCATTAACTATCAGGTTATTTAAAAGATAATTATAAATAAGTGTGACCCATAAAAATGTTGTAACTGGTGACATAAAAAATAAGGCAAGATAGTAGAATATAAGAAGAGGCCAATACATACTGAGTTTATCTCCAACATGGAACTCTTTGCTCTCAGCCCATTTATTGTAGTCAAATTTGAGCTTCCAGCCTTGTTCATCCCCAACCAAATGCTCAGTTGCCATAGCTGGAGCAATAACCATGCTAAAAACAACAAGTGCAATCAACAAAGCTCTCAATGCCATTTGGAATGTACTTGTACGTAGTAGCTACTGCCTTCTGAAAGTTTTCTTAATTTATTAACTATTGTATAGCTTAGAATGTTTGTTAATCTGGATGATTTGAAGGGTTACATGTTTGGGAGCATATTTATAGGATGTTAAAACTGGGAAGCCAGCCGGCTAGCTAATGCCTGCATTTACGAAGTATGTGCGACTTGGTAAGGTTATTTGCCTAAAAAATAACGCCGTCTAAATTTATTACACCATTCGTCCCAATTTATATAACACTCTTTCATTTTTAATCAGTCTAAAAAGAATGACTCGTCTCTATATTTAGTATTTCCTCCATTTCAATTTGTTTGATTTGATTTGAGATACCAGAGTCAAACTAATTAATGTTCGATGTAAATTCGGATATAAAATCTTCAATTTTTTGAAATAATATTTACATTGTAGAATGTGCATTCGGACATAGAATCTTCATATTCATATATGCAAATCGTAACTCTTAGACGTGAATTTTTCAACTTAGTCACGCAAATTTTAAGTCGATTCTGAAACGGCTAAATTTACAAAAGTTTATATTCTTCAACTACGACTTAAATAACGATCCTCAAATCAACTTCCTTCCTGTGCAATTTGTCCAGGCTGCTCTGGATTTTAGCATTCCGAACCCAATAAGAGAGAACAACTTCACTATATTTTACGTTTTTAAAAAAAAAAATCTATTATATTGGGTAATCAAGTAAAGTGAAGATTGAAGGGGGTAGAATAAGAATTGAACTCACTTGTAAGGGAGACTCACAATTACTAGTATTAGACTATACGCTTAAATTTGGTTGTTCATTATTTTTTACTTTGATTATTGGGATGTAGTAATTTATTTTTCATTCTATTTTTGTGATGTAAATAATTTATTTTTCTCATTTATTTTTGTTTCTTTATTTTTGGGATGATAACTTTATTTTATCTTCTTTTCACATGCCTAGTAAAATGACAGCAAAATCATCTAAGAAGGGACACATAGAGTCCGCTTGGGCAGCTCAATTGATTTCAAGGGGGATATTTGGAATAAGAGACCAAGGATCGAATCCCGTCATCGGCAGTGTGGGGGTTTCTTCTTGAAATAAAGGAGGCCTCGCACAAGCCGTGATCGGGTCTAACCTTTGAAATCAATTGAGTCACCATGATTTACCTCCTTCACAGATCTGTCGGACCGGAGTGTGGGGGCTCCTGGGGTGGGAGATTCCACCTTTTGGAATAAGAAGGGACACATAGACATGTGAACAGAGGATTCAGTCGGTGCCAATTAACCTTATTAGGGATTAGATGAATATGGAATCTTGAGTCTTAGTTCATAAATCAATTGGAATTATTCAAAAGTAGAAGAATATATTTAAATTTTATTTAGATTATCTTTTATTCTTAGCTTTTATTTTATTTTTAGCGTGAACCAGCGTTAATGTTGTGAGTCGTAACACGGACCTAGCTCATTTCTTACTAGCATAGTCCATAATTTAGAAAAAGTCAAAAACGACACATATGTAAAACTAATAATTATGTAATCTATATAAATATATAAAAGCATGGCATAGGCCCGCTGACGTGGTGCAACTAAAACGCAGGATTTGCATTTGTCTATTTTTACAGATTTTTTTACAATTTGTTTGATTTTCAGCAACCGAAAAAAAGAAACCTGTAATGTTAGGAGTGAATTTCTCTGACTAATAAAAATATAATTCTTGTAATGGTTTGTAGGACCAATATTATCGAATAGCTAAGAGAGAGCTTCCTAATTACTTTTTACGGTTATTAATTTAGGATTTTCGCTTTTCATGGTACGATCAAATTCGGAAGGACACTTGTTGTCTATTTATTGACATTACTCATGCTAAGCCATGATCTTTTTTGATACGTAATAAGAGATGTTGAGCCATGTTCTCCTTCAAACAATTATTTGAGAAATTAGATTTGTTAGAATGTTCCATCTGTTATGTTAGGAGTGAAGTTCTCATTTTCTTCCTTTGATCTTTGGTTTGAATGAGCTCATGAATTAATTTTTTTTTTGCTATTTAACAGAGTTTGGTTGCCTCAAATCTTGCAATAGTAGTATTTAATACTGAAGTTTGAATGCAATAGCAATATCTTAATTATTACTGTGTGAATTAATAAGTTGTTACTTTATGAAAACTTGAATGTGAATTGATTCGTTCAGAGTGTTAAATAAGGCAATATACGCACAATATACAGGTGTATATTGTCTTATTCAAAGGCACAATTCTATCCCAGAATTAGTGCTCTCGGTTTAGGCAAAATTGGACACAAGAATATTGTATATTTGGAAAATATGTGTAGTATATTGTAATGTATTTGTTACCTAAATTAGGATTATACACTACCATAATTGTAGAGTTAGAATTATGGTAGAATAAGATTTTAGGAAACGAATAGGAATATTTTGTATCTTGTATATATACCTATTCAAGTAATGAAAATAATCAAGGGAATTATTTCTTTCATGGTATCAAGAGACTAGGTTTTACAAAAACAATTCTCTCCCAAAATTTTTTGACCCATCTCGGCCGAGAAACCCCCCCCCCTCGGGTTTCTCTCCCAAATTCCGTCTTCCGCTCTAAAAAACCTTTCTTAAATTTCCCCTCCTTCTTTGTTCTTTCAATATGTCTAAGAACAATTATCATCCTGCCCTCATGGTTTCCAACATCAAGAACAATATCCCGATTGTGCTTGAGATGAAAAACGTCCAATATGCGATGTGGGCGGAGTTGTTTAAAATACACGCTATATCCCATCAAGTTATCCATCATATCATTCCTCCCACTACACATCTTCCCGAAGAGGATCCTCAATTATAGATTACGCTAGATGATACCGTTCTCCAGTAGATCTATTCCACTATTTCAGTTGACATTCTACAAACGATTATTGAGCCGGATACCATGGCTACTTGGAATAGATTTCGTGACATATTCCAAGATAACCAACATTCACGTGCCGTCACACTTGAGCAGGAATTCTCCCTCGTTCGCATGGAAGAATTTCCTAACGTATCTGCCTATTGCAAGAAACTTAAGGAGTTGGCAGATCAACTCCGTAATGTGGGCGCACCTGTCACCAATAATCGTTTGGTTCTACAATTGGATGCCGGCCTTTCGGAGGCATATAATAGCGTTGGAACTCTCCTACGTCAAAGCAACCCTCTTCCAGCTTTTTATCAAGCCCACTCTATACTTACTTTGGAAGAAGCCGGTTTGGCTAAAAAGGCGGCTACCGGAGCAAGCCCCGTCGTCATGGTGGCGTTCTCCCCAAGTTCTTCGGGTTTTGTTAATAATTCGGGCCAAAACCATAATCATGGTGGCGACAAGAATAATCGCAAGAATAATAACAAAAACCGCTGGGGCAAACACGGCGGTTCAGGTGGCGGATCCGGTGGTCAGCAAGCAGGCGGTGGGCCCCATCCAGGGAACAGTAGCCCACCACCCCCCTGGTCCCAACAGTGGGGCCCATGGTAATGGGGCTGGGGCAGTGGGCCGTGGGCCAGAAGCCCATATACTCCAACAGTTCATTCCAGCGGCTAGTGGGCTGGCCAACAATTCAGGCCCAACAATGAGCAGTGGTGGCCCACTGGCCAGTGGCCCAGCATCTACGGCCCAGCCCATTCACGGTCTGGAATTCTTGGGCCCCGACCTTCGCAAGCCCATCATGCAGCAGGCCCCACTCAGACCGATATCGAGGTCGCGATGTACACGTTGGGGTTGACTCAACCGGACCCAAATTGGTACATGGACACCGGGGCCACTACTCACATGACTTCCGAATCAGGTACTCTCTCATCTTATTCCAATTTGAGCACCCCTCGGGGTATAATTGTTGTTAATGACAACTCTATTTCAATTCAGGGTTATGATAAAAAAAATGTTGTCTCCCCCCAATCAACCCCTTATCTTGAAAAATACTTTACATGCCCCCAAATGATTAAAAATTTAGTGTCTGTCAGAAAGTTCACCACTGACAATTCAGTTTCTGTTGAATTTGATCCTTTTGGTTTCTCTGTGAAGGATTTCAAGACGGGGAGTCATCTCATGAGGTGTGATAGTAGGGGGGATCTTTATCCTATCATGCCTGATTTCAGTCTATCGAGTCAAGCCTGGCCGTCAGCTTTTGCAGCCATTTCTCCTTCCGTCTGGCATGCCCGCCTTGGTCATACGAGCTCTTCTATTTTATCAGTTTTAGATAAACATAGCTTCATTTATTGTAAGGGTACGAGTCGTACTCAAATTTGTTAATCTTGTTCGTTAGAAAAAAATGTTAAATTGCCATTTGTGGACTCAAATTCTCATACTTCACAGCCTTTTGATATTATCCATAGCGACTTATGGACGTCTCCTGTTCTAAGTTCGTTAGGTCATCGATATTATGTTCTATTTTTGGATGATTACTCTAAATTTTTGTGGACGTCCAATTGCCAATAAATCTCAAGTGTTTTCTGTCTTCATAAAATTTAGAGTATTCATTAGAACACAATTCTAAAGAGAAATAAAGAATATTCAATGTGATAATAGGAAAGAGTATGACAATAGGGTGTTTCGGGAGTTCTGTGATAATAATGGGATAAATTTTCATTTTTCGTTCCCTCATACATCTTCTCAAAATGGAAAGGCCGAACGCAAAATTCGTTTCATCAATAACATTGTCCGCACTATCTTACTTCATGCTTCCGTACCCCCGTATTTTTGGCATCATGCTCTGCAAATGGCAACATATTTACTTAACATAATTTCGTCCAAAGGTCTGACATATTCTTCCCCCTCCAAATCCTATATAATAAGAACCCTTCTTATTCTCATCTTAGGATTTTTGGGTGCTTGTGTTATCCGTTATTCCCATCCACCACAATTAACAAACTTCAGGCTCGATCTACCCCGTGTGTATTTTTGGGTTATCCGTCTAATCATCGTGGTTATAAATGCTTTGATTTATCCTCCAAGAAAAGCATAATTAATCGCCATGTCATTTTTGATGAATCCCAATTTCCTTTTACGAAAGTTCATACTCCCGAGACTAGGTCGTATAATTTTTTGGATGACCAAATATTCCCGTATATTATTCAGAATTTTTCGGACATCTCCCGCACCCGAAACTCTCCAGCGGGCCCACTGCCCGCTAGCCCCACTATCCCGTGCCCAGTTCCAGCCACTGGAATAGTTCCAGCAATTGGGCCAGTCCAGCCCAATTCTGGAATTGGTCCAGTTCACCCCACAACATCTCAATTTGGGCCAGCAGGCCCACTGCCTGCTGGCAAGTCCGTCTCGAGCCTAGTAAATTCCCAAAATTCACTCAATTCTTCCTCGAATCATAGACCAGTCACTCGTAGTCAGCGGGGTATTTTTACACCTAAAAGGCATTTTAATTTACATTATGATGTTTCTAAATCCTCCTTGCCCCGTAATCCGGTGTCCGCCTTAAATGACCCTAATTGGAAAATTGCTATGACTCATGAATATAATGCTCTTATTGATAATAAGACGTGGGAGTTGGTGCCCCGTCCATATGGTATTAATGTTATCAGGTCTATGTGGATTTTTGCTCATAAGGAAAATTCAGATTGTTCATTTGCTCGTCATAAGGAGCGGCTTTTGGGTGATGGTAAGACTCAGCAGGTTGGGATAGATTGTGGGGAGACATTTAGTCCGGTGGTCAAGCCGGCTACTATTCGCACTGTGCTTAGCTTGGCTCTTTCGAAGACTTGGCCTATTCATCAGTTGGATATCAAGAATGCTTTCCTACATGGTGATCTCAAGGAAACAGTCTATATGCACCAGCCGTTGGGTTTCAGGGATCCAAACCGTCCTCATCATGTTTGTTTGTTGAAGAAGTCCTTATATGGGCTTAAGCAGTCTCCACGGGCCTGGTATACGAGGTTTGCTGACTTTGTTTCGACTATTGGGTTCACTCACAACAGGTCAGATAATTCCTTGTTCATCTACCGCCGTGGTTCGTCACTGGCCTACATTCTGTTGTATGTGGATGATATCATCTTGACTGCCTCTTCCGATGCCTTGCGCCAATCTATCATGGCCATGCTCAGTTATGAGTTTGCTATGAAAGACTTAGGGCCCTTGAGTTATTTTTTGGGGATTGCCGTCAAACGTCATTCATGTGGTTTATTTTTGTCTCAACGAAAGTATGCTGCTGAGATCATAGAGAGGGTTGGGATGTCATCATGTAATTCCACTTCCACTCTAGTTGATGCAAAACCCAAGCTTAGTGCCGCGGCAGGTGCACCATATGAGGACCCGACTCGCAATCGCAGTCTTGCTGGGGCCCTCCAGTATCTTACCTTTACCAGACCGGATATTACGTATGCTGTTCAGCAGGTGTGTTTATTCATGCATGATCCCTGGGTTGAGCACATGAATGCAATCAAACGCATAATTCGTTATATTCAGGGGATGTTGGACTATGGTTTGCACTTGTATCATTCATCTACATCCACACTTGTCTCGTACACAGATGCGGATTGGGGTGGTTGTCCGGACACCAGACGGTCTACGTCAGGTTATTGTATGTTCCTTGGAAACAACTTGGTCTCCTGGTCTGTGAAGCGTCAGGCGACTCTATCCCGCTCAAGTGCAGAGACAGAATATAGAGGGGTAGCTAATGTGGTCTCAGAATCATATTGGTTACGTAACTTGCTTTTAGAGCTTCATTGCCCCATTCAGAAGGCAACCTTAGTATATTGTGATAATGTTAGTGCCATCTACCTCTCAGGTAATCCGGTTCAGCACCAACGCACTAAGCATATCGAAATGGACATTCACTTTGTCAGTGAAAAGGTTGCTCGGGGGCAGGTAAGCGTATGTCATGTCCTGTCAAGATATCAAGTTGCAGACATCTTTACAAAGGGTCTTCCCTCGGTACTCTTTGAAGATTTTAGGGACAGTCTCAGCGTTCGAAGACCACCCGCTATGACTGCGGGGTGTGTTAAATAAGGCAACATACACACAATATACATGTGTATGTTGCCTTATTCAAAGGCACGGTTCTGCCCCAGAATTAGTGCTCTCAGTTTAGGCAAAATTGGACACAAGAATATTGTATATTTAGAAAATATATGTGTAGTATATTGTAATGTATTTGTTATCTAAATTAGGATTATACACTACCATAATTGTAGAGTTAGAATTATGGTAGAATAAGATTTTAGGAATAAAATAGGAATATTTTGTATCTTGTATATATACCTATTCAAGTAATGAAAATAATTAAGGAGATTATTTCTTTCACAGAGAGAATGGGTTTCCCTGCAAGTTGCATTATCTCTATAAAGTAACATATTACTTTGTGAATGACTGTTGTTAATATTTTTCTCGATATTAGCACGTGTAAAATGTGAAATCCTCGTACAATACATGTATATATATTTAGCTATATTTAGTCTTGTGTAATTATAATAAATATATGATTCCTATTGTATGAAGATTCCACATTGTACATCTATATATATTTTGTATTAATAAAAAGGCTCATAAGAGATTATTACAATCTTACATGGTATCAGAGCCAAAACCTAAACCCTATTTCTTATTCTTTCTCAGCCGACGGCTGCTTATCAATCACCAAAAGCAACAATTCTTACTTATTGAATACTCATTCTACCAAATCAACAATTGTTGTTTTCTGTCTCATCATTCGACCAGTGACTTCTCACTGCCAACATGTCCTCTGCTTTATTCCGCTGCCCAAGAAACATATGTCCTTGTTCTGTCTCTGATTTATCTTCTCTCTACCAAAAATAATCAGAGATTTATTCACTGCTCGAGAACAATTAAATTTTATTTCTTTTTACTATCCACTATAATGACTCCTTTCACATCTCAGGCAGCCTACCAGTCTGTTCCAGGCCTCTCCCAATCCAATTTGGGTCTAATTTTTATAACATTGACTTCTCGGCAGCCCGATAATGCGTGGTATATGGAAACGGGCGCCACATCTCACCTCACCAATAATTCTGGTAATCTTCCTCAACTGCGAAGTTTAAATACTCCACAATCTATTATGGTTGAAAGCGGTCATCACATTCCCATTCAAGGGTTTGGCCACACACTAACTCTACCACCGCATCCCCACTTTTCCTTAAATAACGTTCTCTATGCCCCAAATATTATCAAGAACCTAATATCCGTTAGAAAATTTGCCACGAATAATTCTGTATCAATCAATTTTGACCCGTTTAGGTTTTCCGTAATGGACCTACGTATCGGGAAACTCCTTACGAGATGCAACAGTGAGGAGGACCTCTATCCTTTCCTATCCACGCCCGCTGTCAGTGTCACCCCTCCCATATCTCTAAATGCCAAAGTCTCTTCTCCCACCACTTTAGCAACTATCCCTCTGTCAACCTGTCACAATAGACTTGGACATCCAGGGGCTCCTGTTTTTAATTTTTTTCGGAACAATAATTTAATCTGTTGTCCTAATGGAAAACCTGTCCAACCGTGTTTTTCTGCTCTTTAGGCAAACACACTCTCCTCCCTTTTCAGTCTTCCTTAACTGTTACGTTTTCTCCGTTTGATATTGTTCATGCAGATTTATGGACATCTCCTGTTATTAGTTCGCTGGGTCATAAATTATATCTTGTGTTATTAGATGACTTTTCTCACTTTCTTTGGATTTACCCTCTAAAATTCAAGTATGAAATTTTTACAAAGTTTATTGAGTTTCATAACTTTATCAAAACTCAATATGAAAAATCCATTAAATCATTCCAATATGACAATGGACGTGAGTTTAATAATTATGCGTTTCATAATTTTTACACCAAGCATGGAAAGGTCTTCCGTTTCTCCTGTCCCCATACCTCACCCCAAAACAGAAAAGCCGAACAAATCATCCGTACTATCAACAACATGGTTCATACCCTTCTTTTTCATGCCTCTCTCCCCCCGTCATTCTGGGTCTATGCAGTCAAAATGGTATCCTATATCATTAATATTTAACCTACCAGTACTCTTCACAACAAAACCCCCACCAAAATTCTCTACCGTCGGATCCTGTCTTATGACCACCTTAGAATTACAGTTGCATGTGCTACCCAAATCTTGCCTCCACTTCTCCCCATAAATTAGCATATCGCACTGCTCTCTGTGTCTTCATCGGTTTTTCGCCAAATCATAGGGGCTATCTGTGCTATGACATGTCTACTTGTAAAATCCACGTCTCTCGTCACGTCACTTTTGACGAGACGATCTTCCTATTTTTGAATATCCAAAAATTCCAAAACACGGATTACACATTTCTCGATGAGTCAGACCTCTCCCCCACTGTCAGCTCTCTCCTCCGCCATGACACCACTCCTCCGGCACTGACTGTCTTTTCACAGCCGCCGCCCATGCCTTGTCGAGTCGTCCATTCCTAGCGTCAATCCAACCCATCGCCGCCTTCCAGATTCCGGCAGCCACTGCCACTACGGGAAGTCGACCAATCCAGCATCAGCCAACCACCGCAAGTCCGCAACCTACCAATGTCACCTCCGACAGCGTCAGTGCATCACTGTCACCATCTTTGCCTCATTCTCCCTCGTCGCCGACTGCCGCTACCTCTAGTAGCCGACACCTCATCACTATTCACACCTCCAGTCACCGGAACCCCCATCACTAAATCGTTGTATCCCCGCTACCAAACAACACCATAGACAACCATCCACTGCACCACTTGTCCCCCGCCATACCTCCAGTCATCGGCACACCATACCCATCAACACCCCAGTTCGGCCCCAACCCACCACCGTCGCCATATCCGACATTACCTAATCCACTCCCCTGCAACTTACCCACCTGGACAGAACCTGAAACCCCGACAGACACCCCATACCACCACACCTACCCGTCATCCCTAACCAACCACCGCGCTCACATCCCACAAATCTTCCCAGATCAGCGTCCCCACCATACCCATTCCGGGGTGATTTAGAATATCAAAACCAAGTTCGAAAAATACTAGAAAAATCTGATGTTTAGTTTTGGTTTCCTTATTTACGATCGATCGCGAATAAGGAGCCACGATCGAGAAGGTGCGGGGCTAGTACTCTTCGCATTCGCGTCTTGGAGTCCCGCGATCGCTGGCATACGCGTGTCTGAAGGGGGTAAGTCACGCTGCTACTCAAACGCGGGCAATTTCTCACGATCGCAAAACATTGGTTATTGTTGTTCTTCGCATTCGTGGGAAGCTTCTCAGGATCGCGTAATTGGTACTGTAGACAGGATACATTGGGTTTTAAGCACCGAAACTGAGACTCAACTCCATTTTTCCCATTCTAAATTCTAGGGCAAGTTATGGAGAATTAGCAAGGAGAAAGCTTTCACAAAGACCTTGGGGTAAGTTTCTAACCTTATTTTCATTAATTTCAATTGATTATTATCATCTTTTAGTTGTTGTAAACTCTAGAATGTTGGGAATTGATGAGTTAAGAACCCTAGGCCTAAAATTAAGAAAAGATGAAATTGAAGGTCTTGTCATGATTAGAATTCCATGAAATCAAGAGTGAAGGTTAACTAGACTATGGGTAGTATAATTGTGCCCTGAATTTTCAATTTTACTCTCGTGGTCCCAGAATCGTATTGTAGGGGTCATTTTGGGTATTTTCCTGAAAATATATTAATATGAATATCGTTAGTTTCGTATTCTAATGTAGAATAACTGTGTGAATAGACTTTGAACGTTCAGAAGCTGCTAGAAAAGGAAAAGCCCAAGTTTGAAGAACTTACGACGTGATTTCGGCATTAAGGTAGGTTATGACTTTGCTTTTGCTAGACTACGATTAACAAATCATATGTATGTGTAGTATTTGACGGGGGAAAACATGATAGGCCTTCGGTCATGGTGATTGGAGGATAAGTTCAGATATGTTAGTATGATTTTTGAGTATTGGGTTTGCCATCGTATTTCCCGTATTATTGATGATTCCGTAAATATGAATATGGTTATTAGTATATGAGATGATTTGTCATGATACTATGGTTGCATAATAAAAGGAGAGGAGGTTATGAAATTCCCACATATGGTTTCTGGTATTGTTATTCTCGACTTGTGCATGCATTCATACATTTATTCTAGACTAGCTAGTTGATGGTTATTATGTTATTTGGGAGTCACGTATAGACTGGATGATATTTTGGGTTCAGTGTTGGCAGGTTATGATATTTGGAGTCACATATTGACCGGATGATATTCTGGGCTCAGTGTTGGAAAGTTATAATAGTTGGAGCCACGTGTCGACCGGATGATATTCCAGGCTCAGTGTTGGCAGGTACATGAATGTAGCTAATCCTCCGGGTCATGACTAGTGGTAGTGAAACTCTCCGCCACAACATGTGTGTACAAATTTGAGAGAGAGATTCTGGATCCTGACATGGCATTGCATTGCATTCATACCTTATATTATTGTCTGTAGTGACTAAGTGATTTGAACTGAACTTGTGAGTTTCTCTGCTCTTAAATGGATACCCTGATCTATGATATATGACTTGTTGATTGTCTTATCTGCTCAACTTATTTAATTCTACTACATGTATATGTTAACTAATTGTGTTCGGTTTATGATGCTTACTGAGTACTGTGGTTATGTACTCATACTATCTTGCTACACTTTTTTGAGTGCAGAGTTTGAGCACATATCTAGTTCGAGGCTTGGTGAGTAGTCCGAGGCTAATTTGCTGAGATTCATAGGGTGAGATACTATCCGACCTGTAGCCTGGATCTCTTCCATCCTATTGTCTATCATTCTATCTTAGATAGTATTTTATATTTCAGACTTAGTAGTAATTTCCAGACTTGTAATGGTTAGATGTTCTTGTACAGTGACTCTAGTTTCTGAGAAGGATTGTAATGGTTATTAATTTCGCACTTGATTTAATTATGGTTTGAGACTTATTACTGTTTTCTTAATATAAACTTCTGCGTGTTTATTAGCAATTTAAAAGGGTTAGAAAGATTAGTAAGGAAAATGGTTCGCCCACCAGAGAGATAGTGTGGGTGCCACCATGACCCGTAATTTGGATCTTGAAATAAACAACATCTTCACAACAGGTTCAAAGTAAAGGATCTTGGTGAGCTCACGTAATTCTTGGGTATAGAATTTTTGAGATCTCAACATGTCATTTTTCTCAATCAAAGGAAGTATTATTTGGAGTTAATTTCTTATGCAGGTTTGAGTAGTGCAAGACTAACTTCTACTCCCTTGAATACCAATGCCAAGCTCACCAGCATTGCCTATGATGATCTTGTAGGGGGATAGATGATCCTCTTTGAGGAGACATTCACAGCTATCAAAAACTGGCTGGTAAGTTCATATACTTAATCATAACCAGGCCTGATATCTGTTTTGTTGTGCAAGTCTTGAGTTAATTCATACAACAACCTAAGAAGTCTCATTGGGATACTGCTCTAAGAGTGGTTAGATATGTCAATCATTCACATGGCTTGGGTGTTTTACTAAAGAATGAGCCTATCAAGGAGTTGAGAGTGTATTGTGACTCAGACTGGGTAGTTTGTCCCAATACTAGGAGATCAGTTACATGTTTTATTGTGTAACTTGGAAGTTCCTTGATCTCTTGAAAATCAAAGAAACAACATACTATGAGTAGAAGCTCAACAGAATCAGAATATAGGAGTATGGCCTCAACTGTTTCAGAAGTCATTTGGCTTGTTGGTCTATTGGATGATATATCAGTCTCAATGGTCACACCTATTGAGTTATTTTGTGATAACAAAAAACCAATGCAAATAGCTGCAATATGTTTTATGAACGTACGAAGCACAGAAATATATTGTCATTTGTGAGGGAAAATCTCAAGGCATGGCTAATTAAACCTACATACATTCCCACTAATTTGCAACTAGCAGACTTGCTCACTAAGGGCTTGGGAGTAGCTCAACATCACTTCTTATTGTTCAAGCTTGGGTTCTTGATGTGTTTCACCCACAAGATTGAAGGGGAGTTTTAGAAGGTGAAGATGAAGACTAGTTAAGAGTGGGGTCCACCAGTTTGTTAGGTAGTTGTCAAGTTAGTTAGTGAGTTGGTTAGTTTGTTAATATAAGTAATTAAAGTGTAGTTCTAACAAATTTACAGCTGCCAATAGTCGGTTGTAGTTGTATTTATATAAGACATTGTACAAACATTTCTATAACTCAAGATTAATAAAAATATCTTCATTTCTCTCTAAGTTACTTCTCTCCCACAATAACAAAGCCATCAATGACATTGTGTTGAGCTTCTACATATGGAGATCAGGTCAATTTCAGTGACTTATTACACTAGGTCTGATATTGCATATGCAGTTGGAGTACTTAGCAGATTTACATGCAAGCCAAGTAAAGAACATTGACATGCCATAATGTCACTATACCTTTCAAGAATCGTGGTGGTGCCAACACATTCCCACTGGTAGGCGAATCACTTTACAAACATCTATATACCCTCAAAATTTGGTTTGTGATACAAAAGCACTAATGCGGAATACAAGTCTGAGTGAAGGCAATAAAGGCCAAAACTGAATAACATAAACCAAAATATCTAATTACATCTTTCGAATCCAAATATAAAGACAGAGTAAGATAATAAGCATCCAAGGCATGCCGGGAGAAGCATCCTCACCCTAGAATGCCAAAATCTACCTGACCGGACTCATGCTCGAGCTCGCAAACTAGTAGAGGGACCTGTATCGGCATTAGAAAAGATGCAACAAGTGTAGCATGAGTACGCAATGTATCCTCGTAGAAGTAGGCCGACAACGACGGATGATACGTAACAGAGATAAATATCAAATTGACACCAGATAAGTCTATATTAGACAGTTCAGTAGCCCATAAGTCACGTTGTACACATCAATACCCTCATTCAGCAAGTCTTATTGTTCACATAAGATTTCAATCACAGTCAAGTACAATCAATTCATACACATATACATGGATCTTACTATTATAATACCCACCGACTAGTACTCTCTCTTGTCCAAGTCATATTCAAGCTTAACCTTACATATCGGACTTAACACATCAATTAGCAAATAAATACTTAGATCACGATAACCTTTTAAGAATACTTACCCTGAGTATTATAACTAAATTAGTCATGAAAATTTTAACACCCTTATTATCATTAGCCTTAGACTTAGTTAAGATTCTATACGATTACTGTCTGACACATATACATCAGTCATGTCTACTTTCTCAATAGCAGCACGTATCATATGTTAGACTCGATACCCAATCACACGGTCAATTATAAGATAACACACAATGCATATATTTTCCCTGAATCTAAACAATAGCCTTGACATATTGACATTTTTCTATCACAGTAGCAGTAGACATCAAAGACTTAGACTTACAAATTATAACCACAAAACCCAGGCATAAGAAATCAAGCCACACCTGGCAACAAATTCAATGTTTATCCAAATGTTCATCAATACAATTATCCAGGTATCCACAAAGACAAGCTCAATCATAGCGATCATTCCGGTCCAATACAATCAATTCAATCTAAGTAAATCAGGGTTTCACCCAAATTTCAATCACCAATCCAAGTCATGTTACCACACCACAATTAATCAATGTATGGATATATGAATGAGGATGCAACACATATGCAAGGTACATTTCTATTAATCGATACACACACTTTACAGGGATATGCCATATAAAAGTGTCCTATGGGAGACCCATGAAGTCCATATACCCCTCTTTTATGGAATAACTCATCGGATCACGGAGTCCAGCTCTTGGTTGTAATAATATCATGTTGCAGACGTGCAACTCTGATACCCACGTATCAAATCTGTTGCAGCGTACAACCCGATCCATCCGTAATATCATCATGTCAATGTTGCATAAATCTCATAAGTTCCTTGCCTTCCCAGTGTTTTGGACCCATAATATTTTCATACCACTCTCATATCAATATCATCATAACCATGAGTGTATGAATGCAAATGACAATATAAGGCAAGAATCAGAATTAATGAGATGCAATCAAGTGTAGGAGATGAATAACACATGCTTTCAGAATTCAACAACAAGTAATCCAAGTAAAATTAGGATATCATATCAAATAGTCCAACCACAATAATCCAAGTACAATCAGGATATCATATCATGCTCGCACGAAGCACATACAACTTCGGTACCATTTTATCCGATCAACTTTGGAAGATGAAGTGTTAGTGCTTGAGAAGATCCCATGGAGTCAGAATCCAACCGACATGCTGACGAAGGTCGTGTCGAATGATAAACTGAAGTTGTGTGCAACTTTAGTTGGACTTCTTGGATGAGAATCGGAGTCGCCGTTGCCGATGGAGACAGATGATTGAAATTAGTCTCCAGGTGGGAGATTGTTGAGTTGTGCAGCCTAATTCATTTACCGACATTACGAAGACCCTACGCAGAGGGTTAGAATCAGTCGATTGGAATTAGCCGATCGTGGGGGGTTGGCATTAGTCGGTGTCATTAGTCGGTGTAATGTTATTAGTGGAGGGTAATTTGGGAATTTTAGGCTTGTATTATGTTCGCCCTAGTTTTCTCTATATATAGTCTAGGGCGTCGTCTTTCTCTTAAGAGGTTTCTGAGAGTTTTCTCTAAGCGTTGTCAAGGGTAGTCGATTGTAGTCGATTACAGTCGAGCAGTAGTGAGACAAAAGAGAATATTGTAAACTCAAAACTCCATTATAGTAAAATCTGCAGCGGCAAGTGGACTAGCTCTCACATTTAGGGTGAACCACTATAAATTTGTGTGTGTTATTTGTTCTTCGTTTATTTTACTATTTTCTGATTAGGTAGGATTTAGGAGGTAAATCTAACACTTATCTCAGTTGTAGGGAGCAAGGCATAGCTTTTGAACATGTTTTTTTCTGAAAAAATTGAAGAAAGAAAAAAGAGGATGTTACTTTCTGGATGCTATTAGCTATTTGCTTCAAGTTGATATTTCATTTGACGTAGGACGGCTCTCGACATGCGTACAGGATTCTTCATATTGTTGAGATGCATGCCATAGTCCTGTTATGGAATTTTGGCGAGGTTTAGTTTTGTGGAATAAATAACTCAACTTTCTATAGAATGCATTTGGTTTCCCTTTGCAATTACCCTTATGTTTTCTCCTTTTATTGGGAGGATAAGTCAAAATTCATTAACTAATACTACCTCAGAGTAAAAAATATGTCAACGTATACAACTCAAGTCGAGTCATCAGGAGTTTCCTATAAAGTTTTTCGAGATAGTATCATGAATGAAATTCAACTGCATCTCTTGACCCTTGTTTCTCCTTCCTATTGTGCTTTATTGCTCGACTCCTAGTTGCGCACTCTGCAATGTTGTTTCTGTTGTTTTTGTTTCCCCTTTTCCTTTTAGAAGTAAGGTAAGATCATTGCTTGTAGCAGCGGTTGTGTTCTGCAGAAAGGAAAGTGATCTACCTTTGAGCTTGAAAGCACATCTAAGAGAAATAAGTAGTTAGTAGAGGAAGCAGTTTATTGGACAAAAGCTTCTGCACAAACTGAGCTGCTCTGATAATGTTAATGTTCTTTTACATCGACTCTGCATTTGTACCAGGGATGTCTCACTTAAATTGTACTTATAATATTTGTAGTACTTATGAGAAGGCTGACGGGGAGGACATTCAACCACTCGTTGACAATGGAACTGGAATGGTTGAAGTTCGTTATAAAAAAAATAGCTTTCAATTTTAGCTTACTGTTTACAGTTTATTGTATTACTCCATATGTTACATGTTATTGTATATTGACTCCTATCTTTCTTTAGGCTGGCTTTGCTAGAGACGATGCTCCAAGGGCTGTATTTCCTAGTATAGTTGGTCGTCCTAGACACCACCGAGTAATGGTTGGAATGGGGCAAAAAGATGCCTATGTTGGTGACGAAGCCCAGTCTAAAAGAGGTATTATAACTTTAAAATATCCCATTGAACATGGTATCGTCAGCAACTGGGATGACATGGAGAAAATTTGGCATCATACATTTTACAATGAGCTTCGTGTCGCTCCCGAGGAACATCCTGTTCTTCTTACTGAGGCACCACTGAACCCCAAGGCAAACCGAGAGAAAATGACTCAGATCATGTTTGAGACCTTCAATGTGCCAACCATGTATGTTGCAATCCAGGCGGTTCTTTCTCTTTATGCTAGTGGTCGTACTACTGGTGAGCAGAATACCTCTTTATTTTCTGGTTCCTTATTTTTCTGCTCCATTGCTAATTTGATTGTTGTGATTCACAAAGGTATTGTGCTTGATTCTGGTGATGGTGTGAGCCACACTGTCCCAATCTACGAGGGATATGCACTTCCCCATGCCATCTTGCGGTTAGATCTTGCCAGTCGTGATCTTACCGATTACCTCATGAAGATTTTCACTGAAAGAAATAATCCCCTTGATTATTTTCATTACTTGAAAAGCTATATATACAAGTTACATAATATGAGAGAATCATATTACTACTCTATTCCTAAAACCTTATTCTATACATTTATGGTAATACACTAATTATGGTAATACACTACTAATTATATTACAACATTACCTAAACTAGGATACTAAATATTTACCATAAATTACATTACCTAAACAGCCAAAACCGAGAGCCATTTATGGGAGAAAATTCGAGACTCAATATACACAATATACACATGTATATTGTGTGTATATTGTGTATATTTAACACACCCCCGCAGTCATAGCAGGCGGTCTTCGAACGCTAAGACTGTCCCTAAAATCTTCAAAAAGGACCGAGGGAAGACCCTTTGTAAAGATGTCTGCAATCTAATATCTTGACGGGACATGACAGACGCGTACTTGACCCCGAACAACCTTTTCGCGTACAAAATGTATGTCTATCTCGATATGCTTAGTGCGTTGGTGCTGAACCGGATTACCTGAAAGGTAAATGGCACTAACATTATCGCAATACACCAAGGTTGTCTTCGGAATGGGACAATGAAGCTTTAATAGTAAATTACGTAACCAACATGATTCCGAGACCACATTAGTTACCCCTCAATATTCAGCCTCGGCACTTGAGCGAGATAGAGTCGCATGACGCTTTGCAGACCAGGAGACCAAGTTGTTGCCAAGGAACACACAATAGCCAGACGTAGACCGTCTGGTGTCGGGACAACCACCCCAATCAATATCTGTATACGAGACAAGTGCGTCCGTCGAGGAAGGATATAAATGTAAACCATAGTCAAGTGTTCCCTGAATATACCGAATGATGCGTTTGAGCGCATTCATGTGCTCAATTCGGAGATCATGCATGAACAAACACACCTGCTGGACAACATATGTAATATCTGGTCTCGTAAAGGTAAGATACTGAAGGGCCCCCACAAGACTGCGATAACGGGTTGGATCCTCGTAGGGTACGCCAGCCGCGGCACAAAGCTTGGGTTTTGTATCAAATGGAGTAGACGTGGACTTACATGATGACATCTCAGCCCTCTCTACGATCTCAGCTGCATACTTCCGTTGAGACAAGAACAATCCATCGGAATGACGAGTGACGACAATCCCCAAAAAGTAACTCAAGGGCCCTAAGTCTTTCATAGCAAACTCAGAGCTGAGCATGGTCATGATAGACTGGCGTAAGACATCTGTAGAGGCATTCAAAATGATAGCATCCACATACAACAGAATATAGGCCAAAGACGAACCACGACGGTAAATGAACAAGGAATTATCCGACTGGTTGTGAGTGAACCCAATAGTGGAAACATAGTCAGCAAACCTTGTATACCAGGCCCGCAGAGACTGTTTAAGCCCATATAAGGACTTCTTCAACAAACATACATGATGAGGATGATTGGGATCCCTGAATCTCAACGGCTGATGCATACAAACTGTTTCCTTGAGATCACCATGTAGGAACGCAATCTTTACATCTAACTGATGAATATGCCATGCTTTTGAAAGAGCCAAGCTGAGTACAATGCGAATGATAGCCGGCTTGACCACCGGACTAAAAGTATCACCACAATCCACCCTAACCTGTTGAGTCTTACCATCACCCAAAAGCCGCACCTTATGTCGTGCAAATGAACCATCTGAATTTTCCTTATGAGCAAAAATCCACATAGACCTAATAATATTATACCAGAAGGATTGGGCACCAACTTCCACGTCTTATTATCAATAAGAGCATTATATTCATCAGTCTTAGCAATTTTCCAATTCGGGTCGTTTAAGGCAGACACATGATTACGGGGCAAGGGGGATTTAGAGACATTGGAATGTAAATTAAAATGTCTTTTAGGTGTAAAAATACCCCGCTAACTAGGAGTGACCGGTCTATGACTCGAGGACGAATTGAGTGGATTTTGGAAATTTGTTGGGCTTGGGACGGACTGGACAGCAGGTAGTGGGCCTGCTGGCCCAATCCTGGAAGTAGACACTGCGTCGAAAATAGGAACTGGACCCGGTTCGGTGTTGGCTGGATCGCCCAATCATCAAACCGCCCAGATGAGAAGATCGGGCGTAGATGACCGAGACGGGCCAGTGGGACTAGCGGGCAGTGGGCCCGCTGGAGAATTTTGGGTGCGGGAGATGTCCGAAAAATGCTGAATAATATACGGGGATATTTGTTCATCCAAAAAATTATACGAACTAGGCACGAGAGTATGACTTTTAGCAAACGGAAATTGGGATTCATCAAAAATGACATGGCGATTAATGATGATTTTATTGGAGGATAAATCAAAGCATTTGTATCCACGATGATTAGATGGAAAACCCAAAAACACACATGGAGTAGACCGGGCCTGAAGTTTGTTAATTGTGGTAGATGAAAATAAAGGATAACATAAACACCCAAAAACTCGAAGATGAGAATAAGGAGTTTTGTTATATAAAATTTGAAGGGGGGAAGAATATGTCAGACCTTTGGAAGGAATTATGTTAAGGAGATACGTAGCCATTTGAATAGCATGATGCCAAAAATATGGGGGTACGGAAGCATGTATCAATAGGGTGCGGAGAATGTTATTTATGGAATGAATTTTACGTTCGGCTTTCCCATTTTGTGAAGATGTATGAGGACAAGAGAAACAAAAATTTATCCTATTAGTAGCAGAGAATTTCCGAAACACCCCATTGTCATACTCTTTTCCATTATCACACTAAATATTTTTTATTTCACGGTCGAATTGAGTTCTGATGAATGCTCTAAATTTTAGGAAGATGGAAAAACTTGAGATCTATTCGCTATTGGAAACGTCCATAGAAATTTAGAATAATCATCCAAAAATAGAACATAATATTGATGACTCATTGAACTAGGAACATGAAACGTCCATAAGTCGCTATGAATAATATCAAATGGCATTAAAGTATGAGATTTTGAGTCTACAAATGACAACTTAATAATTTTTCCTAAAGAACAAGATTAACAAATTGGAGTACGACTCGTGCCCTTACATGAAATAAAACTATTTTTATCTAAAGCTGACAAAATAGAGGACCCTAGATGACCAAGACGAGCATGCCACAAGGGAGGAGAGATGACTGCAAAGGCAGATAGCAAGGCTTGATTCGATGGACTAAAACCGGATGTGATAGGATAAAGATCTCCCCTACTATCACACCTCATGAGAGGACTCCCTGTCTTGAAATCCTTCACATAGAAACCAAAAGGATCAAATTCAACAGTAACAAAATTGTCAGTGGTGAATTTTCGGACAAACACCAAGTTTTTAATCAATTTGGGGGCATGTAAAATATTTTTCAAGATAAGGGGAGGATTGGGGGAGATAGAGTTTTATGACCATAACCCTGACTTGGAATAGAGTTACTATTACCGACAATTATACCACGAGGGTTGCTCAAATTAGCATAACACGAGAGAGTACCTTGATTGGAAGTCATGTGTGTCGTTGTGCCGGTGTCCATGTACCAATTTGGATCCGGTTGTGTCAACCCAAGTGTGTGCATTGCGGCCTTAATGTCGGTATGAATAGATATGGGGCCCACTGTCGAGAATGCTTGTGTGGGCCGAGGCCCAAGCAGTCCACCCTGCTGCCCCGGACCAGTGCTGAACCGAGAATTTGCCTGCTGATTGTTGGGCCTGAAATTAGGTTGTCCAGCCCACTGGTTGCTTGAAGGGCCTGGAAAATAAGGGTTGCTGGCCCATGGCCCATTGCCCCAGCCCCACTGCCATGGGCCCCACGACTGGGACCAATAGGGAGGAGGCCTACTGTTGACTGGACAGGGCCCACTGCCGGACTGCTGACCACCGAAACCGCCGTATTTGCCCCCGCGGTTTTTGTTGTTATTCTTACGATTATTTTTACCGCCACTATGAGTATGGTTTTGGACCGAATTATCAACAAAACCTGAAGAATTTGTGAAGGACGTGATTAAGACGACGGGGCTTGCTCCGGTAGCCGCTTTTTTAGCCAAACTGGCTTCTTCCAAAGTAAGCATGGAGCGGGCTTGATAAAAACCGGAAAGTGGGTTGCTTTGACGAAGGAGAGTCCCAACGCCATTATAGGCCTCAGAAAGACCGGCAACCAGTTGTAGGACTAGACGATTATTTGTTACAGGTGCGCCAACGTTACAGAGTTGGTCCGCTAACTCCTTGAGTTTCTTGCAATATGCAGATACGTTTGGAAATTCTTCCATGCGAACTTGAGAGAATTCCTGCTCGAGTGTGACAACACGTGAATGTTGGTTATCTTGGAATATGTCACGCAATCTATTCCAGGTAGTCATAGCCGTGGTATCCGGCTCAATAATCGGCTGTAAGAGGTCAACCGAAATAGTGGAATAAATCCACTGGAGAACGGTAGCATCAAGAGTAATCCATAACTGAGGATCCTCCACGGGAATAGGTGCAGCGGGAGGAATTATGTGATGGATGACTTGATGGGAGATAATGTGAATTTTATACAATTCTGCCCACGTCGCATAGTGGACGTTTTCCATCTCAAGCACAATAGGGATGTTGTTCTTGATGTTAGAAACCATGAGGGCAGGATGAAAATTGTTCTTAGACATATTGAAAAACAAAGGTAGATGAGGGGAAATTTGGGAATAGTAAGAGAGATTTTGAGAGAGGAAGAATAATTTGGTAAACCCGAGGGGGGGGGGGGTTTCGGCCGAGAGTAACAAAAAATTTGGGAGAGAAAAATTTTGTTTAGACCTAATCTCTTGATACTGTGAAAGAAATAAACCCCTTGATTATTTTCATTACTTGAAAGACTATATATACAAGTTACATAATAGGAGAGAATTCTATTCCTAAAACCTTATTCTATACATTAATACACTAATAATGGTAATACACTACTAATTTTATTACAACATTACCTAAACTAGGATACTAAATATTTATCATAAATTACATTACCTAAACAGCCAAAACCGAGAGCCATTTATGGGAGCAAATCCGAGACTCAATAGACACATGTATATTGTGTATATTTAACACTCACTGAGAGAGGTTTTATGTTTACCGCAACTGCTGAACGGGAAATTGTTCGTGATGTAAAGGAGAAGCTTGTCTATGTTGCATTGGATTTTGAACAGGAGCTTGATACAGAAAAGAGTAGCTGATCAGTTGAGAAGAGCTACGAGCTTCCTGATGGACAAGTCATCACTATCAGTGCTGAGAGGTTCCGGTGCCCTGAGGTCCTCTTCCAGCCATCGTTGATCGGAATGGAAGCAGCAGGAATTCATGAAACAACGTACAACTCGATCATGAAATGTGATGTGGATATTAGGAAGGATTTATACGGAAACATTGTGCTCAGTGGTGGATCAACTATCTTCCCAGGTATAGCAGATCGTATGAGTAAGGAAATTACCGCTCTTGCATCAAGTAGCATGAAATCAAGGTGGTTGCACCACCCGAGAGGAAGTACAGTGTCTGGATAGGAGGATCAATTCTAGCTTCACTTAGTACTTTCCAACAAGTTAGTTTTGCTTCACTCTATTTGACTTAGAGAAAGAAGGGGGATGATTTTAATTGTGAATTTCTTCTTATTAACTCTTCATACCTGAGAGATTTGCACTAATTTCTTGTTACTATGCAGATGTGGATTTCAAAGGCCGAATACGACGAATCTGGTCCTGCAATTGTTCACAGGAAGTGCTTCTAAGGTTGGTGAGGACTTGGCTTCTTTATTTTCTATATAACTTGGTGGCTTTCTCTTTTTCTATATTCTTTTTTTGGGGTTTGTGGGAGGGCACGCCAGTGGTTTAATGCAATCAAATGGATGCAGCACTTCTGTCACATTGATCAAATTGGATTGTAGCCTGTAGGAAGTGCATTGGAGTGCCGAAATGTTTGGTCTTTGAAGTGATTCCCAATCTTGCTAAGCAGTATCTTAGTTTTTTTCCTTCTTGGATGCGATCACAATAGAAGAAAAAGATCTAATAGGCCATGGGAGTAACATTATCACTGTCACTGAGGATTCATATAAGCTGGCTCCAGCTTATTTATTGAGGTCTAGTAGTTTTTTTCCATGGCTGCTTTCATTATGTACTATATCTAGCTTGGTAGTGCTTTATTCTTCTCTATCAACTAATTGCGCTAGTAAGCCGTGAAAGTTGTTGGTTGGCCCGTCTTGAAAGAGACTGACACTTGGGTTTTATCGCTTCTCAGGTGTCGAGACAGTTGTGGTTATACTTGGTTTCGTTGTACTTTATATCTAGGTGGGACATTGGATTTTTGTTAGCTTTTTCAAGATGTTATGAAAGTTATATGTTCATATAATGGTATTGAAGAGTGAGAGATTGGATTTACAGTTATAAGCTTTCAAGATGTTAAATACTAGTGTTTTTTTTTCGATTTTTCATCCGATGTCCAGTATCTGCTTTGGGGTCTGACTAAACCGAATTCGTACTGGAAAGTCTCACATTTGGGTAAAGCGCTTCCTAACAAGGCTATTCCGTACTCGGGGCTCATATCCGAAAACTCTAGTTAACGATGATGGAGTACTTACCATTCCACCACAACCCTTGTTGGTCATGTTATCAGTTCAGTTCTCATTTTTCGGTTCGTGTTAAAACAATGTTCACTTACACTGATAATTTTTCAAGCATGTGGTATTGTTATGAACCAATTCCAGCCCAATGTTACACAACCAGTTATTGGGCCGAGAAGAAGCAATAGAATTGGGAAGCCTAACAAATGTTAATTTGGGATCCAGACACAATTAATAACTTGTTAAAAGAATTAGTTTATGCAAATTGTGTTGGGAATAAATGAACAATAATCAAATTACACAACAAGGTAAATGCGAAAGGATACCCAAGTCAAAATTTTTTTAACACTATTTGAACAAGAGAAACAAATTAATTTCAAGCACAAACGGATATATGGACTCTGATGAAGTATCATTCTCCACCAAATTTATTGAGTCTCTACAAATGGAGCTTTGAAATAAGTACTAGTCAGATATTTTGTCACCTCGAGCTACAACTATTGAACCTTTAAGAAGCTTCCATTGGCCACCACTAAGAGTTTGATCATAACCCTCATCATCAAGCTTTCCTACAGAAATTAAATTCCTGGAGGATGCTTGACATTGTTAAGAACCAACGTTGAACCATTCTTACTTTTCAAGCAAATTGTACCAATGCCCAATACCTCAACCTCACTATCATTACCCATTTGTAACATTTCAAAATTACCTAGAGTATAAGAAGAAAATAATTTCTTCTTTGGCGTGACATGAGAAGTGGCACCTGAATCCACAAATCAGGTAGATTCATCACAAACAAGATTGATTTCACTTTTACCACAAGCAACAAGAAGATCATTTTCAGCAACAATAGCAACACGATTTTCATTATCGTCATTCTTCTTTTGCTGTTTCTGGACTCTCTTAAACCTGTAGCAATGTTTCTGGATATGCCCTTCCTTGTGACAATAGTGACATGTAACATTCTTATACTTGGATTTTGAATTGCTTCTATTTTTGCCTCTAGCATTCTGACCTCTGAATTTACTTCTCCCATGTCTTCAATAACCAAAACACCTGAGTGTGAAGCTGAAGAAGACGAGACTGAGATCTTCTTCGTATCTCTTCATTTAAGACACCACTCTTTACATATTCCATAGTTACAACACCACTCTTTACATATTCCATAGTTACAACACCACTAGGAGCAGAATTAGTCAAAGAAACCCGAAGAGTTTTTCAAGAGTCTGACAGAGTATTAAGAAGCCAAAGTCTCTTTACTTCATCATCAAACTTGACACCCATTCCAGATAGCTGGTCAATGACACCCTGAAACTCAATAATATGATCAGAAATAGGATTGCTCTCTTTGAATTTGATATTCATCAATTGTTTCAGTAGAGACAACTTGTTATTGCCAGTCTTCGAAGTATAAAGTGTCTTGAATTTATCACATAAACTTCTAGCATGTGTCTCATTCACAATATGATTACACACATTATCTTCAACCCATTGTCTGATATAATCACGAATCTGTAGGTGCTCAAATTTCCAATCTTCATCATTCATAGACTCGGGTTTGTTAGAAGCAAACACAAGTAAATACATTTTTTTGACAAATAGAAGATTTTTCATCTTGCCTTTTCAATTATGGTAATTACTGCCATTTAAACAAACCATTTTGCTCATATTTGCCTCCATCATTCAAATAGACAATCAACGCAATCAAATACAACCACAAGCTCTGATACCACTTTGTTGGAAGAAACGATCAATAACCTAGTTGCATGACAAGGTAAATGCGGAAGGATACCCAAGTCAAAAAACTTTCATACTATTTGAACAAGAGGAGTAGAATAATTTCAAGAACAAACAGATATATGGACAACAGCTATACCAACAATAAAATATCAAAGTAAGCAAAAATAAATCGAATGCAAGAGACACAAAATTTACGTGAAAAATTCTTCAATGTAAAGAGAAAACAACCACGGGACTTCCGCCAAAAAAGCTCCACTAAAATCAACAAGAGTTACAATAATGTCCTCCAAATGGTTACAACATTAACGCAAAAAATGGAGCAACAATAAAAGATAGTACCAAAACTAGTGAAGAAGGGAGAGAAATCACCCAAAAAAATGAGCTATTGTTCGTGCTCGCAAACATGAGTTACAGATCACAAAATTCAATCTCCACCATTGAAATCGAAGAATCAGATGTTAAGAACCCCCAGTTCAAATTTGAGCACGATCCAATGATTAACGAAACAAGAAATGTTGTTTGAAGCGGATTGCTGTAGCAGATATTCAATGCGCGAAAATCAATTTTTCTCTCTATATGACTGCTATGAATTCACTCTTGTGTATATGAAATAAGACCTAAGTGATCCTATATATAGTGAGTTTTAGGATAAAAGTGGGCTTGTTCAAATCGGATTGGATTTTATTAATCCAATTCTATATAGGAAGGGAAAACGCAAAAATCCGACAAATTGTGATTATTCTTAGGCAAACTCTGTATATCTCCTCCGTTATCTGAGTAATTCTTATCAGTTCTTCTATGTCATTTCCATTGCTATTTCTTGTAGTTTTGTTTAGTGCAATAGTACTAGTTAGTTTTTCTTGTGTGTGAACTGATTATTTCGGGTTTGTTTTATTGGTACTTTCATTGAGAGGTCTTCAATGGAGGACCAAAAATTTCGAACTCCCTATGATTCAATTAACATCGGAAAGGATTTATGGTCGAAGGAGTTATCTGATATAATTTTTTTATTCTTTAAAAGAACAAATAAGACAACTTACGGACCTAAATGTTCTTCCAAGTCTCAATATATACTACGTATTTTATTTCATTGAATATATCTTCTACTCACTGTTCAAACCAAATTGACAAAATCAAGAAACAAATTGACTCTGGTAGTGGATGAAGAGGTTCAAGGAATTAGTCTTTACATATCTGCCACGTGTTTCTTGAATATTCTACGGCGAAGATCATTCACAATTTAGTACTACTTATCAAAAGAAGTAAATAAATATGTATACTATCCGTGAAATTTTCACAAATGTTTTATCCATATGTGGGCTCAAGCGTATACATGGACTTGCAGACTAAACTAAACTAAAGGTTTTGTTCTTATCTCTATAAAACCCCAAAACTAGACAAAATTTGTTAAGATGGATATGAATTCGTAGAAAAACGTGGTGTTCCCGGTTTGATTAAAAATTGAACTAAATCGATTAAATAAATCAATAGTTATTTGGATTTGGTCTGGATTGATTTTTAGTTTTAAAAAACTGATAATATTTGATTTGGTTTTGTTTATTAAAAATAAATCGAAGAAAAAATCGAATCAAATTGATAAAATAATACACACAATTTTTGTAATTATATGTACACAATATACTAATTTTTATAAATAATTTTAAATACTTTGTTTATGTTTTCATCAAAATTTTATTCACTTAAGCTAATGAACTTCACATATTAAGTTCATTTTTAAAACGAAATTTATGAATCCAAACTCATTTATTTTAAGAAACAACTAGTATGAGATTTACCTAAAAAATTGCATTTTTATAAAGTTTATTCACTTGATTAAGCTATAGATCTTAAGACATTTTCTCCATACTCTATAAAAATTATCACTTTCACAATAAAAGGGCAATAACAGATTAATTATAAGTTGGAAAAAGATGGAAAGTCCTACCTAATTAGGAAAAAGAATAAAAGAGAGAAATATTATTAAAAATTTAGCCAAATCGAATCAAACCAACACAACTAAACTAATGGATATGTATTACATTTTGTTTGAATTGATTTTAATAATTAAAAAATTAACTAAATTAGTTAATAAAAAATCGATCCCCGAACACCCCTAGACAAAATTGTACAAATAAATTAAAGGGTCAAAGTACGACTTTTCATATATAGTGCATTATATTAAGTCCTTATCCTTTTGTACTATTAACGGATACATGTAACTATCAGAATAAAAAATGAGAGGAAAAACCGTTACGTAAGAGTTGGAGAATGATAAATTATATTAGTTCATAAATTCAGTGAATTATTTCAAGGACACGGTCACACACAAATTATTGCATGAAAGTTAGTTGCAAGTCTAAAATACTATTATTATGGTTCATGTTATCAGTGTGGACCAAGAGCATATAATTTCCGCAATGTACATGATATGCCTGTTAAACAAATCATGCTTTTCTCCCTTTCAAATGATTTACGTATTTAAGATATTTGTTAAATATATAATATACACACACAATATACATGTGTATATTGTGTGTATATTGTCTCGGATTTGCTCCCATAAAAGGCTCTCGGTTTAGCTGTTTTAGGTAATATAATTTATGATAAATATTTAGTATCCTAGTTTAGGTAATGTTGTAATATAATTAGTAGTGTATTACCATAATTAGTGTATTACCATAAATGTATAGAATAAAGTTTTAGGAATAGAATAGGAATATGATTCTCCTATTTTGTAACTTCTATATATAGCCTTTCAAGTAATGAAAATAATCAGGGGGGTTATTTCTTTCATGGTATCAAAAGTCTAGGTCACACAATTTTTTCTCTCACAAAGTTTTGTGGTTCCCCTCGGCCGAGACCCCCCCCCCCTCGGGTTTACCAATTTTTTTTTCTTCCGCTCTCAAAATCTCTCTTACAAATCTCTCTTTCACCTCTTGTTCTTTCGTTATGTCTACGTCAAAGAACACGTTTCACCCTGCCCTTGTTGTTTCTAACATCAAGAATCATATCCCATTAATTCTTGAAATAGAAAACGTCCAATACGCGACGTGGGCCGAGTTGTTCAAAATTCACGCTCGTTCGCATCAAGTCATCCATCACATCATCCCCGCGGCTCTTGATGATACAGAGGTGCCTAAACGCGAGGATGATCCTAAATTATGGACAACGTTTGATGCCACTGTCCTTCAGTGAATATGTTCTACTATCTCCACCGACCTATTGCAGACGATTATCGAGCCAGACGCTATGGCGATGGCCGCATGGGATAGACTGCGTGACATATTCCAGGATAATCAAAATTCCAGAGCTGTTACTCTTGAACAGGATTTTCCCACGTCAACATGGAAAATTTCCCGAACGTTTCAACATATTGCAAAAGGTTGAAGGAATTGGCGGACCAACTCCGCAAGGTGCGCCAGTTAGTAAAGATCGTCTGGTTTAACAGATGGTTGCTGGCATATCCGAGGCCTATAGTGGCGTTGGAACTCTCATTCGTCAAAGTAATCCTCTTCCAAGGTTCTATCAAGCCCGATACATGCTTACCTTGGAAGAAGCCGGTTTGGCTAAAAAGGCGTCTACTAATACTAGTCCCGTGGTCATGATGACTTCCTCCCCTAGTCCTTAAAATTTTGGTAACAATTCGAACCAAAACCGATCACACGGGGGCAACAAGAATGGCCGGAAAAATAATGGAAAAATTCGCGAGGGAAAACGCGGCGGCTCCGGTGGCAGTCACGGTGGCCAAAGCAGTGGCAGTGGACCCCATCCAGATTACAGTGGGCCACCGACCCACTGGTCTCAGCCTTGGGCCTCTGGGCCATGGGGTTGGACCAGTGGACAGTGGCCCTACGGCCCACCTCCACAACAAGTTCCAGCGACTGGCCAGTGGGCTTTCCAGCAGCCCCAACGGCCCACTGCCCACTGGCCCAGTACGCCCTACTCCAGCAGTTACAACCCAGTTCAGCCCAGGTCTAGAATAATTGGGCCTCGGCCTCTGCAAGCTCACCATGCAGCAGGCCCCACTCAGAACGATATCGAGGCCGCGATGCACATATTGGGTTTGACTCAACCGGACCCAAATTGGTACATGGACATCGGTACCACTACCCACATGACATCCGATTCAGGTACTCTCTCATCTTATTTCAATTTGAGCAACCCTCGCGGTATAATTATTGGTAATGGTAATTCTGTTCCTGTTCGGGGTTATGGTCATAAAACATTATCTCCCCCTCATCCCCTCTTATCTTGAAAAATACCCTACACGCCCCCAAATTGATTAAAAACTTAGTCTTTGTCCGTAAATTCACTACTGACAATTCTATTTCTATTGAATTTGATCATTTTGGTTTCTCTGTAAAGGATTTCAAGACGGGGAGTCCTCTCATGAGGTGTGATAGTAGGGGAGATCTTTATCCTATCACACCCAGTCCCGGTCCATCGAGTCAAGCCCTACCATCAGCTTTTGCAGCCATCTCTCCTTCCTTATGCCATGCTCGTCTTGGTCATCCAGGGTCCTCTATTTTGTCGGCTTTAGATAAAAATAGTTTTATTTCATGTAAGGGTACGAGTCGTACTCCAATTTGTCAATCTTGTTCTTTAGGAAAAATTGTTAAGTTGCCATTTGTAGACTCAAAATCTCATACTTTAATGGCATTTGATATTATTCATAGCGACTTATGGACGTCTTCTGTTCCCAGTTCCATGGGTCATCGATATTATGTTCTTTTTTTGGATGATTATTCTAAATTTCTATGGACGTTTCCAATCGCGAAGAAATCTCAAGTTTTTTCCGTCTTTCTAAAATTTAGAGCATTCATCAGAACCCAATTCGATCGTGAAATAAAAAATATTCAATGTGAAAATGGAAAAGAGTATGACAATTGGGTGTTTCGGGAATTCTGTGCTACTAATGGGATAAAATTTTTGTTTCTCTTGTCCTCATACATCTTCACAAAATGGGAAAGCCGAACGTAAAATTCGTTCCATAAATAACATTATCTGCACCCTATTGATACATGCTTCCGTACCCCCATATTTTTGGCATCATGCGCTTCAAATGGCTACATATCTCCTTAACATAATTCCGTCCAAAGGTCTGACATATTCTTTTCCCCTTCAAATTTTATATAATAAAACTCCCTCTTATTCGCATCTTCGGATTTTTGGGTGTTTGTGTTATCCGTTATTCCCGTCCACCACAATTAACAAACTTCAGGCCCGGTCGACTCTGTGTGTGTTTTTGGGTTTTCCATCTAATCATCGTGGCTACAAATGTTTTGATCATTAATCGCCATGTAATTTTTGATGAATCCCAATTTCTATTTACTAAAAATCATACTCCCGTGCCTAGTTCGTATAATTTTTTGGATGAACAAATATTCCCGTATATTATTCAGCATTTTTTGGACATCTCCCGCACCCAAAACTCTCCAACGGCCCATCGCCATTGGTCCCATCGACCCGTCACACAGCCCTCTCGCCCGCTTGGTCATCGGGCGGTTTAAAGAATTGGGCCAATCCACCACATCGAATCGTCCAGTCGATTCTTCCATCAAGCTACGGCATCCCGAAGTTGGGCCAGAGCCCATCGCCTGCTGCCAGTCCGTCCCGAACCCAGCAAATTCTCGAAATCCACTCAATCCTTCCTCGAGTCATAGGCCGGTCACTCGTAGTCAGCGGGGTATTTTTACACCTAAAAGACATTTTAATTTACATTCTAATGTCTCTAAATCCCCTTTGCCCCGTAATCCTGTGTCTGCCTTAAATGACCCGAATTGGAAAATTTCTATGACTGATGAATATAATGCTTTTATTGATAATAAGTCGTGGGAGTTGGTGCCCCGTCCTTATAATATTAATGTTATCAGGTCTATGTGGATTTTTGCTCATAAGGAGAATTCAGATGGTTCATTTGCTCGACATAAGACACGGCTTGTGGGTGATGGTAAGACTCAGCAGGTTGGTATAGATTGTGGGGAGACATTTAGTCCGGTGGTCAAGCCGTCTACCATTCGCACTGTGCTTAGCTTGGCCCTTTCAAAGTCATGGCCTATTCATCAGTTGGATGTCAAGAATATTTTCCTACATGGTGATCTCAAGGAAACAGTCTATATGCATCAGCCTTTGTGATTCAGGGATCCCAACCGTCCTCATCATGTCTGTTTGTTGAAGAAGTCCTTATATCGGCTTAAGCAATCTCCCCGGGCCTAGTATACAAGTTTTGCTGACTATGTTTCGACTATTGTGTTCACTCACAGCAGGTCAGATAATTCCTTGTTCATCTACCGTCGTGGTTCGTCCTTGGCCTACATTTTGTTGTATGTGGATGATATCATTTTGACGGCCTCTTCCGATGCCTTACGCCAGTCTATCATGACCATGCTCAGCTCTGAGTTTGCTATGAAAGACTTAGGGCTCTTGAGTTACTTTCTGGGGATTGCCGTCAAACGTCATTCCGATGGATTATTTTTGTCTCAACAAAAATATGCAGTCGAGATCATCGAGAAGGCTGGGATGTCATCCTGTAAGTCCACTTCCACTCTAGTTAATACTAAGCTCAAGCTTGGTGCCGCGGCCGGCGTCCCTTACGAGGATCCAACCCGCTATCGCAGTCTTGCAGGGGTCGTTCAATATCTTAGCTTTATCAGACCGGATATTATGTATGTTGTCCAGCAGGTGTGTTTATTCATGCATGATCCCAGAATTGAGCACATGAATGCACTCAAACGCATCATTCAGAATATTCAGGGTACACTGGACTATGGTTTGCATTTGTATTCTTCATCGACATCCACACTTGTCTCATACACAGATGTTGATTGAGGTGGGTGTCCAGACACCAGACGGTCTACGTCTGGCTACTGTATGTTCCTTGGCAACAACTTGGTCTCCTGGTCTGCGAAGCGTCAGGTGACTCTATCCCGCTCAAGTGCCGAGGCTGAATATCGAGGGAGTAGCCAATGTGGTCTCAGAATCATGTTGGTTACGTAATTTACTTTTAGAGCTTCATTGTCCAATTCAAAAGGCAACCTTGATTTATTGCGATAATATTAGTGCCATTTACTTTTCTGGTAATCTGGTTCAACACCAAAACACTAAACATATCGAGATGGACATTCACTTTGTCCGTGAAAAGGTTGCTCGGGGTCAGGTACGCGTCTGTCACGTCCCGTCGAGATATCAGATTGCAGACATCTTTACGACAGTCTCAGTGTTCGAAGACCTTCCGCTATGACTGCGGGGTGTGTTAAATATACAATATACACACAATAGACATGTGTATATTGTGTGTATATTGTCTCGGATTTGCTCCCATAAAAAGCTCTCGGTTTAGCTGTTTTAGGTAATATAATTTATGGTAAATATTTAGTATCCTAGTTTAGGTAATGTTGTAATATAATTAGTAGTATATTACCATAATTAGTGTATTACCATAAATGTATAGAATAAGGTTTTAGGAATAGAATAGGAATAGAATTCTCCTATTTTGTAACTTGTATATATAGCCTTTCAAGTAATGAAAATAATCAAGGGGATTATTTCTTTCAATATTAGAGTGTTTGGAGTTTATATAAATTGCTCAGACGTATTTTTAATTGGACTTATTTTTGCATAAATTAACCAAAAGTATTTATAAATTGAAATTAGCCAAAAATTATAAATTGGTTACCCCAATTATGACTTTAATTTGCTATTTTGTTTTTTTTACTATACTACTAATTTAATCCCTATTTTTTTTGGAATTCCTAAAACAAAATGTCTATCTTCCTTTCCTTTCAATTTTCTCAAGTTGTCATTTTTCACGTAACGATAATTTTAAATTTACGTATATTTTCGTATAATCATTTTTCACGAAATACACTATAATTATTTTTCAACTTTAAAAATTAATTAAAAAAGTGAGGATTAATATAAAAAATCATGTAAGAAGAACGTCCAATTTAATTTGAACCAATGTAGGGTAGTCTAAGGTTCATCTAATACGACCAGGTGCCATACCCTTCTCTAGATCTGCCATCATGAATAATTTGATACAAAACATTTTTGTCTTAATTTAATGGGCCGAATTTGAATGAACAACTTTGTTGGTTCTCAATAGTCAATATAGATGATTATAAGAAGGAATTAGTAAGAGTAAGCTAAGTTAAAAAGGAGAAGATAAGTTTAGAGTGGTGCAATTATGATTAGCAATAGGAATTAGGAACTGGTGCTCGCATGTGTTCTTACTTCATTACTGTTATAGCTCAACAGTATTAATAACTCATTTTTTTGTCTATTTGTGTATCCCTTGTTTATGTTGAACACTCATTTTCTAGACCCCCCAAAAATAGGTTCTCGGAGAGTTGCAATCTAAAGAAGAAAAATAAGAAATAGACGTAAAAATTGCTACTTTCATTAAGAACATCAAGCCTATATAAAGGCAAATACTTAACAAAATAGGACACATATCAGTCCACGATATGAGTAAGTTCAGATTGTTCTGATTTTTAGGGATCAGTGGAGTAACGTGTTGTGTTTCTTTTAGGTGCAGACTCCTAGCAGCCTTCTAAGTTTCACGAATGACTCCATCTTCAAGGCTTTAGTGAAAATGTCGGCAATTTGATCTTCACTCCTGCAGTAGATCAAATTAATTGTTCCATCATTGCTAAGATCTCGTAAGAAATAAAACTTCACATCAATGCGCTTGCTTCTTCCATGTAGCACCGGATTCTTGGATAGTTGAATTTCTGAATTGTTGTTACAAAAGATCTTGGTAGCTCCTGGTTGCTTGAATTTCAACTCCTCTATAAGTCTCCTCAACCAAATAGTTTGACAAGCACAGCAGTCGCAGCAACAAACTCGACTTCCGTACTAGACAAAGTGACAATTGGTTGCTTCTTAGCTGACCATAAAATAGCACCGGACCCCAACATAAAAGCATAACCTGAAGTGTTTTTTCTATCATCTTGATCATCAACATAATCTCTGTCAGTATATCCGAGCAAATTGGACTTCACTTTTCTTATAAAATTATCCCAAATTCTCTTGACTGTCAACAAATACATTTCTGTGGGATTCTCCATGAATGTGCTAATTAAATCACAAAGTACATTATGTCAGGCCTTGTTGTAGTGAGATACATCAAACTGCCCACAATTTATTTGTAAAGTGTGCTGTCAACCTTCTTCCCAGTATGATCTTTGTGTAGCTTCAAACCAAGCTCAGTAGGAGTGTTAACAGGATTACAATCCATCATCTGAAATCTGCCAGAATTTCTCTTATATATTTCTTATGAGAAATAAAGACCCCTTTATCAGATTGCACTACTTCTATGCCAAGAAAATAATGCATCAATATGAGATCGGACATTTCAAACTCATCCATCATTGATTTTTTGAATTCTTCAATCATGACACCACAAATTCAAGTAAATATAAGATCGTCAACATACAAATAAATAATGAGCATTTTTCCTTGATCTCCAATCTGAACAAAAAGTGTATGCTCATAAGGACATTTCGAAAAATCAACTTGTAGAAAATACCCTTCAATGCGACTATACCAAGCCCGAGGAGCTTGTTTTAGTTCATAAAGGGCTTTTTTTAATTTGTAAACCTTATGCTCATTTCCAATTTTGACATAACCAGGGGGTTGTTCAACAAATACCTGTTCCTCCAAGTACCCATGTAAGAACGCCGACTTAACATCTAACTGGAAAATAGGTAGACTTTTGAGCCACTAATGCAATAACCAATTTGATTGTATCATGTCTCGCAACTGGAGATAGTCGATCCTGTATTGTTGCTTGTATCCCTTAGCCACTAAAAGTGCCGTGTACTTGTCAACTTCACCATTTTTCTTCAACTTTGTTTTGAAGACCCACTTTACTCCGATGATTTTCTGTCCATTTGGAAGATCGGACAGCTCCCAAGTATCATTTCGTTCAATTGCATCAATCTCATCATCCATTGCTTTTCTCCATTTTTCTTCCTTCACGACACTCTCAAAAGATGTCGGATCGCAATCTTCGCAATCTGAAAACAAAGAAAAGTGAGTAATTGGATCTTCAATTCCAGTTAACTTATAATCTTTCATCCAAGCAGGCCTTCTTCTAACACGCCCGACAGACTGAGTTATTTCTTTATTTGCTACAGCAACTGTTGGTGAAGTTTTAGTGGCTGGATCTGACGAATTTTTCAGCGTGCAAGGTGCTGAAAATTGCTCTTGTTCGACGTCACTATCGTAGAGGACTTGGGTAGGCTGCTGTCTATTCCAGTCCCAAGTGTTCTCCTCATCAACAATAACATCCCTGCTGATAACAATCTTTTTTTGTCCTTGGATTGAATAATTTATATGCTTTGGAAGACACCAAGAAAAACACATTTTCAGCCTTCTCATCAAGTTTCTTCCTCCTCTCATTTGGAACATGAGCATATGCAATGCATCCGAAAATTCTTAAATGATTTACTGTTGGTTTTCTCTCATTCCATGCCTCCTCTTGTGTCATATTTTGAACAGAAAAAATTGGGCTTCTGTTTAAAATATGTATACTCCAATTTACTGCCTCTGGCCAGAAATTTTTTGGAATGTTTCCTCTTCCTAACAAACTTCTCACCATGTTGAGGATGGTTCTGTTTTTCTCTCCGATACACCATTCTATTGTGATGTATACGCAGCTGTAAGCTCTCTCCGAATACCATGTTCTACACAAAGACCTTCAAATTCTTTCGAATAATATTCGCCACCATGATTTGTTCGGAGAGTCTTAATATTTTTTCCAGCTTCATTTTCTACACAAACTTTGAAGCTTTTAAATGTAGAAAAAACTTCAGATTTCTCTTGCAAAAAATAAATCCAAGTTTGTCTTGAAAAATCATCCGTAAAAGTGATTATCTTTTACCTCCATTGGACGTTGGGTTTATCGGACCACAAAGATCTGAATGCACCTCCAGACTTTTCTTTGGAAAATTGTGAGCGAGGTTGTTTGCTAACAACACATTCTGTTGTAAAATATGGTACTAACAGGATAAAACACAGACACCGAATTGTTATTCTCTGACTTCAAGGCTTTTATGCAGATTCTTTAGACAATTATTTCGACCCTTCCCAATAAATTGACGAGTACAATAGGTAACATAAATATTGCCTTTAGCATACAATGAAGCTCTAACAACGATGTTGAATTCAAAGTTTGTACTCCCTTGATCTAACCAAGAACACACAATATGAAGTTTCTGATGATGCTTAGGGAAGAAAAAAAAACAGAAGTTTTGATTCTTTTCCATCAGAAGTTTTGATTCTTTTTCATATCTATTATGTGAATGAGAAAACATCTTTACTATTTATAGAGATTTCGCATTTATTGGTGATGCCTTTTCATCACCAACAAACACCTCCAAGAGGCATCAACAGTGGCTATTACGAAATGTTGTGTCTGTTTAAATTCAAAATAAATATGAATTATGTTAACAGACTCCCCCTATATCTTGAAGGGGCATCACATCAATGATGACTTTTGATTTTACTGAAAATATCCAACATTCTCCCCCTATTTTCAAAATCAGAAAACATAAAATAAAGTAAAATCTTTCATAATAGGAATGGCTGCATCATGTGACTGCCTACGTACCCGAGTGGGAT
Organism: Anisodus acutangulus; assembly: GCA_029783415.1. Taxonomy (NCBI): domain Eukaryota; kingdom Viridiplantae; phylum Streptophyta; class Magnoliopsida; order Solanales; family Solanaceae; genus Anisodus; species Anisodus acutangulus. The sequence goes on from CM056504.1 coordinate 38,263,305, forward strand.
CAAACCAACGTAGTTCAAACTAAGTTGAGACAAAGCATAATCGTAGAAATCAATACATAAATGATAGGTATCTTTTGGATTTGAACCTTCACTTAGTGTAAGAAATTCAAAGTCTTATCGAGGTTCTATGGTGAACTAGTCTTGAACCAAGTACCCCTTGTGATAAAACCGGAATCTCCACACATATTGACTTTAGAGAATTGTGTGTTTTGTAGCTTAGCACGTTAATGGCCATGTGCTTAGTCCCATTTCCTTACACTTTATTGAAATCACTGCCTTTGGTAGACTCTTAGTAAATGGGCCTGCCAAGTTCTTCTTTGTTTCAATATAGTTAACTGCAACTACTCCTCTCTTGAGTAATTGTCTTACTATTTGATGTCTAATACTTGCATGTCTTGACTTTCCATTATAAGTCTTGTTTGAGACATCATAGATCATTTCCTGATTATCATAGTTAATCAAGACTGCTGGAGTTGGCTTCTTCCATAATGGGATCTCTATAAGTAAGTTTCTAAGCCATTCCGCCTCCTTACATGCATCTGCCAGTGCAATTAATTCTGACAACATTGTTATATCAGATATACAAGTTTGCTTCTTGGAACCCCAAGACACAGCAACACCACCTAATGTAAATATCCATCCAGTAGTAGACTTGGACTTGGATTCTACATTGTTCCAGTTTGCATCGTTGTATCCTTCCAATACAACAGGATAATTTTGGAAATGTAAACCATAATCTATGGTTCCTTTCAAGCAAGCCAACACTCTTGAAATTGATTTCCAATGTTCAACTCATGAGTTACTTGAGAAACGACATAGTACTCCCACATATTGGGCTATATCTGTTCTCGTGCAATGAGTCCTTCCAGTATTCTTCATTAATTTAATACTAGGATCTAAATGAGTGGGGGCTGGTTGGTCATTGAAATGACTATACTTTTTGAGAAATTTCCCAATATAATGAGATTGGGTTAAAGCCAACTCATCTCCCTTTCTTAGGATTTTAATTCCTAAGATCACATCCGCCTCTCCTAGATCTTTCATATCAAAGTTAGAACTGAGAAAATTCTTAGTTTCTTCTACACAAGATATGTCAGACCCAAAAATAAGCATATCATCAGCATATAAACAGAGAATTACACATTCAGATTTATCATGCTTACTATAGATACATTTATCAGTTTTATTAACAACAAAACCATATGCCAAAGCTAATTTGTCAAACTTCTCATGCCATTGCATGGGAGCTTGCTTTAAACCATATAGGGATTTCACTAACTTGCAAACTTTCTTCTCTTGGCCTGCTACTATGAAACCTTCAGGTTGTTCCATATATATTTCTTTTTCTAAATCACCATTTAGAAAAGCAGTTTTGACATCCATTTGATGTATAACTAGCTTGTGAATAAAAGCAAGTGCTATCAAACAACGAATAGATGTGATGCGAGTAACATGAGCATATGTATCAAAGTAATTAATTCCATATTTTTGTTTATAACCTTTAGCAACCAATCTGGCTTTAAACTTATCAATTGTACCATCAGCATTCAATTTTCTCTTGAATATCCATTTGCATCCTATAGGTTTAGCACCAGGAGGTAAATCAGATAGCACCCAATTTTCGTTAGACAAAAGTGAATGTTTTTCATCATTGATAGCGTCTTTCCAGAAATTAGCATCTCTGGAACTCATAGCTTCAAAATAAGTTTTAGGATCATCATCAACATGCATATCATACTTGGTAATGTTAAGAACTTCATTATTATTAACCTCTACAAGATATTGTATAAAATTGGATAATTTTTATCTATTCTTGCTCTCTTACTTCTTCTAGGTTCTATATCTTTAGTAGGAACTAAAATATCATTGTTGTGAGTAGGAGCATAAAGTTTAACATTGTCACTAGTCTCTACATGTTCTAGATTACGTAACAATGAGTTTTTAGTAGGTTGTGGTTGAGAACTAGACCTTGTCAAGTTTTCAAAAAATTCTACATCTATAGATTCTATAATCTCAAATGTGTCAAGGATTAAAAATCTGTAAGTAATACTGTTAAGTGAATAACCTACAAAAACACATTTATAAGCCCTATTTCCTAACTTTGGTCTCTTAGGGTCAGACTTTCTGACATATGCCACACAATCCCATGCTCTGAGTCTTTTCAAGTTAGGCTTTCTCTTAAACCACAATTCATAAGGAGAGATATTCTTCTTTTTCAAATAAACTGTATTCAAAATATAGCATGCAGACAAAATAGCTTCACCCCATAAAACTTTTGGCAAACCAGAGCTAATGAGCATAGCGTTAACTATATCTATCAAAGTTCTATTTTTTCTTTCAGTAACACCATTTTATTGGGGTGTATATGGAGCAGTGAATTGATGTACTAAACCATATTCTTGACAAAATAAAGTAAATTCAGAAGGATAGTATTCACCACCACGATCAGAACGTAAAACCTTAATTTTCTGTCCTAATTGTGTCTCCACTTCTGCTTTGTAAATTCTAAATTTATCAAAGACTTCATCCTTGGATTTCATCAAGTAAATATAGGCATATCTAGTACTATCTTCAATAAAAATGACATAGTATTTGTTTACACCACAAATCATATGACTTTTCTGATCATCAACATCACTATGTACTAATTCAAGCAAGACAGAATTTCTTATTACAGATTTAAAAGATGTTCTAGTTATCTTTGCTTGCACACATATTTCACATTTAGAAACATTATCAAAATTGCAATCAGAAATCAATCCTAATCTTTTCATATTTCTAAGAGAACCATAATTCACATGTCGTAATCTAGCATGCCATAAATCAACAGACTCAACAATATAAGTAGAATCATTATTTGTTAAATTAAGCTTAACCATCTTATTACAAGAGTATCCTTGTCCAACAAATATTCCGTTCTTGGACAATACAAACTTATTAGACTCATACGTAACCTTGAATCCAACCTTGTTAACAAGAACTACAAAAACAAGGTTTTTACAAATGTCAGGGACATGTAAAACATTAGTAAAAGTAACAATCTTTCCCGAAGTAAACTGGAGATCAACCGTGCCTTTGCCAACCACTTTGCTGCTTTGGTTGTTCGCTGAAGTAACTTCATTTCCTTCTCCACTAACCGGTTCGTATGTCTTGTAAAAATTTCTATCTTTACATAAATGAATGGTTGCACCAGTATCGTACCACCATCCACTACTATGATCTGCAACAGTGTTGGCCACTTGCACTACATCGATAAGCTTGCTTTTGTCATCGACCACATTCGCTTCATTTTTCATTTGTTTCTTTCGTTGACGATAGTCACAAGTATAGTGGTCGGGTTTCTTACAGAAGTAGCAATTTCCCTTCTTCTTATCTTTCTTGTTGGGATATTTCTTCTTAAACCGAGTATCAATCTTAGGTTTTAAAAAAAATAGTTTTTTCGATTCTGCCACACTATTAATCTTAGAATGATTTTCAGTTTGCTGACTATCCTTAATCTCTCATTTATGAGCATCTTCTTCAATATGAAGATGACGCTGTAAACCTTCTAAGTCATAGTCAGTTTCAGCATGCTCAAGTTTCTTCTTGTAATCATTCCAAGAAGGGGGAATACGAGAAATAATAACCCCAACGACGAATGAAGATACAAGGTCAATTCTAACATCTTTAAGATGATTAACAATGAGTAAAAGTTCACTGACCTGGGCAATAATTGACTTACTGTCAACCATCTTAAAGTCCATGAAATTACAAATCAGAAATTTCTTGTTACTCGCTTCAGAAATTTTATACTTGTTTTCAAGCGCAATCCACAATTCCTTTGCAGTTTCAAGACTTCGATGGGCATTGTAAACATTGACTCCTAGAACATTCAGAATATGACCACGACACATAAAATCATCCTCTTGACGTTTCTTCCATTTGGCCTTCAATTCATCATTGTCCATTGGAGTCGCATCAGAAATTTCCTCCAAACCATCTTCAAGGATGTACCATAACTTGATAGTCATCAGGAAAAATTTGATAGTTTCTTGCCAATGAGTGAAACCCTCACCATCAAAACGTTCTAAACGATTCAACGTATGGTTCATTACTTGCAATGATTGAGCAGCAATGGAAGTTTCACCCTCCATGTCGTTAATTGTCTAAAAATTGTTATACGGGAAGTAAAAAAAAGAAATTTTGATTATTTTCAACAGAAGTTTTGATTCCTTTTTAACAGAAGTTTTGATTCTTTTCCATCAGAAGTTTTGATTCTTTTTCATATCTATTATGTGAATGAGAAAACATCTTTACTACTTATAGAGATTTTGCATCCATTGGTGATGCCTTTTCATCACGAACAGACACTTCCAAGAGGCATCAACAGTGGTTATTGAAAAAGGTTGCGTCTGTTTAAATTCAAAATAAATATGAATTATGTTAACAGACGCTCCTATATCTTGATGGGGCATCACATCAATGATGACTTTGAATTTTGCTGAAAATATCTGACACATTCTTCACAAAAATTTGAAGGAACACTGATTTGAGGAAGTCACGTGACCATGTTTTTCTGTTGGAGTGTCGTCTAGCCTTCAAAACTCAAGTGATCGTAACGAAAATTCCACAACCATTAGGAATCCTTTACTTCAACCATCATAAATAAGATTGAATACTATCAATCTTTAGCTGAAATAATCTGTTGGAGCTTATTTGAACTATTGCAATAGCTATTCTCACAGGATCATAAATTTCACACTCACCCTTATTAATAGTGATGACATAACCCTTCTCTTGTAACTGACCAACACTAAGTAAGTTGCTTTTCCAGTCAGGAACATACAACACATTAGAGATTGTTTCCACAAAATCATTCTTGGTTTTAATCTTGATATCACCTTTTCCCATCACTTTCATAGTTGAACAATCATGATAGACTGGCGCAAGGTATCGGAAGAGGTATCATCCACATACAACAGAATGTAGGCCAAGGATGAACCACAGCGGTAGATGAACAAAGAATTATCTGACCTGCTGTGAGTAAACCCAATAGTTGAAACAAAGTCAGCAAACCTCGTGTACCAGGCCCTTTGAGACTACTTAAGCCCATATAAGGACTTCTTCAACAAACATACATGATGAGGACGGTTTGGATCCCTGAAACCCAACGACTGATGCATATAGACTGTTTCCTTAAGATCACCATGTAGGAAAGCATTCTTGACATCCAACTGATGAATTGGCCAAGTCTTTGAAAGAGCCAAGCTAAGCACAGTGCGAATGCTAGCCGGTTTGACAACTGGACTAAACGTCTCACCACAATCTATCCCAACCTGCTGAGTCTTACCATCACCAACAAGTCACGCCTTATGTCGAGCAAATGACTCATCTGAATTCTTCTTATGAGCAAAAATCCACATAGACCTGATAATATTATTACCATATGGACGGGGTACCAACTCCCACGTCTTATTATCAATAAGAACATTATATTCATCAGTCATAACAATTTTCCAATTATGGTCATTTAATGCGGACACAGGATTGCGGGGCAAGGGGGATTTAGAGACATCAGAATGTAAATTAAAATGTCTTTTAGGTGTAAAAATACCCCCTGACTACGAGTGACCGGTCTATGACTCGAGGAAGAATTGAGAGAATTTTGGAAATTTTCTGGGCTCGGGACGGATCGCCAAGAGCGGGCCCGCCGCCCAAATCGTAATTGAATCGTCGTTTGGACCCGGTTCGAATTGGTGGATCGCCCAATTTTGGAACTGCTCGATGGCTGGCGGGCACACGGCTGTGGGGCCAGCGGGCAGTGGGCCGACTGGAGAATTTGGGGTGCGGGAGATGTCCGAAAAATTCCGAATAATATACGGGGATATTTGGTCATCCAAAAAATTATACGACTTAGGCTCGGGCGTATGAACTTTTGTAAACGGAAATTGGGTTTCATAAAAAATGACATGGGTATTAATTATGATTTTCTTGGAGGATAAGTCAAAGCATTTATAACCACGATGATTTGATGGATAACCCAAAAATACACACGGGGTAGACCGAGCCTGAAGTTTGTTAATTGTTGTGGATGGGAATAACGGATAACACAAGCATCCAAAAATCCTAAGGTGAGAATAAGAAGGGTTCTTATTATATAGGATTTTGAGGGGGGAAGAATATGTCAGACCTTTAGACGGAATTATGTTAAGAAGATATGTGGCAATTTGTAGAGCATGATGCCAAAAATATGGAGGTATGGAGGCATGAATTAAGAGAGTTCGGACAATGTTATTTATGGAACGAATTTTGCGTTCGGCCTTCCCATTTTGTGAAGATGTATGAGGACATGAAAACCGAAAATTGATCCCATTATTAGCACAGAATTCCCGAAACTCCCTATTGTCATGCTCTTTCCCATTATCACATTGAATGTTTTTTATTTCTCTTTCGAATTGAGTACGAATGAACGCTCTAAATTTGATGAAGACGGAAAACACTTGTGATTTATTCGCAATTGGAAACGTCCACAAAAATCTAGAATAATCATCTAAAAAGAGAACATAATATCGATGACCCAATGAACTAATGAGACGTCCATAAGTCACTATGAATAATATCAAATGGCATTGAAGTATGAGAATTGGAGTCTACAAATGGCAACTTAACAATTTTCCCTAATGAACAAGACTGACAAAGTGAAGTACGACTCGTACCCTTACATGAAATAAAGCTATTTTTATCTAAAATTGATAAAATTGAAGACCCCGGATGACCCAGACGAGCATGCCACATGGAAGGAGAGATGGCTGTAAATGCTGATGGCAAGGGTTGACTCGATGGACTGAAACCAGGCATGACAGGATACAGATCTCCCCTACTATCACACCTCATGAGATGACTCCCCGTCTTGAAATCCTTCACAGAGAAACCAAAAGGATCAAATTCAACGGAAACATAATTGTCAGTAGTGAACTTTCGGACAGACACTAAATTTTTAATCAATTTAGGAGCATGTAAAGTATTTTTCAAGAGAAGGGGTGGATTGGGGGGAGACAACGTTTTCTGACCATAACCCTGAATTGGAATAGAGTTTCCATTACCAATAATTATACCCCGAGGGGAGCTCAAATTGGAATAAGAGGAGAGAGTACCTGATTCGGAACTCATGTGAGTAGTGGCCCCGGTGTCCATGTATCAATTTGGGTCTGGTTGAGTCAACCCCAATGTGTGCATCGCGGCCTCGATATCGGTTTGAGTGGGGCCTGCTGCATGATGGTCTTATGGAGGTCGGGGCCCAAGAATTCATGTCCGTGATGGAGCTGGGCCGTAGCTGCTGGAGTTGCTGCTGTTGGGCCATCGCCAGCCGGGCCGCCGCCGGGTGTTGGGCTCGAATCACACAACCCATTGGCACCGGAATTACTGCATGTGTATAAGGGCTGCTGGCCCACGGCCCACTGCCCCAGCCCCACTGCCATGGGTCCCACTGCTGGGACCAGGGGGTGGTGGGCCATTGTTCCCTGGATGAGGCCCACCGCCTGCTTGTTGACCACCGGAACCGCCGCGTTTGCCCCCGCGGTTTTTGTTATTATTCTTGCCGCCACCATGATTATGGTTTTGGCCCGAATTATTAACAAGACCCGAAGAACTAGGAGAGGACGCCACCATGACGACGGAGCTTGCTCCGGTAGCCGCCTTTTTAGCCAAACCGGCTTCTTCCAAAGTAAGCATGGAGCGGGCTTGATAGAAGTCGGGAAGAGGGTTGTTTTGGCGAAGGAGAGTTCCAACACCATTATAGGCCTCCGAAAGACCGGCAACCAATTGTAGAACGAGACGATTATTAGTTATCGGTGAGCCAACATTACGGAGTTGATCTGCCAACTCCTTGAGCTTCTTGCAATATGCAGAAACGTTTGGAAATTCGTCCATTCGAACTAGAGAGAATTTCTGCTCGAGTGTGACGACACGTGAATGTTGGTTGTCTCGGAATATGTCACGCAATCTATTCCATGCAGCCATAGCCGTGGTATCTGGCTCAATAATCGTCTGTAGAAGGTCTACTGAAATAGTGGCGTAGATCCACCGGAGAATGGTAGCATCAAGAGTAATCCATAACTCAGGATCCTCCGCATAAAGGGGTCTAGCGGGAGGAATGATGTGATGAAGAACTTGATAAGAGATAGCGTGAATTTTAAAAAACTCCGCCCACGTCGCATATTGGACGTTTTCCATCTCAAGGACAATAGGGATACAACTCTTGATATTGGAAACCATGAGGGCAGGGTGATAATTGTTCTTAGACATATTGAAAGAACAAAGAAGAAAGGGAAATTTAAGAGAGGTGTTTTTTAGAGCGGAAGACGAATTTTGGAAGAGAAACCCGAGGGGGGGGAGGTGGGGTGTCTCGACCGAAATCAAAGAGAGGACAAAAGTTGAGAGAAAAACTTTTGTTTAGACCTAGTCTCTTGATACCATGAAAGAAATAATCCCCTTGATTATTTTAATTAATTGAAAGACTATATATACAAGTTACATATTTTCATAATAGGAGAATCATATTCCTATTCTACTTCTAAATCCTTATTCTACCATAATTCTAACTATACAATTATGGTAAGTGTATAACACTAATTAAGGTAACCTTTACACTACAATATACTACAAATATATATACCATATATACAAGATTGTATTTGTCATCAATCTGTGGGTCACGTCGAGGCCCACTGCCGCCCATCGCCGCCACCCACTGGTTGTCATGTCAGCCATCGCTTTGTATACCTGTGATATATACTGCTGTATATTCAGTGTATATCACAGGTATATTACCTTTGTTTAACAATATGGTTACTGCATCCAGTATCTACATATCAAATATTTGACTCGTGTTTTATTCCATCTTGGAAAACCATTAACAATGTTTCTACTTCCTTATTTTCAACAAAATTGGCACTTTCTTCCTTTTCTTTGTCATTAGGCAGTCTAGTGTAACATTCTGATGCATAATGACCAAATCTATGACATTTATAGCACTCTACCTTGAATTTGTCATGGTCTCGACCTCTGCCTTTGCCTTGAGATTGATCAGTGTTGGCTTTGATATTTCTGCTGAAATCTCTGCCTCCACGATCTCCTCTTCCTCTTCCTCGGCCTCTACCTCTACCTCTACCCCTTTATAGTTATTGGAATGAGTGTTAGTAGAAGCCTTCTATGCTTGCTCATGTACTATGGAACTTTTGTTCATCTTCTGTTCATGAACAAGTAAAGAACTTTGCAATTCATCAAGAGATAGTTCATTTATCTCTTTTGACTCTTCGATTGAGCAGACAACATAATTATATTTAGGTGTCAGATAGAGCAAAATCTTCTCCACAATGGCAACATCGTCTATCTTCTCACCGTGGTAGCGCATTTTGTTGGTGATTTTCATTGTTCTAGCACAATACTTAGTGACAGATTGTCCTTCATCTCTACTGTTTCAAAATCCTTTCTCAAAGCTTGAAGTTGTGCACGCTTCACCCTTGTAGAGCCTTGATATTTCTTCTTCATGTAGTCCCAAATATCCTTGGAAGTTTCTTTGCAAAGAATAGTTTTCAAGATGGGATGATCGAGATTTTTTTTTATTTTTTTTATTTCATAGAGGGTAGGGGAAGGAGATATGGGGAGGGGATTACAACGTGGGGATTCGAACCCTCACCAACAAGGTGAAAGTTCAAGTAGTCAACCAACTGAGCTACTAGATCCCTACTCGCCTAAAAGAAATAGTTCTTTGCTTTCAGGTCTTTTAGCTTTTTAGCTTCGCAGTTTTTCTCTTTGAGAATTTGTCAAAGTTGTACCTTCTGCTGGCTGCTGAATTCCAGATTCAATTACCTACCAATAATCCTTGGACCGCATAAAGTTTTCCATTAACATGCTCTAATGATCACAGTGACCATCAAAGCATGGAATAGCAGATTGCACGAAATTATTTTTTGTAGCCATTGGATAATGTCAAAAGAAGTTTGTGACTGCCTCACTTGTTTTCACTGTCACGATAACTTAGCTCTTGATACCACTGTTGCAATCTAAAGAAGAAAAATAAGAAATAGACGTAAAGAGTAAAGAAAACAATGGCTGGAAAAACTGCTACTTTCATTAAGAACATCAAGCCTATATAAAGGCAAATATTTAACAAAATATTCCACTAAAGTAGGACACATATCAATCCACGATATGCATAAACCAGTTAACTCCTAAAACAGAATACATGACTCCTAAAAGAAACAAAATAAGTTACTCCACTGATCCCTAAAAATCAGAACAACCTGAACTTACTCAAATTAAAAAAAGCACAACTCCTAAAGACTAGGTCAACTAGTAAAAGAATAAATCAGACTAATATTCCAACACGTGGGGTATTGAGGGAGAGTCATGGATAGGAGTGGCTGCGCGGGTTGAATCGGATATGGGCGGATAAAAAATGAGTTAAGTAAAAATGGAAAAAATATTCGATCCGCCATATTTAACACGAATAGAAAATAGGTTTCAGGAATAGTTAAGAGAAAATACAAGATAAAAATTAAAAGAAGCGTAGACTCGAAGAAAGAAAGAATTCGTGAAAAATAACAAGTAAATAAATGAATATTGATAGTATGAATATTCATATTATTCATATGGATATCCACTTTTTAGTGGATAATATGAATAATATCCATACTTGATTTATTTTTAAATGGTCGGTTATCCAACTCATATTTAATGGGTCGGACTGGATGGCTACTTGTATTTTTGTAACCATTTTGGCAGCCCTAGTCATGGATAATTTTCAATTTATAAAACTCTATATTAGTATTAATATTTATTGGAAGTCTAACAAGTTAAGGTAAGTATGTTTTCTTAGAATGAAAGCTATAAACATGAAAAAATATTTGTTAATAAAAAAAAAATAAGTCCAGGGAAATGAAGTTTATTCTCCGGACATACTTAAATCATGTAATTTATAAAAGATTCTAAGAATTTTATTTAGTCTTTTTTAGTTGAGCAAAAGAAAGTTTCACTTCAAATTTGTTTGGAGTTATCTTGTTCATTTTTTACTATCACCCTTTAATCCCTAGAGAAGCCAAACAATTTGAAAGAATATACAGAACTTTGCATGTGGCATGTAAATTTCACAAACCAAGAGGGTAATCAAGAAAAATCCTTGGGATATGAAATTCGGATTGTTAAATTCCAAGAAAAATTTTGTGTGACCCTTATTTTCCGCTCTTTCTTGACTTTGAGTTAGTTTTATACTACGTTCAACAATAACAACATATCCGATGAAATCTCACTGAAGTCTGAGAATTAATTTTATATTCAGAACATGATACTTATTTCCTCACTGATCATTTCATATAAACTACGTATGTAAATTCAATTATATACATTGATGTGTCAAATATTATTTGCATTAAAATACGTGAAGTTCTTTTTCTTTCTCAATTTTTTTTAAAAAAAATTGATTATTCTACTTTGACATGTATTAGTGATTGTATACATGCGATGAAAGTTTAGTTTCTTATTTTAGCTAGTTCTGTTTTGTCTTTAAAAAGTTATTGTTAAGTTAAAGTAACTTATCATGTAGTTTACGAATAATTGAACACAGAAAGAATCTTATGACATGGTAATACTTTGACTTATATGATATATATCCACACAGTTACACATGATTGAATAATTGAACATATAAAATAATATTTTTTATGAATGATTTACTATATATATAAGGTTACAAGAATATTTACTTTTATACAAATTAGGTAACTAATTAACCTAATTAAAAAAGATTATATAATTCTACCTAAAATATGATATATACAATTAATACAATTAATGAAAGAATATTGGAAAATATTCTATTACACCCCCACAGTCGAAGCAGGAGGCTCTCGAACGTTGAGACTGGCTCGAAAATCATCAAATAGTATGTGCGGAAGTCCTTTGGTGAAGACGTCGGAAATCTGATATCTGGAAGGAACATGAAGGACACGAACTTGACCACGAACCACTTTTTCACGAACGAAATGAATGTCCATCTCAATGTGTTTAGTGCGCTGATGTTGGACGGGATTTTCGGAAAGATATATCTTACTAATATTATCACAGTGGACCAGTGCTGCCTTTTGAATCGGGCAGTGAAGCTCAAGTAGAAGGTTATAGATCCAAAAAGACTTAGAGACGACATTGGCAACACCTCCGTATTCTTCTTCTGCACTGGATCGGGATAGTGTAGGTTGACTTTTGGAAGATTAAGATAATAGGTTATCTCCGAGGAAAACGCAATAACCAGATGTGGAGCGTCGGGTGTCAGGACATCCACCCTAGTCAGCATCAAAATAAGTAGTGAGACCAGTGAGAGAAGACCTGTATAGATGTAATCCGAAGTGAAGTGTACCTTGGACGTATCGTAAAATACGTTTGAGGGAATGCATGTGTACTTCCGTCGGACTGTGCATGTGCAATCAGATTTGTTGTACGGTATATGATATGTCTGGTCTCATGAATATGAGGTACTACAGGGCCTCAGCCATGCTACGATAGTGAGTTGGGTCTGAATATGAAGGGCCGGAATCAACACTGAGCTTGGAATTGATGTCGCGTGTGGGATGGTTTGCAAGATGTCATGCTTGCACGGTCAAGGATCTCTTCGGCGTACTTCTTATGACATAGAAATAGGCCGCCAGAATGTCGAGTGACAGAGATGCCCAAGAAATAACTCAGGGGACCCAGATCTTTCATAGCAAACTCAGAGGAAAGGAGAGACATAATGTACCGGTGGAGAGCATCAGATGATGTGGTGAGGATGATGTCATCAACATATAATAATAGGTAAGCCATGTCTGTACCCTTGTTGTAGATGAACATGGAATGATCGGATCTGTTGTGTGAAAAATCGTTAGAAGAGACATAATTGGCGAATTGGCGAATTGCTGGTACCATGCTCGAGGAGTCTGTTTCAGTCCATAAAGCGATTTCCACAAGACACACATAATCTGGATGAATAGAATCCCTGAAACCCATAAGCTGATGCATATATACCGTTTCATGAATATCCCCTTGTAAGAAGGCATTCTTCACATCAAATTGATGAATGGGCGAAGACTTGGATATAAAAATATTGAGAACGGTCCGGATGGTTGCAGGCTTTACGACAGGGTTGAATGTTTTATCACAGTTCACTCCCACCTATTGTGACCTGCCATCACCTACAAGACGAGTCTTGTACCTCTAAAAAGAACCATCAGATTTATTTTTATGTCTAAAAATCCACATAAAACGAATAATGTTAGCATCAAGTGGATGGGGTACTAGGTTCCCACGTCTTATTATCAATAAGAGCATTATATTCGTCAATCATTGCAGCTTTCCAATTAGGCTTGGACACGGCATCATTCGGGTTATGAGGGACAGGGGAAGGGACAACTGAAATGAAAAGGTTAAACAGTTGTTTAGGTTTATGAATTCCATGCATGGCACGGGTTTTAATGGTTCGAAAGTGTGTCTCAAACGCGGGACGGAAGGGGGTTTGCCGCGGTACTGCTGGGAAGAGGAGGAAGGGCAGGGGTGATGGTACTAGCTGGCCAAATCTCGGGTTGCCAAGAGGTGGCTACGGAATCACCCTGAGGCGAGCTGTTCCGGGCCACCGTCGGCAGAATCGGGTGGGCAGCTAGTCCCGAACTAGCCGAGGTGGTGGCGGATGTCGGGTTCTGGGATGACGGACTATGTAAATGGTGAATTAGAAGAGGGTTTATGTCATCAACTAAGAATTCGTAGGAATGTCGAGGTGGCGAGTGTAGAGAGGCAAAGAGTAATTGAGACTCATCAAATAGGACATGACGTGAAATAATAATTTTACGGCTCAATAAGTCATAACACAAGTAACCACAATTATTGGCAGGGTAACCTAGAAACACACACGGGGAAGACCGAGGTTGGAGTTTTTGAGTGGTCGGATGGAGATGGTAACAAAGATATCTAAAAATATGCAAGTGTTGGTATGAGGGGTTCCTACGAAATAAAACTTGGGTGGGCGACCGTTGAGCTAGATACTTGTTTTGGATTATGTTTAGGAGACAGGTGGCCTTGGAGAGTGCGTACTGCCAGAATTGATGGGGAATTGCGGCGTGAGCAAGTAGGGCACGAATAAGGTTGTTTCTGGTTTGGATTTTCCGTTCGGCTTTACCATTTTGGGAGGATGTGTGAGGGCATGAAAAATGAAAGGTAAGACCATTTTTGGAGCAAAACTGTTTGAATTGGTTATTATCGAATTCCCTGTCATTGTCACATTGAAAACATTTAATGTTCTTTTCAAATTGTGTTTTTACTAAAGCACTAAATGAAGAAAAAATGGGGTAGACCTGAGATTTATTTCTAATTGGAAAAGTCCATAGAAAGTTGAAACAATCGTCCAAAAACAACACATAATATCGATGGCTAGCCGTACTCAAAATATGAGATATCCACAAATCACAATGTGTGATATCGAAAGGCATTAAAGTATAATTTGTGATTCAAAAAATGGTAATTTGACATATTTCTCAAAAATGCAAGATTCATATATAGGAGTCCTAGAAATACGGTTGCAATTAATAAAATTATTTTTTCTAAGGGAGCGTAAAATAGAGTCACCCAAATGTCCTAATCTAGAATGACATAAGGAAGACAAAATAACAGCAAAGGTTGAGGGAACTGAGGCTGGATTGTTGACGGTGTTTGAAATAGGGTAGAGATCTCCGGTGCTGTCACATCTCATTATTCGTCTCCCTGTCGTAAAATCCTTTACAATAAAATCAAAAGGATCAAAGTCAAGGGAAAGTCAATTGCCAATTGTGAAACGTCGCACGGAGATTAGATTCTTAACGAGTTTAGGGGAACGGAGGAAAATTTTTAAGATTAGTGGTGGATGTAGTGGGGATAGGGAGGAATGACCATAACTACGTATAGGAATGGCTTGTCCACTACCAATAATAATATTCTGATTTAAATTACTCAAATTGGAATAAGACGAGAGACTACCTGGTGATGCCATCATGTGAGATACGGCGCATGTGTCCATATACCAATTTTTGTCTGGAGTGTTGAGTGACATTGTGCTCATAGTTGTCTCAATGTCAGTCGATTGCGGGGGGCCTATGCTATGTAGGCCTGTTGTGGACGTGGCCAAGTATGCCAAGTTGGGCCAATCAGTTCTGATGTGGAGTCCACAAGGATGTCGTATAGGGTAAGGAGGGAAGACCTATAAAGGTTGGGCCCACACGACCAACGATGGGTAGGCAGCCCACGGCGAGGACTGCCCCTTCATGCCGCTATTATTGTTGGGATTTCTTCTGTCGTTGCCCCTGTCGGACTGCCTGCTCCGACGATTATTACGGGAGAAAGCGGACTATTGCTGGTCCTCTGCCTGACGGTTCTGGTTGCCAGATCGGGAGGCCCTACCGTCGGTGAAGGACCCGACGGTGGTGGTGAGGGAGGCGTCGACAATGCTGGCCCGAGTGGTGATGCATTTGATTTTCTGGGTTTTCTCAAGGATGAGCTTCGAATGGGCCTCATAATACAAAGGTAACGGTGTGCATTGCTGAAGGATGGTGGCAACGCCGTCATAGGATTCATTCAAACCTGCAATAAGTTGCATGACCAATTACTGATTAGTGACTGGTGCACCGACGTTGGAGAGTTGGTCGGTAAGCATCTTAAGTTCTTGACAATAGGCAGACACGTTTGGGAAATCATCATGATGAACGTCCTTAAACTGATTTTCAAGGTATAACGCTCGTTGAGTTTTGTTGTCATGGAAAATACTGTCCAAATGTTCCCACATTTGGTAGGCAGTGACATCGGTCTCAATTATAGTGTGCAACAGATCATTAGATATCGTGTCGTATATCCATTGGAGGACGGCTTTATCACGACCCAAACCGAAGGGCCATGATGGAAACCCGGACCTTACTTGTCGAGTACCACTAATCTTACAATTAACATCTAACCATAAGTAATTATGGCCACAAGGGCCATCACAAAGTGCCCTGCTGAAACATAGAAATGATAAACTGGAAAGAAGCTATGTAAAATTTTACAAACAGAAGGACTCAACCCATGCATATATATACATACTAAGGCTGACAAGGCCATACCTGACTGCTATACACAAGACACTGTCTACAAGCCTCTAAAGAGTACACAATATCATAAAGTCAGGACAGGGCCCCGCTATAACCATATGTACATGAAAAAATACTGTATCGAGATTAGACCGATGTCACGACCCAAACCGGAGGGCCGCGACGAGCACCCAGACCCTACCCGTCGGGCACCACATCTACAATCCCTCCTTAATCATATTTAAACACGGACTGAGCTGGGATAGAAAATATGAAGTTTCAACCCGACAGCCCCAACTTACACATTTATATACTAAGGCCGGCAAGGCCATACATGACAACTAACCACAGGACGCCTATCTACAACCCTCTAAAGAGTAAAAAATACCACGACCAGACCGCAACTCCGAAACGAATAGAGTGCTCCAAATACCAGTTGTACCAGCAACCTACTAGTGTGAATCGTCACGTGAATCGTCACTCTCTCAATATGAACCTGCGGGCATAAAACACAACATCCCCCGGCGAAAGGGACGTCAGTACGACTGATGTACTGAGTATGTTAGGCATAAGAAATAACATAGCAGAGATATATATCATAGTCTGAAACAGAAACAGCTGAGCATTAGTAAATGCCTCTGAGGGACCTAACACGTATGCCTAAATGTCATGCACAATGCAGTTTCCATATACATCGGCCTCATCGGGCATCTTTCTTACCATAACAACCTCTGTGGACATCATATCATATCATGGTTAATAAATGTATGCACAGTGCAAACGCGGTATACTAATGTCCACACATGAATTCTCTCATAACCGCCTCTGTGGGCATCATGTTATATCGCCACACAAGGGCATCACATCATATTGGCCTCTTCGGGCTCTTTTTGTGATAGTCTGTACCAGCTGCAGGTGGTGTGCGTACATAACGCATTTTCCCTTTCCCCAATTCCCAAACATATATATATATATATATATATATATATATATTATTTACCATATAGTAATGTGCATAGCACAAGTGGTCCAGGGTCATATATGAGTGCAATACAAATGAAATGCATGAATAATAATAAAATATCCGGAGTGACACAATATCCTTTACACCTTTGGTTAAAGGTGGGAACATCAACAATTCTTCCGGTGTGCCTTATTAAGGTCTTAGAAACATGCTTGGATATTATTTCAACATAGGAGTCGATGACTTGATCATCCCTAACTACTAAGAGTAGAGTAATTTATATAGCAACACGATAGTCATGTTTCGCACATAGAATTATGCCAAAAAGAAGGAAAAAGCCTTGCATACCTTGTTGTCAAAATTATCTAAGTTATGCGGATCCTTGTAAGCTCTATGAATGATTATCTACATCACACGGATGATTTAAATCATAAACGAATCAATATACTAGAAACAGATTCATTGAGACATTCTAGCGAACACCTTGAACGCGTAGAACCTATATTCCTTCCATATCGAAATTTATACATGTAGCGAAACACCCAACCCTCTTAATCCTTCTTTTTACTGCTATAATCTCCAAAACAGTATAACGATTTCACATGCAACTACCAATTTTGTACAAGCAGTCCCGATAACACCCCACTAATCTAACATTTTCAATAATTGTCTTAGAACTAGTGGCAAGAATCAAGTTCAGAACTTGTATAAACTTTAAGAACAAGGGAGATTACCTCTGTTAAACATAGCCACGAGAATCGTCGGAAAACCTTTTGCCCAAAACAGCTTCCGACAAGAAGAAATCGCAGAACCAGGACCCCCAAAAATCGACTCCTAGAACTCTTTCAGAAACTCTGGGTCTCTCGCTTGACTTCGGAGTGTGTAGGCTTGTATAAGGACTCGATTTTTTCAGAATCCAAGTTCAAAACGCCATGAATATCCCCCTTTTTGGTTGTGTGAAAGCTTACGGAATTTCCCCCAATTTGGTCAGGAATTTCAGCGATTATCAATAGAGAATTTACTCTTTCAGGTTATAGAGTAACAACTTCTACTCCAAGAACGATTTCTAAAGAGGCTTGATGATATGAAGGCTTCTATTGAAGAAGAGATGAGCATTTGGGGCTTTTATGAAGCTCAGGAGGCTGCCAGCGACCCCTTCTCTCCAACTAAGTCGATGCACTGCTGCCTTATAAGACTACACGTATTATTCCACTAAAAATGGGTCTCTGGTTATAATTAATCAACCCCATAATTAATTAATTATACACACAATTAAATTTCCGATCTCATTTCACTTAAATCCCGACGACTTATAAAATCCTCTTATACCTAATGTCATAATTCTTGTAATATGACACTAGTCTATAATATCTTCAGGGATACACAATTATTATTATTAATCCCAGTCGCCACACTTATTAAATCCAAAACTATTTCGGAATCATGTCCTTTTACATACTAATTTCCTTATTAGCATACGTGAGTACAACATAAACTTCCTGGAGTCTGGTCTACTTGCCTATGTTTGTGCATTCAACCGTTATCCAAAAGTACGGGGTGTTACAACCGATACTCCGAAACAAAGGGAGTGCTCTAATAACCGATGAGTCAGCAACCTACTAATGCGGGTCGTCGTCTAGCCTACGTGAGCCTGCGGGCATGCAATGCAGCATCCCCTGACAAAAGGGACGTCAGTACGACTAATGTACCGAGTATGTCAGGCATGAAGAATAGCATAACAAAGACATAAAAGTAAACTGAGACAAGAAACAACCAACCAGTAGTGAATGCCTTTGAGGGCCATAATATGCATAAGTATCATGTTTGTGCAAAATTCCTCTGAGGGCCATAATATGCCTAAATGTCATACACAATGCGGTCATAGATATACATATGCATATACAATGCCATCAAGACTCTGTGGGCATCCCATCATATCATATCGGCCTCTGTGGACATAATTATCATCGTGTACATCTGTACCAGCTGCAGGTTGGTGTGCGTATATAACGCCTTTTCTTTTCCCATACCCCATGCATATATAATGCATACATATATTATAGTATATAACTTATTTGAGGTCAAGGTATGTACATGAATATAATTCATGAATGTTATGATAATAAGACACTATAAGTTTGTCGGAGTGACGTAATGTCGCTTCACATCCGATTAACATTATGAATACTAACATATTTTTCATAGACCTCAATAAGGATTTAGGAACATATTTAGACATGATTTTAACATAGGAATGAATAACATGAACATCCTTAACTACTAAGAGTAGAATCATTTATGGGATAATATTACATTTACGTTTCGTACTTAGAACATGCCAAAAGAAAAAATAATTTTCCTTAACAAACCTTGCCAATTCATTTGAAAACACCGCTCAAGTAGTCCGTCTAGCAGCTTAACCTTATTTACCAAGAACTCTTCTTCTTTCTCTAAATAATAATATATCGTCTCCTCACAGAATATGTTGCTTGCCAATTAGAATATATGTTGCTGCTATGTGAAAATTAATTGTCACGACCCGACCCGACGGGCCGCGACTAACCGCCCTAATGACGTCATTATACTAACCTGCACGCATAATCCAACTAACCCATAATGAGTCTGAAATCTGGCAGCATAACGTCGCAATAACAACATATGCCAGGGTAGGCAAGCCGACAAGGCTGCCTTTACCCCCGAATGCACCTGTCTCCTGAGGAGTCACAACTAGCCACACACAATATAACAGACAAGCCGACAAGGCTGCCAACAGATAATATAACAGGCAAGCCGACAAGGCTGCCAACAGATACTAACGTATATACATGGAAACACCCCAAATCGGAATACAATAGCATGACTGACTAAAACAGAGTCATAACACTTACATAAGTACAACCCACCACCGCTTCTGCACCTATAAGAAGAATAACGACATATGGCGGACAGGGCCCGTCGTGCCCCTAAATACGAACATAAGTCTAAAAGAGATTCGGTACCAAAATGACAAAGCCCTGGATCAAATGAGCTTTCCAACCTGCTGAGTAGGAACCTAGGCCTGAGGTTCACCAAACTGAAAACATGTACCTGCGGGCATGGAACGCAGCCCAGAGAAAGGGGGTCGATGCAAATAATGTCTTGAGTATGTAAAACATGAAGTCAGAAAAGAGATCATAATTAGCCAACAGAAAACAGGAGATCAGTATAAAAATCAGGATCCAAATCCAACTGTGCCATAAACCATAAAAGTCAGTTGTGCCTTATAAAGATGAGAGTCAAGGCAAGAAAACATGAATGCCTGTCCATATACATATATATACCTGTAACGTAACCCGGCCCACTAGTACGGGACTCGGTGGAATCATATCATAACCCGGCCCATGCTGGGACTTGGTAAATCATCTCTCATCTATGGATCCATCCTACGTAACCCGGCCCTCTAGTGAGGGTCTCGGTGAACAATGCAAGGCTGTGCACGAGTCGTAACCCGGCCCGGGACTCAGTGAGGTGAAGTAGTAACACTTAGCACGAGTAGATATCGTGAGTAACCATATGCAAGTAAAAATTATCATCTGACTCTCAATAAAATCATTGTAATAATATCATAATAAACTCTTTGCTGAAAAATCATAGGCACTTCTCATAACAATCCTCATTAGAAATTAAACTGTATAAGAATTAAGTACGTCCGCCGTACTTTCATTAAATCATGCCAAAAAGAAAGAAGTAAGAGTTTCACATACCTCTTAGACGAATTATCAACTCAATATTAGAGTATGCCTCCTTTTAGAACTTCAACCTTGTTGTCGAAATTTATCTAAGTTCCACGGGTTCTTGTAAGCTCTAAGAATGATTATCTACATCATACGGACGAATTACATCATAATCGAATCAACACATTAAAAACAGCTCCTTAGGGACATTCTAACGAATACCTCGAACGCGTAGAACCTATATTCCTTTTATATCGAAATCTATGTAAGTAGTGAAACATCCAACTCTCTTAATCCTCCTTCTTATACTACTACAATCTCCAAAACAGTACCACAATTTCACATGCAATCCCAGTAACTCCCAACTACAGCAGTCCTAACGATGCCCAATCCAAATTCGTATTTTCGACAATCGTCTTTAGAACTAATAGCAAGAATCAAGTCTAGAACTTGTACAAACTTAGAGAATAAAGAAGATTACCTCTCTTAAACACAGTGACGAGTGTCGTCGAACCTGTCATCCCAACAGCTTCCGACAAAACTGAAACAGAATCCCCAAAATCGATTCGCGCCAGAATCCTTTCGCATTCAAGGTTTCCTGTTTAGCTTCTGAGTCTCTAAGCTCGTTCTTGGCTTCGATTCTACTAGAATCAAAGCCCAGAACACCAAGAATTCTCCCTCATTTTGGTTATATGGAAGCTCCCGAAAATCCCCTAATTTTTGGTCGAAATTTCAGAAACCCATCAACTGAGCTTACTCTTGTTACTAGAAATGAATTTGGTGAAGGATTTGGTAGAGATGAAGAGAGCTTGAAGAACTGATGGAGTTGAAGAAATGGAGAGAAAAAAAATGGAGAAGGAAGGCCCTTATGGGCGTTGTTCTCGGTCGATCGATTTGGGGCTTAGCCACCCCCAAATCGATTATAACATCTCCCTTACCAACTCCCACTATAAATCGTCCCCTCCCTAATTAATTAATCCCACAAAAAAAATTAATTATACACACAATTAAATTCCGGTCTCCGATTATTTAAATTCCGACGATTATTAAAATCCTCATATGTCAATATCATAATTCCCGTAATAAAAATACCAGTCTATACTCTCTTCGGGGACACACAATTATTATTCCACTCCGTCGTCACTCTTACTAAATCCCAAAATTATTTCGGGATCACGCCCTTTTATATACTAATCCTCTTATTAATATACACAAGTACAACGAAAATTTTCCCGGGTCCGGGTCTACTCACCTACGTTATGAGTTCAACCGCTACCCGAAAATACGGGGCGTTACATCCTCCCCCCCTTAGAAACATTCGTCCTCGAATGTCGGTACGACATTTCTAACCTTTGACACCATACAAAAAGAATACCCAAATTTGTCATTCCAATTCATAAATAAAAAAAAAGATAAACACTCATGGATTAATTTAGACTATCTTTTAAACTGTGAGGAGATACATATCAATTTATGACTACTTCTAAAGAACAGACTCAAGTTTCGTATGCAAACCAAGATAAACACATGGTGACTACATTCCTTAAATTCAAACAATAGGTAAAGGAGGTAGAAGGTCCTAATATCTAATTTAGAGTTCTATACGCAACATAGTTATTTATAATAGCTCACACATCAATACAATTAGCCATGTAACTGTTTTATACTATTGCAGTTGATTCTTCTATTGCACTGGTCTTGGGCTAGAGTGCAGCAACACAACTGCTGATTTTTCACTCTGTCTCTGCCCAGAATTTTGCAGCAACAACTGCTTCAAAATAAGGCAGCAACATGTGTTTGTGCAGGGCACAATTTCACCAAAATACAGCAGTGATTTCAGTAGTACATAACAGCAAAACAGCAGGCCAAAGAGCAGTCAACTGGTAGCCAAAACAGCAGCTAAATAACAGCAGAAAATGAACTCAAATAACAGTCCAAACACCAGCCAAAACAGCAGCTAATAACAGCAGAAAATGAACCCAAATAACAGTCCAAACAGCAGCCAATAACAGCAGGAAAATGAGCTCAAATAACAGCCCAAACAGCAGCTAATAACAGCAGGAACTGAGCTCAAATAACAGCCAAAATATCAGCCACAATAGCAGCTAAATAACAGTAGAAACTGAGCTCAAATAACAGCCAAAATATCAGCCAAAACAGCAGCTAAATAACATCAGAAACTGAGCTCAAATAACAGCCAAAACAGCAGGTAAATAACAGCAGAAACTGGAATTACAGACAGCAGTGATTTCAGTTGAAAATAACAGCAAAATAGCAGCCCAACAACAGCCTTAAAGCATAACCAAACAGCCCTAACAACAACTATATAAATGAGGTAGAATATGCAGCAATGACTTGCACTAAAGCACAGTAGATCAGTAACTTTTTCAGCACCACAGAACAGTCCTATAGGGCTATATGTGTAGCAAAAATAACGACTACACATAACCACAAGTTACCTCAAAAGCACAACAGGCCTACTAAATTTTTTTTCCAGCAGTCCAGGGCATCAGGACAACAGGTAGCAGCCATCAGTAAACAAGCAGCAACTATAACTCAGAATCCAGTATTTTAAGAGTCACACCAGTCTTAACAATGAATAAGATAACTAAGAGAGCACCACATGTTTGAAAACAGGACCTTTGAGACTGGAAAAAAAAATGGCAACATCTGTGCCAACTGAAGCAATAATATATGTTTAAAGTGTAACAAGGACAGTAGTAGCAGTTACCAAGAACAGCAGCTAATCAGCAGTAACAGGTGACATCAAACCACATCCATAATAGCATCAAGCATGGTAGCTAAATGCCTCATTATCTTGACTGGTTTCCTGACAACCAGTCTAAACATGCTGGATATTTCACTTCTCATACAATCATACATCCTTGAACAAGACAAATAATATTATAGGCAAGCAAATGCAATCAAGGCATAGAAATGGACTAAGCAACCCTTGCATATTTTCTTACCTATAACATGTCTTTAATTAGAACCCTAACATGAGAGGTCATATTTTAAAACAAGAAGGGTTGAAACTCATCTTGGAGGTTAAAGTCTACATATAACTGGAACAACTTTAAATTAACAGCACTTTAGTCATGAAGTTACCTAACACTGCCTGTGTACAAGTCTAAAATTCGTACATTATGCTTTGTTTTAACTGCACATGTTAACTTTAAACCACCACAACACATTCATCCACATATATTCACTTAGGTCAGTTTTATCTAATTAAACAGGCTCCCAAACTGTCATATTACCACTACTTTAGCATAAACAGTCTGCATATCCAGGGGTCAAAACAGATGCATTAAGAGACTGCATACCAACAGTCCACAGAAGCAAAATACAGGATCCAGGGGAACTTTCTGAATCATCTCTCCAAGACTAGCATGCTGAAATTATCCTAAGCCTGTCATCTTAACTTGTTGGGAACATATGTCAACTAGCATAGTGGTCCTAAGCTTTTATTCCTAACTTACACATGCACTTAAACTAGGTGGATTGGTTTACACATTGGCAATGATCACATGGATACATGAATGAGTGCAGAAATACTCTTTTCTAGGTATTCATAACATAACTTCAAAGTTCAAATTACATAAAGTTCAAGTTACAAGAACATAGATACAACAAGTACATACCTAAGAAAACAACTTAGGAACTAAACTTCCCTTTGGACATACCACAACCTCTTGGGTTAGTGTTAAGTTCATAAAGTCCAGCAATAAACTAAAATAAGTCCTTTGATTTTTTTTTTCTTTAAAAAAAAATTCCAGTTTATATCACAGTATGCATCCATAGAAGTAACAAGATATTAATAGCACAGACAGGACATCATGTAGTCATAATTGAAACTAAACATGTCATTGGAGACCACATTGTAGGCTACATCATTTCAAATTATTGGATACCACATGGAAAAACCAAAAACAGTAAGCCGACATATTCTCTAAGCTTATACTCAACCAGGGTTACTATTGTAATTATATGAAGAAAAAAAATGTAATAGAAGTCACACCGGTCTTTTTTTTTACTATAACCAATAAGTTATAGGTTACTCCTAACTTTAGGTTAGATTTCTATCAAGTCGGAATTGTCTCTAACAACACTAATCACTCCAAGATCGATCCAAACAAGATTATTATTGCTTAACTTATGCATACAATAGTTTAACATTCATTTCATGATTCAACTAAAATTACACTAGACTATACAACAACCTTATCAATCAACATGCAAAATCCACATATTCCTTTTTTATTAATCCAAACATATAACCATTTATTTAGCCATGCTTAGTCACATCTTCTAACATACCCCCAAATCAGTAAAGCAGGCTCGGAATTTAGGTGATATTCATAATTCACAATCATCACATAGGCTACCCTTTATCAATTCCCATCATAAATCACATCATATAACCTCAACCATATCAACCCACTTAACTTATTCTCTTCTGGTTTTACATTATCATATCAGACGATATAAGACAAGTTTTGTTAAAAAGGAAAACTAATCTTGTTCTTAATTAGCGGCGCTTGTTTTAGGTAGATAATATGACCAAACGACTTACAGATAGCCAAACGAGTTTCCAAAATAATATATTGGTCATCACATTAATTTAAATAACCCATACATGCTAAACTCAACTTCAATCCAACCTGCCAATCCATGTCATGCTAACCTCATCACTACTCACTTAACAACTTAACCAAATCGGCAGAGGCAAGGGAATGCACCTAGTTGAGGAACTACTCAGATATTCATTTTTCATTCATTTTTTTCCCAACATGTGATTTAGATGCCTATCAAAACTCAAATGCTTGGCATAATATATTCAAGGCTTTATAGTTAACTTAAATAAGTAAACCGTCTATTGCAGCAACAAGTCATTCCTGGAATTATGTAAATACTCGATTTTCCACTCCCTTAGGCAACTATTGACAACATGTTTAGCATACGAGTCTATTCCCTATTTAAGAGATAAAACGCAGGCTTGGGTTATTAGAACATTTTGCATTCTACATTATGATACGCAAAGACAATTACGGGGGAAATGTTAATCAAACATAGAAGATATCTAGGCAAGTCTAATTAACTGTTTAGGGGTAGTCCCACTGAGCAAAATTGGCCAAGATAGGTCCTAACACAAGTGATTTATACTCAACCCACATACTGTACAGGGACATTAACAGACCACCCAAAGAAGTATGACCAAGACAGAATACATTTATACATAACATAGATAGCATAACTCATAAGAAAACCTGGAACACATCAACTTAAACAGGATAACATTACAACATGTAGAGGACCACCTACTCCTAAGCCCCATCCATAAGTAGGACAACCCGTTAACGACTATCAACTACCTGCTGAACTAATTTCAAGGACTTATCCAGACAACTTGCTCCAGAGACAACAAACCTTATATGTACAACAGTAGCAATTCCAGTTTTTGGCATATCTCATATTCTTTTTCATATAAACATAAGCATATCAAGGAGTCATCACAACTAATAGACTTCACACATACCATGTACTTTAACCCAGATCAAACATAAAATATTTTACTCAAGAAGGCCTTGTATATCTAAGGTCTCAACGATTATGTAATATTCTAAGAGTCTCAAATATTCCATGTCCCAAACTTACCTTATTTCTTCACGTATACGAGTAAGATAGGTTCTCATAACCTCGAATTCGTATTGCCCTTCTAGCGGCTGTCGCTTTCTTCGGAGGCATAGCTGTAACACATTAATACGTCAAAGAGGGAATAACCGAATAACATAGCTCTATCGCACGATCTTAGAGTAAGAAGAATAGAAACCAATCCTAAATGTCCGGCAGCCTCCTGCGTATAAGTATGGTGAACAACATACCCATACGCAAGACTCTACTAGACACGGTCTGTAGACATTCCGAGGACTAACTGCTTTGATACCACTTTTTGTCACGACCCGACCCGACGGGCCGCGACTAACCGCCCTAATGACGTCATTATACTAACCTGACACGCATAATCCAACTAACCCATAATGAGTCTGAAATCCGGCAGCATAACGTCGCAATAACAACATATGCCAGGGTAGGCAAGCCGACAAGGCTGCCTTTACCCCCGAATGCACCTGTCTCCTGAGGAGTCACAACTAGCCACACACAATATAACAGACAAGCCGACAAGGCTGCCAACAGATAATATAACAGGCAAGCCGACAAGGCTGCCAACAGATACTAACGTATATACATGGAAACACACCAAATCGGAATACAATAGCATGACTGACTAAAACAGAGTCATAACCCTTACATAAGTACAACCCACCACCGTCTCAGACTCTATAAGAAGAATAACGACATATGACGGGACGGGGCCCCGTCGTGCCCTAAATACGAACATAAGTCTAAAAGAGATTCGGTACCAAAATGACAAAGCCCTGGATCAAATGAGCTTTCCAACTCTTTGAGTAGGAACCTAGGCACGAGGTTCACTAAATCAAAACATGTACCTGCGGGCATGGAACGCAGCCCCAGGAAAGGGGGTCGATTTAAATAATGTACTGAGTATGTAAAACATGAAGCTGTAAAAGAGATCATAATTAGCCAACAGAAAATAGGAGATCAGTATAAAAATCAGGATCCAAATCCAACTGTTCCATAAACCATAAAAGTCAGTTGTGCCTTATAAAGATGAGAGTCAAGGCAAGAAAACATGAATGTCTGTCCATATACATATATATACCTGTAACGTAACCCGGCCCACTAGTGCGGGACTCGGTGGAATCATATCATAACCCGGCCCATGCTGGGACTCGATAAATCATCTCTCATCTATGGATCCATCCTACGTAACCCGGCCCTCTAGTGAGGGTCTCGGTGAACAATGCAAGGTTGTGCACGAGTCGTAACCCGGCCCGGGACTCGGTGAGGTGAAGTAGTAACACTTAGCACGAGTAGATATCGTGAGTAACCATATGCAAGTAAAAATTATCATCTGACTCTCAATAAAATCATTGTAATAATGTCATAATAAACTCTTTGCTGAAAAATCATAGGCACTT
This sequence comes from Anisodus acutangulus, assembly GCA_029783415.1. Classification (NCBI taxonomy): domain Eukaryota; kingdom Viridiplantae; phylum Streptophyta; class Magnoliopsida; order Solanales; family Solanaceae; genus Anisodus; species Anisodus acutangulus. Next base: position 38,291,140 of record CM056504.1, read on the forward strand.
CTCATAACAATCCTCATTAGAAATTAAATTGTATAAGAATTAAGTATGTCCGTCGTACTTTCATTAAATCATGCCAAAAAGAAAGAAGTAAGAGTTTCACATACCTCTTAGACGAATTATCAACTCAATATTAGAGTATGCCTCCTTTTAGAACTTCAACCTTGTTGTCGAAATTTATCTAAGTTCCACGGGTTCTTGTAAGCTCTAAGAATGATTATCTACATCATACGGACGAATTACATCATAATCGAATCAACACATTAAAAATAGCTCCTTAGGGACATTCTAACGAATACCTCGAACGCGTAGAACCTATATTCCTTTTATATCGAAATCTATGTAAGTAGTGAAACATCCAACTCTCTTAATCCTCCTTCTTATACTACTACAATCTCCAAAACAGTACCACAATTTCACATGCAATCCCAGTAACTCCCAACTACAGCAGTCCTAACGATGCCCAACCCAAATTCGCATTTTCGACAATCGTCTTTAGAACTAATAGCAAGAATCAAGTCTAGAACTTGTACAAACTTAGAGAATAAAGAAGATTACCTCTCTTAAACGCAGTGACGAGTGTCGTCGAACCTGTCATCCCAACAGCTTCCGACAAAACTGAAACAGAATCCCCAAAATCGATTCGCGCCAGAATCCTTTCGCATTCAAGGTTTCCTGTTTAGCTTCTGAGTCTCTAAGCTCGTTCTTGGCTTCGATTCTACTAGAATCAAAGCCCAGAACACCAAGAATTCTCCCTCGTTTTGGTTATATGGAAGTTCCCGAAAATCCCCCAATTTTTTGTCGAAATTTCAGAAACACATCAGCTGAGCTTACTCTTGTTACTAGAAATGAATTTGGTGAAGGATTTGGTAGAGATGAAGAGAGCTTGAAGAACTGATGGAGTTGAAGAAATGGAGAGAAAAAAAAATGGAGAAGGAAGGCCCTTATGGGCGTTGTTCTCGGTCGATCGATTTGGGGCTTAGCCACCCCCAAATCGATTATAACATCTCCCTTACCAACTCCCACTATAAAGTGTCCCCTCCCTAATTAATTAATCCCACAAAAAAATTAATTATACACACAATTAAATTCCGGTCTCCGATTATTTAAATCCCGACGATTATTAAAATCCTCATATGTCAATATCATAATTCCCGTAATAAAAATACCAGTCTATACTCTCTTCGGGGACACACAATTATTATTCCACTCCGTCGTCACTCTTACTAAATCCCAAAATTATTTCGGGATCACGCCCTTTTATATACTAATCCTCTTATTAATATACACAAGTACAACGAAAATTTTCCCGGGTCCGGGTCTACTCACCTACGTTATGAGTTCAACCGCTACCCGAAAATACGGGGCGTTACATTAATGTTGCTAATACTATCCTAAAGTGAATATCTCATTCTCTAAAATGAAGTTGTTGGACGTGTTTGGTGTTCAAAGAAGTTTCCAAAGTGAAAGAATGAATTCCCCAAAGTACAAAATGATTTCTAGAATGCTTTGTTACGTTTAAAAGTGGAAAAGATTTTAAAATTAGAAATGAAAATGTAATGAAAAAAAATTATGAAATATTTTTATGTTTATATGTGTAACTCCCCAAGCTACCCCCTTATTACACAGCACTAATCATGCCACCATTCACTAATGTGCATGCACTCTATTATGCCACTTCTCCATAGCACATGTGGATCATGTCCACATAATAATTTTCAAACAACCCCAATTAATTTTTTATCTCAATTCACTTAAATATTATCACTTTTAACACACTGCATACCCTTATTATCATGATCATGTAATGTATCACTAGTCCATAACCTATTTTGGCACATACAACTATTATTATTAATCCCCATCGTCACGCTTATTAAGTCCTAAATTATTTTGGGACTGCATCCTTTTCTATACTAAACTCTTAATTTGCGTAAGTGAATATGACATAAATTTTCCAATGCTCGGGTCTATTTACATATGTCTAGCGATTCAAACCATGGCCCAAAAGTATGGGATGTTACAGGCTTCGTCTAAACGAGACCAGAGTGCATCATCAAAAGTCGAAGCCGATGGTACGTCTGTGTACTTCGGCGTGGGAGGGATGATGTGGCCGATAACTTCATAAACACGACAATGGATCTTAAAAAGCTCCGCCCACGAGGAGTATTGACCTTTTTCATCTCAAGAGTCACAGGGATGAAGTTTTAATGTTGTTTATGGCAAGTGCCAGATGAAATTTGATTTTGTCAGCCATGGAAGAGGAAATTTAGGAGGAAGAGGGAGGGAGAATGACCGGAAAAACTAGGGTTCCGTCGTGGGGAAAAGAGGGGTGGCGGTCGAGAGAGGTCGGCGGCTAGGGTTCCGACGTGGGCTAGGTGCCTACGTGGAAAAAAGGTGGAGGCCGAGAAGGTGTATCGGCGGCTAGGGTAGGGTTTGTAGTTTTAGGCTACTGATACCATAAAAGAATATGTTCCTTGATTTTATTGATGAATGATTTACAATATATATAAGGTTACAAGAATATTTACTTTGATACAAACTAGATAACTAATTAACCTAATTACAAAAGGATTATATAATTCTACCTAAAATAGAATATATATAATTAATACAATTAATGAAAGAATATTGGGAAATATTCTATTAAATAGGTCTTCTTTTCTTCTTATGATAACTTGAATACAAGTCGTAAAAGTAATAATAAGAGCTCATTTGGTATGAGGGATAATGAATAAATAATCCTGGGATTAAATTTGAGTTGAGTTTATCCCACGTTTGAGTGGGATAAAATGATGGTATAACTAATTCCGGAATTAATTATTCCAAGATTGTAGTGTTATTTTATCCCCGTCGAAGGATGGCATAACTAATTTCGTGATAAGTTATCCCAGGATAAGAGCCTGGGAAACTTGTTTCCAAACCAAGCGACAATAAGGCATGTCCAATTATTTTTTGAACATTTTGGTGCGGCACAAATGGCAGAAAACATAAGAAAGAAATAGTCCTTGTTGGGTCCTCGGGGTATGCTAACAATAAAAATAAACTGAAAGTAAAAATAAATCGAATGCCAATGTAGTTTGTAAATGTTGGCAATAATGTTGTCTGTCACAAGTGACAACACTTCGATAAAACTGAAAAACCTTTGAAGAGTAAAATGCAGCGAAAATAATAAAGACACAAAGGTTTAATATTTACATAGGTAATATTGATTATATAACCTATGACGGTCAGTGACCGAAAGTATTGTATATATTTATATACAATTAAATAAATTCCTTCTTTTACAATATTACAAGATAATACAAAAGAAATTAAAAAGTTGAAGTCGCAAATGACTTCTGCTTGAAAAATCTATCTAAATAGACATAGACAATATCTCATTATAATTGCTTCAATGAAGAACAAATCTAGAATGTAAGCAGCAATTATAATGTTGGACAGAATGTTGTCGACACGCTCAGGCAACACTAGCAATCCAGTTTTGTTTATGACACAATTTTATTTATGACTATACCAAGAAACACTAGCAACACTGCTACATATTCAGATTCAGTAGTTGAAAGTGAGACACAATTTTGTTTATGACTATACCAAGAAACAAGGTTATTGCCAAGGTAAAACATCCTCCACTCGTACTCTTTCTATCATCCACATCGCCAGCCCAATCCGAGTCACTATATCCTATTAAATTAGGATTAGTGTCTTTGGAATACTAAATTTCTAACTCACATGTGCCGGCAACATATCTAATGATATGTTTCACAACATTTAAGTGGGAAATTTTGGGACAAGCTTGGAATCGAGCACATACACAAACACTAAACATTATATCAGGATGACTAACAGTGAGATATAGAAGGCTACCTATCATGGATCGATACAATGTTGGGTCGACATTTTTACCAATATTATCCTTACATATCTTCTGCGACGATCCCATTGGAGTTTTCATCTGTTTAGCATTTTTCAATCCAAATCTCTTAACTAGATTCTTAGCATATTTACTTTGGGAGATGAAAATTCCATCTTCACTTTGCTTAATCTGCAGGCCTAAGAAAAAAGTTAGTTCCCCAATCATGCTCATCTCAAATGTTGATGACATTGCTTCAACAAATGTCTTTAGGTAGGACGGTGAGGTCGAACCAAAGGCTATGTCATCTACATAGATTTGAGCAATAATAATATATATACCGTGATGTTTAATGAATAAAGCATGATCAACCTTACCACGATTAAAACCAAATTCAATGAGAAAGTTAGTTAGACAACCATACCATGCACGAGGAGTTTGTTTTAACCCATACAAAACCTTTTTGAGCTTGTATACATAGTGTGGATGGTGAGGATCTTCAAATCCTTTTTGTTTTTCAACATAAACTTCTTTATCTAGAAAACCATTTAAGAATGCACCTTTCACATCCATTTGGTGTAAAGTAATTTTTAGAAAACAGACAATGGCAAGAAGCAGTCTGATTGATTCAATTTTAGCCACAGGTGCAAAGGTTTCGTCATAATTGATTCCTTCAACCTGAGTATAGCCTTGAGCAACTAGACGAGCTTTGTTTCTAACAACAGTTCCCAATTCATCTGATTTATTCTTAAAAATCCACTTAGTTCCAATAACATTTGTATTATTTGGACTAGGAACCAAGTTCCAGACTTCATTTCGAGAAAACTGTTCAAATTCTTCTTGCATTGCTTGAATTCAAAAATCATCTTTAAGTGCTTCTAAAATATTTTTTGGTTCTAAAGTAGATATGAAATAAGAAAGACTAACCTTTTGTTATATGGTAGACATACACACATACCTAACCATGTCTCTGTAATTGAGTGGTTCTTTCCTTCTTGTTCTAATTCCTTCAAAAACTCCCCCTATCACTTGACCTGTTGGATGATTCTTCCTAATCCTTGATGAGGGGTACCTTCTAACTTGATATGTCAATTCAGCATTTGACTCCTCATTCGCATCCTCTTTAATCTATGGTTCAAGTTCAGATGTTGCTTCAGATTTGACAACATTTGGGGCAACATCTTGTTCTTCAGCAGTCTGCATATTTTCCACTGCAACTGTAATGTTATTTTTAGTTGTATTTCCTGTAAAATCAGAGAAATCATCAAAAACAACATTTACAGACTCTTGTACAGTTTTGGTCCTTAGATTGTACACTCGATAAGCATGACTATTTTGAGAATAACCAACAATTTTTTTTATCACTTTTAGAGTCAAACTTTGCCAACCTATCTCTATCATTTAAAATGTAACAAATACACCCAAAAATATAAAAGTAACGCAAGTTAGGTTTCTTTTCATTTATTAGCCCATAGGGTGTCATCTTTGTTACAAGCCTTAGATAGACTCTATTAGTGATGTGACAAGCAATATTTAAGGCTTCAGCCCAAAAATATTTTGACAAATTTTTAGAACTAAGCATAACTCTAGCCATCTCTTGCAATCTTCTATTCTTCCTTTCTACTACCCCATTCTGTTGAGGAGTTTTGGGAGCGGAAAACTCAGGGAAAATTCCCTTTTTCTCACAAAAATTTGTGAAGGGGATATTTTCAAATTCTTTTCCATTGTCGGATCTAATTCGAAAAATAGGAGAATAGAACAAGTTCATATTTCTAGAGTGCAAAATTTTAAACATGTCAAAAAGTTTGTGATTTTTCTTTAAAAAAATATATCCATGAATATCTAGAAAAATCATCTACTATCACATAAGAATACCTTATGCCTCCTAAACTGTCTACCTCAGTTGGACCCATAAGATCCATGTGCAATAATTGCAAACAGTGAGACGCACCTGAATGTTGTCTATCATTTTAGACAACATTATGGGAAACACGAGTCTACTTATCTTTTAGACAATCTTCACAGACTGTTTTACTTTTATTTCTATAATTGGGTAAGCCTCTAACCGCTTCATATGAGACCAATTTTTTTAGATTGCGGTAGTTGACATGTCCCAACTTTTGGTGTCACAGTGTTGTGTCGTCGAGCATGACATTAATGTAAGTTTCTTGTCTCACAACCAAATAGCAATTATCACATGTTCTAGTACCTGACATAACACATTTATTAGCTTAATTTGTAACTTTACAGGCATTCTTATTAAATTTTACCTCAAGATTGTCATCACACAGTTGACTATACTAATCAAATTCGCCATTAAACCCTCAATGTGTAAGACATTTTTTAAAACTGGAAATCCAGAAACATCTAAGATTCCTTTTCTAATTATTTTGATTTTACTGCCACATCCATAAGTTATGTTACCTTTATTGAATGACTCATAATTCTTTAGAAACTCCTTGGTACCTGTCATGTGGCGAGAACATCCACTATCAAAGTACCAAGAACCTGAAATGTTAGTTCTTAAAGCAGTTACCGCATCATTACAAGTTATATCCATTTTGGTAACCCAGGCTCTATTAAAACATTTTTTACCTTTCCGCTCTGAAATGTTGCTTAGAATGTTGTCCAAAATGTTGGACAGCCTTTTAGGCAACATTTCGCTCACTGAGTTCTGAAGTTTGAAATAGTACGGTTTTAAGTGTCCATGGGAGTTACAGTGATGACATACAAACTTCATATTCTATGACATATATGAGATCTTATCTTTTATTCTTTTTTTTTTACAAAACATATTTTCTCATTTTTGTCAAATACACTAGAGCCTACAGTTTCAAAAGAGTTTTGGTACCCAATACATGTATGTGACGGTTTACTAAAGCTGAAGCTGAGTATTTCATCCAATTTAGAAGTCCCTGAGTTGAACTTACAGAAGGTTGCTTCGGCTACATCTAGTTTTGCACGAACCTTATCAAATTCTATATCCTTTTTGGTAAGTACAACCTCTAATTGGGTTATTGTGCCTTTTAGATCTACATTCTCACGAGTTAAAGATTTAGCCTTTGATTCAAGTTGTTTGGATTCAACGATTAAGGCTTGACAAATATTTTGTAATTCCATAATCATCTCATCGTTGCATTCAACTTGATTCAAACACAGCCTCACCATTAGAAATAAAACCACTAAAGTAATTAACATCAGGATAGTTAAAGAATATGTACCTTTCGGGTGTTGCTGAAGATGTAGATGTTTCTTGAAATGTCATGACATCTGAGGAAACATTACAGACGGCATCTTCATTATCTGACAGTGACTGTTCGTAAACAGTGGCCAGCATTGCTTGTGATTCAACTTCTTGATCTCCTTCGTCTTCTCCTTCATCGTCACTAAGCGAGACCCATAGATTCTTACCAAATTTCCTTAGAGTGTTTGCACATTCATTAGCATAATGACCCCAACCTGAGCATGCATGACATTGCACATACTCTAGTTGTTTGGGATAAAATTTGGTACGATATGAATTGGTTTTTCTTAGTTGACTTCCTTGTTGAGTACTTGGAAGGAACTTTATGGGTTTTTATTGAAGCTTTGGCTTTGATGTTGTTTAGATTTGGATTGATTCCTTTCATTGTTGAACTTCCTCACCATCGAATTGTATTTTCGAGTGAGTAATGCAACATTAGCACATTCACCAAATTCTTCAAGATCTTCATCCTCTTCATTAATTTGATTTTCCGAGGATTGGATTTGAAGTGCCACATTCTTGCTCTTATATAGTTCCATTTGATTCTCAATGTTCGTCTTATATGTTTTGAGAATGCTCATTAAGATATAAAGGTCCATAGTAGCAAGATTGTGAGCTTCTTCAATGGCACAAATCTTTAAGTTGAACTTTTCAGGAAGAGAATAGAGAGCCTTTTCAACAAGTTGAGTGTTGGTTAATGGTTCTCCAAGCACTTGACATTCATTAGATATGTCAATCAACTTTTCAAAATAGGATTTAATGACATCCGCTTTTTCCATTCTTAAACGTTGATATTTGTTCATGAGCATGCGTAGCTTTGTTCGACGAATACTTGAGTTACCTTCACAATGAATTTGCAAAGTATCACATGCATCCTTGGTCGTTGGACAACTTTGAATGAGTTTGAACATGTAAAGATCAACCCACCCAAAAATTGCATTTAAGGCCTTTTCATTAAAACTAGCATTATTGGTTTCTTCCGCCATCCATTCGGATTCACATTTAACAAGAATGTCACCTTACTCATCCGGCGGCAACATTGGAACAACATACCCATTGGTTATAGATCTCCATGCCCTAACATCAATTGATTTGATGTGAGAACATAGACGAATCTTTCAATAGGCATAGTTTGTACCATCTAAAATTGGAAGTCTACCAATATTTGGACTAGCCGGATCCATAGCTTCAAATGATAGGATCAAACACTTATTATGTTAAGTGTTGGCTCTGATACCACTTGTTGGGTCCCGAGGGTATGCTATGGAACAATAAAAACAAACTGAAAGTAAAAACAAATCGAATGTCAATGTAGTTTGTAAATGTCGGCAATAATGTTGTCTGTCACAAGTGACAATACTTCGATAAAACTGAAAAACCTTTGAAGAGTAAAATGCAGCGAAAATAATAAAGACACAAAGGTTTAATACTTACATAGGTTATATTATATAGCATATGACGGTCAGTGACCGAAAGTATTGTATATATTTATATACAATTAAATAAATTCTTTCTTTTACAATATTACAAGATAATACAAAAAGAATTAAAAAGTTGAAGTCGCAGATGACTTCTGCCTGAAAAATCTATCTAAATAGACATAAACAACATCTCATTATAATTGATTCAATGAAGAACAAATCTAGAATCTAAGCAGCAATTATAATGTTGGATAGAATGTTGTCGACATGCTCAGGCAACACTAGCGATCCAGTTTTCTGAGATGAATTCTCGAGAGCTCTCTTGATATTTTTGCAATCTGATTCTGGATATTGATACACTGCGGTAGCCTCTCTATTTATAGTAGAGAGTCTTCCTTGAAAAGCCCATCAATCGGTTGTGGAGGTTGAGAGAAAGGTGGGCAACTTGTGGTAGATGATTAAGGAGTGAAACTCTCAACAACTTTGACTTGTTCTTCACTTGACTTATTCCCCAAGCTTTGACTCCTTCTCCCACGTTTTACACAACTCCTAATTCACACGCCTAAGTCATTTTTACCACTCAGCAAAACAGTTACTGCTTAACGTGAAGTAAGGCAAAACTGTTATGAAACATGTTGGCCTGAATATTATGACATTTGTTCCAACATTTTTATACATTCAAATCAGTCCTTTAGAAGATATGTTTGGTCAAATGTCATAACACCAAACCCAACATTAACAGTACTCGAGATATTAAGATGAAAAGAAAAGAAAAGTACAAACTACATAGGAGTAACAAATTAAAGAGAGGTGGCCATCTCTCCACTAATTTTACAAAATCATATGAAGAATAATATAAGAAATAGCAGCTAGCTTTGCCTGCATTTGCTAACATTTGTGGTATGACAAAGTTGTATGTTATGTCCTACCACCTCCGTCTCAATTTGAGTGTCTTAGTTTGACTAGACACGAAGTTTAAGAAATAAAAAGATACTTTTGAATCATGTGGTCCTAAATATAAAATGTGTATAATGTATTATAATGTTCTTTAATCTTATGGCTATAAACTTGTTATATAGGATGTTTGAATTGTCAACTTACTAAAGGTGGGAAAAAAATACTATTTTGGGGACAGACTAAAAAAAAAGTAAAACAGGAACGGAAAGAATATTTATTTTTTCTTTGGGCTCGTAAAGAATAGCGTGTAAGGATTTGATTTTCAACATTTATTATGAAGTTGAGATTTCAGAGCCAAAGACCCAAGATACATATATTTTCTTCCATTTCATGTTGAGTTTTTTAAAAAATGGTTATAAAATCAGAAATATTATATGATAGTGAATATTGGAGCTGTAAAATTCAACATATTCATTAAATAAAATGTTGCAGAGATGCGGATGTTAAAATAGGTGTATGATTATATATAAAAAACAAATTGTACATATAATTAGATAATATTAAAAATGACCCCAGAAGATGTAAATGACAGACATTGATATTAAAACGAGAGAAAGTCGATTGAGATAGTTTGATTATGTCTTGCATCTATCAACAGATGCCCTGGTCTATAGATGTGAAATTATGGTGAATGATGTTGCTAAAAGGGGTTAAGTTAGACGATCTAAGACCTATATCTCTTAGAATCAATGTAACTAATTAGCTAAAGACGGGCATAATGAAAAAAAATTGATATAGATGATATTTACTAGTTGGAAATAGATTTTAATTTTGTTAGTACGATTGATTTTGAACCTATTAATTATGGTTCTAAGAGTTTTTTTGACCTTATCATGTATAGATTTATATGCCACTAAATTAAAAAGAATCAAGAAGAAAATTACGTAAAAATGATATGACTATTTTCAATAATTTATTTTCTAGTCACGTTATCAATAAAAGAATTGAAATTTTATCCGTATATAAATTCTGTACAACATAACTAAAGCTGTAATCCAAGAAAGTGAGAATACATTAATTTGTTTTAACCCAACAGCTCACGTGGGAAGAGGAAGCAAAAGCATCACCATAAACTCGACAACTTATCAATAATTCTCTCTTTTTTTTTCTCACCATCCATTATCATCATCATTATTCTATCTTTTTTCCCTTGTGTTTTTCTTGTAACAACAACATTTGTGGGCTATGTGAAAGTCAACAATTCAATTAAAATTATGCTCATTTCACTACATTTAAAGTTTTTTCGAACCCTACTTTTTAGTTTATACGACCCCACCTCCGATATTTTAATTTCACAATAATGGTATAGTCGTATTATACAATTTTTTAAAACCTAATTAATTAGCCCTTATCAATATTGTTGTTATCTCTGAGTAAAATTAATGTTAATTGTTGGTTGAAAGAAAGACAAACACAATACTATTCCCTAGATTATTGCTGATCATGCATGATCAAGGTTGATTCTATTAACTTTTGCTTGGCAAATTTTTATTTTGATTTTTTTTACGTCGCAATACTCAAATCTATAATGTAAAACTAATTTTTTCTTTTTTTTTTTCTTTTTGGTGGATGGGGGAAGATGGTGTATCTTCTAAGAGAGAGAGACAGAAGGAATTGAAAGGGTAGAAACCTATACGCATTACACCATGGTAAAGAGTATGTAAGTAACACTCTTCAAATCTAAATTATATTTTCTATAAGATGATTAGGGATATACACAAAAGAAAGAGATACAAATAATTGAATAAATAATTAGAATGAAACGAAATAAAGGAGTTTTAACATTTTTAGCCAACCGGTTACGTCTAGCTATAATAACTTGTAGTAATCGCAAGTGTATACAATATACTCTGCGTATAACAAGTGTGTAATATAGTGTTGCATATTGATATATACACATCATACAATGAATATACACTGCATACTGACTAAAAATTATAAAACCTAATTATTATGTAGGATTCTTTTTTTTTATTATGGGCTTTATTGAATTGTTGTTTGGTATAAAAATCTAAAAAATAAATAACGAAACAAGTGACAGGTAGATCAAGTACCAAAAGTTAATTTTTTTCCTCTTTCCTTTAAGTTTGAATAGAAGGAATCATACGCACAAAAATATACTACCAGCTGTTTTCGCAACTTGAGTGGAGTAATATTTCTCTAACGTTGTCTCACAAGTTGGTATGTGGGACAGAATTATTCTCTGTTATCCGTGTTCTTTTTTCTTCCCTGTTCCATTCAGTGAATTAAAATACATGTTTTTTTTAATTATTCTAAAGAGTATCAATGTACACCACCTAATATGAGTATCTATTTCACAAGAAATTATAAAAAGAACTTTTAACATAATTAAATCATTCAATTAAAAGGATAAAATCAAAGAAAAATGCAAATGCAGTAACCATTTTCTCACATTTACACCCCCATGAACAATATAAAAGAAAAAGAGTACAAATTACATTATCCTTGCATTTATTCTTTTATGTCTCCTTTCTCTCCCCTCCCATCCCTCAATAAAACTTTATTTTCCAAATTTCAAATAATAAATAATGAAAGTGAAAATATACTTTTACCCCACACACACAAAAAAAAGTAAAAACTAACAACTATACCCTTACCAAACCAAAAAGTAAAAAACCAACTTAATGCCTTTGCATTTCCAAATGATATTTTTACTGCAGTCACCAGGGCGTTCTCTCGCCAAGATGAATTTCTGAATACGACAAATCTCTGCCAAATCTGTTGACCCACTTGGCATTCCCAATGCACTGTCACTTCCCAAAAATTACTTTTGTTTTAACTCCTTTGATGCTTCTTTTTTCCTTGTCTCTATTTGAGATATCGCTCATCTTATTTTCGTGCTTATTCAAACTGCAGTAGTAGCAGCAGCAGCAACAGTGGTCATTAATGATGGTTGTTGTTTGTTTGTCACTATTTGATAACCATCTCCTTCGTCCTCGTCGTCCTCGTCCATATCATCATCGTCCTCATCCATACTGTCACTTCCATTATTAGGACGTGGCCATTGTTGTTCCGGTTGAGCCATGATGGGAGCTATAGGGGTATTGTTTTCGGGTCTTAATCCGAACACAGCTGTATTTGTTACTACAACATCATTCTTGGCTTTTTCCTTGTACAATGCTTCCAGCTGGTGGAAATAGGGGCATGTTTTGGAATCTTCTGGTCGTTTCTTGTTGCTTTCTTTAACCTTCTTGAAGTACTTGTTGATGTTCTCCCATTTCTCTTTGCATCTCTTGGCATTTCTGTTGTACCCAAGTTTTCCCATTCCAGCTGAAATTTCCTCCCATAGTGGTCCTTTTGGTCCATTTTCTTGGTACTTCAGATCTAAACATGTTCGAAGACTAATCAAGGTTTCGATTTCTTCTTTTGGCCATCTTGAAGAGCTTGCTGGAGAGAAATTCTCGCCACCATTATCGTTTATTGGGGTTTCAAATGATTTTGCCACCACGGGTAATGACAGTGCTTGCGGTGTTGGTGGTACTGGAGCATGTATTGTCATTGGTAGTGATACCGGGATAGCTGGTGGTGCTGGTGGCGCTGGTGGTTCTGTTTGCTTATGTGGCGTGGCCAATGGATTTTCGGGCAATTTTAATTGTATTTGAGCTGGGGAAGTATTATTAGTAGTGTTCGGGATCGGTGTGTTTTGCTGTTCGGTTATTTTTTGCAAGAATGCGATAATTGTTGCATCTTTAGCTGCTGCCATTGATCTTTCTTGAACTAAAAGATCATGTTCCCGATTCAATCTGGCCATCTCTTGTACTCTCCACGTCTCCTCTCTCACCATCCTATCCCTCTCACGCTTGTCGAGTGTCTCCAGGAACTTCTTCTGCAACTCCTCCTGCTTTTCAATCATATCCTTCATCAACCTCTCAAAGAAGTCCTTCCATTTCCGCTTCTTTGTGTGTTGCCTTTGTATATCCTCATCTGACGAAGTGGAAGATGAAGACGTCGAATTTGACAGAAAGCTGGCGGTATTGGTATTAACTTGAGGCCGATTTATCTGGTTCAAGTTAGTTATCGGCTGTACATCTGGCGTTGGTTGTGGCTGTAGCTGTGGCTGTGATAGTGGCAGCGCGGGCGTAGTCATTGGATGACTAACAGCCTGCGCTGCTGCTGTCACGACATTATTCTGAGAAACAACAAATGAATAATTTTGTGACGACATTGGCACCGGAGGAAGATTTCCTGATCGCACCGGCATTGCCATTGTTAGTGGTGTTGCTGCCAATGGAGGTGGCGGTAATGAATGAGAAGCTGGATTGTTTTCCAGTGCCTGTAACTGATCAAAGAACCGATAGGTTTTTCCATCTGCTTTAGAAGCACGACCTTCTTTAGTTCTCCTGTGATACTTGTAAACGTTCTCGAATTTCTCTTTACATTTCTTACCACTTCTATGATAACCAAGGTCCGCCAATTTCCTGATAACAACAACAGTTGGCAATGAAACAATTGGAATAAAAAGAGACACAATAAGAAACATACAGAAACTAATCAACACCTCGTCTTATCTGATCTCATATCCATGAATTCACTAATAAAACAAAAGCTAATACTCCGTATTTACCTACATAAAATTAAAACTAAGGTAATTTTAACAATGATGAAGAAATGGAAGAAGGCCTATAAAACTTGGAAAGTCATGTCCAAAAAGACTAGAAGCACATTTTTCCATGGAAAATAAAAAAATAATTACTGTACTAATAGTCATGATTATGTAAGATCTACCAGGTGTACTATAATTCATTCCTATCTTTGCTAATTTTTCTAGAAATGGGGAAGCATAAAAAGCGTTTCTTGCTGGAATTAGCAGAAAATTGGCATAACAACATAACTGAATTCCTTAAAAGCTGCTGAATTCTTGATAAATGAACTGAAACCAATACACTTTTAATCAAAAAAGAAGTACACTTATAGATCTCTTTTAGTTCTTCAAAAACCAAATCTATTTAATTTTTTTCAAAAAAAGATTCTGTTACTATGAATTATATGCATATGATGATTAGTAGCTAAAGAACAAAAATAAATTATTTACCTTGAAACTTCTTCCCATAAAGGTCCTTTAAGACTTGAATCTTTGAAAACAACATCCATCTCCGATCTAATTCTCAGTAACGCTAGAGTTTCTTGTCTTGGCCACCTGTTTACACCTGAATTCCTTTCTTCACTAAAACCACCACTAACTGTCACATCTCCACCACCGCCACCCTCGCTACTTCCTCCACTTTCAGGATTAGCTTCTTGGGGTGGCGGTGGTGGTGACGGTTGTGGTGGTGGAGCTGCTGGAATGAAAGCTCCATCACCTGTAGTAGTAGTAGTAGTAGTAGTACTACTAGTAATTAAGCCTGAGGAAACACCAGCAAGCATCTTTTCTTGAAAGAACTTCAACAAAAGAAAAAAAACAAAAGAGGAGTACAGATGAAATTGTAAATAAAAATAAATCAAACAACAAAAAAGATTGGTGAATTCTGTGGGTTTTTATGAAGATGGAGATGTGGTGAATTAGTTAGTAATTTATTTCGGTGGGGATCTGTCTGTCAATCTCACACCTCATAAAATACAAAGTAAAAGCGTAGACAAAAAAAAGCAAATTTATTTTCTTTATTATCAAGATAACTAGAAGGGTGGTCACTTTAGTTCATTTCAAGCTGTTATAAATATAAAATAAACTGGGAAAACTATAAATAATTCTTTCAAAACAAATATTCCCTCCTAATCCCACCTTTTTACACCAAATTTAAGAAAGAAATGAATACTTTTGAAATTTATAATTTAAAATAAAATATTTAGAAATGTGTGGCTATAAATTATTTTATTAAGGATAAAATAAAAAAATTTAAAGTTATATTATTATTATATATAAAAAAATGTTATTTTTTTAAACTGACTAAAAATAAAAAAGTATCATATAAATTGGGATGATTGTAATATCTATTAAATACATACTGAATAATGTGTATGTATAGGTTGGCAGTATATACAAAAAGATATATGTATAATTATGAAGATGGGTGAAAAAAAAAAGAGCAAGAGGTGCAGAAAGAGACGATGAGGATAATAAGTTGGTTTTTGTCTATCCAGCTAAATATAGTTAAAAGCCGGCTCAAGTATGTCATCTTTGCTTTTTTGGCATTTTGGATTTCATTGGCTGTTGGCAATGGGCATGGCTAGATGTCAAATGAGGAGAACTTAAAATCTAGCTAGAGTCTTATAGCGTGAATTTGAATCCTTGTGAAAGCAATTTATTCTCTTCTGGATAAGACTTTGTAGATTATCAGTTGCTCTGTTCTCAAACTCTAGTCATTTAGACACATTCTGTGATTTATTGGTAGTAGTGTTGATGGACCGGGACTACTATCTCCAAAAATAGTTTGGCGTAAGTCGGAAAGCTGAAAATAAATCAAATAAAAAGGAAAGGGGGTGAGTGGTGGTGGGGGATTTAACCAGGGTAGATTAGGGGGTGACGGTGTCTAATATATGAAAAGGCAAAAAGCATCTATAACATGAATCCCATTGACCTTTTAAATCAAAGATGCTAATCTGACTAATTTTATATTACTTCACCTGATGATGAATGATGGAGTATGAGATCTCCTTTTGTTATAATTCTTGATTAGTTTAAGTATGGGAATTTCCTAAAATACCCTTGAAGGGTGTTTTGAAGATGAAGAATTATATAGAACTACGGTGGAATTTAAGTTATTTACATGGATAGTAAAAGAAAAATAATATCATATAGTGTAGTTTAATTTATTATAGTAAGTTTTTTTCTTGAAGTTACCAATTAATTTTTATCATAGAGATGATTTATACTCCCTCTGTTTTAAAATAAATGATGTTTTAGGTTTTTTATTTGTTTTAAAATAAGTGTTGCTTTAAGATTTCAAGAAGAAATTGACATTATTATTCTAAAATTACCCTTATTTACATAATCAAGAATCATTAAATAACTTTTTTTTCTAGGCATTAATTATGAGTAAGTAAAAATACTCATAATTTTCTAGGAGTGAGAAATTTTCAAGGATTGTCCATAAGCTAAAAACACCACTTATTAAGTAACAGGTGAAGTAATAAGTAATTTGATTGTGTATAAAGGCAAATGAGGCATTTATTCAATAGGCTCAACTAAAAAACCACTATAATTTTCTACATCTATTAAATTATTAAATGTATAATTACAATACTATAATAAATTCAATTTTAAGAATTTTACGAATTAAAGTCATAAAATTTTCTTTTGATTAAATAAATATTTTTTGTTCTATTGATGTATAAACTTAAAATTATTGTCAAGTACTATAAGTTAAAGGGGTTTCTTTCCAACTAGTAGTTCATAATTTTCCAAAAATATTTCTACCTTGAGCAAGTAAATCTGTGAGATTATGGTGTTTGTGTAGCCACGTGGGTATAGGGAACCCTACAGCTGGAGGGTGACAGTTTTGGAGTTTAAAAAGAAGTTGGAACTTATGGAAGGTATTTTTAAAAGGCTATATTGAGATAAATTGGTTAACTGTCAAATACTTATATTGGGGGATAAGTGTTTTTTTTATCTTTAATGAAAATTTTTGGATTCGAATTTTTGAATAGTATTGTCATTGATAAGAACACTTTACTCTCCAAAGTAGAATTATAATCAGTCGAAGCCCAAAACAAATAACAGACACCAATTATAAAGAATTAAACTAGTAATTAGATGTAGGTCATTTTGCTAGGCTATTCCATTTTATGTCAAAATTAAGTAAACTCTGCTAGGCCTGCAACCTACCGTAATAAATGGAGAAATTTCAAGAGCAAGTTCTTACTACCATTCATTCAGTTTTTATTTTAATTGTATAAGTGTAAAATAAATTTAAGGACCATTTCACGCAGCTACTTTTGTCTTTCTATACGTATGCAATATATATATATATTTTTTAAACAATTGCATAGAAATTACGGCTTATTGGATAAAAATAGTAAGCAATTATGTGCTAATTAATATTGTTATTTTTTTAATTTGCTTGGTTAAAGTATATGGTACATTTGCAACAGTAAATTCTATTGGTAATTCTGATATATACATTTTCAATTGTAGTATTCCCTCTATTTTATAATAAGTGGTGTTTCTAATTTGGGCACATCCTTTAATAAAATTATTCACTTCTATAAATTTAGAAGTATTTTTATTAACTTACTCTAAAATAGATGTTTTAAAAAAAGAAGTAGCTCTTTATTGATTTCTTGATTATGTAAAATTTTATTTAATTAAATAAGAGGACATTGAAAGGAAAAAATAAATGCCTTGTTGAATTTGTGAAACATCGCTTATTTTGGAAAAAACTACACTTACTACCTCCTCCCCCGCCCAAACTATTTACGCGCGCATGCCCCCTCCCAAACTATTTTCACCTTATGCCCAACCCAACCCAACCCAACCCAAATTATTTACGCTCCATACCCCTCTTCCACATCATCTCCAGCGATATTTTCATTCGATCCAATTTTCGGGTGGTCTACGTCTTAATTGTACCTAATTCGATCCAATCTCTCTTAGTCAGTTTTGACACGTTTCTTCATCATCATTTTTTGTGGGGTATTTGAAATTGAAAAAAGTGACAATTGTTCATGTTTCTTCATTGCATTAACAGTTTGTTTCATAAAAATTTCTAGGTTAATTGAGTTTTTAATAGTAGTTTCTCCTATTTTTCAAAGTCTTTTAGTGTGTAGCTTTTGTATCATATGCATGCGTCAAAAGCATGTTACAACTCGATGGAAGGGCCATCGTCTTCAACATTTGACTGATTTTGATGATTCTTTAGATGAAGGTGTAGGTAAACAGGAGTGTATTTCGTAAGTCATGTCGGGCCCAAGTTTTTCATTGCACATTGATAATTCGCGGCCGGTTTCTGTTGGTATCCCTAAACTGAATCAGGGTGACCCCAAATCATATGATGACCCAAAAACTCGACACTCAAAGGAGGTTGATGAAGTAGTGATGGGTAAAGATGTTGACAATGTGAAAAGGGGAAGAAAAAAGTGACGGCGGATGATTCAGACGATGAGAATATGACAAAGAAAAGGAAAAGTGCAGTTGAATCACAAGTTATTTCTTGTGAATCAATTCCTGGAACCGGACCTGAAACAGTCTCTGCAACATCTGATGATGTTGATGATATGAAGGTAACTTAATTATTCTCTTTTGTTATCTTTAATTTCTATACTTTATGCAAAAATGTGGTGAAATTGAAGTTGTATATAATGTAGTTTCTGTTGGTACAATTAATAGTGTGTGTGTGTTTGAAGTAATGAACTTTTAAGTTGTTGTGATACTCCGATAGTATATAGTAGTAATTGAATATTATAGAGGAGTTAGTGGGTGAAGGTATATTAGTTGCTTCTATATGATTTCAAATTAATATATTTATATACAGTAGGAGTATCATTTTTTTTAAAGAGTATGTATGTAATCTATACTCTTTTAATTTATATGATATACTATTTAGTCATCACAGAGTACTGATATATGGTATATGTGTATAATAGAGTAATGAGGGTTGTTGTTTTGATATGCTAATAGTATGTGTGTATTTGAAGTAATGAACCTTCAAGTTGTTGTGATACTCCGATAGTATATAATAGTAATTGAGTATCATATAGTAGTTAGTAGTTGAAGGTATATTAGTTGCTTCTTTATGATACCATGTTAGTATATTTATATACAATGGGAGTATCATTTTTTAAAGAGTAGGTATGTAGTTGATACTCTTTTAGTATATATGATGTATTATTTAGGCATCACAGAATACTGATACACGGTATATGTGTATGATAGAGTAATGAGGGTTGTTGTTTTGATATGTTTTTTTTGTATAATTGTTATGTTTGTAGGTTAGAAATTTTTAATATCAAGATGGATATTGACTATAAACCAAAGATTGACTGCAACACCAACCGCGATATTATTAGTGAGTTGAATGACAAGTTGTCGGCTAGGCAGCTTGCGCTGTTTAGAGAAACGTATTTTGGGTATTTTTTGGACATGCCTCCAATGATGGTGCAAGGGAGATTGTTGCACAATCTGCTGATGAGGGAGGTGCCTTGGATGATGATGCATTGCATTTTGTGGCGAGTGGTGCTAAGCTGTGTTATGGGTTGGGCGAGTTTGCTCTTATTACTGGGTTAAAATGTAAAGGCAGTACATCTATCACAGTCAAATCAGTGCCCAATCGATTAGTGAAGAAGTACTTTAAGAATTCAGGCAATGTTACATGGTTTTAGGTTGAACAATATTTTAAAAAAATGTATTGAAAGTCCGATGTTGGTGCGGTGAAGATTATAATTTTGTATTTTATAAACACGTTCTTGTTTGCTACGTGAAGACCAAATTTGTTGATATGACGTACTTTGATTTAGTCGAGTGATGAATTTAATAACTATCCATGGGGGATAGATGTGTTTAAGGCGACAATTAAATCATGCTTGAACAAGTTCAAGACAAAGCCCTGATTTTATCGACTTGGTGGATTCCCTCTTGCATTACAGGTTTGATTTTATGAGTGTTTTCCAGATTTGGGAAATAATTTTGCCGAGTATGTCTTTGACCGAACTTCGTGTATTTTAAATTGGAAAGTAGAGAAAAATATAGGTCACGATTATGTGTGTTTGCGAATATTTGGCTTACAACCTGATGAGGTATTTTTTTATTTTTTAGTTCTGTATATGTTACATTTTTGTTGTTTTGTGATGCTATTTTTTAGTTGAATCTTTTTATTAACTTTAATTGAATGTGAAGAATATTTTCCCAATGGAGGACGAGAGGTTTCTATTAGACTTAGAAGGATTTGCATTTGAACCCATACTGGAGCCTTCTTAACGTCAACGTATGAGCGTTGGATTCTTTTGCATGCAGGCGTCAAAGGCAAATATGGATCAGAGTAGATGTGGAGATGTCGAATCTAGCAATGTTGATATGAAGAAGGAGTAAGAGTCATTATGGGTTCATGTTGATTTAAAGTTTGCAGAGATCCTTCAAGCTATTGTGGATCTGAACAAGAAAGTAGATACAAAACGTGGTTTGCAGGTATTGTTTCTTTTTTTAGCTGGTATTTTTCTAGATATGTTTTTGAAGTTTTTGTGAGTGAAGATTTTTTTGTCTAATATGTTGTTAGTATACTATGGCAATATACTAGATATACCAATAGGGTATCATAGATGAGTGAACCAATTTTTTATTCTGTATGATACCCTTGTGGCATATAAATATACTGACAGGGTATCATCAAAAATCAACGTTCATCTACGATACTCAGTTGGTATATCTCATATACTTTCAAAGTATCATAGAGGATAATGAGTAGTGATTTTTTTAGTGAATCTCTCTGCATCTATGATACCTTGTGGGAATCATAGAGGAATTAATAATAATCCTTTTTTATTCATGTATAATACCAATGTTAGTATATTTATATTTAGGATTGGAGTTTGAGAAGTGTTTGTTTTTTATTTTTTCACATTTATTTGATTTTTGTTTTGCATTTTGTGGACTGCACAACTATCTCAAATGAGAAGGATGATGTATTTGCTTACTTTGGTGGATTGCGTACGGATTGTGCTGACTTGAATGTCAATGACAATCAAGGTATTCGTGGGGGTGATCAGAATGTGAAGGAGGTCAAACCAAATGATGGTGTAGGTGGTGGTGATAGTAGTAAGGAGGTTGTCGATAGCGGTGTAGTTGATGGGGTAGGTGTTAGTGTAGGTGTTGGTGAAGGAAATGACTCTCAGTCTGACTATATGTTTGTCTCGGTGAGAGAGTATGCCATTGTTGCTATCACTCAAAAGTATTATACCAATAAAAAGTGTGAAAATGAAAAAGGTGAAAATGAGAAGGTATTCGACGTGAATATAAATACTAAAAATTTGTTGGATGATGCATTTTTAAACATTTGAGTGAGTCTGAGATAGAAACGATTACACAGGCTACTAAAGTTGGTGTTGCATCGATTGAAATTGTAGGAGATGAAAATCTATAAAAGACGGTTGTCCGAAAAATACTATCGTTAATGCAGTTGTAACTGAATAAGCCAGAGAAGATGTGTTACCTCAAGGAGGTGATGTTCAGTCTGCAGATGCTGGTAATGAGTTTGTAGATGCTGAGTTGGCAAAAGGGAGAGAGTTTGTACTCGCTCCACCACCAGAAGATGTTGCACGGCCTCAGGCTGATCAGTTGGCATATGAGGTTCCTGCCAAGGCAGAAGATACTTTAAAAGATTGTGGAGTTGATCAATCCGGGGCAAGTGGCGAGGATAGTGATTTTGAAGAGAAAGCCCATGACTTTGTGATCTCGCCAGACACGAATGTAGTGAAGATAAATGATGATCAGACAACAGCAGTAGAACCTCAAAGGGGTAGGCCAAGACGACCTGCTAATATAAAAAAGTCACCTCTTGTGTCTGGGTCTGGTCTTAGTGAGTTGGATGAAACATCATTGAATCCAGTGAAAGGCAGGTCCCCGTTGATTCCGAGTATAACCTCTCTTGTTTATTACAAATTTATATAGGAGTTCTCAAACTTTGTTGATAAGGATATGATCACGCGCACATATATCTTTATTTGTTATATTTGTTTTGCTTTTTTTCAGTTTTTTGTCTTTTTATAATTTGTGTTATTTTTAAAAGGGGCAATTTTGTATCTTTGTTTTTGTAGGGAACGTGTTCATGTTTATACTAATGATGACGACCATTTGACGTCAAGTTTCAGTTTTGAAGTTTTCTCTGTTAGTAGTAAGACGTGGTTCCACACGTTAAACTATTATGGTAGACCATTATCAACCGATGTATGTCTATTGAATGTCTAATTTTTTTTATTTTTGTATGAGTTTGATTTTTTAGTGATTACTAATGCATTTTTTGGTGTCATTTTTTTGTATCACTTGAATGTTATTTTCTATTATTTGAGGAAGAAGACAAAATATGGATTAGTGCCAATTATGGTGGCAACAACAGATCTTTACTTCGATACACCATTTTGAAGTTGTTTACGAAGTTTGTGGCTGGTGGGGCAGTGAATCACTTGATAGAGAAGTTGACTGATATTATGGAGTATATGTATGAATTTCGTATGTTGTGCAATACTCCATGGACTGAGGTTGATTATGTGTTGTTTTCTATGCATCTTGGAATGAAGTGACATTGAGTTTTGAGATATCTATCTATTCATGAAATGTTTTTTTATTTTATGATTCAATGTGTAGTACCCAATATGTCAATGCTACTTAACAGGCTAGAGCCATATCATGTCTTGTTGCCTCTTTTCTTGAACACAATTAATTTTTATACGAGAAGAAATGATATTATACTTGAAAATGGTCTTTATCAGGGTCATCAGTTAAGCGATCAATTGGATGTTAATATGGTTGAGACTCTGCCTAAACAAAGCAATATGTAAGTTTTTTGTGCTTTTTATATTTTTATTCTTTATGATTCATTTTACTTTACACATTATAATAAAAAAAAATTGTATGCAGCGACTGTGGAATTTTTGTTGCTTGTTTTGCAGAGTACTTAATTGAAAATATTGAAATTATTTTTGCCAATTTTCACATAGATGGATTGCGAAGCAGATACGGGGTATTGTTATGACATTATGGGAGGCAGAAGCAGGAGAATGATGAATGCAGTGATTCGGAGGATTTTTAACGGTGATGAAAACAAATACGTGGAAAAAAGAGGAAGAAGAAGACTTAAGACTATTTTTTCATTGTTATGATTTGACTTTGTAGTAATGTGAAAGTGTAAGGTACAATACAATCTAGTAATTGATAGATGAACACAATTGTTTTATAGATTAGTAATGTGTTTTGTTTTTGAAGCACTGAATGTCTCTTATTTTTATTTTTTGAATCATATGTATGGTATATGTGTTTGGATTTTATGATAGCGTATTTTTTTATTAGTTTGGTGTGTGTTAGCATTGAATGATTTTGTGGGGAATATGCTTAGTGAATAAGAACAATGCCCAGTCCTCAATGATACCTTCTTAGTATATGCATATACTATAATGGTATCATGTGTATACAGTACGATGGTATCATGGAGGACTGAAGCATGTCCATATGATACCATCTCAGTATATTCATATATCATGATGGTATCATGGGTAGTACTTAATAGTCTTACATTGATGGACATTCAGTAGTCTCTTTATACCATCTTAGTATATGCATATACCATCTGAGTATCATGTCGGACTTCTGAAGAGCCCCTCATTGATGGACTGGATAAATCCTCAATGATATCAGCTGAGTATATGCATATATCATGATAGTATCATAGAGGACTATGTGAAGAGCTCATTCAGTCATCAATGATATCATCTGAGTATTTGCATATACCATGACAGTATCATGGAGGACTGTGTGAAGAGCTCATTAATGTAGTGAAATAGTTCTACATAATACTATCTCAGTATATTCATATAACATGATGGTATCATGGGTACTACTTAATAGTCTCACATTGATGACATTCAGTAGTCTCCTTATACCATCTTAGTATATGCATATACCATCTGAGTATCATGGGGGACTGCTGAAGAGCCCGTCATTGATGGACTGAATCAGTCCTCAATGATACCATCTGAGTATATGCATACTATGATAGTATCATAGAGGACTGTGTGAAAAGATTATTGATGGACTGAAGCAGTTCGACATGATACCATTGCAGTATATTCATTACCATAATGATATCATGCAGGTCTGCTGAAGAAAGTCATTGATGAAGTACAAATATTTACTTATTATATCAATTTACCATCTTATTATATGAATATACCATGAAGGTGTATGAAGCACTGATGATTTTTTATTCTGGAAAGTTGAACTCATATTTAGACTAACAAAATGAAAAGTTGCTCTTTAGTTCTAAAAAAATGAAAACATTATTAACGAATATCTGTTTTTGTAAGAAAAAATGAAAATATTTCAATCTTTAATGGAGATATTTTTGCATGTCCGTCAATTGTGGCCTTTCTTGCCACAACGACTGCATGTTACTGTATTGTCCCCAAGGTATTCCTCAAAACCTGCTTTGCCTCTATGCTTTTTAGGCCTTCCTAGTCCGATTCTTGCATTTAGTGAAAGTAGGGAACGAGTAGAGATGTGTTGTGGAATCTTGCACATATCCTGGTATGGTAGAGGATGTACTAGTATCTCATATGTTTTTATTAGAAAATCTCTAGTGTAGTATGGAGAGCAGTACTGGTATTTGTCGAGGTAAAATTTTATTAGAATTGTCATTGCGTGTGAACATGCCAGCTCATCAACTTGGAACATGCGACATGTGCAACTCTTTTGTTGTAGAGATACAATGTGTTTTATTGAACCATCAATTACTGAGTGCACAAACTGTGTTGAAGGTACGACCTGCATTGTTTAGTCAGTAAAATGTCATTAGTGGGGAGACATAAATAATCGGTTTTTTTGCACCATATTCTTTTTAAAACTGCAATAAGCTTTAAGAATATATCTCACCGACATCGTTTGCGATGCTTTGATATTTATGGTCAGCATATCCTCATACTTATTTCTCATTGTGGTATTTTTATATTTGGCAGTAGTACCGTAATTGTAATTTCATTTTTGCATCAAATTTGTCATATAGTCGAGCAAATCTATAACTGGAAGCTCTCTTGCGTGTCTGGTTGCTGAATTTATTGATTCTACGATGTTTGATGTCATTGCTATTATTCAATTGGCTGTGCAACATGCACTAGACCATTTGTGGTATTCAACATTTTGCAAGTAGGGTTTTACTTGGGTTCCAATTGCATCTAACTCTATCAAAAGGTTGTTGAACTCTTGAATTGTGTATGCTCTTGACAATGCAAAGTAACCATTTTAATCAATTTTTTTCCTTTTTGAAGTTTCCTTTGATGTTGTTCCACAAGTGCCACATACAGACACAGTAAGGAACTGTTGGATAAACAGTTGAAGCCGCCTTCGCTATGATGTCGTGTCTATCTAAGACAATACACATTTCATGCCTATCCCCATATACCTCGTTTGAAACATGTGAAGAAATACTCCCAAGAAGCATCATTCTCTGAATCAATAGTTCCATACGCAAGCGATACAATTTGTCATGTATGAATAGATATAGTAATGTCACAATGAGAGATAAAAAATAAATTCATGAAAATAATATTTCTTAGCAAGGAATTTTTGTAGTTATTCTCACATGATACCCATGAAGTATATTTTTATACCATGCGAGTATCACATATTAGTGGAGTTTTTTTTATGCATTACAACCAAGGCATGTGGTATACTTACCTTCTTCATCTTGTGTGGCAGCTACCATCATGGTCCATCTGTATGTTGCGTTTAGGAATGTACCATCGACTACTACTGTAGGTTTGCAGTACTTCCAACCTTGAATTGATGCATTTAGTGCTACGAAAACATACAAGAAAGAGTCATCTTGTTCAGTATCTAGTCTTGTAATTGTTCCTGAGTTTGCATATTCCAATATGTAAAGATATGTTGGCAATTGTTTGTATGAATCTTTTGGGCTTCTTTTGCAAATTTCAATGACTCTTTCCTTTACAGGCCATGCTTTCATGTAGGACAAGTTGGTACCATGTGTATGTTTGACATCTCGTTGGATATCTGATGGTGTGTATACCATTTTTGGATCAACAAGCTTTTCTTGTATGATACTATTAACACACATCATGGTGGCTGTTTTTTCTGAGCAATTTCTGTCATTCTTTGGACAACTGTGGACGTCATTGAAATATGACACTCAAAACATGTTTGACTTTCGTACATTAATTTAGGATTCCACATACATTCTTCTTTGACACAAGCAACATAATACCTGCACATAATGGTTGCATCATGAGAATATTCTTTAGAGCAAAATAGGGGGCATGCACATGGGTGAATGAATGAAGCAGTCCTTCATGATACCATCTCAGTATATGGATATACCATGATGATATCATGAAGGATTGAGAGTTTCACATTGATGGACTTCACTCATTCCTTCATGATACCATATCAGTATATGGATATACCATGATGGTATCATGAAGGTCTGAGGGAGTTTCACATTGATGTACTTCACCCATTCCTTCATGATACCATATTAGTATATGGATATACCATAATTGTATCATACATGACTGAAGGAGTTTCACATTCATGGACTTCACCCATTGCTTAATGATACCATATTAGTATATAGATATACCATGATAGTATCATGTGTGGACTGAGTGGAGTCTCTCATTGAAGGACTGCAATCCAGTCTTTCATGATATCATCTCAGTATATAAATATATCATGATGGTATCGTGTGTAGACTGAGGGAGACCATACCCAGTCCTTTATGATACCATATCAATATATGGATATACCATGATAGTGTCATGAATGACTGTGGGGAGTCTCACATTGATGGACTTTACCTAGTTCTTCATGATACCATATCAGTATATGGATATACCATGATAGTATGATGTGTGGACTGAGGGAGTCTATCATTGATGGACTTTATCCATTCCTTCATGATATCATATCAGTATATGGATATACCATGATGATATCATGTGTGGACTAAGGGGAGTCTCTCATTGAATGAAGGACCACAACCCAGTCTTTCATGATACCATCTCAGTATATGAATATATCATGATGGTATCATGTGTGGACTAAGAGATACCATACCAGTTCTTTATGATACTATCTCAGTATATGAATATACAATGATGGTATCATGAAGGACTGATGGGAGTCTCACATTAATGGACTTCACCCATTCCTTTATGATACCATATTGTATATGTATATACCATGATGGTATCATGTATGGACTGAGGGTGTTTATCATTGAATGAAGGATTGCAATGCAGTCCATATGATACCATCTCAGTATATGAATATACCATGATGGTATCATTTGTGGACTGAGGGAGTCTATCATTAAGGATTGCACCCTATCCTTCATGATACTAAAGCAATGTCACTCAAAAGTGATTCTCAGTCCACACATGATACTTTTACTGTATATGATATATTTTACGGGTATCATAGAAAATTGACAAAAAAACAGGCACGAACCTTCTGTAACATGATTTTTTAATTCGATATTCGAATATCTCTTGTATTGAGTATTGTCGCACAACATCGACTAGTGTGCTTTTGTCAATATAAATTTGGCCAACTTCAATTGCTTGTTTAAGTGGATCAGTAATGATGATGTTGTGATTCATGTGTTGCGGTTGATGAATGACATTGTCATTCATATCTATGCCACCATCGTCATCTAATTTTGGTGAAATCAATTTTGTATTTTTTGATGAAGTTTAGCAACATCAATTTGTGTGATTGCATTGACAACAATGTTTTTGTACGAGATTGACAATGAATACAAAGTTATGGCACTGTTCTTCTTCTTCAAGTCGAAATACACTTTTACTCCCATATCATTTAAGATTTTCATTGGTGGGAATCTCTCTCCAAGTGTGTATTTGATTTCTAGCTTTGTTGTAGTAGGATTGTGTTGTAACTGAGTTGCAATTTGTGCTACAAGCTCATTAAAATTGCAGCTTGTTTTGATGAGAATTGCGTCAATATCATAATCAATGTATTTGTTATTCGAATCCCATCTATCATTATGTTTCACTAAAGTTGTAATATCATCCATTGGAAACGTGTCAAATTACAGATTTGTGTACAGATTTTGAGTTTGAGAATTGGGCGAAAAGTAAATTGAAATCTAAAAATCATATTCGGAACTGAAAATTGAAAGTCAATTTTGAATCATACTTTTATTGAAGATTCTCGAACTCAATTATTCAATCGTAATTGCAATGAAGGGTTGGGGCTTTACGTTGCAGCGCTTCAATTTTGTTGCAGTGAAAGTTCACGTTTTTGGGATTCACATTGTTTGGGGTGAAGCAACTAAAAGTTGGGGGTATGGCGCGTAAATAATTTAGGGGATATCAAAAGTAATAGGGGCACGATCGCTTAATTAGTTTGATTTAAGGGTCATTAGTATAATTTTCTCGCTTATTTTTATGAAATGGAAGGAGTAATTGTAGTAACTTATATGTTCACAGCCGGTGGGGCTAGTTTGCTTATGATTGCATATACTCTAGTTACTTTGTAGAGTCAAACTATTTTTTTACCAAAGGGACTGGAGTTACAAATAAATAATACCAACCTGTGGACCCTACCAATCATAATCCATTAAATACAAATGAGCAATAATTACACATCTATAATCAAATACATACATATCCACATATACATATATAATCTTGAATTTATGTTGCGTGAACAAGTGAGATAAGCAAAATATACAGTGCTTTTTTTTGGGGGGGGGGTGGAAATTGATATTGTATTAGTGTTATTTTTGTCATTTCAACTAATTACAAATTGAATTATTAGAAGAATATAGAAAAGGGTAGATAAAAGGGCATAAAAGTGAAAATACAAAAAGGTTGTTAAGTATGAGAAGCAAAACGGGGCACCGTTTTATATTGCACCTATTTTTAGAGAGAGAGAGAGACATTAAAAAGAGGTGAATGGCACGTAATTGATGATGAGAAGACTAGCCGCATTTTCTAACTTTACTCGTACTCTCTCCAATTACATTTGTGTGTGGTTGGAAGCTAAATATTTTTTGGAAAAATATTATAAATTAAGTAAAAGATACTCCTTCCAGTCCAATAAGTAAATTTCTAGCACTTTTTTTTGTTCAAAATAAATAAACTTTTAAAGCTCAAAGAGGTATTAATTAAAAAAACTCAAAGTTACCTTCTCGCTAATGGATTTTTCAAATCCGAAGGCTAGCTATTTCTACATTTAAAAAAGAATTAAGGAAAACAAAAGCATAATATTGTCAAATAACCCTTTGAGTAGTGTAATTAATTAACTTTCTTAAAGGGTGTACCACACTCCAAAATTCACTTATTTTGAACTGAAGAAATTATTATTTAAAATTATTTATACACAATCAAGATAAATTATGGAGATAAGGGTGAGGTAGGGGTAAGAGGGGTGCCGGTGTTCATGTACCAATTTGGGTCCGAAGAATTTATTCCAAACGTGTGCATCGCGGCTTCAATGTAGGTAGGAGTGGGGCCCGTTGCATGATAGGCCTGAGGGGGTCAGCCTGCCCACCGGGTTATGTCCCGCCCCGTAATCAAGGCGAACCATCGCCAAACTGGATTGGGCCTGGAAAAACGTTGTTGGGCAGTCCAGTGACCAGACGTCGAAACTGCTGGGCCGTAGGGACTGTTGAGCCACTGCCCACTGGCCCCAGGCCCACGGCCAGGGGGCCCAAGGCTGGGACCAGTTGAGTTGTGGCCCACTGCCATTATTTCGAACCATCTCCGGAACCACCTCGTTTGCTCCCGCGATTTTTGGCATTATTTTTCCGACTATTTTTGCCGCCACCATGAGTACGGTTTTGGCCGAAATTATCAACACCACCCGAAGAATTTGTAGAGGACGTCATCATGACTACGAGACTAGCACCGGTAGCCCCCTTTTTGTCCAAGTCGGCTTCTTCGAGGGTAAGCATAGAACGAGCCTGATAAAATTGCGGAATAGTGCTGCTTTGACGAAGAAGTGTGCCAACACCACTATATTCCTCTAAAAGGCCTGCAACCATTTGTAGGACCAAACAATCATTCAAAACAGGCGCGCCAACGTTGCGGAGTTGGTCCGCCAATTCTTTTAACCTTTTGCAATATGCCGAAACGTTTGGGAAATTTTTCATATGGACATGGGAAAATTCATGTTCAAGAGTAACAACACGAGAATTCTGATTATCTTGAAATATATCACGTACTCTATTTCATGCCTCCATCGCCGTAGCGTCGGGTTCAATAATCGTTTGCAAGAGGCCGCTAGAAATAGTGAAGTAAATTCACTGAAGACCAGTAGCATCAAGGGTCGTCCATAACTTAGGATCATCCTCTGGTATGGATACCTTCGTATCCGTAGGAATCGCGGGGATAATATGATGGAGAACTTGATGCGAGAGTGCATGTACTTTGAACAGTTCGGCCCACATCGCGTATTGGACGTTTTCTATTTCAAGAATGATAGAGATGTGATTCTTGATATTAGAAACTGTAAGGGCAGGGTGAAACATGTTCTTAGCCATAATAGCAACGCAAGACGTGAAGTTGGGATTGGGGAGAAATTGGGGAAGAGAAAAATAATTTCCAGGCACGGAAACCGAGGAAGGGAGCTCGGGATCGGCGGTTTTGACGGGAAAATTTGGGAGAAAGTGGGAGAAAATATTAACCTAGACTCTTGATACCATGAAATAAATAATCCCTTGATTATTTTCATTAATTGGAAGAGTATATATACAATTTACATATTTCCATAATAGAAAAATCATATTCTTATTCTACTTCTGAAATCTTATTCTACTTGGACACTAACTATACAATTATGGTAATACAAATATTATAGTAAGTGTACAATATTAATTACACTACAACATTACCTAAACTAGGAGACTAAAACATTACCTAAAAGCTAGACCATATACACTGTCATATGTACAAAATCGAGGCCCAATGTACATAGGATATACACGTGTATATCGTGTATATCCTATGGATTTTTAACAGAAACATTCTTCCCATTTGCAAACATCCAAAAATTCCGAAACACAAATTATACCTTTCTCGACGAGTCCGATGCCTCCCCTATCGTCCATACCGTACTCCGTCGTGACACCGTCCCCACTGTCCCGTCACTAACCGACCCAGCTGCCGCCACCCCTTTAATGGAAGATAATAAATTTCAAATCTCAAAGATTAAATTAAAGATGATGTAACAAGATAAGATCCATCTTACAGCTTTGAGCCAAAGAAGGACGTACACGTAAATTAGACATCGCAAACGAGCTGCTAATACCCCTAATTTTAACAAAATTCATAGGTGGTATTAGTGCTCATCTGAAAATAACAAAGAAAAATCAATCAATTCTCTTATTTTCTTGTCTTTGTCCATGTGAAGAAAAGAGGTTTATGATATGTTTTCAACCTATATACCGATTTAATGTAGACAAATGAAGTTTCAACGATTTTACCGTGGAAAAAAAATTGTGTACTGTTGCACTTGAAAGTTGAGGTACTCAACCTCTCGACATAAAAAACAAAAGACGGAAGTTTGAGGGAGGACAAAAATGCACCAACTTGTAAATATGGAGAACTATTAGTACTTTATGTGAAAGAACAAGGATCACTCTAAATTTAAACTCCAAGATAAGGGACTATTTTAAGTTTAATTCATCTCAGGAAATAAATAAAAAAATCAAAACTTGATCATAGAAATAGTACAGGTGGAGTTATGACTCATTATTTAGCCATTTCGAATCATCATATTACGTTCCAAGTAATATTTGTGATCCACCTATATATTAACTCAACTCATTTTAACCTGTTCAAATTCAACTCAACCTATCCATTTGACGCCGCTAGTCAAACTCCTCAATTATTTAAAATTTATTTTCTTAGAAAAATATTTTTCACAAACTTTGATCAACCAAATATGGAAATATATATTTTTTTTAAAAAAAATCCTTCAACCAACAACACCCTTAGTAGTATAACAATATTTTCTTTCAATGGATGTTTAAAATAGTGAAATAATATAATAGAAACGAGGTACTAAAGTAGCAATTGAAAAGTTTATTCATAAATAAGTAACACATCAAATTTCTAGAAAATAAGTTTGAATGTTGAAAACGGTAAAAGTTGTATAAAATAATACCGTTAGTCGAATGATGCTAAATACTTTAATGCCACAAAAATTAGTATTTTTTTATTTACACAATAGACACACGGAGAGAGTATATGTTGTATGTGTGTGATTAGTATGTATTTTATTATGTATATCTGGATGGACATGTATTTTTGTTACTAATTATCTTAGCTTACTTTCTTATATTTACATTATTTTTGCTAGTTTGTTTTATGTCAGTGTTTCATCAGATCCGAGGTGCTTACCTAAAACTTAGTACCCTCTGTACATATATATATACATCATCTATAAGTTTATATTATAAAACTATTGTACAAACTTTATTTGGATGATTTTAATGTAAATACAGTTTATAATTAGCATATTGCAATTAATCTTGACCCACTTGTTTAAATCATATTAATTTACTATGTTTATCACATATCAATGCCTTGATATGCATGTAATTCAATACTATTTGTAAATAATGGATCTTTGGCATAACTCAACCCCAAAAGCTAGCTTGTAGGGTGAGGATTATCCAAGTCCATATAAGGAGTCCATGTTCCCATTCCATATCCGATGTGAGACTTTTAACACTCCTCGCACGCCCAAACCTTGTTAACTGGAGCGTGGATAATATAATTTGGGGCCCAACATCGGTGAACAAAGAGTTGGAATGAACCTGACTCTGATACCATGTAAAGAATGAATATTGGGCCTAACTCAACCCCAACAACTAGCTTGTAGGGTGAGGATTATCCAAGTCCATATAAGGAGTCCATGTTCTCATTCCATATCCGATGTCGAACTCTTAACATTCCCCCGCACGCCCAGACCTTGTTAACTGGAGCGTGGATAATATGATTTGGGGGCCAACATCGGTGAACAAATAATTGAAATGAGTCTGGCTCTGTTAACATGTAAGGAATGAATTTTGGGCCTAACTCAACCCAAAAGCTAGCTTGTAGGGTGAGGATTGTCCATGTTCTCATTCTATAGTCGATGTCGGACTCTTAACACTATTAGGTGTTTGTGCACAACAAATGGATACAAAAAAATGATAATTATTAACGAAAAACAATTGTTATAAGGTACAATCCTGCCTCTGAAGTTGTTGCTTTGTTTGAGAAGTATAGATAAGGTCTGCGTACACTCTATCCTCTTCAGATCTCACACTGTGAGATTTTACTGGGTTTGTTATTATTGTTGTTAGAATTGGCTGTGCAATAAAATAAAAAAATCATGCCTCCGAAATACATTGAAAAGGCTAATCAGAAAATTATTTTTCTTTTTGCTGCTTTCCTTTTTCTTTTTAAAAAAAGAGGATATCTTATACTGTATAATGTTCCAACTCAGTGTATTGCCTGATTTGAGTCTAGCACATATGTATACTTTTAAGGGATCTTATGATTTAGCCAATTGGTTAAAAAAAGTTTCACTCATCTAATCGTAATAGTTTAAAGTTGTTATCAGTGTTCAATGTATATTAAATGTATTACAATCAATATACAAATCCACAAATTATACATCGATTATAGGATGAATATTATAGAGTCACTATATTATTCTTGTAGAAAAAAAAAGCCATTCTAACTGCGCATTTACTTTATCTAAATTTGGTTATAGGTATTGAGATATTTTAGATGAATGCTTATTACTAGTTGAATTGATGTGATGAATTGTAATTTGTAAGGATATAAACAAAATGTAATAAGAAAATTACCTAACATGTTTTGACTTATGCATGTTTTATAATGCTCTGCTGAATTCTCCTTCTATTGATTAAGCTTGTTATTACCGTTATTGTACTTTTTAGCAAGTCATTCAGTGATGAAGACGAAAGTTACATTCAGAATTTAAATATTACTGTATGTGTTTAAATGAATTCATACAATGATATATTTTGTCATAATGTAGATAATGGTATAAGGTAGACTGGTATAATTGATGCCAGGCACTACTTACTGTCAATTTAGCGGTGAGTAAGAAAGATTCTTTTAGCTGACATTATTAATTAATGTGATTTAATCTGAAGTAATTAGAAATCCTTGACGGCAATGTGAAAATGGCCCTTGTTGGCATAATGAGTTTACTTTTAGAAATACAGAATGCATAGGTGTTGTGTTCATGTTTGTAAGTTACATATATTAGATTGTAATCATTGTAAATTAAATATACTAATCCTAGCCCCATATTCTATTGAAGAAGTTAATGCTATGAGTTGGATGAAGATGATGTGTCAACATCCATATTTTAAATTATTAAAAAGACACTTGATATACATCTTTTGTACAGTTGTAACTCAATTTAATTTGTTTTAATTTTTAACCGAATCACTTATTGTTAATTGCATTATTTTCAAACCCTGGTTTATATTTATTAATTCATACCCCCACGATAACATTGCAATATTTTTTGTGTCAATTTTTCAGTTTGATTAATACTCTAATAAGGTATAGTAGTGGCTACCTGCCATGTATAATTGGTGTGATATTTTTTCATCCGGTGTTCCATATTTATTTTGAAGTTCGATTAATTCGAATTTATGTTGAGTTTCAATTTTTGATGATAAAACGCTCTCTATTAAAGACAATTCTATTTTTAGGATACGAACCCAACATTTCTGATTAAAAATAAAGAAATACTTATCACTTAACTATTATATTTGATAATTAATTAGTATGAAAATTGGTTATTGACCGCTTATTTGAACTTTGAAAACTCAAACTTCTCCAGTAAGTAATTTAGAAGAATTATTCCAGTTCCACTCTACGGGAATCTTACCATCAGTGGGGTACTTCGTTAACTTCATTATCTAACTTTATTCTTCAAAATTTTAAGAGGAAAAGAGGAAAATGTTAGGAACCAAAGTTAAATAATTGAATATAATTAGTAGGTGCTGTTGGAAATTAGCCTTTGGCGGGGAGATGCGTCCACCCATCTTTGATGAATTAAACACTAGTGTTCCGTATGTTGGAGACCTCGTCTCTTTACACATGCATGATCTACGAAGTGAGTAGATGACCGTAGGGCCAAGAATCGTCTAATTTCGTTAAGAAATGAAAGAGATATTGGTCCACGAAGTAAGGTGTTTGAGACATGGAAATGTGATGTGGGACAAATCTACCACATCGGTGGGAATAAGAAGAATTGCTCTCTATATAAGTCTCTAATTGGTAAAGGGTTTGGGACGGCTGTGGGGCTGTGGGGCTGTCTAATATTATCTTTTTGGACCAGAGAACTCTGCCAGATGTACAGTTTGATCCCTGAAGTTTCACATGTACAGTTTGGACCATAATTCTTTCATATGTACAGTTTGGTCCCCAAAGTTTTGGGAAGGTGACGGAAGGCAGAAGCCTACCGTTGGAACTGTTTTTTGAGGCATTAATCAGCCATTACTTGGCTGATTAACTCCTCCATTAACAGCCCATTACTTGGCCATGAACAGCCATAAATCTGCCTCCTAAATGGCATTAACAACCCTCACTAATGGCTATTAACAGCCTTGTTTGTGGCTGTTGGGCAGCCTCCTCCTTGCTATATATTGAGCCTTCTTTTGGCTCAAAACAGTAGCAGAAAACACACGAAAACAGGCAGCAAACACCACTGAAAACTGTCACGAAAATAGCTCAAAACAGTGAGCAAATTGTCACGAAAATCAGTGAGCAAACCCACACATATACACAAGATATACACTACAGAGACACACTATATACACAGAGACAAAAGAGAAGAGTATTGAGAAACTCTTCCTTCCTATTCCATATCTTCAGCAAGTCGAGTCATATTTGTTTTCTTCGCCAGGCTCAACCTATTGGCTTTGTAGTGTTGAGATTAAAGTGTTGTTTTATCTTGGGAGACTATTGCCCGCTAACGTAAAAGCATATATACGGGGCAATCTTGTCTTAAGGATAGAGGGCTATCCTCGACTCAACACACAACGTTGTAACCATCCAGATTTAGTTGTTTCTTGATTTCAGGTTATCAAGATTCAAGACACGACAAACTTGCGTGATTCTCAACATTGGCTTTGCAAGGTGATCAAGATTCAAGACACAACACACATGCGGCAGTTTTGAAGATTGACCATTTATTTATCCTTTCGAACATTTGTAATAGTTATTACTTCCCGTACTGCTCTATAAAGTACCATAGAGATACCTACAATTAAGACAAGATTGTATTGTAATACTATTAGTGTTCGAAAGATGTCGGTCAAAAGTTGTGTGACCAAATCTGGATATGGCAATGGTTTTCTGGTAGAAGAGAGTGATGATGATGAACATGTTCATGGTGTCACCGCTACCAAGACTGGTGGGAACAAGCGCTCTCGA
Organism: Anisodus acutangulus; assembly: GCA_029783415.1. Lineage (NCBI taxonomy): Eukaryota > Viridiplantae > Streptophyta > Magnoliopsida > Solanales > Solanaceae > Anisodus > Anisodus acutangulus. The sequence continues at coordinate 38,327,723 of CM056504.1, forward strand.
GAGCCTGAGGATGTCAATCGGGACAAGAGGAGGAGATCAAGATGTACTTCTATCTTGCGTGAAGGCACATATCTGTCCCCAGACAAAGATCCAAATAATGGTAAGAATGAATGGACACTAAGTTTGATGAAGTGGACCAAGTGAGCCGTAATCCAAGTTGGGATAAGTAGTTTTTCTTACTTGTCAAGAATAAAGATTAAATGAGGTCTGATTAAAAATTGATTAAAGTAAAGAGGAATATGAAAATAATTTATATTCCTTACGCTTTAAAATCAGAAGTTTAATCTCATCTTCTTTTCCGTTTAAAGATTGGATTGTAAAGCAACTTAAAAAGATCCGTTCTTTTAAGTGTAATTATTAAAAGTGAGTAAAGTATGTTCGCACATACGAGGGAGTAAGATCCACTGATCGTGTAAAATCAAGTTACAACTCTTAAGTAAGCACCAAGAATTATCTGGGCACCAATCATAACGGAAGAAGTCTAAAAGTTAAAGACGTTGAGCCTGTCATACTATTTGGCAGAAGATCCTTCATAGGATGATATTGGACACTCAGTCATATAAAGCCTCCGGGCGACTGGAGTGGGCCAAAATTCCTTTGATATGATGATATTGGACACTCAGTCATATAAAGCCTCCGGGCGACTGGAGTGGGCCAAAATTCCTTTGATATGATGATATTGGACACTCAGTCATATAAAGCCTCCGGCGATCGAGTGGGGGCCGTAATTCATTTCATAGGAAAAGTAATGGACACCTAGCAAGGTGGGCCAGAGTTTCCAGGTCTCAATGATCTGAAGGCCTAAAGAAAGGCAGTAAAGAAATTGGACACTCAGTCTGCTAAAGCAACTAGAGTGGGCCAGAGTATCGAGATCATATATGATCCGGTTGCGCCCTAACCACGGGCAAGAGGTTGTTCAGGTGAAGCAACGCCACCTCTAAAATCGAAGGTGTTGGAGAGGCTGTCCTCAATAGGATTTCAGGGAATGAGATCACTCTAAAAGAGGTGATACATGTTCCTAACTTGGTTTAAGGGACGTTGTTGGTCAAGTTGGTTTGAGACTAGTCCAACAGGTCTGTAATAACTAAGAATGGTACAATATGGCTATATCCCAATGAATGATATATTTGTAATCTGTGCATCTATGCCATCATAGATTAAGACACGTTAAATAGTAAGTCATTCAAAAGCTAACGATGTTGAGATTGTTGCCTCCTTTCGACATAAACCTTCAAAATGAATGTGAGGTAGGCGAAGAGGCAAAATCACCTTTCCAAATTCCGTCAAGGGAATAGCGAAAGAAGCACCGCTCCTCTAGAACTTAGTCACACCTACTTGGGTGATTTGAAGTTTATACAAAATAGAGGGGGGAGACAAGTACGTTGTGATCTTCATTGATGATGGTACAACGTATGTAATCCTTTGTTTGTTAAAAAGCAAAGATGAAGTTGTTGAAGCGGATAAGCGCTACATCAACTAAGCCTATGGATTGCGAAATTCATAGCGATAGAGGGGGAGAATGTGAAGCATCGTTCATTAAACGACTGTTCATTTCTCACCTCAGTCCAACGGTGTTAGCCAAGCGCAAACTCGTACGCCCAAATTATGTGGGGTGGCTTGGTTAAAGTTGGAATACTGAAACAGGTCAAGTTGTACCTAAGACTGTAGATTGCATATCTGTCAGGATCTGCAAATAACAGTAGTGTTGATCGTCTCTTGGCGTCAAAGAATGTTGAATTCTTTGGAGATAACTTTTCTTGAAAAAGAAAAAAGGAGTAATTGCTCAAGGTTAACAAGAACCCGAGGGTTGTTGTCCGAACTAGACGTTCGTATCTACAGACTCGAAAGTTCTTTGGCTATCCGGAACTTAATATTCCAGATCTGCAGAACTCAGGGATTCTAGATGTTGAACCGAGACGGAGCAAATAAGGGGACAAAGACTTGTTCCAGTCCTTCTAGCTTGTAGGGTTAAGAATGAACCATGGATAATTAACAAATAAATGTCATCTCCAAAAGCACTGCTTTGGAAAGAAGCTACAAAGAGAGAAATAAACTCTATCATATAGAACCATACTTGCGTAATGGTTTATCTTCCTCCGGGAAAAGAACCTTTGGGTTGTAAGATGTGCTCCCCTGTGAGTAGCTTCACATCCAGGGCCATTGCAGTCTTGCGTGGCATGAATGTTGAATTAGCCTTCCCAACCGGAGAGTTGGAAGAAGAAGATCAGAGTTGGTTTGCTGAACTATTGGGCTTCTTCCTGAACTTTCATTTTGGTCCCTGAAATGTTTACATTTTGGTCCTGAAAGTTTCAGATAAAACAGAAACAATGAATCTGACCACAGAAACATTGACTCTGAAATTAGAAAGCCAACAGTTGGAGAATCAACAGTCTGAAAGTAAAAGTCATATTGAAACAAAGTCTCGATATGAAAGATATGGGTATCACAGATGACATCTTAGGAATTGGATTTCTAAGACATCTAACGGACTGGTCGATAGTTGATGCCTCGTTGAAGCCACCAATGGATATGAATCATAGAATTGATTGGAATCATGGTGCACCCATAGACAAGGAGCGATATGCTCAGGTCATGTGTAGTTCAATGTATTGTACACACTACAACCGACCTGGTATCGGCCTACAAAGCAGATCAGTTAAACTAAGGTTCACTGATGATTTTAATACATGATCGGTAGAAGGCGTTAAGTCGGATATGACGATATCTGAATTATTTGCTTATCTACGGATTATAGTATTTTGGATGTCCAACGGTTCTGGGAGAACATAGTGATGCAAACTGGACATCAGATCTGAAGAACACCAAAGCCACAAGTAAATTTGTATGGTGGGTCTTGGAAAATCCTCTAAGCAAACTTGCATCGGCCGATTCATGATGGAATCGGAGTTTATCGCTTTATACAAAGCATGAAAGAAGTTGAGTAACTTCATGGCTCCTTAGAGGACGTCCCTTATTGGGAGAAACTCGTGCCTTCAGCAGTTATACACTGTGGCTAGCCGGTCGGCTTCAGGAAGGACACGGATGACGGCGTCTGGACACATCTTTCAAGATCTGTCGGAGACATAAGACCGTATGACAGTTGATCATCACGGGTGTCACATCCTTGTTTACTAACTAAGGGACTACCTGGAGATCAAGTGTTCTGCCAGTCTAGGGGAATTGGCTTAAAACCCAAACAATACGAACCTTTGCGGTGGAAACCCAACCATACTGATTGGAGATCTCAAGAATTTGGTTCAATGGGAAAACTAAGCGGCAAAAGGTTCAGTTGAGCGCTTCGGTGGAAGCAAGAGCACCTCGGATGATGATTTCTGTAGAGAAACATGAATCCAAAGTTGTTCCCGCGATAGACATTAAAGTGCTACCTGCATGGTGGGTAAAGGTTAAGCTTCCAAACCTTTTAAAAGATCCTCAAACGGTTGAGGTTAAGGTTGTGGAACTTTTAATGATTCCTAACACTTGTGAAGTGGGGTATAGCAGGATACCTTGTACGAGATCACCTATTTAAGTGCTAGGATGGCCGACTCAAATGAACGCACTTAAGAATCCAAGTGTGTCCATGGCCACAACGGACAGAAACGTAAGAAGGAAAATGAATAAAAAGAGTTATTGTGTTGATATCGTTGTCTTGGCTTACACTAAACACTGACGGTTCAAGACATCACATTCACTACGCAGTAAGTAAGTCCGATGGTATTCAACTAGGGAAGGTTCAAAGCGTAAGCTACCTCTCCTGATGCAATATCTTTTCGCTGAAAGATTGCTGAAATGTAGGCACCTTGTGTGTGCGCCACAATCTCTCTTTCATAGAGGGGATTGTTGGAAATTAGCCTTTGGCGGGGAGATGCGTCCACCCATCTTTGATGAATTAAACACTAGTGTTCCGTATGTTGGAGACCTCTTCTCTTTACACATGCATGATCTACGAAGTGAGTAGATGACCGTAGGGCCAAGAATCGTCTAATTTCGTTAAGAAATGAAAGAGATATTGGTCCACGAAGTAAGGTGTTTGAGACATGGAAATGTGATGTGGGACAAATCTACCACATCGGTGGGAATAGGAAGAATTGCTCTCTATATAAGTCTCTAATTGGTAAAGGGTTTGGGACCCCAAGGGGTATCCCATGTGTTTAAAGGAGGGAAGACCTAGATGTGCTTGGGTTCAAGGCTAAGCCCACACGCGCGCCGCCGCCGCCCGCCCGTCCCGTCCGGTTTCGGGTTTCGGGTTCTCGGGTTCTCGGGTTCTCGGGTTCTCGGGTTCTCGGGATGTGGGGCTGTGGGGCTGTCTAATATTATCTTTTTGGACCAGAGAACTCTGCCAGATGTACAGTTTGATCCCTGAAGTTTCACATGTACAGTTTGGACCAGAATTCTTTCATATGTAGAGTTTGGTCCCCAAAGTTTTGGGAAGGTGACGGAAGGCAGAAGCCTACCGTTGGAACTGTTTTTTGAGGCATTAATCAGCCATTACTTGGCTGATTAACTCCTCCATTAACATCCCATTACTTGGCCATGAACAACCATAAATCTGCCTCCTAAATGGCATTAACAGCCCTCACTAATGGCTATTAACAGCCTTGTTTGTGGCTGTTGGGAAGCCTCCTCCTTGCTATATATTGAGCCTTCTTTTGGCTCAAAACAAGAGCGTAAAAACACACGAAACAGCAGCAAACAGCAAGAAACACCACTGAAAACTGTCACGAAAATAGCTCAAAACAAATGAGCAAATTGTCACGAAAATCAGTGAGCAAACCCACACATATACACAAGATATACACTACAGAGACACACTATATACACAGAGACAAAAGAGAAGAGTATTGAGAAACTCTTCCTTCCTATTCCATATCTTCAGCAAGTCGAGTCATATTTGTTTTCTTCGCCAGGCTCAACCTATTGGCTTTGTAGTGTTGAGATTAAAGTGTTGTTTTATCTTGGGAGACTATTGCCCGCTAACGTAAAAACATATATACGGGGCAATCTTGCCTTAAGGATAGAGGGCTATCCTCGACTCAACACACAACGTTGTAACCATCCAGATTTAGTTGTTTCTTGATTTCAGGTTATCAAGATTCAAGACACGACAAACTTGCGGCAGTTCTCAACATTGGCTTTGCAAGGTGATCAAGATTCAAGACACAACACACATGCGGCAGTTTTGAAGATTGACCATTTATTTATCCTTTCGAACATTTGTAATAGTTATTACTTCCCGTACTGCTTTATAAAGTACCATAAAAATACCAACAGGTGCATAATCATATTATATTATATTAATGTCGAAAGAATGAGTGTTTGAAGTTTGAAATCGAATTAAAATATTAGATGTTGAATTACTTCATCTGTACCAAAAAGTTAATGACACTATTGTTACTCGTGAAGTCAAACATATTTTTCTTTCATATTGTTAAAAAAATTATTTTGTAATACTTTTATGTATCCGATCACTAAATATTTATTGATTTTTTTCCTAGAAGTAAGAAGCAAATATCAAATTTCATAGTCACTACGAGGAAAACAATATTTGTGACCGAGAATTCGTTACTATTTCAGCACAAATTTGGACATTGAAAGATTGTGATGAAAGGATAAAATTGTCACTAATCAATCACAATTTTTCTAACAGGGTTATCCGTCATAAATGTTCCGTCATAAATTTGTATATTCTGGGGCCTTCTTTATCACTGGGCGCTTATTTAGGGGCCTTAGCCGATAATCTGGGTTGTTTCCCTCTCGACGATAAAACTTATCCTCCATCGTCTCACTAGCCGACCTTTTGGTACATATTAGCTGGAGTCCGCAACTTAAATAATCCTAAAAGTGGAATTTTGATCCAAAATAACCCCCTAAAAAGGCACATTATTACCTTTTGCGCAACAATTTGTTGTGCAATAGAACTTAACAGTAACGACACCGTTAAGTCCTATTGCGCAATAGGTATAAATCATAAAATCCCATCATTTTCTTCCCCATCGGTCCCCACAACCATTTTTTAAAAATAAAAAACGCCATTAACAAGATGTTACGGTTCACTTTTTATACGGGTTAGCGTATAAAGAGCTACTAAGAATTTAGATGGTGCCCTAAATTGGATAATGTGTTTAGATTCGCCACCTAATTTATAGGTAAATTAGAAAAATCAGTGTGAAAGGGTTTATTCAAATTCCTTTGAAAAAAATCTATCTAAACCAGAGTCAAGGTAAGGGTTCTGGTGATCCCCGGAGAAGGTGTTAGCACCTCAGTATTAAGGATCCGTAGAATATGATTGATATACGGGTTCTATAGCTTTATTTTAAAATGATAAAATTGTTTAAGGTTTAAAATCCGCAAAGTAATTGTCATTTTCACATATTCAAAAACTTAGATTTTGTTTATAACATAGAGTTTAAAACTTCCACCAAAAATAGTATGCACGAGATGTTTAACCAACTTAGTTTTTGGATTGAGAACACCCAAAAGTGAAATCTTTTAGGAGCTCGGACCCCACACCCGCATTCTAGATATACTTTATTGGGGCAGTATCTACCATTGCATAGCTGTTAGTTAAGTACAGCATGATAGGGCTCCATGATTGAGCGATGGCGACCACAAACCCACACATTTCATCTTCGCACTGGTGAGGCCACTATCACACTTCAAGTTGTAGAGGTCATGTATGGACTACATGTAGATGGATGCCCGTGATACATTGAGGATACTTAACCTCCGACGTCGTATCGGTAGGAGTTGACTAGGCTCACTGATTACGTGCCTCAACCAGGTGATATCCATGGACAGACTCGGATGTCGATGAATGCCCTCTATACTCACTTGCGCCTCTTAGACATTGAGCATCCTATTACATGTGGTGCACCTCAGGTGGATGTCGATCATTGTGCTTGTCTGTACTTACTCATCATATTCAGGGGCATCCTATTCCCCAACACGTGGGGTTCCCATGTGAGCTTGAAGTATTTGATATTTCTGAAGGATCTAGGCGAGTTGGGATGTTATAGCTGGGGTGTTGCTGTTTTGGCTTACATGTATCAATCATTATGTCGAGAGTAACTGGGAGATATGACGGATGTCTCTAGATTTCACGCGCTCCTCCAGATAATATATTTAAGTGTGTGTAATTTTATTCTAAATATAACTTTTTGAAACAACGACTAATAAAACATTTTTTGATGACCCTTTCAATTATGGGTGTGGTCTAGGATGAGGCCTTTTCAACTGGCAGCTGCACACCCTCAGAGGCGTAGTGTGAGATGTTAATACGCACCACAGACTTCTTCCGTTTAGGGAACAGCTAAATCGTATGACGGCGAACATGGTAAGTTTTTCTGATTTTACATTATTTATTTTTTACTATTTTGTCTTTATTTTTACTAATTCATTTTTTACTATTTTGTCTTTATTTTTTACTAATTCAGTTTTTACAGTTTTTTATATGGAGATCGGATGATTAGATTTTGGATCGATTGCCGACGTTTTGTAGGGTTGGTGAGCCCATGTAGAGGTCGAGGTGTCCGTTTATACACATGGATAGACTGCTTCTATAGAGAAGGCAGAGCGTTCTTGGCTCAGCATTATAGCACATAGGGCTTCGGCGCTACTACAGCGCTTCGCTAACTCGAAGCGCCTCGCTATGAGAATCTAGCTTTGCTAACGCTCGGCTAAATCATGCACCCCACCACGTCTTACGACAGTTTGGGCCTGGATACCGGGCCTTTATGCAGGACCAGATCCATCATTGGAATCAGAGGCTTGGGACGCTAACAGTGGTCAGACATACGACTCTGATCTTAGATTACGTGAAGTGGTACCGGCAAATCACACATAGCTTGATTGACAACCCCGAGATACGTCATCCAGATAACTGAGGATATGCAGCACTTGCGGGACAGTATGAGATGTTGGTAAGTTTACCCTACTTAAACTTAATTAATCGTCTTATATATTACGTTACAAATTTATTTAATCATTAATATTTGCAAACAAATACAACTACATATAGTACAAACGATGCGCTGAGTGGGCATGGACCATATGGATTTGCCCGAGACAGCCGGATTTGCAGCCTGGATGGTTGAGCTATCCTAAAATGGTATGCGACAATCACAAGGGCTCGAACGTATTCATGAGCGTGTTTCAGAGGTCTCGTATCAGGCAACGAGTGGTCGTGATCGTGCTCATAGAGATGATGGTAATAGAGGTGGTGGTGGCAGAAGGGAGGGGTGTCGAGAGGGTGGGGCCAGAAGTGCTAGCGGTTGATGGGGTGGGGCCCGAAGAGCCGGAGACAGAGGGGATGGTGGCTGAGGTGGTGGCGGTAGAGGCCTCTGCTAGTAGATGAGGCTGACGAGCATGCTACCGTTCCTGCTCAAGCCTATTAACATCCATCGACTTTAGAGCGCCCGACGATTTCTTACTGACTGTCGACACCTGTATATACACCAGCGCAACTATATTCAGATCACATAGACTGAGTATCATTAGAGGCATCAGTGTCTACATAGCTGCCAGCTCGTGATCCAAAGGGTGAGCAACCAGTTCGTGATCTACAGGGTGGCAAGGAGCTGGAGTACAACGACGCATTCATGGACTTTGGCATGTTTAAGTGCCTAGAGGTAAGTGTTTAAAATAATTATTTTAACAAATTAAAATACTTATACTTATTATTTAATAATTTTTCATATCTGAGGATCCAACTCAGGCACCATCTACAACTCCGGCTCCGGGGCCCACTCAGGAGACTGCTGAGGAGCCAGCTCTGGAGCCATTTTTACCAAAAGATACTATATTAATAAATTTTAAATTAAAATTAGCACTAATTATTTATATATTATTTCAGGTTCATCCTTCTGCACTTGTGGACCCATCTCTTGACTGTACTGATGAGATTTTGAACGGATATAGTAGTTCACGCAATCCCACGAAGAAGCACATTATGCTCAAGGGCGCAAGGAAGGAAAGGGAGGATGGTCATGACATAGAGCATCCTATTATTAAGAGGAGAAATGGGGATGGAGATAATGGTGGGGGTGGTGGGGATAGTCTTAGGCCTAAGGTTACTCTAAAGCCCACCACCGGTGGGACCCATTAGAGATTGTGTATATGTAATTAAGTTGTATAGTTTAAGTTAATAATATATTTTTTCATATTATTTTCTTAAATATAATTAATTATCTTAGTCTTTATTATCATTTATTAATAACTTGTGCGACATACTAAATTAATTATGAAAAAAATATCGACATATTCGAAATAAAGTAATGGATATAAAACACTTAAACCTAACGATAACAAGTTTCTGAACAAAACTTACTTCGGGGCACTTCACAACCCCTAAAACGACGATCCAAACGTTTAAGTATACTTGATGTATTAAGCCTACATTATTGTACGCAGAAAAAAGATATCATGTTCTATATAAAAAAAAATGATATTACGAAGTTTTGAGCCATGACTAATATTTGGTCAAAGTATGGAAAAACGTGAATTTTAAAACTTTGAAATTATACAAAGTGTGGGGAAAATAAAACTAACCCCTACTGTGCTGCTCAATAGGACTTAACTGTAGCCGTTACAGATAAGTTCTCTTGCGCAGAAAATTCCTGCGCAAAATGTACTTTTGTACCATTTTATTTTTTGCGGGTATTTTGAATTAAAAGACCACTTTTGAGGTCATTTAAGTTGCGGACTCATACTATCTGTATTGACTTTCATATTACAAATTTCACTCTTTATTTTAGATGATAAAAGTATTTTTTCCCTTTTTTCGACATAAGAGTAATAATTTTGCAAATAACTTTTACATATAAAACCATACACGGATTCGCATGGACATTTTCTTTTTGAACGTGGCAAGAACTATTTTGCAAAGAGTCCATACTATACACCACCACATTATGGTAGGGTCCTTCAACTTTGTAATTAAGTTGTAACAACCAATTTTCCCGTTTCAATGCAAAATGACACAGATGGATGGCCCAAGCTGCAAGGGGAATGTGGCAAGGGCTATTATCTCCTTTTATTGACATCACAAAGAGTCATTTTTTTCAAAACATTGCATGATTTTGTCTTTTTATTGCAAAATGCTTGAGATGTTCTTGCATTTCTAGTAAAATGGGGACCTTTGTGCACGGACAAATATATAGTTTATGGTATAAGATTCGTCAGTTGTCAATAGTTTTGATTTAAATTTTATTTAATAGATATAAATTATAAATTTAAAATCTAATAATTTTAAAAAATTCGAATTCAGAATCTATAAGCTTTAAATTCTAAATTTATCTTTACGATAATTTCCTTTATTACTCAACGATATAAACTTATAAATAATACATAGTTCCTTAAAACAAGTCATCATTGTGGACATGTGTTTATTGTGGATTTTCCCACTATTTTTCTCTTTCATCTATATTCTCTATTTTTATTATTTAAAATTTAACTCCTTTTTTGCAACTTTAGTTGCTGTAAGTATCTGTTAGTTCTCTTTCATCCACCAAGAAAATGGAAAAGACCAACAAAAAACTTCAATAAACATAGTTGAGAATTCATCATCTTTTTTTGGTTCTTTAGTTCTGTTTAAAGTATGATATTCGATATTCAGAATATTGTTTTTCAAACTAATTCTTGATTGATCTAGCATGTAGTAACGAATTTTTTTTATTTTATCAAAAGGTTTAGTTTTGATTGTAAGTTTTTTGGGGTTTTCTTTTTATTTTGAACTTATATATCATCTAACGAAAGAGAAAATAAAAATAGACTTGGTGAGATTGGGAAATAATTAATGTGAGTGGAAACAAGTAATTAACTATAATAAAGAATTTGTGACATGGACCAAAAGTGAGCTGTATGATCTAAAAAATTGGGTGGCCCCAATATGGAAAAGTTACAAAGGTATAATTGAACATGGTAGGCATGTGAATATATAGACATATACCATGTGATCATCCATGTGGATTTAACCCTTTCAGTTTATCTGGCATTAGCTAGCAAACCACCCGACTGTATTTTTCCTTTTCACCCTTCTTAGATGGTGTTTGTACCGACTTATTTTAAGTATTTTTTTTGCTTTTAAGCTCTTTTTTAATTTTTGAGGTGTTTGAGTGAAATAAAATATGTTTTAAACACTTATTTTTAAGCTAAAAAGGTATAAAAATAAATCAAAAGTCAAAAGTTGGATAGGATCAACTTATAGCTTGTAGCTTTTACGTTATATAAGTCACTTTTAAAAAGTCAATCCAAACACCATCTTAGCCCTCCGAAGAAAAAAATTATTTTAGTCAAAAAATAATTATTGTTAAACTAATTGAAAAGGTAGAGTAATTTGCAATCCACAATTCTTTAGATAGCCTATTATATGGAGATTTTTCTTTATAGAGGTAATGTTTGAGCTTGTTTGTGCACGACTAGTACATCAAATATATGTTATTTTTCACGAATACACGTATTAAATAATTTTATTCACCAAATTTAGATCGATGAAAACAGTTCATCTTATGTTTTTTTTGGTATCTTTACGAGGATTTACCACCCTAGTCTACCATATGTTTCACCAACTTTACTTATGGAGAATTTGGGTCTACACTTTTTAATTAGTTTTGCAGATGTGCGGTACCGGTAATGAGATTCTAATTAATTAATTTGAATTTTCATTGCGTAAGACTTATTTAAAGGAGAAGCATTTTCTACCATTACTTGTTTTATATTCAAGAGTTGAATTCAAAATCTCTAATTAATAATGATGAATTTACATCTCATCGTGACCCTCGATACTACACTTTTAAGTGAACATAACTACATATAAATTTCAAAAAATGAAAAAATAATTTGGGGTGGGGACATGTCGTGAATAGTTGAGAGAAGTTAGAACTATATTCAAATAACACTGAAAATCAAATATTTTTCCCAATATATAAGAATTATAATGAAGGAGGCCTGTTAACGAGGTTTTATTATAACTTGTTGAAAGTTTTAGCCACAATATGTTATTTTGGCCCTAACAAGAATCAAAGGTTTATTACTAACATCATATCATCTTCAATGTGCTCTTATTTCTAATCATAACTAAGCTATTTGCCCTTAAAAAGGGAAATGTAATTTCACTTCCTCACATATCAAAATTTCATAATGGAGTTACTTATGATTGTGGATTTATAATTCTTATTACTATTGAGTTAAATTTTGGGATTGAGCTAACTGGGCTATAAGGTTCATTTTCTCTATATAATATTAGCGTCCCGTCTTTGATTTGGGACCCAATGTTCAGTCACTTATGTTAAGTTATTTAACTCCACGCTCCAGATGTCTTGTTTCGGGTGTATCGGACAATGTTATAATTTTACATCAGTTAAGTGTACATGTCATATTTCTTATGTAATGGTTGACAATCTTCACACTTCAACTGCTGATTTCCTTTTCAATGCATTTTATAGTTCATAAGGTAGAAGATTGCGAGTCTCAATTTTAAGAATACCAAATTATACAACAAATTCAACAATATTAAATCAATTTTCTTGAGACACGTGAGGTTATCGGCTTTTGGGATTTAGTTAATTTGACAACTAGAATATGAAAATGTTTTTAGAAGACAAGTTTGAGAAATTTAATTTGTGTTGTTTGGATTAGTTTTGGAGAAATGTTTTTCACGAACTCTCATATCAATTTTTGAGAAACTACGTATATATATTTTTTTCAAAAAGGATTCTGATTGTTCTTAGTCTCCAAAAAACATTCAGAGCAACATTTCGTTCTGATTTTCATAAAACCAAAATTTATTTTTTAAACCAAATAATTGTGTTTTTTCTTGGAAAAACTTTTTTAAGTCAAACACTAGAGAAGTATACAACCTAATTTCTAATTAAAGGACTATGCTGGGGGTTGTCTAGAGGTAATCAGATAGATCATAGATCAATAAATAATTATAGTGTGATTAAGAAGCTATAGACAAGCATGTGAAGAGATATAATTGCAATCTAATGTAGTTCTGTGAGACAACTTTAATAACACATGAAAAGTATTGGAAATTTGTCTTTGGTGGGAGTTGCGTCCACCCATCTTTAATGACTTAAACACTAGGGTTCCGCATATTGGAGACTTTGATTCTTCACACATGCATAATCTACTAAGTGAGTAGATGACCGTAGGGTCAAGCATCGTCAAATTTCGTTGAGAAATGAAAGAGATGTTGGTCCACGAAGTGAGGTGTTTGAAGCATGAAAATGTGGTATAGACCAATTCTCCCTCATCGGTGGGGGAAGAAATATTTGTTTAGTTTATAAGGAGGGAGGACCTAGATGTGCTTTGGTTCAAGGCTAAGTCCACACGCCCGTCCTGTCCGGTCCAGGATCGGGTCATGGGCTTTGGGCTTCTAATATATCTTTTTGGACCCAAATTGCTTCATATTTACAGTTTGATCTCTGAAGTTTCAGATAAGATAAAATTGGAAAGAGAACTTGTGCCTTTTGGATTGGTTTTTGAAACGTTAAACCTCCATTAATCTGCACATCAATTCAGTCATTTACTTGGCTGAATAACTCCTCACTAAAGCTTCAATACGTTGCACATTTAATTCAGTCATTTACTTGGCTGAATTACTCCTCACTAATTGCCATTACATGGCCATTAACAACAATTAGTTGGGAAGTTGACAAGTCCCCTCCATGCACTATATATTGAAGCCTTTGGCTCAATTGTTGAGACTACACACAGAAAACGAAAAACAGAAAATTTTCCTACTACTTTCCAGCATCATTTCATTACACTAAGTTCTTCAAAGTAACACTTGAGTTTCCTTTGCTCATTTGTTCAATTGTTGTTTTATCTTGGGAGACTATTGTCCATAACGTAAAAGGATATATACGGGGCAATCTTGTCTTAAAGATAGAGTGCCATCACTCGACCCAACAAATCAAAGTGCTTGTAATCTCAGTTTGTTGTAATTTCATTTTGTTGTAATAGTTAGCAGTTACTTATTTTCCGTTTTCTATCACTGTTGTAATCAACAAAAATATGTTTCTTAATATGTTACTTATCAAATGATCAAATTATTAAACTTACAAAAGTCATAATGTAATCCACATGCCTTTGTTTACTAACTATATATTTTGCATCTACACATGCCTCCAACTATAGAGAATACTGTCAAATGAATTTAAAAAATGCTATCAAATGATTAAATAAAGATTTACAGAAAATAAATTTCATTTATGGTGAAATTTTCATATTTTGTTGGTCAAATTTTTGAAAAAATATTTTTGTTGAAAATAAGTTCCTTAAAAAGGAAGAAAATGACTTCCTTGTTGAAGTAGGAAAAACAAGTTCAATAAGTGGCATTCCACTCCTTCTCGTCCTCCAATACATACCATCACACCTCCACCCACATAGCCTCCACCCCCACCGCCCCCAAACCCCTATCCTGATCCTCACCCTCATAGACTCAAAGGCGAAGCCAAATTTTTTTGTTTATGAATACATGATCAGACCGTAATTTATTTTACTTAGTTCTGAATAGATTACTTATATATATTAAATAAACTTTTAAATATAAATACAAGATTTAAGAAAAACTTACTGAGTTATGCAAACCCGTAACTCAAATAGTAGCTCCTCCCCGACTCATAGTGTTTGCCAAAATTTTATATATATGCTTGTGGGATATATAGTATTTCCTGCTTACTTACCAAATACTATCAAATAGTCAGTAAAATAAAAATACTTATTTTTAATACCAACCACACCCTATATATATTTCAACCCTTACCTAAGCAGTTGGAAATTTTGGACAGAAATCATAATGGATTGGTGTACATAAAAAAGATTAAAATCATCAACAATATGAAAAGAGAATATTCAATTGACGATCCCAATAACATATTATCCATCCTATCTCAATCATATCAATCATATTGTAATTATAGCATATTCTTAGGATAATCTAGATTGATTGTGTATAATTGTATATATATTGTATACTTGGCATGAAATAAACTCATGAGATTAATTTCCTTTACCTGAAACGAAGGTCTGTAAGGATCTTATTGTGAAATAAGAAACAAGAAAGAAGTTTTACTTCAGAATCAAGTTTTAACAGTATTATTCACACGAGATTTACCATACTAACACCAAAATATAGCTATACACCAGACCTCTACTGTAGCTCAAGAAATGCCATAACGCCTATCTATGGTTGCGGCTGGATGAGCAGGCGTACGGTCATCTTTAAGTATGGCCATCCAAGTGTTATTATGACTCATGGTGATATGAACTGTCAGAATTTGAATCTAAAACCTTACTTATTCAATTCATATTCTCAGAGCATTCTTAGACAGTATAGGCTATTAGCCTATCATGAATGATTTAAACAAAAAAAAATTAAAAGGGAGGGAGGTATACCGAAGCTGTAACCAGGAGAGAGTATGTGAGCGAACTCCAATATTATTAATTCAAAGGAAATTTACAGTGCTCTTTTTTTTGTCCCTCTTCTCAATGAATGAATCCCCTTTTATAGATTAAGGCGGACTTCAAATCATTTTACAATTTGTAAAATAAACAGTAAAGAATCTACATTATTACAAAATGTTAAACAACTTTACAGAAAGTAAAACTTTGCAAAAAGAAGATAGTGACATCTTATCTTCTGAAAGGAAAAAAGTAAATAAAACAAACGACTTTAATAAAGTCGGAATAACTTTTAATAAAGTTAATGGGGCCGAATGTGACCTTCCGTTGTCCTCTTCCATTATTGATGAATAATGGGTCCCTTTACTTTATTCCTTAATTTTCTCTTTTCCTCGTGAAGTCTGATCTTCTTGTCGGGCTTTGGCCTTTTCCTTGACTGCTTCAATTAAGCCATCAAATAAGTCTATGGTGGATGGCTGGTAAGAATAGTCTTCCATTGACTAAGAGTCTTGGAATAGACTGTCCTCCTGTGCTTCTCTCATGGAAGCAGTTGATGTCTCCGAATAGGGGTTTTCATCAATTTTTTAGCAAAATTCTTGACAAAGTTTACTTTTATCTTATCGAGATATGCAGTCATTAATTCTTCCTATGAGGCATGAGGATTCTTCATTTTAATAGATTTTTCTAATTTAGAAAAAATGGAATCATATTCTTTGGATTTTTTTTAATATTGTCAATAGTCCTTAGACTTTTTAACAAAGAAGTAATTTATTCTTCTAACTCCCATCCATATGTGTGAGCTGGGTTTTTCACGTCTTTGTCTAATAATTTAGACCAAAATTTGCAGAGAAATTTTCTTTTAAGGCATAAAATACCTTGTGAATTCCTTCCTGCTTCAGGAATCCATTTCCAGATCCATGGGGTTCCAGTTTTCATAAAAAACATTAGAGATGCAGAACCTTCGACATAGTCAGAAGGGTTTTCAGGAGAGACACATGGTGTTAGTTGTATTCATTACTTATAATAATTCATATAGGGTGATGGTAGAATCTAAATT
Organism: Anisodus acutangulus; assembly: GCA_029783415.1. NCBI lineage: Eukaryota > Viridiplantae > Streptophyta > Magnoliopsida > Solanales > Solanaceae > Anisodus > Anisodus acutangulus. Next base: position 38,344,185 of record CM056504.1, read on the forward strand.
TCAGGTCCAATAATATTCCACCATGGGAAAATCCAACCTGGTAGAAACTGGCAGTTTTGGCTGTTCTTGAATATTTCTGGATTTAATTTAATCCACCAAGTATGATCATGCTTCCTGTTTTCGTAATAAAAAACATAAATAAAAGCATCAATGTAGTCATAGTAGTTAAAGGCTAACTTAATGTCAGTCCTTGGAATAATAAATTCTTTTGATCGAAATGGACTAATTCCCCACTCGTATAGAGAGATAATTTTCTTCAAATAGAACTTTGAATAGCTCTTTTCCACCTCTGGTTTATGCTCTGGGTAGGAAGTGATTTCAGCAGTACTTGGAGCTGTGAGGATATATTCATAGTACATCCTGTTTTTTCCTTCTTGGAAAGGGTGGTAGAAATTTTCTACATATCGATTCATGAGAATCCAGGGTGGTCATTCAGATAATTTTTATCTTCATGAGTTAATAGGAGTATAGTTTCCTCATGGGGTAGAACCAAATATTGGTTTCGATCTTTATCTTATTGTAAGAGTTTCTGGGCATATGAGCCCTGCTGGCTAGAAGAAGCTTGTTCTATTAGTTTGACCTTTGGAATAGTCCTAGGGTCTGTTCTTCCTCGACCTCGGCCAGAGCCGCGACCTCTTCCTCTACTCCGATAAGGGGTAGGTGTTGTCCATTCTAGATGCATTTTATCCCTGTAAAAATTTACGAGTAAGAAAGTCAGGGAGTGAATTATCTTCACCTTTAAGATATTGGATTTCAAAATCAAATGGGGCTAAATGTGCCTGCCATCTGGCAAACATTTGTTTGGAAACATTATGTTTAAAATCTTTTTGAAACATGAATTTGGCTACATTGCAGTCTGTTCTGATTAAGAACTTCGTGTTGTAAAGGTCATCTTGAAATTTCACGACGCATTTTACTATAACAAGAATTTCTTTAGTTATAGTAGCATAGTTCTTTTGACTATTACTCCATTTTCCGGAATTATATCGAACCAGATATTCTTGTTTAGTTTGGGGATTTATCTATTTCAGAATTCCTCCATAACCAATGTCAGAAGCATCCGTTTCGATAATCTGTCCCCAATTTGGGTTGGCAAGCATGAGACATGGTAAAACTTGTACATTCTTTTTTATCTTCTTAACTGCTTCAGTATGAACATTGGTCCAGGGACTGACAGATTTCTTCAGTCTGTCATATAAAACAGCTGCATCTATAGATAAATTTTTATAATAAGGAGCAATATAATTAAGCCTCCCTAAGAATCTCTGTAATTGCGTTCTGTCAAGAATTTCATCAGAAAACTTAGACGCAAAATCAATACTTCTATAAATTGGGATAATATTTCCCTTTTCAATATTATGACCAAGAATCTAATCTTAGTCTGAAAGATCTTCATCTTAGGTTTAGAAATAACTAGACTATTGGAGATAACAATTTTTTGAAAATATCAAGATGCTTAATATGATCTTGTATCATTTTTGAATAGACAAGTATGTCATCAATATAAATAATTATAAAAACCACTATAAGGGGTAAAAATGTCATTCATGACATGTTGGAATTTGGAGGGAGCATTCTTTAATCCGAAGGGCATGACATTCCATTCATAATGTCCGAATGGAACTGTGAAGGCCGTTTTGTACCTGTCAGGTTCATGAACATGTATCTGCCAAAAACCTGATTTTAAATCAAATTTTGAAAAAATGTTAAATTGGTATAACCTATCTAGTAAATCCTTTTTATTGGGAATGAGATATTTAATCCATTTTAAAACTTTGTTTAAAGGTTTGTAGTTAATAACTAATGTTGGAACTCCTCATTCCTGTTCTGCATGTTTATTAACATAGAACGATGTACAACTCCATAGGGAGTTTGAGGGACGAATCAACCTTTTCTCTATTAGAGAAGAAATCTCTTTTTTTTTTGCAGATTTCCAGATATTCCATATTCATCTGGCAAGGTCTGGCCTTGGTAGGAATGTTATGTTCCTGAAAATCTTCCTCATAGGGGAGTCCAACGATGTGTTTCTTTCTGTTTCAGAAAGTTGTTGGCAAATCATTGCAAATAGAAATAGCAAAATCATGTCCTATTCCTTTGATTTTATCCTGTAACTTAGGATTAGTAAGCTGATCATCAATATTGTGAATCATTAATTCTTGTTGCAGATAATCCAAATGTTGCTTCTTGTTCTGCACAAGGTTAATAAAGCTGATAAACTTGTAAGAGGCTATCCACGGGAAAGATATGATCTTTCCTTCATGAGTTCCTGAAAAACCCTTTTCGGTAACATTGTTAAGAGGCATTAATCCATTAATAAAAGGTATGCCCAAAATAACATCATTAGCTAAATTTTTAACTAATGTAAAAGAGTGTTTAATGCAAACCTTGTCATGGCAAATGTAAGCACTAGACAATTTGTAGGAGACCTGAAAATTGCTTCAATCTGCTCCTGATACTTTCTCATTAGTCTTGGTAAAGTATTTAGTGGGGATGAGACCTTCCCTGATGCAGTTGACATCTGCCCCTGAATCAATGAGTGTAGGGACATTTTTGAAAATGGTTCCTTCCTCAATTAATAAATTGATTTGGGTGATCCATCTCTGGCGAGAAACCATACTGATAGCTCCCATGAGATCATCATTAACAGGCTCACTAGAAGTGCCTGGATGTTCAATAATAGGAGTATGTCCTAATTGTTCCAAAATCTCCGGCTCCTTTTCTTCATAGGAGATAGATTCTAATAGAGTAACTCTGTTTTCCAAGCCACCGTAATGTTTATGTAACTGAGTTATCTCAAGCTTGAGATCATGGATCTCTTCCTTTAATTGCTGAGTAGTCCAAGGATTATCATAACCTCTCTTCTTTTGCAACTCAGTCAAGATTTCTGAGAAATTATACGGAGGATCAATCCTTGATTTGATCTTACGAGGAGTCTTATATTTTTCTTGAGCTTTAAGTAAAACTTCTAGGATTTTGGCCTTCTGGGCATCTCCTGGAATATCCTTTAGAAGATCATTAATTTCTTCTCCATTGATGACACTAATATTGAAGCTGGAGAATTGGGCTTGGAGTTTATAAAACTCGTCATCAGTGTTTTCATCCTTGACTACCTGAAAATTCTTGGAGGTACAGACACAAGGATTTTCCTCCTCAGAGGATGATGAGTAGGGATCTTCTGAATCCGTACTCCAGGGCTCTTCTGAATCATCTGATGAGACAATAACTTTCATCAGAGCATCTTTGATGCTATCATCGATTTTGAGAGCTTTGATTTTATCAACCTTTTTCTTTTTACACCGGTTGGCGTAATGATCTGTTTCTCCACATGCATAGCAAGTAATGGTCTTATTAGTCTTTTTCTTTGGGACATATCCCTTTTTCTCATTTTTGGCTCTTCTCTTCGCAACTTTCTTCTTGTAAGAGTCCGACTTGTATTTCTCGTAATACTGCTTCTTATGCAGTTTAACCGCATGCTTTCTCTTCTTCCCATTATTCAGAGATGAGGTAGGTTCGTCCATGGCGAACTGTTGACAGAATTCTCCTAATTGAGTTTTCTCAGTTAGTCTTTGCTTCTTAAGCTGTCTCTGCAATTTTATATCATTACATAGGGCTAACCCTTCTTCAATGCACCTGCCTATGAGCTGGCCATAGGAGAACTTATGCCATGGAATTTGTGAATCCGGAGATTCTTTTCTCAGGGTTCTTTTAACCTTCTCTGCAAAGAGATGAGGGAGACCATCAATGAATCTGGCCTTCCAGAAACTATTGCCAGCTTCGAGGAGGTTGAGCACCCTACTGAGGAAAACATCTTTATACCATCTAAAAGATGTTAGGGTTGGACATCTGTGGTTCTGAAGCACAGTCCTGATGTTGTCATAATTGGTATATTAATTGCCTGTAAATTGATCTAAAATGATTAGAACAAGGGTATAAACCGAATTAGGCTTAAGCTCACTACCCTCTTGCTTTACAACATTAGTAATCTGAGCTCTCTGTTCTATGGAGAGATAATTATCCCACCATGCTTTAAGTTGTCCTGTAAATCCTACAGTAATCATTTTTGCGATGCTAACTTCAGATTGATTATTACATTTGGCAGTTGCTGCGTACATAAGCATCTTGTGACAAGTCCTGAAAATCTGACTTTCGGCGCCACCATCAATATTCCACTCAACAATATCAGTGCCAGTATAGGCAGCAGGATCATTTTTCCATGCTTGTTCCTCAAGCAAGACATCTATCGGAGTGGATCTCGGGTAATAATAATTCTCCGAAGTAAGCTTGGGAGTCCAATTATTCCCTCTTTTCATGACAGCAATACAAGCACTGCTACGGGTTCTAGTATCTTCTGTGTTGACCATTCCAATAATAGTTTTGGAGGTGGACTCTTTATCATGTGATACTTTCATTTTATCACGGAATTGAGTTAACAAATTCTCAATATCTTTAGATAAATGATTTGTCTGCTCTTTTTCCAGGTTAATTCCTTCCATGGATGTAGGAGGCTGGATGTTGGCACGGGTCTCCAAGGGTTTTGGAGGTTCTTCTTTCTCTGGAACAATTTTAATTATCTGTTCTTCAATGAGGGAACTGAGTCTGTCGACCTTATTTTGTAATAAAGTCATTTGTTCACCAAGAACTTTGAGATACACATTGGTGTGGTTACTTTGCTTAAAAAGATTGTTCAAATGATCGGCTTGAACACCATGTAGAAGAGTTCCTTGAATCAACTTCAAATAGGGTTGAGCATGTAAATCATTGTTACTGCTATCCTTTTTTAAAGAAAAAGGTTCATCCGGAGGATAAAGACTTTTGAGGACTTTTTTAGAGTCCAAATGCCATTGCCTTTCTATAACATTGATATTAAGCAAAGCATAGTCTTACACAAACCAATTAACAAATCTTTTGAAAGTCTGCTTGGTCTGTAATTCTTCGTAAAATTGATCTCTGATAGAACATTGTTCTTCTTTCGTGAAAAAGGTAAAAAACCAACTACGAAAAGACAAATAATCTGGACCATTGAATTCATTCTTAATGATCTTGCGTAAACCAGAACCTGGACTATAATCCAGTCGGAAATCATAACTAATTATGTCAGGATTATTAGTCATCGCGAAAATAATCAGTATTACTGTTGTTTGTCGGAACTTCGACAGGAATCTAGTTTTCAACCTTTATTTTGTCAACTTTTTCCTCCTGAGAGACTTTTGAGGGGGTGGTGATTTTATAAAGGTTTTCATCTACTTTAGATGTTGAAGCTCTAGGAGTAGACATACCAGGTGTGTCATCCAAAGGAGATATGTAATAATGAGATGACAAAGATCTTCCTAATTTAGGCTGCTTAGAAAACTGAAGGCGGATGTTGCCATCAGTGGTCTGGATCACATGAGCAATCTTGGAGTCTATCCCGGGGTGAACCGAGATAGCTTTTTCAATTAGCCAATCTTCGGGATAATTAATTTCATCCCAGCTTATAGGTCTTCTGGTAGTGATCTTAGACCTCTTGGCTAGATTAGTCTCAATCAAGACTGTATGTCTATTTCTTTTGTCATTCATAATCTTACAGTTAGGATTCATGGTGTCTAATACTCGGAAATAGATACGGTAACCGATACACATAACTTATGTTTCAGGCATGTAAATTATACCCATTAGCTTTCACATATAAAGTTAAAGCATGTAATTTATTTGGATCAGACAAAGATAAAGTTAGATTAGGTCTGACATTAAAATATTATGGGCCATAGGCTAAACTTGACTGCATAGCACTCATAAGAGATTGCTTCTGGTTTAAGTTTCTGGCATCTCTTAGAACAGTTATAAAGCTTTCTGGCAAACCTTCCAAGGTTAAAGGTTTAAAAGCAATTTGCACTAAACCTATATGCAAAAATTTGTAATGCAATTTTTGATATCTATCAATATCAGTATCAGAAAATAACTGGATAGTTTTTTCTTGGTTATCCATTTGGACAAATTCTTCGATCGTCTTTATGATGTGACGATTTCAGAGGTTTTCGAAAATACCAAAATTATAAATTTCTTTTGTATGAACAAATGGAATGGTCCATTTGTTCAAAGCATCAAGTTGTTGCGGAAGTTCATATTCTTCCGTTCTAGCATTTTTGACATTATGCTTAAGCCGAAACCACCTTCTTTTTGGCCTCCTCCTAACCCTAACCCTAGAACAAACCTAGCCGAAAACTACCTTCCCACCAATTAGTAATTTCGGCCCTCTACAAACAAACCCTAATTAGGGTTCTTCATCTCCCTTATTCTACACACCAAAATAATTCATTTTTACGCTTTTTTTCTTGTATTTTCTTGGGCAACAATGGCTGACAAACAAAAATTTCATCCCACTCTTGTCGTAAACAACGTCAAGAATTTTATTCCTATTACCCTTGAGATGGAAAAAGAGCAATATTCTTCTTGGGTGGAGGTGTTTAAAATCCATTGCCGAGCATACGAGGTTATAGACCATGTTATTCCTTCTAAGTCTTCATGAGAGACCACCATTGTTGATCCAAATTTATGGTCTCGTTTAGATGCTATAGTCCTTCAATGGATTTACGGCACAGTCTCCAATGACCTTTTGCACACCATTTTGGAACTGGACTCTACGGCTCAACAGGCTTGGGAACATTTACAAAATATTTTTCAAGATAATAAAATTTCTCGGGCGGTATATCTTGAAAACCAATTCACCAATGTAAAATTGGATGATTTTTCAAACGTCTCCATATATTGCCAAGAGTTGAAAATGCTTGCCAATCAACTTTCAAATGTTGGTGCGTCGTCCACAAATCAAAGGTTAGTTCTCCATGATTGTGGGATTGACCCCTTTTGACCCATTATTTTGTCGATTTGAACCATTATTTTGCATGTCCTGCACCCCGACCCCACCGTAGGAGGCAACAACTGCGGCCAGCAGGGTCAAAACAGACCCCACTGGCAACAGCCCAGCCAGCCAGCCGGCAGGCAGTGGGGGCAGTACCCACCGTGGGCCTGGCAGCCACAACAGTGGGTTGCCCTACCCTGTTTGTATCCCATGACTCAGTGGGCCAGACCTTCTCCTGCCTCTAGATAGCCCGGGGTTCTTGGCTCTCATCCGCAATAAATTTTTGCAGACCATGGACCATTTCCGCAGGTTATGCTCCCACATATATTGAATAGGCCATAAATACATGAATCTAAGTGTTCCCGACGATTTTTGGTACATGGACACTGGGGAAATGTCACACATGACGGCATATCAAGATAATCTCTCATCTTATTTTAATATGAGCAGAAATAAAAATATTGTTGTTGGCAGTGGGCATGAAATTCCAATTCGTGATATTGGCCATTTAAATTTTCCCTCTCCTCACCCACCTTTACATTTGAAAAGTATCGTACATGCCCCCAAAATAATTAAAAACTTGGTATATGTACGTCGTTTTACTACTGACAATAATGTTTCTGTTAATTTTGATCCGTTTGTTTTTTCTGTGAAGGATTTTCAGACGGGGATGCCACTAATGAGATGTAATAGCACTGGAGACTTATATCCCATCACCACCACTACCAACATCCAAATCACCAATCCATCAACCTTTGCAGCTATTTCCCCTATTTTATGGCATAACCGATAGGGACACCCGGGAGCACCAGTATTCAATATTCTTAGAAATAATAATTTTGTTGCTTGTAACAAACGTATGGACTCTTCAGTTTTCCAGGCTTGTGTATTTGGGAAGCATGTTAAACTTGCTTTCATTATCCACTTCAAAAACGCTTATGCCATTTGATCTTATGCATTGTGATTTGTGGACATCCCCGATTTTAAGTTCAGCAGGTCATAAATATTATATGCTTATTTTGGATGATTATTCAAATTTTCTCTGGACTTTTTCCTTAGGACAGAAATCACAGGTCTTCACCGTTTTTGAACAATTTAGTATTTTTATCAAAACTCAATTTGACAAATCCATCAAAAGTTTTCAATGAGACAATGAGAGAGGATTCATAAATGTCCAATTTAAAGAATTTTGTCACCAAAATGGAATGTCCTTGCGTCTTTCATATCCACATACTTCTCCTCAAAATGGGAAAGCTGAAAGAAAAAATTGAACAATCAACAATATAATATGCACACTTTTTGTGCATTTGTCCACACCACCGGTCTTTTGGCATCATGCACTTCAAAGGGCCACATATCTTTTAAATATTCTTCCTACCAAACTACTCTCAAACATATCACCTACACAAATGTTGTACCATCGTCTTCCTTCTTATACACATTTGAGGGGTTTTGGGTGTTTGTGTTATCCCTTATTTGCATCCACAACCATTAACAAACTTCAAGTTGGTCTCTTTGTGTCTTTTTGAGATACCCACAAAATCATAGGGGATATAAGTATTATGATATGACGAATGGGAAAATTAGCATCTCTCATAACATTGTTTTTGATGAGTTCACATTCCCGTTTGCTAAATCTCACGTGGCATCCTCACCTTCATACGAATTTTTGGACGACGGAATACATCCAATTTTACATCACCATCTCAATACCAAACTCATACTAGACTAGCCCAAAATACATCACCAACTATAACAGCCCTTCAACAAAATGGGACTGGGCCAATCCAAATTTAGGAGCTCATTGCCTCCTCCTCTTCGGCCTCGGCCCAGTCCACGTTACGTGACTGGCAGGCCCACAGGAGGGAGCCCACTGCTCCCTCATCCGTGTCCCCAACTAGGCCAACATGCCCAACTCTTCTAGCCCAAAATCTAACCCCCCATCGGCCCTATTCCCAAACCACAAACCCATTGTCCTAGCCTTCGGTTTTGGCCCAACATCGGACCTCCCCTCAGGCCAATTCACAAATCGAAAGTCCACTGCCTTAGCCTTCGGTCTTAGCCCAACCTCGAACCATTGAAACCCGTGCCATGCATAGGATTTTTTGGCCCAAGCATCAGTTTAACCTAACATCTTCATCCAACCATCACCTCTTCCCAAAAATCCCAAAGCGGCCCTATCAGACGCGAATTGGAAAGTTGTCATGTTAGACGAAATTAATGCTCTTATTAAAAATAAGACGTGGGAGTTAGTGCATCGTCCATCTAATGTGAACATAATACGGTCTATGTGGGTTTTCTGTCATAAAAAAAATTATGATGGCTCTTTTGCAAGACACAAAGCTCATCTTATTGGTGATGGCAGGTCTCACCAGGTTGGCGTGGATTGCGGTGAAACATTCAATCAGGTAGTTAAGCCAGCAACAATCAAGACTGTTCTTAGTTTGGCTCTATCAAAATTAATGTTCATTCATCAGTTAGACGTCAAGAATGCCTTTTTACATGGTCACTTACAGGAAACAATTTACATGCACCAGCCTTTCGGTTTCCGAGATCCTACACATTCGGATTATGTAATAAATTTCGGTAAGACCGAGTATCGTCCACATAGACTGATTTATCAAGTACCAATTAACTAATCCTTAGTTTCTATTTGGCTAACAAATATAAGGAATGATTTCTAACTAAAGAATTAACAAACTAACATGAATTTCTAGAATAAAATAGCAATGAAATCACACGAAGTTTAATTCAGTAATGAAGGAATTAGGGTTTCCAATGTCCTCGTCTTTCTACTCTATCATTCATTAATGCAAGACTAATGATTCTTCTTCTTATTAAGATAGCAGGTTAACTGAGATATTCTATATTCCGGTTAGGATATATAAAAACTCAACCTAAGTGGGAACTTTCTATATTTCTATGATAAGTTCTACCACATAGGAGGATTAAGATCAATAACCTAAAACGCTACACAGGCAGTCGTGATACTTTTGTTCAAGATTAAACCTACGTCTAACCAACTATAGCATATTCAATTCTCCCTTTTCAGATCTCGATTTGAACTCATATAGATAATGAAAACTAATGACCAATTAATTATCATTCAATAAACGCAAGTTGAATAGATTTTAATAGGTGAAGAAGAACATTAACAATGCATTAAATCATATTAGAGTTTCAAGTGATTCAACGAAAAACTCTAATAAAAGTAATTAGCTCATAGACATGCTAAGAACTCATCAATTTAATATCCAACATAAACTGAATTTAAACAAAGAAAAGGAAAAGAACTTGAACAATAGATGTCTCTAATGGCTCCTTGTTCTCTTGTTTCTTGTCTCCAAAGTGTCCCCCTTCAGAAAAACGTCTCCTCAAATATATATCATGAAAAGCCCCCCAAAATGGATCTTTTTGCCCTTGTTAAATTTAGGTTTTTCGCTGCACTGACGTCGTCGGCGCCGCAGCTCAGCTATTAGAGCGTCGCGGTGCTAACTCCCCTGCCAAACATATTCGCTCACTGCCAAAGGGGCGCCACGGTGCTGATGTTGGGCGCCGCGGCGCTGTCGCGCCACGACCCTCCTGCTTGTTGCGTCTGGACTTCGTTTAAATTGCTTTCCGAGCTTTCCAAGGCTTCTTTGACTCATTTCTTGTGACCAGCTATGCATTTTTATCCTCACTGGCCGCCTATTTCCTTTGGATTCACCTTATTCCTTTCTGAATCGCTTAAAACCTGAAAACACACAACACACGCATAATACTACACAAAACAACTAAAAGACAAACAAAAGACTCCTTAAAACATACTCTAAAACAATACTAAAATCTACCTAACATTTACCTGTTGAAAAAATCATTATATGATTTGAAATAGGCTCCCAGAGTGTGGTATAACAGGTTTGCAGGGTTTGTATCCACATTGGGGTTCTCACACCGCAAGTCCGATCACTCTTTGTTCATTTATAAGAAGGGAATAACATGGCATATATAATTCTCTATGTGGATGACATCATTCTCATAGCATCGTCTGAGACACTTCGCTAGTCTATTATGTCCTTCATTACCTCAGAATTTTCTATGATGGATTCGGGCCGTTTAAATTATTTTTGGCCATTTCTGTAACTCAATATGCAGGTGGTCTGTTTCTCTGTCAAAAGAAATATATCGAGGAAATCATTGAAAAAGCCAGTATGTCCTCATGAAAACCGTCACATACGCCGATTGATACAAAGGCGAAATTGAGTAACTCTACAGGTACTCCATACAGTGCCCCAACATATTACCACAGCTTAGCAGGGGCATTGCAGTATCTCACCTTCACGAGATCCGATATCTCCTATGCAGTTCAACAAGTTTGTTTATATATGCATGATCCAAAGGAAGAACATATGGGGGCTCTTAAACGAATTCTGCGGTATGTTAAGGGTACTCTTAATTTTGGATTTCATCTGTATAAGTCCATCATTTCTGGAGTTACATCTTATACAGATGCTGATTGGGGTGGCTGCCCGGACACACGGCGTTCCACCTCTGGTTATTGTGTATTCCTAGGAGACAACCTCATTTCATGATCATCGAAATGCCAACCGACACTATCTCGGTCAAGTGCCGAAGCAGAATATCGAGGGGTAGCTAATGTGGTCTCCGAATCATGTTGGCTCCGTAATCTTCTTTTAGAATTTCATTGTCCAATCGAAAAAAGCAATCATGGTTTATTATGATAATGTGAGTGCGATATATTTATCAGGTAACCATGTTCAGCATCAAAGCACAAAACACAAAACACATAGAAATGGATATATTGTTTGTCCGTGAAAAAGTTGCACGTGGACAAGTCCATGTTCTCCATGTACCGTCCCGTTATCAGATTGCTGATATTTTCACCAAAGGTCTTCCGCGCGTACTGTTTGATGATTTTAGTGACAATCTCAACATACGAGAACCTCCCACTAAGACTGCGGAGGATTGTTAAGATAATTAGGAACATAATCCCTAATTATTTCTATCATATCACATCATATCAATCATATTGTAATTAAATCATATAATTAGGATGATTAGATCAATTATCATGATTAGCATCTCCTTAGAATACCCTAGATTGATTGTGTATAATTGTATATATATTATATACTTGGCATGAAATAAACTCATGAGATTAATTTCCTTCACATATGAATGTTGAATCCCATCATCATCATCTTACACGTGTAAGAGAATGCATTAGCCTTTTTTGGTAAATAAAATAGTACTTCAATTAAGCTCAAGTACAATCGTTTAGAGTTTTATTTAATATTTTCTCACGTATTGAAGAACACTTCTGTTTGGATATGATTTGACATCATGAGATAAAATCATAATAGTTTGAAATTGAAGTTTTGTTTGAACATGCACTTTAGATTTTTTTAAGTTGTATTTTTTCTTATAGACATAAAAACCCACAAGTTGTGAAAACCATCAAAACTTTCCTAATTCTTATAGAATCTTACCAAATGAGCAAGTCATAGTTCATAACAAAATTAATATGCTAGTAGAAGACCTTTCTAAAAAACACATCAATTGATCAAATTTTAGTTCAATTAAATAAAAAATTGAACATGAGTTATAGTGTAACTACTCTTTAATATAATCTTCCCACATGGTTGGTAAGAGTAAATTTGTTACTATAAATATACTACCAACTTGTAGATCTTTAATATTTGATATAAATAGTTGGTAAACATGATTATTGGTAAATATATCTATCAACTTATGAATCTATTTTTACAAAATATAAACTTATGTGTCAATTTTTATATTTATGGGTAAACAAAATATAATCATAGATGAAATCGCATATCCAAACGCTAATTTTATCTCATGACATGAAATCGCATGTAGAAACACCTACTTAGAATCTCCTAGCTGCACTAGGCACCACTATATAAATATAAGAATTTCATATTGGTGACATATTTAAAAATGTTAACTACCCAACGACCACACCCATCCCCAAAAGAAAAGATCAAAAGTAAAATAATGCATATAAATTATTTGAGCACTACCTTGATGGATCATATTTTTTTCCAAGGTTTAAGGAATTCCGAAAGACATATTTCCATGGATTTTTTTTAACATAAAACGTTTTTTTCCATATTAGAGAAAAGAGCTATCAATTTCTTTTATATACACTTCTATGTTATAAGAGGTGCAAAACTAGAAATTTCGAAAGTTATTAATAAAAAAAATAGGATTAGCTATGTGTTAGTCTCTCGGTAAATAACACGGAGTAGTTAACAAATGTTTTTAATATCAGCCGTTAAATAAGATTAGAGACAAATTTTTATTGTTTAAGAGATATATTATTTATCTCTAATTTTATTTTTAGTAAAATTACCCATAATGATTTGAACTCCCCCTCGCTCTCCCTGTCCCTCTATCTTTATATCTAACAACGGCAATATAATAGATTTTTCATGTGTTTGCAATATATTTTTTTGTAAGAAAATTCTCCCTCAAACTTTCTCTTCTTTTTTCTTTTCTTTTTCCTTCTTTTTATTTTGTTTATTTTTTTATGATGGAAAAGGTGTTTGGCTGCTACTAAGGCATGGGAGGGAGGGGGACCAAAAATTTCCTAGAAAAGTTTTATTTCCTTGTCATGTATGTTCAATAAATAGAACTACTAAAATTGAAGAGTAAGCTGCAAGCCAGCCATTACAACAAGTAAACATTGTACTTCTCTTATCGATTACCAAAAATAGGTCGTTGAAATGAAATCACTTTTAATGCGACATTATCAAAGATTTCGAACTTCAGCAAGTGAAAAAATCTCTAACATTCTTGATTTTAAAATCGCCGACATATCATGAAGTCCAAAGCTAGCTAATGTTTCAATTACTTTTGAATCTATCACTATTTTTCAATTACAATTCTGAAAAATGAATATTTTTAAATCTTGGGATAGATCTTAAGAAGTATATTCAAGATTTTGCAAATTAAGAAGCAAAATAGATAACGCAAATTCAGTAATTTCGACTCAGGCAAAGAAAACTACTCCAACGCCCCCTAAAAAATACTAATTAAAAATTATTCTTATTTATTTTTTAATACTATTTGATACTACATTCCTTTTCACCACATTAATCTATCTCTACATTTATTCAGTAACAGTAAAAATGAAAATTAATAATTAATTATATTTTTGATTTTCTAAAATGATAACTATTTTAGATCATCTATTTTTAATAAGGATGACAAGTAAGGTGAACCGGAGGAAGTATTGGAAAACGAAATAAATAAAGAATTAAAGAAGGGTATCAATTCCCATTACCCAAAACAGAAGGGAGCAAAAAGGTCAAAATCATAAATTACAAGTGGGTAATAAGTTTGAAAAGTAAAGCACATGAAAAAGCCCATAATCAGCAGCTGTGTGTAAAAGCGACATTTTGCAAAAATTCATGTTGGCTTCAAATGAGAAACCACAATGTTTTTGCACGGATTTTCCTCCCAATGCACTCATCTTTAATTTTTGCCAATCATATATGTACTTTTTAATTTTTTTCCCGCTACTTATTTAATGAAAATATTTAAACTTTTTTCGCTCGACATAAGTCATGTAACATTTTTATCTTTAGAAATTGATCTTTTGCCTCGCTCGACACAACTTTTGTAGGAATTAAGTTCTGCGGCATAAGTTGTATAGTATTTTTCAGATTATGTTGAGTGTTGAAAATTTTACCTTGTCCGATATAACTTGTCTGGATGTTATGATACATATGATGAGCTAAAGGTAAAATTTTGTCGAGCGAAATCTAAAATTAGTATTTTACAGGATTATCCTAACGGGATAAGAAAAATTCCATCTATATTCATTTACAAAAAAATTAAAGACCACCCAGAATAATTTTTAGATTGTATTCAATTTGTTATTTTTTGTATTCAATATTTGAGTGTATTTGTTAAATTTTTAGTGTATCTATTTTTGTATTCAGTTTTTAGTGTATCTATTACAGTTGAACCTATTTTTTTGTATTTATGTTATTCGAATACAATCGAATTTAAAATACAATAAATTGAATATAATATTTTTTTGTATTTATATTGTTTGAATACAACAGATTTTTAAATACAATAAATTGAATACAATATAAAAACAGCTACAAATGAATACAACTGAGTTGGATACATCTGAGCTGAATACATCTGACTTGAATACAATGAAAATAAATTTGAATACATTTTTTACTAGCTGTATTCATGAATACAGCAAGCCGTTTTATAAATACAGCGAGAAAAAAATAGTTATGCCATAGAAATATTAAAATTATAGCTATGATAAATTTAAATCCCCTAAACTATAGTTTTTTTATATAGTTATTTGTGTAAGTTTCAATTCTTATATTTGATCACGTGAACACTAAATTTATCATAGCAAATTGATAAGAAAAGGTACTTCGCTGTGTATAAAAGCATAAGGGAAGGAGACCCCTAATCCAAGGATAATAGCATAGGGGGTGCAAGAGTAATAATGCTAGAGTGGTTGACAAGGTAGTAAGAGCCTGACTGTTGGATGATGTGCTAGCTAGTCTGTATTTTGTACATTAACACGAATGTGGCAACATAAACTTTACTCTTTCAATGGTTAATTTGGATCTGCAAATACAAGAACAATTCAAGATATTCCAATATAATCTAGGGGAAACAACACCAAACATTCCTAAAATGCAAAATAATTACCAGCCTTATGTTCCTTAACTAATTCGCTTCTTATCAACCGGCCGAAATTATTTACCCGACGTATCCTCTCATCCAAAACATTTCCTTCATGATATTATCGCAGCATATTTATATATCATGATGGTGTCATGGAGGACTAAGAGAAGGATTGAAGCAGTCCTCCATGATACCATCTCAGTATATTTATTTACCACGATGTTACCATGGAGGACTTTAGGAGTGTCTCATTGAAGGATTGAAGCAGTTCTCCATGATACCATCACAATATGTATATATAAGATGATGGTATCATAGAAGTTTTTTTCGAGAAAAATGTGTCGTTTTTAATGAATGAACATGATCCTCTATAATATCATCTCAATATATTTATATATCATGATAGTATTATGGAGGACTAAGAGAAGGACTGAAACAGTCTTCCATGATACCATCTCAGTAAATTTATAAATCTGTTGGTATCATAATTTGAGAGGCATCTCGGGTAAATAGTTTTGATTTGAGGGGACACGCATGTTCTTTCCCCTATAATCTACCCGGCATGTTAATTTCTCCTTAGTTCAAGGTAAAGGTGTCAAATGGGCAGGTTGAGCTAAATTTAAGAGGGTTAAAATGAGTTGCGTTAATAAATGGGCGGGTTATTGACTCGCCCAAAAGTTACTTGGGCTGAAATGGGCTAAAATACGGGTCATAACTCAATCCGCCCAAATCATACTAAGTTTATTGCTTTATTTCAACTTTTATAATCTTTTAGTACCTTATAAAATTATTATTTTGTTTATTATGGCTATATAAAATATATTAAATAAAAAAAATATTTTTTTGAAAATATTTAACGAGATTTTTCATGAGTCAATTTGGATTAAAAATGGGCGAAGTCCCAAAATAATTTAGGATTTAACAAGTGTGACGACGGGGATTAATAATAATATTTTGTATGTCCCAAAAGAGGTTACGGACTAGTGCTATATCACATGATTATGATAATGAGTATATAAAGTATGTGAAAAGTGATTAGTATTTTACTGTATTGAGAACAAGAAATTGATCATGTGGGAAATCGACTAATTGTTAGATTTTAATGGGAGACTAATAAATTAATGGGTCGATGGTGGATAACTATTAGTAGTGACTAGTCCATGTGTGGCATGGACAAATGGACATACATATAATGGAAACATAAAGTAGTTGTGGTATCATGTGACAATTGAGGTGTCATTATGTAAAATGAGGTGACATCATATTAAGTCTAGGGATGACATGAGTAAAGGGGAGCATTATCTCATTTCTTGACATTTAATGGAATGGAACTATCTGCTGTCAAAACGTAATCCTCAATCAATATATTCAGCAAATATTTTCTTCTTTTTCACGAAATTTAGAGCCAAGTTAGAGCAACCTTCTCGTTGAATTTTATGCATAGCACAAAATATATGTGCAGTAACGTTTTTATTCTATCTTAAGCCAATCAGAAATTTCTTCGTAATGAAGTGAGGTGACGGAAAGCTCTAAAGAAGGCATAGTTCTTGACATATAAGGTAAGAATTCTCCTCTCCTAGATATATTTAAGTTCGTCTCGGTCATAGCTACATTGTGAGATGAGAAATACGGGATTAATAGCGGGAAATCGTATTTAGATGTTGTTCTATAGACTATTTAGTTATTTTCTAAGCTGTGTGGTGGCTGGAATTTGGTGAATTTAGTATGGTTCTGGTTGTTTTGAACTTGAGGGAAGTAGAATAAATAGGGGAGTTGTTGTCCGATTCATTATAGAACAAGCTTTCCACACGATATACATAATATACTAGTGTTTCCTTAGCTTAACGAGGGTATTACTGTTATTATATGTTGAGGCGCTAGACGAGCTGCGTTAGTTAGATTGTCAAGAAGGCTGATAAAGGTATGTTAAGACTACTCTTCTTTCTTTTAGCATGACCCGAATGTAAACGAACGTAAACGAATGTCTGTCCACAGTAACTCTACTCTTGAAAGCTAGAAATGCATATGTCCTTCATTCTATTGAAGAAGTTTATTGATTCATGTATATCTTGTCTTATTGACTCATAATGAAATATATGTTTATATGTTAGTCTCATAATGTTAATCGGAGGTGCAACGACTTTACGTCACTCCGATAGACTCAGAGTGTCTTAGTATCATTCCTGCATTATATATATGTATATATCATGACCTCACATGCGTTATATACGCTATATGATATGCATATGGGGTATGGAAAATGTTATGGCATTATATATGCACCACCACCTGATCAGCTGATATATGATGATGATTATGCCCGCAGAGGCCGATATGATATGATGGGATGCCCACATAGGCTTGATGTCGTTATATACGCATATATATATGTATGACCAGGCGTTATATACGCACATGTATTATACTTATGCATATTATGGCCCTTAATGTCATTCAGTACAGGTTGATTCTCTCTTGTCTCATGTTATTTTCATGCCCTATATACTCGGTACATTATTCGTACTGATGTCCCTTTTGTTGGGGACACTGCATTTCATGCCCGCAAGTTCAGGCAGACAGGACGACGGACCGCACCAGTAGGTTGCCTATTTAATTCATATTGGACCACGCTACTTGTTTCAGAGTTGTAGTCTAGTCTTAGTACCATATCTTTTATATGCATATGGGTATGGCGAGGCCCTATCCCGATTTTATGATGTCACGTACTCCAATAGAGGCTTCTAGATAGTTATGATGCAGGCAGATGTTATGTGGCCTCCTCGGCCTATGTTTTTAGTTGTATCGTCATCTATGGTAGCCTTGTCAGCTCGTGCAGTCATGTCCAGCATATATCGATATACATATTGTTGACACCCAATTTTGTCCCATCTTTTATGATTTTATTCGTAATTTTTAACATTTTTGACACTTTTAAAACAATTTTAAAATATATATATATATGCATATTATTCTCTTATTATTATTATTATTCGCATTTTTTACTGTCATTTGCATTTTTATCACAATCATAAGTTTTATCCAAAAAATTCTATGTTATTTTATTCTCGCAAAATTGCATCGCATTTCCCTTTTTATTAAGCATTAAACATTTCGCAAATATTATATTTTATTATTATCACGTCGTTATGTTATTTTAAATAATTCACATCTTTTACAAAATATATATATATATATATAATATCTTTTAATATTAAACCCCTTTTATATTTTTTATCCATAACCCATTTTTTCATTTTTCCAAACCCAAAACAATTAAACCCACAACCAAAGCCCAATGCCCAACTCCCTTTTTTTTTATTATTTATTTTTCCGTCGCCCGGCCCAACATCCCTTCCCCTTCTATTCAAAACAACCGGACCAGCCCAACTCCCCAATTAAATTAAACCCAATTCCCACAACCCACTCGTCGGCCCAACCGAATCGCCCAACCCGCCAGGCCCATCGGCCAAATCCCAAAATCCGACCCAGCCCATTTCCCCTTACCCCTTTTTATTATCCCCAAACCAAACAAAAACCAAAAAAAAAAAAACCAAACGAACCCTAAAGGCTCCCAAGCCGACGCCGCACCTCGCGCCGGTCACCCCACTCCCTGCCACCAACTCCCATCTGCCCCCGACATCACCTCACCCCTGCCCACACCAACCCCCGCCACCACCAACTCCCGCCCGACCCATACCCACAAAATCAGAAATCTTTACCTTTATTTTGAATTTCAAACTCGATTTTTGGGGGGAAATCCACCTATAAATACCCCATGATTGTTCTTCATTTGGGGAGAAGATTTTCGGAGAAGAAAAAAAGAGATTTTGGAAGGATTTTCGGAATATACATAAAATACTTTGTTGTGTTCTTGAGTTTAAAGCATTTTGGCTTCTTTGTTGTTCAAGATTCAAGTCCGAAAAGGTTTGTCATCCCCTTTGATTCTCTGATTTTTCATCGATTTGGTCGGTCGACCTTGCCGTAACATTTTCGTAATTCTTGCATTTCATATTTATGTATGTTGGTTATCTGAATTTGGTGTTAAGATTTGATTTGGATCAACGATTTGGTCGGATTCTTGACCGGTCAGTCGACCCAATTTAAATTTCCAAATTTCTTGCATTGCTGCTGTTGTTATCATTGGTTATCTGAAATTGTTGAATTTATTTGATTCCGGGTTGAAACCCTGATCCGGGTCGGGTCACTGACCCAGGTCGGGTCGACCCGGTTGGGTAACATTTTCAGAATTCTTGCATTACATATTCTTGTTATTGGTTATCTGAATTTGGTGTTAAAATCTGATTTGGGTTTGGATCATTTGATTTCGGATTCGGATCACTGATTCGGGTCGGTCATCGACCGGATCGGTCGATCCGATTGGATATTTTCGCAATTCTTGCATTTCATATTTTTGTATGTTGGTTATCCGAATTGATGGAATTATTTGATGTGGGTTGAATCTCCTATTCGGTCAGATTCTTGACCGGTCGGGTCGACCGGTTTGAATTTCCAAATCTCTTGCATTGTTCTGTGGTTATTATTGGTTATCTGAAAAATTGAAAAAGTCCGATTCGGGTTGGCATCGATTCGGTCGGGTCATCGACCGGATCGGTCGACCGATTTTTGGCGTATTTCAGATTATGGCATTTTTCATACTGTTTGCTAGTTATCTAAAAATCTGAATTTCGATTTTCATTCGGTCATTGCTCATGATCCGGTCGGATTTTTCCATAAATACCTCTTAATCTGTTCGGTTCCAACATTTGAAATTTGGTTCGATAATTTAATTGCTCATCGCTCGTTTCTTTTGCCTTTGTTTTATTGTTTTATTAATATCGCATCTAGGCCGATGAAATTGAAATCGAGGCCGCACTTTTCGATTCTGTTCAAAGATCAATTCTCTGTTTGATTTGCCTGTTTGATTTCTTTGTTTTGATAGTTCTTGATTTACATTTCCGTGTTATTTCTTTGTTTCTAAATACCGCATTTAGGTGATGAAATTGAATTCAAGGCCGCTTTCGTTTCTCTGTTTTTGATTTCTTGTTTTAAACATCCGTCTGACGGATATCTTTACATTTCTTTGTTTCTTGTTTTTACCGCTTTGAGCAAATACCGCATTTTCAAACATTGCTTTCTATTTCAGTTCACTGTTTGACATTCAAATATTTGTTTCTTGTTTCTTTGTTTCTTGTTTTAAATTAAACACCGCGTCTTTTTTGAGCTGTTTTTACGCTCACTATCGCTCATTCTTCTTCTTCTGCTTTGTTTACATTCGATTTAAAATTTTACTGATTTGAACACGATACTACACTGGCCGATGAAAAATATCCGTCGATTTTGAGGCCTACACAGTTGCAAAGACGGAAATATAACTTCTGGGCAATGATGAAGACTTAAACCCTTTTATCCGAGATCAACATGTTTAGTAGGCGAGGTGACTAAAATAACCAACAAGTTATATATTCGCAGCCACGACGTGATTATAGTGATCTTTTTTATTCCACCCGAGAGACCGACACGTTTAGTAGGCGAGGCAATCAAAAATAAACTACATTAGTCATATGTTTGCAGCCACGACGTGATTGGAATGTTCTTTTCAAAATTTAAGTCTGAGCCCTCCGCGATCAAAACATTCATTGTTTTGAATACGGATATGAAGTTATTTGTATTTAAATGTTTCTAACCGTTTGTTCTTGACAGCTTGCAGGGACTAAAGTAAATAACGGCAATTATTCCTCGGAGTTTATTTATTGTTATTTCTTTCTTTAAATTCAGCTTTTATTCCGCTTTGTATTGTAATATTATTTATCGCACTTATGTAACTATTGAAATGCTTAGAATAGGCAAACTTAGGATTAATTCATAGGGTAGTTTAAGATTTGAAACCCGTCGCTAGCTTATTTATTTGTAGGCTCGCAAACTTAGAAATCCTTCGCTAGTTTATTTATTTTAGGCTCGTCACGCGTATTCAAGATTTTCAAAACAACTTTTGTCATCTTTTATTTGCTTTATTAATCATACCGCATAAGTTTATCTTTTGTCAATTTACAATTCATTGATTCCCAAAATTTTACTTCTTTGGCATTATAAATAAATTGTTTTACTATCAATTGTCAAATACATATTTTTTCCAACTCTACATGTATTTCTCTTTAGATATCATATAAATGCATATTTGAAAAATCTCTACATTCATCTATTTTTTAAAATGCATCTCTTTTTTTATTAAATATTTGCAAACATCTTTTAACTTCATGCTTCAAACATGCATTTTTTCTAGTAATAATTAACCTGAGTTTTACCGGATAACCGCAAGTTAGCGGATCTTAAAGGATGCCTAACCCCTTCCCTTTAGGATAATAAAGAACCCTTACCTAGAATCTCACTAGTTTCGCAGACCTTAAAATTGGAGTTACATTGCAGCACTTAGTTTAATATTTAGGTGTCCTAATTCACCGTAAACATAATTAGGTGGCGACTCCTCAATCCTTTACCCAGGAATCACCCCATACGTCTGTGCTCCGCTTTGACCCGAGCGAGGTCAAAATAGGGCGACAAAGATGGCGACTCATCGGGAATTTTCGTGTTCCTAACCATAGCAAATTCAGTTAATTATAATTGTGCTTTACTTTCACTCTTTGTTTGTTGTAATGCTTTGATTTGTTTCCTTTATGAAATTTTCTGCATGCCTAACTGCTTTAATTTCTATATTTTTATTGCTTATCATAAATTGGCATTTCGTTCATATTTTTTCCACTCTGGAAAATTGACACTATCACACACTACACGCGAGGTGTGTTTTTACGCACCCATAAATTTCTTTCAATCTACCAAAATTTAGGAGAGTTGGCGTATGCGCGGAGTGACCGGACCATCTGGTGGCCGCGTAACCTTCTCACTCGAGTAGTCCGCTCGGGAACCTTGTGTCTAGTCAGCCAAATCTTAGAAAATATAAGATAGAGCTATACCACCCTTTATTTTAAGTCATGCATGCATACACCTTAGGTGGGTCGATCCTTGGTATCGACTCCACAATTAAGAAATCCGCCAAAGATTGTCTACGGGTCTCACAACCCAACGACCAATCATCATATTATGTGTAGCGTGATAAGGATAGACTAATCCAAGACTAATCATGACATGCTGAAATTAGAAAATGTACATTCATTTTGTCTCATTTCCGACAAAGTATTGCAGTTTAGCAGCTTGGATCAAATCTGTCGTAATCCCGCATATCTGGCGTTTAGGCCCACCTCCGGCATAAGGGAGGCCACATGCATATTAGGATGCGCATTTAATTGCCTTACAATCATTTTGTTGTTTTCTCCTGCTTTTTCACTATGTGCATATTATTTAAAGCAATAATTACTCGCCTTGTACTAACTTGGTTTTCTTCATTTTTTTAGAAGGTTTATTTTTCCAAAATTATTCTTCCCAAAGGTTGATTTGCGTTGACTAAAAATGGCGGATCATCCCTACTTCACGAGGTCAAAGGCACAATCCTTCAGCAAAATGACTGATTTAGATGCATCCGAACAGACTGGCCTGGAACTTATCACTCTTTCCGGAGGTGAATCAGAGACTTCCGAAAATAGAAATACTACTGTCCAGGAAAAATACATCGCCCAACTGTTACAACAGATGGCAGCCATGCAGACTGAGATAGAGCGGCTCCAAAATCTCACCAACCTGTCCATTAGCGCCAATACCCCACTCCCTGAACAAGGGACGAATGCAACTGCACCACAAATTTTCTCATCTCCTGAACCGCCATTTCCCCAAAACCTCCCCGATAATTCGCCACTATGCAAAACCAATCCACAACACACTAACCCGCAAGCAAGTCCACAACAAAGCCCGTTACAAAATGACCCTGCAACTCCACATACCCAAATTAACCCACTCATCCAAAACACCTCTTCCATGCAAAATCACCAAGCGAGGCCAACACATATTGATGGCACACGTCGCCGATCCCAACGAACAAAGACGTGCCACCCGATATATGCAACGGAAGCTCAACCTTTTACAACCACGCACCAAACATGACTCTTCAGGAAATTGGCGGTGTGAAGAAGTGGACGAGCGGTGAAGATCGAAGCAGGTGAAAGTGTGGCGAGAGAGATTCATAGCCTGAAAGAAGCATTCAAGAATATCCAAATCAGCAAGGGGCATGAAGGACTCGAGTATGAAGATTTGTGCATGCATCCCGACATTGAATTGCCTGTCGGATATAAAATGCCAAAATTTGACTTGTTTGATGGGAAAGGAAATCCTTACTCTCATTTGAGATCGTACTGCGACAAACTGATTGGGGCAGGTAAAAATCAGGCCATCATAATGAAGTTGTTCATAAGGAGTTTGACAGGAGAAGCACTAGACTGGTACACAAGCCAGGACCCGCGAAAATGGCATGACTGGGGCACAATAGCGAGGATTTCATGGATAGGTTCAGATTTAACACCGACACAGTTTTGGATAGATTTTATTTGATGAAGTTGGAGAAAAAGTCCACAGAGACCTTCAGAGAATATGCCATGAAGTGGAGGGCAGAAGCAGCAAAAGTTCAACCCCCGATAACGGGAAGTGAAATGGCCACTCTCTTTGTACAATCTTTGAAAGATGCGACATACTATGAAAGAATGATAAGCGTCATAGGACGAAGTTTCTCTGAAGTCGTAAGGATGGGAGATTTCATAGAAGAAGGTATCAAAACTGGGAGAATTGCAAACTTGGCAGCGTTGCAAGCAACGAGTGAGGCAATCCAGTCGGACTCATTTGGGGGAATAATAAAGAAGAAGAGGGACGGAGTGTCGCCTGTCATGACGGTCCAGAAACATAGGCCAAATCAAATGTCAAATTACCAAAGGTCATCACCCCAGCCTCCCTACTACAATCAAAACAACCAAAGTCTTCATCCTTCCTATTATTACCCATACACCCAAAGCCCTCAACCTTACTATCAATACCCACCTGGTCCCTACCCTGTCTACCATACCCATCCAATATATAGCTTTGCCTCGGCGCTTTGTCTATCCGAATCCCCCACAATATCAGCCCACATACTTACCTCATCCACAAGTCCATGCACCAAATGCACCCAGACCCCGCGCAAAATACGAAAGAAAGCCAGCCAAAACCTATACACCTTTAGCCGAACCTCAAGCCCAATTATATGAAAGACTGAAAACCGCAGGAATACTCCAACCCATCCCAGGGCATATCCCCAATCCTATTCCCAGGTCATATGATGAAACTAAGCATTGTGCGTACCACTCGGGAATCCCTGGGCACGACACTGAAAATTGCTATGCCCTCAGAGACAAAATTGAGGCATTAATCAAAGAAGGAGTTATCCAACTGAAAGGACCTTCCTCTAATGTAAATGATAACCCTTTGCCAAATCATGACGATGCCAACGTAAATATGATTACTGTTGATGAAGACCACAATTTGGAAGGGACTATTGTGCGATCCAGAGAAAGGAAAAGGTCGAATCATCGACCTTTATCACCCCTATGATTACAGTCCAAGTGAGGGCACCGTTTGGAGTAGAAGCACTTCCTCCAAAGCCGCGGATCATGGCATCATCTTTTCTTGGAAAAGTCTTATCAACCAATCTCCGAAGGAAGGAAGATGTTTCTTTACCAAAGCCTGTTCCGCCTCTGAGTCAATCATTCGTCAAAGCATGCGCCACTCAGGAATCAAAGGAGGACAATGCAGCCAACCTCGTGAAAGGATTCAAAAGATTTTTCATTGATGAAGAAGAAGCAAAATGATTACGCTAGAAGCTCAACCATTTGGGATGCAAAGCAAGGAGATGTTTTGGGAAAATTGGACATGTGCCCTGGCCTTGTTTCTCCCAGAAACTAGTTAACTGCATTAATATTTAATGAAACAATGCGATTCAGATTGAGGCCTGAATCACATATATGCATTTAATGTGTTTTGCCTCTACCTTTTGAAAGCTTAAAATGACAAATCTGCATTGCTTTTGCTATTATAAAATATGTTTTGTTCAAAAATTCTCTTTTCTTTTTTTCATTATGCAAACTAATTTGTCGGCAGTATGTGACATATAATGAAACAAGCAAACAAGGTCCCAAACAAGCAAGGCTTCGAAGAATATAAGGAAGACTCACAAGCGGAAGAATTGAGGCATTTTTGGAATAAGTCAAAGCCAGATTTGGATGAAACATCAAGATGGTTGATAGTTACAAGCATTGGCACGGACGTTTGCCATTTGCACTCTTGGACTACCATACTACGATCAGGACTTCTACTGGCGCAATGCTATATCTTTTGCAGTCAAGTGGATACATAATCATATACTAAGACACTGATTGATGAAAAGCAGATGGGCCGCGATTGTCAGGGCAACCTTATCAGAATAGAATGGCCAAAAACCATCAATGCAGATGCAGGGAAGAGATACCATATCTAAGATTAGTTATTCTCTATGTAATACTTTCTATGTTGTAAAAGTTGCGCTCCCTCATCGGGATACGCATAGAACCCACGTAGGGTTTCGTTTCTTTAGATCACAAATTTTCCCAAGTTCCTTTTTACTTGTAACCTGAACTACGTCATGACCTGATTCCCTCGGCGGGATACGTAGGCGGCCACATCGGCTTCGGTCCCATCTTTAGGAAAATCCTTACAATCTCCTTTGCTTACCCGAACTACGTTATGACCTGATTCCCTCGGCGGGATACGTAGGCGGCCACATCAGCTTCGGTCCCACTTTTAGAAAAACCCTTACAGTTCCCTTTTACTTGTAACATGAACTACGTTATGACCTGATTCCCTCGGCGGGATACGTAGGCGGCCACATCGGCTTCGGTCCCATTTTAGAAAATCCTTACAACCCTCTTTACTTGTAATGAACTACGTCATGACCTGATTCCCTCATGGGGATACGTAGGCGGCCTAAATCGGCTTCGGTCCCACCATTAGGAAATATTTTCTCATTTATCTCACATAGGACAAAATGCACCCATCTGATCACCCTGATAGGACAGGCAAGCAATCTACACCAGACTCGTTTGTCCGTTCAAAAGATCGTCATTCTCACATATCGGAAACTGGGGCATTTTTAAGGGATCACTGCCGGAGGACGCCGATAAACATGGAAAAGCATCGGCAAACTAAGTCTTCAGCCTAAGAGGATTTTGGATAAGACGTTTGTTTTGTTTCACCGCATGTCACTGCTCGACAGAACTTTTACATATAGGCATACTTTCTTATACGCAATTTATTTTCACCAAATATTTTCATTAGAGTTTGACAAGATATTTTACATATATGCATACTTTCTTATAAGCAAATCATTTTCAACAAATATTTTTTTTCATTAAAGTTCGACAAGAACTTTTTAATGATAAAGCATACTTTCTTATAAACAACTTATTTTCAACAAATGTTTTCATTAACGGTTAGCCAAGACTGAGAACCAGACAGGAGCTACAGGTCCGAATCAGCAGGACATGCAGTCATCAAGAGCCAAAGCTACAAAGTCAACGCGAATCAACCGCCCCTCCCCAAACTCACAAATTTTCTTTGAGTACAGGTTCTTCAGGTTGAAAAGCAGGGAAGCCACATCAGTTATGATCAATTCCCCTAAAGAATTTCGGCACTACAACTCACTACAAGGATTACGTTCTTGTTCTGCATTTATACGAAGACATCATCTTGACCTACAGGGTCCCGACTATTATGTCTGCACAAAGATGTTATTTCGAATCACAAAGAACGACAACAAGGCAAACCCGACGGCAAAGACGTCGCATCACATTTTCGCCCGTGCCAGGACGACATTTCAATTCACATGAGTTTGGATCGGCAGAAGATTCAGCACAACGTGGAACCCTATTACAGCAAACTGACGGCAAGGACGTCACTTACATCTCTTACAACAGGACAACATTACAAAAACGTCGTCGACATTATGGCAGCACGACAATCATTTTTTACAGCTTTACAACGACGTCAACAACATTACAATGACGTCTTCAATGCAGCAACTATCTTTTACCGCATCTCAACGACGTCAACAACATTGCAATGACGTCTTCAAAACAACAGCTATCTTTTACGGCAATGCAGCAACTATCTTTTACCGCATCTCAACGGCGTCAACAGCATTACAATGACGTCTTCAATGCAACAGCTATCTTTTACGGCAACGCAGCACGACAAATATCTTTTACAGCATTACAACGACGTCAACAACATTACAATGACGTCTTCAACGCAGCAGCTATCTTTTACAGCATTACAACAACGTCATTGACGTTCTTCGCAAAGACATCAACTATCTTCAACAAGATTACAACAACGTCCACGGCGTTCACGGCAACACGACATCTATTTTTACGCATTACAATGGCGTCAACAACATTACAATGGCGCCTTCAAATTTCAACATCTACCTTCTACAAAGAAACTACATTACAACAACGCCCACGACGCTACGGCAAAGACGCCAACTTTTTACAACATTACAACGGCGTCAACAACATTTCAACGACGTCGTGAGCGCAACGCGTATCTCTTACCACAAACAAAGATTACATCCTTGCAACAACGTCATCACAATGGCGTCTTCAACCTGACCGTCAATACAACGACGACCTCAGCATTACATTCTTGCAACAACGTCATCACAATGATGTCTTCAACACAACACGTCGATACAACGACGACCTTAGCGTTACATTCTTGCAACAACGTCATCACAATGACGTCTTCAACACAACATGTCGATACAACGACGACATCAGCGTTATCATTACAACGACATCAACAACACGCCTACGCAACGGCGTCTTCTGCACAACATTTATTTTTACAGCATTACAACGACATCAACAACATTACAATGATGTCATCAGCAACGCGCCCATACAACGGCGTCATCAACAACACGCCTACGCAACGGCGTCTTCTGCACAACATTTATTTTTACAGCATTACAATGACGTCAACAGCATTACAACGACGTCTTCAGCACAACATTTATTTTTACAGCATTACAATGGCGTCAACAGCATTACAACGACGTCTTCTGCACAACATTTATTTTTACAGTATTACAACGACGTCAACAGCATTACAACGACGTCTTCAGCACAACGATTATCTTTTACAGCAAAACAGCATTACAACAACGTCCTCGACGTTACATGCAGCACAACAACTGTCTTTTACATAATTACAACGACGTCAACAATATTACAACGATGTCTTCAACACAACACGTCAATCCAACGACGTCATTTCAGGCGCCCACCTTATAATGCGGGTATTTTAATTTCAGTCAGGCGCCCACCTTATAACAAGGGAATTTTAATTTCAGTCAGGCGCCCACCTTATAACAAGGGAATTTTAAGTTATTTTCTCTACAATTTTTCTCAGCAGTTATACACTAATTATATCTTAAGCTTTAGTTTGCAGGAGTTTTTAATTTGCAGGAACTTCATCACAGCGTGGGACTATCTCTTACGGCGAACCGAGGCAATTTGGTCAACGACCTACTTCGAACGTCGATCCGCTCTTTCCCATTAGTTTCTCGCATCAACGACCAGTGTCATCCAAAGTCGACACTGGGGCATTGTTGCTTGAATGTGCACCATCTTTTTGCAACTTCACTTCCCCAGGAATTCTATGCGATCCAGATGATCGGGACAAAATTGGCTACTCGATCAACTTCTTTGGCGAAAACTCTTTCATCGTCTCCGTCAAAGAGGGCATCTGTTGACGCCCAATTTTGTCCCATCTTTTATGATTTTATTCGTAATTTTTAACATTTTTGACACTTTTAAAACAATTTTAAAATATATATATATATATGCATATTATTCTCTTATTATTATTATTATTCGCATTTTTTACCGTCATTTGCATTTTTTATCACAATCATAAGTTTTATCCAAAAAAATTCTATGTTATTTTATTCTCGCAAAATTGCATCGCATTTTCCCTTTTATTAAGCATTAAACATTTACTTAAATATTATATTTTATTATTATCACGTCGTTATGTTATTTTAAATAATTCACATCTTTTACAAAAAATATATATATATAATATCTTTTAATATTAAACCCCTTTTATATTTTTTATCCATAACCCATTTTTTCATTTTTCCAAACCCAAAACAATTAAACCCACAACCAAAGCCCAATGCCCAACTCCCTTTTTTTTTTATTATTTATTTTTCCGTCGCCCGGCCCAACATCCCTTCCCCTTCTATTCAAAACAACCGGACCAGCCCAACTCCCCAATTAAATTAAACCCAATTCCCACAACCCACTCGTCGGCCCAACCGAATCGCCCAACCCGCCAGGCCCATCGGCCAAATCCCAAAATCCGACCCAGCCCATTTCCCTTACCCTTTTTATTATCCCCAAACCAAACAAAAACCAAAAAAAAAACCAAACGAACCCTAAAGGCTCCCAAGCCGACGCCGCACCTCGCGCCGGTCACCCCACTCCCTGCCACCAACTCCCATCTGCCCCTGACATCACCTCACCCCTGCCAACACCAACCCCCTGCCACCACCAACTCCCGTCACTTCGACCCATACCCACAAAATCAGAAATCTTTACCTTTATTTTGAATTTCAAACTCGATTTTTGGGGGGAAATCCACCTATAAATACCCCATGATTGTTCTTCATTTGGGGAGAAGATTTTCGGAGAAGAAAAAAAGAGATTTTGGAAGGATTTTCGGAATATACATAAAATACTTTGTTGTGTTCTTGAGTTTAAAGCATTTTGGCTTCTTTGTTGTTCAAGAATCAAGTCCGAAAAGGTTTGTCATCCCCTTTGATTCTCTGATTTTTCATCGATTTGGTCAGGTCGACCAGTTAGATAACATTTTAATTCTTGCATTTCATATTTATGTATGTTGGTTATCTGAATTTGGTGTTAAGATTTGATTTGGATCAACGATTTGGTCAGATTCTTGACCGGTCAGGTCGACTGATTTGAATTTGCAAATTTCTTGCATTGCTGCTATTGTTATCATTGGTTATCTGAAATTGTTGAATTTATTTGATTCGGGTTGAAACCACGATCCGGTCAGTCATCGACCGAAGTCAGTCGACGGTTAGTAACATTTTCGTAATTCTTGCATTACATATTCTTGTTATTGGTTATCTGAATTTGGTGTTAAAATCGATTTGGGTTTGGATCATTTGATTTGGATTCGGATCATCGATTCGGTCGGTCATCGACCGGATCGGGTCGATCCGATTTGGATATTTTCGAAATTCTTGCATTTCATATTTTTGTATGTTGGTTATCCGAATTGATGGAATTATTTGATGACGGGTTGAATCTCCTATTCGGTCGGATTCTTGACCGGGTCAGATCGACGGTTTGAATTTCCAAATCTCTTGCATTGTTCTTTGTGGTTATTATTGGTTATCTGAAAAATTGAAAAAGTCCGATTCGGGTTGGCATCGATTCGGTCGGTCATCGACCGGATCGGTCGACCGATTTTTGGCGTATTTCAGTTATGGCATTTTTCATACTGTTTGCTAGTTATCTAAAAATCTGAATTTCGATTTTCATTAGTCCTTGTTCATGATCCGGTCGGATTTTTCCATAAATACCTCTTAATCCTGTTAGGTTCCAACATTTGTAATTTGGTTCGGATAATTTAATTGTTCCTTTGCTCGTTTCTTTTGCCTTTGTTTTATTGTTTTATTAATATCGCATCTAGGCCGATGAAATTGAAATCGAGGCCGCACTTTTCGCTTCTGCTCCAAAGATCAATTCTCTGTTTCGATTTGCCTGTTTCGATTTCTTTGTTTTGATAGTTTCTTGATTTGTTTCGTGTTATTTTACTGTTTCTAAATACCGCATTTAGGCTGATGAAATTGAATTCAAGGTCGCGCTTTCGTTTCTCTGTTTTTCAGTTTTCTGTTTTAAACATCCGTTCGACGGATATCTTTCATTTCTTTGTTTCTTTGTTTTACCGTTTTGAGCAAATACCGCATTTTTCAAACATTGCTTTCTATTTCAGTTCAACTGTTTGACATTCAAATATTTGTTTCTTGTTTCTTGTTTTAAATTAAACACCGCGTCTTTTTTGAGCTGTTTTTTTACGCTCGCTCGCTCAATTCACGCTTACTGCTTCTTTGTTTACATTCGATTTAAAATTTTACTGATTTGAACACGATACTACATGGCCGATGAAAAATATCCGTCGATTTTGAGGCCTACACAGCTTGCAAAAGCGGAAATATAACTTCTGGGCAATGATGAAGACTTAAACCCTTTTATCCGAGATCAACATGTTTAGTAGGCGAGGGGACTAAAATAACCAACAAGGTATAAATTCGCAGCCACGACGTGAATATAGTGAACTCTTTTATTGCACCCGAGAGACCGACGTTTAGTAGGCGAGGCAATCAAAAATAAACTACATTAGTCATATGTTTGCAGCCACGACGTGATTGGAATGTTCTTTTCAAAATTTAAGTCTGAGCCCTCCGCGATCAAAACATTCATTGTTTTGAATACGGATATGAAGTTATTTGTATTTAAATGTTTCTAACCGTTTGTTCTTGACAGCTTGCAGGGACTAAAGTAAATAACGGCAATTATTCCTCGGAGTTTATTTATTGTTATTTCTTTCTTTAAATTCAGCTTTTATTCCGCTTTGTATTGTAATATTATTTATCGCACTTATGTAACTATTGAAATGCTTAGAATAGGCAAACTTAGGATTAATTCATAGGGTAGTTTAAGATTTGAAACCCGTCGCTAGCTTATTTATTTGTAGGCTCGCAAACTTAGAAATCCTTCGCTAGTTTATTTATTTTAGGCTCGTCACGCGTATTCAAGATTTTCAAAACAACTTTTGTCATCTTTTATTTGCTTTATTAATCATACCGCATAAGTTTATCTTTTGTCAATTTACAATTCATTGATTCCCAAAATTTTATTTCTTTGGCATTATAAATAAATTGTTTTACTATCAATTGTCAAATACATATTTTTTCCAACTCTACATGTATTTCTCTTTAGATATCATATAAATGCATATTTGAAAAATCTCTACATTCATCTATTTTTTAAAATGCATCTCTTTTTTTATTAAATATTTGCAAACATCTTTTAACTTCATGCTTCAAACATGCATTTTTTCTAGTAATAATTAACCTGAGTTTCTGGGATAACCGCAAGTTAGCGGATCTTAAAGGATGCCTAACCCCTTCCCTTTAGGATAATAAAGAACCCTTACCTAGAATCTCACTAGTTTCGCAGACCTTAAAATTGGAGTTACATTGCAGCACTTAGTTTAATATTTAGGTGTCCTAATTCACCGTAAACATAATTAGGTGGCGACTCCTCAATCCTTTACCCAGGAATCACCCCATACGTCTGTGCTCCGCTTTGACCCGAGCGAGGTCAAAATAGGGCGCGACACATATATGCCCTGTCGGTCTTACACCTTTTTAGCTTATTATTTTATTTACGATTATGTGGTGAATGTATGTCTAGTGGTGCTCGGCAAGTAAGGTCCGGGTGCCCGTCACGGCCCTCCAATTTGGGTCGTGACAAACATGATATAAGAGAAGGTTTGTCCTAAGGAGTCTGTAAGACGTGCCTAGTAGAGTCTTATTTATGGGTGTATTGTGCACCACACTTATAAACAGGAGGTTATGAGGCATTTAGGATGGTTACCTCTACTTCTTGTTCTAGATCGTGCATTAGAGCTGAGTTATAAGAATTCCACTCCTAATCTGTCTCGTGTTTATGATTCCAGCAATGCCTACAGCACGGAAGAAGTTACAGAGTATGAGGGCGTTGAATGCGGCTACAGACGAGGGTACCAGGCGAGTGCCACCCGCTAGTTAAGGCCAGAGTGAGGCCCACAATGTGACTTCTCCGCATGATTCCCCGACTCCACCACCTCCAGAGGAGCTTGGTGGGGCTTCAGTACCCCCAATTCCTCCACCTGATACTCTAGATGAGGATCTTGATACTCAAAGTGGTGTACATTTGTTGACTCGATTGGTGGCTGATCAAGCCCAACGTCAGACTACCAGTCCTTCTGATAGAGCAGTTAGTACGAAAGCTCAGGATTTCATCAACCTGGACCCTCCGGTATTCACTGGATCAGACCTGAACACGAACCCATAAAATTTTTTAGATCAGATGTAGCGTACTTTGCGGGTAATGGATGCCACTGATACTGAGTCAGTAAAGTTTGCTTCTTATAGATTGCGGGATGTCGCGGTGACTCGGTATGGGACATAAGAACATTCTAAGGGACCTCGAACCCCACCAGCAGGATGGAGAGAGTTTTTGGAGGCTTTCTTACAACATTTTCTACTGGTCGAGCTTCGTCGGGCCAGGCAGGATAGATTTTTACGTCTTGAGCAAGGTAATATGAGTGTTCGGGAGTATAGCTTACAGTTTAATTCATTGGCCAGATATGCTCCTACGATCATAGCTGAGATGAGCGATCGGGTACATTGGTTTGTTAATGGCTTGTGGCCACACTTGGTTAATGAGTGTACTACGACTTCCCTGAATTCGAATATGGATATTTCTCGCAGTCAGGCTTATGCACAAAATTTGGAGGATTGTAAGAGACAACAACGGGTAGATCGAGAACGTGATAGGGGCCAACACAAGAGGGTTCGATCCGTAGGTGACATAGAAGAGTTCAGAAGTGGGCTTAGGCCATAGTTTTATAGGCGCCCATCCTACCCGGCAGCTAGTGCACCATCACCATTTTCGAGGTCGAGGGTTGATCGGTTTGCTCAATCTGGACCAGGTCAGAGTTCACGAGCATCAGGGTCCTATTATAGAGGGGATTCTAGTCAAATGAGGTCGCCTTTGACTCGATGTGAGCAATGTGGTAAGGCCCATTCGGGGTCGTGCCAACGAGGATCAGAAGTGTGTTATTCTTGTGGTTATCTCGGTCATATTATGCGGAAATGTCCGACAAGAGGCGGAGGTGTGAGGGCCCAGTCGACCGGATCTGTAGCAACTTCATTATCTTCAGCACGCCCGTCAGGGCAAGGCCATCAGACATCAGCCAGTCAAGGAAGAGGTAGGGGAACAACTAGCTTCGGTGGTAGCCAGAACCGCATTTACGCATTGATGGGTCGATAGGATCAGGAGTCTTCACCTGATGTTATTACAGGTATATTATCAATCTGTTCACATAGTGTATATGCATTATTAGATTTAGGCTCCAATCTATCATATGCCACCCCTTTCATTGCCTGTAAGTTTGGTGTGGAGCCTGAGTTGATAAGAGATCCATTTGCGGTATCTACACCAGTTGGTGAGTCGGTAGTTGCTAGACGGGTCTATCGGAATTGTGCAGTGTTAGTTTGTAACCATCAGACCCTAGCAGATATGGTAGAGTTAGAAATAGTTGATTTTGATATTATTATGAGCATGGATTGGCTGGCATCATGCTACGCTAATGTTGATTGCCGAACAAAGATTGTTAGATTTCAGTTTCCAGGCGAGCCAGTCCATGAATGGAAGGGTAATACGGCGACTCCAAAGGGTAGGTTTATTTCATACCTTAAGGCAAAAAATATGATTTCCAGAGGTTGTATATACCATCTTGTTCGGGCTAGAGATGCCGATGTTGAACTACCTACTCTTCAATCAATTCCGGTGGTTAATGAGTTTCTTGATGTATTTCCAGACGAACTTCCAGGCCTTCCTCCCGAGAGGGAGATTGAGTTCGATATAGATGTGTTGCCAGACACTCAGCAAATATCTATCCCTCCTTATAGAATGGCTCCAGCTGAATTGAAAGAATTAAAGGAACAATTAAAGGATATTCTTGAGAAAGGCTTCATTAGGCCCATCATATCCCCTTAGGGTGCGCCGATATTGTTTGTACGAAATAAATATGGCTCGTTGTGAAGGTGTATTGACTATCGGCAACTGAATAGAGTCACTATTAAGAACAAGTACCTTTTTCCCATAACTGATGACTTGTTTGATCAGTTACAGGGTGCAAAATGTTTCTCAAAGATTGACCTAAGGTCAGGGTACCATCAGCTAAGGGTCAAGGAAAATGACATTCCGAAAACGGCTTTCCGAACAAGATATGGTCACTTCGAATTCTTAGTAATGTCATTCGGGCTCACAAATGCGCCAACAACATTTATGGATCTAATGAATAGCGTATTTTGCCCATTTCTGGATGTATTTGTGATAGTATTTATAGATGATATTCTGGTTTATTCTCACTTGGAGGCGGAGCATGCAGATCACTTACGGGTAGTACTACAGACGCTCCGGGATCGTAAGTTGTATGCTAAGCTCTCCAAGTGTGAGTTTTGGTTGAACTCAGTGGTTTTCCTTGGTCATATAGTGTCAGATGAAGGTATAAGAGTTGACACTAAGAAGATAGAAGCGATGAAGAATTGGCTGAGGCCCACAACTCCATCAGAGGTTCGTAACTTTTTAGGCTTAGACGACTATTATAGGAGGTTTGTAGCAGGATTTTCTACCATATCAGTACCATTGACAAGATTGACACAAAAGGCCATAAAGTTCCAGTGGTCCAATGCATGTGAGCAGAGTTTCCAGGAGTTAAAAGGACAAACTAACATCGACACCGCTTCACTCACGCTCAGGAGATACTGGGTGCCGGTAAGTTTGCTTCTATTCAGGGACATTTATCTAATGTTTGGTGTTTATACCAAACCAAATAATTTAATCTTAACAGTTACTTAAATAATTATAAATTAAAGTAAGAATACATATCATTTAACCATAGTTAAATTGGTTAACTGATGAAAGTTTATATACAACATCTATTATTAGTTTGGTGTAAACATCGAGTGCAGATAGTTTTTTTCCGCCTGGGGATCAAGAAGAGGATAGGAAGTCCTCTATGAGCTAAAAGATCTACAGTCTTCCTACTGAATATATACTATATAGGAACATTTCCTTTATTCCATATGCTTAGTGAATCTCAAAAATGAAAATCGAAACCCAAATTAGGGGTGGGCGAAAAATCCGGAGAACCGAAAAAACCGAACCGAACCGGCTGTTCGATTCGGTTTTTAAAAAAATTGATTTTTTGAAAAAACCTAACCGAATTAGGATTTAGTGATTCGGTTCGGTTTTTTAATTTTGGATACGAACCGAACCGAAAAACCGCATTAAATATGTAATTAATATTATTTTTCATTTTAGGCTACTACTATCTCTTGAATTATAGTCATTGAAACCAATCTATGAAGATTTTATGGAAGTCGAATGCGGCATGAACTTGATTAACATATCACGGAAGCATTGACATAAAATGAAGGGAGAGAAAGTAGTTGTAAATTGGTAAAACTTTAAATGATCATAACTATGCGCTCCGATGTCCGTTTTACCCGATTGTTTTTTGATTTTGTGTATTTTTTCGAGACGGGGCAGGGTAAACTGCCGCAAGGCGGTTTGGCACCGCCAATTTTATGAAAACGTCCTTTTTCCCAATCAATTTGTGTTTTCCCCCAAATCGGTTTCTAATTTTCCTTTTTCATTAGTAAACATCTCACGATATACAATACATTCCAACGTCGAAATTTCGTGGTAATGTAGGTGTGAATGCCAATTTCAATGTTGGAAATTCAATTTTAAAAAAAAAACAAAAAATTTCCTAACCCGCCCCGCCCCGGCCCACTAGAAAAAACCGATATAATCCGATACGTTCAGCGATATAAACCGAATATATCATTTTTTTTAAAGTTGGATTCAGTTTTTTTTTAAAAAATGATTTTTATTCGGGTCATATTTTTCGGATACAAAACCGATATACGCCACCCCTGCCCAAAATCGCGAAAATCCAAGATTACTGTTGCTAACATTTTGCATGAATGATTGAAACCTTCAATACCATCACTAACTTTGAAAAGGATTCACCATTGTATGAAACTGGATGATGAAGCAAGATAAACTGCAAGTAACTCCCCAGTTTTCACCACAATTTTCTGGCAAGAAAATGCAGAAACTGAAAGGGCTTTTAAAAACAGAAAATTAGCCAAAGAGAAATTCCTTGATTCCCACCAATATTGTGCTGATTTAATGAAGACCAATCATTTATCCAAGAAGATTATCTTAGATGAGAACCAGCTGAAGCTGACTTCCACAAAGTCAAGTAAAATGAAAGCCATAAAAGTCCACGGACCAAGCTAAATTTGAATAAGAACAAACAACTTGCAGGATACACCTACGCATTATTTTGTCAAATCACTTGTGGTCTTTGTGTTTCGCAGCTAAATGAAGCGGCTTCCCCACTGTGCAGCTCGAAATATGGACGAAAACCGGAACACTTGAACAGACTATACACAGGGCATAAGACTCATCCAATCATTCATCCTTGATACTGTTAAAATCAACTCATCCTGGAAAAGCGAACGAATTATAATGAGGATTGTGATTATAGTTTCATTATCAGCAATACTTAAATTAAAATTAGGCTTGTAATTATAGTTAAATTGTTAATGTCTCTATCATTAATGTAAATTTACTATAATACAACTACACAAGCATTATGGGAGAAAGACTTTGAAAAGAAAATGGATACCTCTAATCTATCGGCGTCTTTGCTTGGAGTAGCTTGGTGGTCCAACATTTTGAGATCCTCTACCGGGAGAATCCATTGATCCTCTAAAAGAAGCGTAAGCTGCTTTTGCTGAATCAGGGACAGAATCCAGAGTAATTGACTCCACAAAGCATGCTGTATTGATTCGAGTCCTCTCAAGTTCAGATTGAAGTATCTCAGAACTAAACTGCTGCGCAAGAGCCTGTGAAATTGGGAACAATTCAAAGGCATGTAAGAAAAGGTGGCGAAACACTTTAATGACAATGTCTAAAAAAGATGATAGAGAGTATTTCATACAATCAGGTCATCAGGTGATACAGTCCCCCCTCGCTGCCTTTCATCCTGAAGTACATCATCATTTCCACGTGTCGCCCGACGACTATGACTTGGTGTCTCAACAGTCTCTGGGACACTTTCAGTTGCTTTCTCTAAAAGGACCCCTTGTAAATTTTTCAGAGACTCCCTTGCTTCATGTGTAAAATAAGGGTTCAATATGGTCTCAAAATAATCAAGCTGCGGGATTAAGCCATACAGACAATCAGAGTCAATGCCAGACACTTGGTCATGGGAGAGCATGACCACTCCATTTCAGTTCCCTGATTTATTCTATCGAATTTTGGTAGTCCATACATATATTTAGAGAAACAAATGCAAGAACATGCAATCTAAATCCCCCTCTCAACATTTTTTTAAAGTATTTTTCTGCTTCTACTTGTCGCAAACAGAATAAAAGC
Source organism: Anisodus acutangulus (assembly GCA_029783415.1). Taxonomy (NCBI): domain Eukaryota; kingdom Viridiplantae; phylum Streptophyta; class Magnoliopsida; order Solanales; family Solanaceae; genus Anisodus; species Anisodus acutangulus. The sequence goes on from CM056504.1 coordinate 38,383,041, forward strand.
TTAAGCAATATAAAAGTACTCAAAAGAAACAAAAGCAAAAAACCAATTTGTATTTGCACCAACCAAACAGAAACTTTCAATTGATTCCTGGAAGCACTAGCAGTTTAACTGACCTCAAGCATAAGCTGACAAAAGCCATTCACGTCTAATACTGTAAAATCTTTGTCTTGGTTTTCATGGAAAAGGCTTAAGAAAGTGTCTATTAGGCCTTCAACAAGAATACCAAGTGTCTTATCCAGCAGAGGCTTACAACCAGCAAAAACCTGTAAGAGAAAAACCAAAGTTAAAAAGTTAGACTAAGCAGAGAGAATGGTACAAGAAAACCATCATGTAAAGATAGAGATTTGAGATTAAAAACATTTTAAACTCTGCACCAGATAAATCAATTAAAACGTCCATCTACCAAAAATAAATGAGCGAGCAACAATATCCCCAGAAAAACATTGGAGAATAACCTCTGCATGTACAGCAACTAAAGTGTGTAGCAAATCCACAGCAGCATCTCGTACACCCTGCAACGCATAAGAGAATCTTTCTTTCATTCCAAGTGGAAAACATTTTCTGTTATAGAAGGCAAAAATGAGAAAGAGATCTCACCTTAACTGCTGGTGCAGCACCCCATTGTACACCACCCTCCAATAAATAGTTTACAGCAGCTGTTCTAAACAAATTTGTCTGACAAAATGTTTCCAAATATAGAATATTTAGGGATCCTCCAATCAGGGATAAGGAAAAGTTTAAGAGGAAATCCTCTATTATTTTAGAAAATCTTCTTCACCGATGTCAAGCACAAAGTATCAATATCTTTTTAAAGCGGAATTGGATCTTTTTTAAGCGACGATAGGGAGCATAAACCTTTTATAGTTATAAAGTAAGAATATTCTTAAGTCATTTATTTCAAAAGGCACAGGTATTTCTGATTATATAACTAACAATTTGTGCATCTAGCAGAGTGCTTTGTGCACCATTGCTCAATTGGAATTCCTACAGACATGTACCTCAAATTTACTTTGGAAAATTTCTTTAGGAGTTCTCTATAACAATAACAAGTTGAAAGCATAATGAAACAAAACAGAAGGATATCGATTACAGATGAATACCTTTGCCAAAGTATACTGCTCAAGAACATTTTCTTCAAGCCCAGAGAAAGATTCAATCAGATCTTGCATATCACTGTCCTCTTCATCCTTGCCCCTGCAGTAGCACAACACTTTAGTATCAGCGTTAACAAAGGCAAAAAAACGTAGAAAAGCGCCAAGTATCTTCAAAGGCTTTAAGTACAAAGCAAGAGCTGAAGTAAAGAAAAAACGTAGACAAATAATAAAACAATATATGTTATGTAATCCAAGAAAAGATAACTGCGAATACAAACAAATCTATGGACCAAAGGATTGAAAAACCTTAATAAATTGGACTATATGAAGAAAACCATGTCAATCAATTTCAATAACCATTCAATTTATGATATAGATTTTCCAATACAGATTAGGGACTAGTTTTGATTACTAAATTTCTAATTTCTTATTCATAACCACTAAAATAACCCTACAAATCAGTATTACTTTGTGATTTCCCTTACTGTTTAGTGTTGTTCTATTTATGAAAGAGACCAAGAACATAGAGGAATGTGCAAGCGCCTGTACTAAAGCATCGCTAAGCAAGATGAAGTGCCTAGACTGCATTGCACCGACCCTCAAGAATGAAGCACATCTCAGTTGGGCATTTAACAACACTAGATAGTACGATGTTAATTTAATGTTAGGTAGCTCGACAAAATATTATTCTGTCAAAGTCTTTAAAGATGAGATGACTGCCGAAAAGAACTACTCAACTGAACATTTCAGGTCCTAATAGCACATCGCTACTTCTTTGTTCAGAGACAGCTTTTATATTCCTGGGGAGAAAAAGCTTTTCCATTCAAAAGGTTAAGAGAGATAGGCCCTTAAAACTAGTCAATTTAGTTCCGTGGTTATCTTATAGAAAGTATGGAAGAGAAGTGGTTTGGAAAACATACAAACTCCTATTTCCCATCAAATTGCCAACTCTTTAGGCAATACCTGGGAAGTGGTTCTGCAACATATTGATATAACAAAGTACCCTTAACCCTGTCCACCCCTATTGAGTGGATTGTTTCCAATGTTTCTGAGATTATATTCGATGTAACAAATCATGCAAAATAGACAAGCTATACAGTACTAGAAAGCTACTTGTACTGTTTAACTTGATTTACAAGCTATAAAGTACCCAACGCTATTTTTGTACCTCGACTGCAGCCAAGTGTGTCTGTACTTGCTGTACAATTCATGAGCAAGTTCATCTTTGAAAAATCCAATATTACTTACGACCATCAGCAACTGCCGATGTGGATCAACAATACTTCCTGGAAGAGGATCTGATGATTTTTCTTCTGGTTCAGCATGTCCGTTTTGAAAATGTAAATTTTCACTGTCATATTCGTTCAGAAGCTGATTGCCAGTGTGGCCCAGCTGGCCTAATTAAAGTGCAAAATTTTGAATTATATTCCAAAGTTTATCAGTTACTGAAATGCTGAGTTATCAACTGCGTTACATACCGGCAAAATTAAGCAAACAGTTCAAAAAGGCAAGTCTAACAGATTCCTGAATTTCTTGAAGCTGCAAGAATATGTCCTCTGACTTCATAGCCTCATTCGTCAATGACTGAATCATTCTGGAAAGAACAAAAATGCAGAAATGAGGGTGCAATAACCGATCAACTATTTGGACATTTTGCAAAATTCACTCCAATTAACAATTTCAGCTCCGTTTCCTGAAGGCGTATATTACACTGCCCAGACAACTTAAGAAGACAAGAGGCACTACATCTTTGCTAACAAGAAATTATATATCTGCTCAATCAATTGTTTGTCAGTTATAAAACATTCAAGGAGGAGTTTCCATAATAGTTTATGGTATCAATAAGCATAACTCATTACAGAAGTATATCACCAGATCACAGTACAATGAAAATCAAATAAATTCCCCCTTAGTATGAATATGAACACGAGCGTGTGTCAATAGAACTGAGGGAACACAAATCTAGTTCAAACACATATTTTTCTGTGCAAGCCTATGTATATTCGAATTTCTCTTGATAGCTTCACAAACACATACATTTGAATGCACGTATTCTAATTTTAAATAAATTGACCCTAAATTAAATTACTTCCTGACAAACATCAAAGGCAATTTAACAAGTGTTTTGCATATTGAAAAGAAGCTAGCTAGGGAAAACCCTTCAGCTTACCGTGGTATATAGCAGGATGATTAGATCATATGTACAGTTATGCTTAAATGTACATACAGCATTTTGTGGCATCTTTAACTTACGAATTGATCTGATCCATTGCAAATGTGATAATTGAACGGAAAGCCAGAGGCAATGAAGAAATTGTATATGGAGATCTGTTCCTTTCTAAAATAGATACTGGGATCCAGGTCTCATCTTTTGATATCTTCTCAGTTGTAGTACGCATCCAAGAACAGAGCCTCAATATATAAATTTTTGTGACCTCAGATTGAAGTGTGCGCAATGCCGTAACTGTTAATCACAGGAGAAATCACTCGGAAACATTTCACAGACAATAGCATATGTCAACTTCGAAAATTTACGTACCAGCAACTGGAGGTGCTGATTCTTTGGCTTCAAAAGCATGGCATGCTTTAGTTATCTCTTTTATGGAATCACTCATGTATGGGCAAAGAATATTGGATTCTTCAAGATCTCGAAACGTGTTCTGAACCTGTGAGTAATTTCAACATTCTACGATATGCATTAGGAAGAAGCATGAATACATATTAAATCACAAAAACTTATATCCGATCTCCTAGAAAAAGCTCCAAATCGATTTCAAATCCAGTGTCAGCTAAAACAGACTAAATACACCAAAAGTACTATACAAGGTGGAATGGGAATTACCAGAGGTCGCTAAGGTTGGGACAACATAAGACTAGTTTCAACTTGCAACGTGTATGACAAAAATTGAAAACATAAGATATATAAGCTAGCACCACTTAGATAGAAGAGAGGTAAAACTCAAACCATGCATGTCTATTTCCTCACAAGTTTTGACATAAGATAGCAAGATCAATGAGAGATGAAGAGATTATTTCACTCAATTGCTCAATACAAGACACGACGATAACTTTACAAATTTTTATACAACCAAAACAGACAGAAGCCTTAGCTACATTCGTAATGATTAGGTCTACTGGAAAAGAAGGATGTCGTTAAGAATGTGAGGGTTAAAAGATCGTACAATCTAGATGGTACTCCCTGTAGTAGTACGGAAATGGCTAGGAGAAAGCACAGTAGCATGCCTAACCAAGCCATTCAATGTTATATCATGGAGTGAAAAAATGTCAAACGACTGAGGAAAGAGCATCTTGGTTTCGGTATATAAGAACAAAGGAGATATTCAAAATTGTACATACTGCTGCAGTATTAGACTTACGAGCCATAGGTTGAAATTTGGGAAAGAACTATGGGGCATAGATTTAGGGACATTATAAGGATGATAGAGACAAGTGTTGCTTATGCCTAGTAAAACTACAATAGAGGTTATATGTTTGCCAAGAAGAGGAAGAAGGATATTCACAGAGAAAGCATACAATACAGTGTCAAGAAAGCTCTTCAATAGGTGCTTGGCATGAAAGGAATCCATATCAAATATATAAATTCCATAAAAGATAAATACGAATGAAAAGTCACAAATTTGAGAACGATGAGAGAGGGATAGGTTCTTGGCATTAAAGGAATCCATATCAAATACATAAATTCCATCAAAGATTAATTTTTTTTTTGATGAATTCCATCAAAGATTAATATGAATGGAAGGTCCCAAATATGAGAATAATGAGGAGATACAAAGACCGTGGATGTAAACCAAGTATTTGCCTTGAGACTTCGCTTGTTTATCCCAGATGAGCTAACTAATAGTTTTGGAATAAGGTTCTGTGGTGCATGCTTTTGCAAATGATATTTTAATTGATGAAACTAGTAAGAAAGTCAAACAAAAGCAGTCTAGATATTAAGGGTTCTAGAATAGTAGAAGCAAGACATAATATACAGATTGCAAGTTCCAATATCCATAATAACGAAGATGAAGTAAGATCGAATGGAATTATTGGATCCCAAACACACAATTCAGATATCTAGACTCAATCTTCTAGAGAATGGAAATGATAGGGCAGCCAGGTGCACTAAGCTCCTGCTATGCATGGGGTCCGGGGAAGGGCTGCACCACAAGGGTCTATTGTACGCAGTCTTAGACCTGCATTTCTGCAAGAGGTTGTTTCCACTTTCCACCGCTCGAACCCGTGACTCCTGGTCACATGGAAACAACTTTACTAGTTATGCCAAGGCTCCCCTTCATGAATGGAAATGATAGATAAAGAAAAAATAAAGGAGCAAGTTGTCTATAAACTTGTGGCATAAATCTAAGGATCTTTTATTTCCGGCATCATTAGGAGATTTCATATTTTGCAGGAAATTCATTTCTATCTACCTGATTGTTTATCTTTCAATGAGGTCTAAGCTAGTCCCTTTTTATCTGGATTGTCATATCAGGATTCTGTTCTGAATTAGGCAGAGGTTAAATAGGTTGTTTGGCAATAATGGTGCAGTTGTCTCAACAGAAAGTAATACAAAATGTAAAAGATAAAGACCACTTTAGCTGGCCTAAAAATTGAAAAACAAAGTCCCAAAGTGGCAGTGTCAGAAACGACGACTTACTCTTATCAACAGCCAGAAAAGGAAACAACTAGGTGCAACTGCAGCTTACTCTCCTGCTATCAAGAGGAAGAATTTACCTCGGATCCATAAGCTGATAAAGTACTCTGCAACATCCCAGCAACTTCATCAAGGGAATGACTTGAGTACTTTCCATCTCCTACTTTTTCTTCAGTTTTCTTTGCAGAGACATTGACATTTGAATCAGAAGACACTTGGGAACCCTATTTACAAGAAAAGAACCATTAAATCAAAGAGCTATCAAATGGAACCAAATAATAAATCTTAATAGGAAAGACTTCAAAATCAATGCACATCCCAAACAATTGGAGAAGCAACAAATCTCTCTAGTAAACGGGAAAAGATTGGTAATTTCAATATCTATTCCCAGAAATATACCACTTGAAGTTACAAAGATAACAAAAAGAATGACAGAGAAACTATAATCAAAAGGAATAAATAGATGGCCGTCACAGATGGACACAACCAAAATTCAGTGTGGCAATGGTACGTCAGATTTCAGCTATTTAATAATGGATGCTTGTTTTCATAGTTCCAAGAAACACAGCAGTTGAGGTTCAGAAGTGTGGTATTTCACAGTACTACTAACACAAAAAGTGCCAGGAAAGTAAGGACACTGAAAAATAGATGGGTAATGTTGAGAATACTATGAAATTCACTATCTACAGGTCTGTTTTGCATCAATAGAATGCTCGGAAGATGCAAGTTAATTCTTGTATGTTAAATAAACTTCACAAACATGTGAGACCCGGACAAGAATCACTAATGATACTGTAGCATCAAGGAACCTTTATTTGTATCCGCACCGAAAGAAATAATCCCCTTCTTATTTTCATTGATTGAAAGAGTATATATACATTTACATATTTTCATAATAGGAGAATTCTATTTCTATTCTACTCCTAAAACCTTATTCTACTTGGATACTAACTATACAATTATGGTAATACAAATTGAAAGATAGAATAATTTCCCTTGGGATTCCTTTCATTATTCACAATATATATAGCTGTACAAAGGTTGATTTCTAATATGGTACGAATCCTAACTTACCTTACAAAGGTTGATTCCTAATATAATTAGAATCCTAAGTTACCTTAAATATACATCTATCATAATTACAAAATATACAGGGAATATTCGGAGAATATTCGCTAATACTCCCCCTCAGACGGAGCGGGAGGAGGCCGAAACGCTAAAATTTGGATCGGAAATCGGTGAAGAGATGTCGCGGTAGTCCCTTTGTGAAGATGTGCATCTTGATAAGAGGAAGGCACGTGTAATATTTTGACGACCACGGGCAACCTTCTCTCGCACAAAGTGGATATCCATCTCAATATGTTTAGTCCGTTGATGTTGGACCGGATTATGAGACATATAGATGGCAGATATGTTGTCACAATAGACTATAGACGCCTTGCGGAGTGGACACTGGAGTTCCAAAAGAAGATTTCGGAGCCAACAGATTTGAACTACGTTAGCAACACCGCGATATTACGCTTCAAAGACTCGAACGGGAAAGTGTTGCCTGCCGCTTGGCGGACCATGAGATAAGATTATCCCCCAAGAAATACACAGTACCCTGAGGTGGAGCGACGTGTGTCGGGGCATCCTGCCCAATCTGCATCCGTGTAGGCAAGTAGCTTGGTTGGGGCAGAGGGGTATAGATGTAATCCGAAGTCTAGTGTGCCCTTAACGTATCTGATAATACGTTTGAGGGCGGCAAAATGGGACTCTCGGGGGTCGTGCATGAACAGACACACCTGCTGAACGGCATATGCAATATCAGGCCTAGTGAATGTAAGATACTGAAGAGCACCTGCTAGACTCCGATATAGAGTGGGATCAGAAACTGGCGCACCGTCATTGGCACTAAGCTTGGATTTTGAGTCCACCGGAGTTGGCATAATTTTACAATTTACCATATTGGCCCTGTACACTATCTCTTCTGCATACTTACGGTGACACACGAACATAGTGGTTGCAGATCTTGTCACCGATATACCCAAAAAAATAACTTAGCTTGCCCAAGTCAGTCATAGCAAATTCAGTTTTGAGTAGAGCAATGATTTCATTCTTCAACCCGTCAGATGAAGCAGTAAGAACAATGTCATCGACATATAATAGCAAATATGCAGTGCTGCTACCTCGGTGAATAGTGAAGAGAGATGTATCACACCTGCTACATACAAAACCAATCTGCAGAAGATACGTGGCGAACCGATCATACCAAGCGCGGGGTGCCTGTTTCAATCCATACAATGACTTCCTTTGACGACACACAAACTGCGGAGCTGCCGGATGAATAAAGCCAGGAGATTGATGCATGTACACAGTCTCTTTCAAATCCCCATGAAGAAACGCATTCTTGACATCAAGCTGATGAATCGGTCAATGCATGCCCATAGCAATACTGAGAACAGTCCGAATAGTGGCCGGTTTAACAACCGGACTGAATGTCTCACCACAATCAATACCCTCCTGTTGATTAGTGACATTGGCAACTAGTTTTGCCTTATACCTCTCTAAGTCACCGCTGTCTCTGAACTTGTGACGAAATAACCACATACACCGGATAACATTCACACCAGCTGGTATAGGTACCAAATCCCAAGTGTTCTGCTTGGTTAAAGCGTTAAATTCCTCGCACATGGCCGCATTCCAATTTGGGTCCAGTTTTGCTAGTTTTGGATTTTTTGGAATGGGTGACAAGGTTTGTGTGGAGAGATTGAAGTGAACCTTGGGTTTGAAGATCCCGTGTTGTGCACGAGTCTCCATGTGATGAGAAGGCAGTGGTGGTGGGTCGGGACTGTGAGGTTGTATAGCTGCGGGACAGGTTGCAGGGCTGGGAGGCAACATGGCTATGGGACTGGTTGCTGGGCTGAGGGGAAGCAGTGGTGCTGGAGGTGCAGGAGACTCGGCTGGAGGCAGTATGGGTGGTGTATGGGTATTAGACCGAGAGCATGGGGCTGGATTGGGTGGCAGCAATCTTTCTTTGGAGACGAGCAACCTTGTTGAAAGCGGCGATGGTGTTGGTGGCCGAGGCGGTGTCGGTAAGCGATCTTGGTGAGGACGATGTTGTCGGGACAGTGAACTGCTGTTGGTACAGATTTTGGATGACCGGGGACAGACTCGGTTCATCGAGAAAGAGGTAATCGGTGGTCTAAAATTTACGGAGATTGGAAAAAGGAAAGGTTGTCTCGTCAAAGGAGACGTGACGGGAGATGGTGATTTTGCGAGTAGCAATGTCATAGCACAAGTATCCCCGATGATTAGGAGAAAGACCAAGGAAGACACATGGCAGAGTGCGAGGGGCAAGTTTGTGAGGTGCAGTGGAGGCTATGTTGGGGTAGCATAAGCATCCAAAAATACGTAGGTGATCATATGATGGTAGCCTACGGTATAAGATTTCGGTAGGGGTCTTGTTTTGGAGTGTGCTAGTTGGTAAAATATTAAGAATGGATTCTACCATTTTGACAGCATAGACCCAGAAAGGCGGTGGTAGGCAGACATGAAACAGGAGTGTGCGAACCATGTTATTAATGGTACGTATAATTCGTTCAGCCTTTCAATTTGGGAAGAAGTATAGGACAAAAAAAACGGAAAAACATGCCTTGTTTAGAACAGAAATTGTGAAATGCTGAGTTATTAAATTCTCGTCCATTATCACACTGGAATGATTTGATAGATTGTTCAAATTGCGTTTTAATGAATTTTTGAAACTCAAGGAATTTTGTAAAAACTCCAGATTTGAATTTCAGTGGGTAAATCCAGACAAAGTGCGAAAAATCATCCAAGAATACTAGATAGAATTTATGACCAAAAGAGCTAACAATCGGAGATGTCCACAAATCAGCATGAATAATATCAAAGGGAGAAAAAGTAACACTGTTTGATGACATAAATGGAAGACGAGTATGTTTGCCTAGTGGACAAGAAAAACAGTGTTGGACAATTTTCCCATTATTACATTGAATACGCTTAGAAGTCCTAAGAAAAGTAAAAACTGGGTCTCCAGGGTGTCCGAGTCTGTTGTGCCAAGTTGAGGGAGAGATCGCCACAAGGGATAGAGGTGATTGCGGTCTGACAGCGGAAGATTGAGTGAATAGGTAGAGATCTCCCACACTATTGCAACGTGTAAGAATTTTCCCCGTATTGAGTTCCTTCACAGAAAAACCAAAAGGGTCAAATTCGACAGACACAGAATTATTGCTAGTGAATTTTCTAACGGAGATTAAGTTTTTTATGATGTTAGGTGTGTATAGGACGTGGTTTAGGGAGAAAGGTGGGTGTGGATGTTTGGTGTGTGTATTACCGTAACCTTCAATTGGAATGCGATGACCATTGCCGACAATAATAAATTGAGGACACTTTAACTGACGTAGTTGAAATAGGTTACCTAACGACCGAGTGAGGTGAGATGTGGCTCCGGTGTCCATGTACCAATTGTCGTCGGGCTGTTGAAGGTTCATGGTGGTGTAGGCCTGGCCCAAAGCGATCGAGGGCAGTCTTGGTTGGGCCGCTTCTTCTGGTTGGCCTACACTGGTGGCGAGGCAGGGCCCAGAGTCCGATCGACCACGGCTGCTGGGCCGGGCCCGACATTCGTGCGAGCATGCAGGCGAGGCCTAGTTCTCTTTGGTTGGGCCATTCTTCTTCTTTGGACTGCTGTTGTTATTCTTGGTTCGATTACGCTGGCAGTGTTTTGGCCTGGCTGCTACTGGTTGCGTTGGCCCTTTCCGCGGCCCTTGCCTTTATTGTTGCGACCTCTGCCGCCACGACCTCCGCCACTGGCCTGCTGCTGCTGCTGGACCTGCTGCTGCTGCTGGCCGCAGGTGTTGCCATCCCGTCAATGTCTAACGCCTTTTGATTATGTTCCTCTTGTTTAGCACGTCTAGTTTCTTCCAACAATAGTTGTGAACGTGCCTTGTTGAAACTTGGGAGAGGGTCGGCTTGTTGAATCATTGTTGCGAGTGTGTCATATTCACCTTTCGGTAAACCCGTAACAAGTTGAAGCACCATCTTGGTTTCTGAAACAGAAGTCCCGACGTTGGATAGTTGATCGGTGATGAGTTTTAGTTGCTTACAATATTCGGACATGTTAAAATTCTCGAGGCGGGTATTGTTGAATTGCTCTTGTAAATACACGGCCCGAGTATTTTTATTGTCCTGAAAGATTTCTTCTAGCCGGACCCAAAGTTCACGTCTGTGCTTTGTTTTCATGATAGTGCACAATAGGTCTTTGGAGATGGTGCCGTAGATCCATTACTTGACGATGGCGTCAAGGCGGCCTTGATTAGTGCAGTAACATCGGTGGGATGAGGAACAGATTCGTCAATATGATCGAGCACATTGTATGCACATGCATGAATGTAGAATAGTTTCATCCACATGGAGTATTTACAATCTTCTTGATCAAGAATTATGGGGATAAAATTCCTGATGTTGTTAACGGCGAATGCCGGATGAAAAAAAGATACTTAACGTTGAGAGGGGTTGTCAAGTGTGCCAGTGGATGAACCGGAATTTGTAGGGAAAGACATGGTGGCTGCCTTGAAGTTGTTTCAGCAAAGGAAAAACCAGAAAAAAAAAGAAGCAAAAAACTGTTGTTTTTGGCCGAGATGTTTTCTGGTATGGCCGAGAGAGGGAGGGAGAGAGGAGAAGAGTAGGGTTTAGGTTTTAGGCTCTTGATACCATGAAAGATAGAATAATTTCCCCTGGGGATTCCTTTCATTATTCACAATATATATAGTTGTACAAAGGTTGATTCCTACTATGGTACGAATCCTAACTTACCTTACAAAGGTTGATTCCTAATATAATTAGAATCCTAAGTTACCTTAAATATACATCTATCATAATTACAAAATATACAGGGAATATTCGCTAATACAAATATTATGGTAAGTGTACACTACTAATTACATTACAACTTTACCTAAACTAGGTTACTAAAATATACTACCTAACTATACACGGTAGAGGGGGAATCCGAGAATCAATATACATAGGATCTACACGTGTATATCGTGTATATCCTTTGTATATTTAACACATCCCCTCAGTCATAGCGGGTGGTCTTCGAACGTTGATACTGTCCCTAAAATCTTCAAAAAGGACCGAGGGAAGACCCTTTGTAAAGATGTCGGCAATTTGATATCTTGACGGGACATGGCAGACGCATACCTGACCACGAGCAACCTTTTCGCGGACAAAGTGAATGTCCATCTCAATATGTTTAGTGCGCTGGTGCTGAACCGGATTACCAGAAAGGTAGATGGCACTAACATTATCACAATAAACCAAGGTTGCCTTCTGAATAGAACAATGAAGTTCCAACAGAAAATTACGTAACCAACATGATTCCGAGACCACATTAGCTACCCCTCGATATTCGGCCTCGGCACTGGATCGGGACAATGTCGACTGACGTTTTGCACATCATGAGACCAAGTTATTGCCAAGAAACATACAATAGCCAGACGTAGACCGTCTGGTGTCCGAACAACCACCCCAATCATCATCTGTGTACGAGACAAGTGTGGACGTCGATGAAGGATATAAATGCAAACCATAGTCAAGCGTACCCTGAATATACTGAATAATATGTTTGAGTGCATTTATGTGCTCAACTCTGGATCATGCATAAACAAACACACCTGCTAGATAGCATACGTAATATCTGGTCTCGTGAATGTAAGATACTGAAGGGCCCCTGCAAGACTGCGATAGCGGGTCAGATCCTCATATGGTACGCCGGCCGCGGCATTAAGCTTGGGCTTAGTATCAACTGGAGTGGAAGTGGACTTACAGGATGACATCTCAGACCTCTCAATGATCTCAGATGCATACTTCCTTTGAGATAAGAACAACCCACATGCATGATGAGTGACAGTAATCCCCAAAAAATAGCTCAAGGGCCCCAAGTCTTTCATAGCAAACTCAGAGCTGAGCATTTTCATGATAGACTAGCGTAAGGCATCGGAAGAGGCAGTCAAAATAATATCATCCACATATAACAGAATATAGGCCAAGGACGAACCACGACGGTAGATGAACAAGGAATTATCCGACCTGCTGTGAGTGAACCCAATAGTTGAAACATAGTCTGCAAACCGCGTATACCAGGCCCGTGGAGACTGCTTAAGCCCATATAAGGACTTCTTCAACAAACAGACATGATGAGGATGTTTGGGATCCCTAAATCCCAAAGGCTGATATATATAGAATGTTTATCACCATGTAGGAAAGTATTCTTTACATCTAACTAATGAATAGGCCATGCTTTCGAAAGAGCCAAGCTAAGCACAGTGCAAATGGTAGCCGGCTTGACCACCGGACTAAACGTCTCACCACAGTCTACACCAACCTGTTGAGTCTTACCATCACCCACAAGCCACGCCTTATGTCGGGCAAATGAACCATCTGAATTGTCCTTATGAGCAAAAATCCACATAGACCTAATAATATTAATACCAGATGGACGGGGCACCAACTCCCATGTCTTATTATCAATAAGAGCATTATATTATCGGTTATAGCAATTTTCCAATTCGGGTCATTTAACGTAGACATAGGATTACGGGGTAAGGGTGATTTAAGAACATTAGAATTTAATTAAAATGTCTCTTTGGTTTAAAAACACCCCGTTGACTACGAGTGACTGGTCTATGACTCGAGGAAGAATTTGGCGGATTTCGGGAGTTTTCTGGACTAGGGACGGGTGGCGGCGATGGGCTGTTGGCCCAACACGATAAGCGAGTTGGACCAATTTCGAAGTCTTGGACTCACTGGCCCGGCCCATTGACTATACTTTGGGCACTTGTACCTCATGGCGGGCGATGGGCCATTGGAGAATTTTGGGTGCGGGACATGTCCGAGAAATGGTGAATAATATACGGGGATATACTACCATCCAAAAAATTATACGAACTAGGCACGAGATTACTTACCCTAGCAAACGGAAATTGGGATTCATCAAAAATGACATGGCGACTAATGATGATTTTATTAGAGGATAAATCAAAGCATTTGTAACCACAATGATTAGACGGAAAACCCAAAAACACACACGGAGTAGACCGGGCATGAAGTTTGTTAATTGTCGTGGACGGGAATAACGGATAACACAAACACCCAAAGACCCGAAGATGTGAATACGAAGGAGTCTTATTAGATAAAATTTGAAGGGGGGAAGAATATGTCAAACCTTTGGAAGGAATTATGTTAAGGATATATGTAGCCATTTGTAGAGCATGATGTCAAAAAGACGGGGGTACGAAAGCATGAATCAATAAAGTTCGGACAATGTTATTCATGGTACGAATTTTGCGTTCGGCTTTCCCATTTTGTGAAGACGTGTGAGGTCAAGAAAAATGAAAATTGGTCCAATTATTAGCACAGAATTCCCGAAACACCCCATTGTCATATTATTTGTCATTATCACACTGAATATTTTTTATTTCTCTTTCGAATTGGGTTCTAATGAATGCTCTAAATTTTAAGAAGTTTTTTCGCTATCGGAAAGGTCCAAAAAAACTTAGAATAATCATCCAAAAAGAGAGCATAATACCGATGACCCAAAGAACTAAGAACAGGAGACGTCCATAAGTCGCTATGAATAATATCAAATGGCATTAAAGTATGAGAATTTGAGTCTACAAATGGCAACCTAACAATTTTTCCTAAAGAACAAGACTGACAATTTGGAGTACTACGCGTACCCTTACATGAAATAAAATTATTTTTATCTAAAGACGAAAAAATAGATAATCCCGGAAGACCAAGACGAGCATGCCACACGGAAGGAGAAAGGGTTGCAAATGCGGATGGCAAGGTTTGACTCGATGGACCAGAACTGGGTGTGATAGGATAAAGATCTCCCCTACTATCACATCTCATGAGAGGACTCCCCGTCTTGAAATCCTCCACAGAGAAACCAAATGGATCAAATTCAATAGAAATAGAATTGTCAGTAGTGAATTTACGGACAGACACTAAGTTTTTAATCAATTTGGAGGCATGTAGGGTGTTTTTCAAGATAAGAGGTGGATGAGGGGGAGACAAAGTTTTATGACCATAACCATGAATTGGAATAGAATTACCATTACCAACAATTATGCCGCGAGGGTTTCTCAAATTGGAATAAGACGAGAGCGTACTTGAATCGGATGTCATATGGGTAGTGGCACCGGTGCCCATATACCAATTTGGGTCCGAAGGATTTAAACCAAGCGTGTGCATTGTGGATTCGATGTCGGTAGACGTAGGTGCCGCTACGTGATGGGCCTCGGCCCCTGCTTGCTGCCTCAGCCCAGAAGACTGACTGTAAGTGGACCAGGTCGTGGTGGGCCTGGACTGCTGCTGGGCAGCCCACTGCCAGTGGAGCAAAAAATGGTTGGCCCAAACTGTGACTGTGGGCCCACTGCCACTGCATAAGGGACCACTGCCACTACATAGGGGCCCATTGTGGGGCCCAAAACTGCTATTGGTGCTGCTGACCACTGCGAGGGCCACCACCGCCACCACCATTGGAGCGGCTGCCGCCGTGTTGTTTCCGCCGCAGTTCTTGCCATTTTTCTTATTTCCACCCTTTTTGCCACCATAGTTGTTGCGGTTTTGGCCCGAGTTGTTGGAACCGGTAGGATACACCGTGGACTCGGTCATCATGACTATGGGACTAGCACCGGTAGCCTCCCTTTTTGTCATGCCCGCTTCTTCGAGTGTAAGCATAGAACGAGCTTGATAAAATTGAGGAAGCGAATTGATTTGCCGAAGAAGCGTGCCAACACCATTATAGGCCTCAGAGAGGCCGAAAACCATTTGGAGGACCAAACGATCATTCGAAACTGGCGCGCCAACGTTGTGGAGTTGGTCCGCCAATTCCTTTAGTCTTTTGCAATAAGCCGAAACGTTAGGGAAATCTTCCATATTGACGTGGGAGAAATCTTGCTCAAGTGTAACAGCTCTAGAATTTTTTATTATCATGGAATATATCACATAGTCTATCCCAAGTTGCCTGCGCCGTAGCGTCTGCAAAAGGTCGGTAGAAATTGTAGAATATATCCACTGAAGGATGGTGGCATCAAGAGTCGTCCACAACTTAGGATCATCCTCACGTCTTGGCACCTCCGTATCCTCAGGAGCCGCGGGGATTATGTGATGGATAACTTGATGCGACCGTGCGTGAATTTTGAACAGTTTGGCCCACGTCGCATATTGGACGTTTTCTATTTCAAGAACAGGAAGGATGTTATTCTTGATGTTAGAAACTGTAAGGGCAGGATGAAACGTGTTCCGTGATGTAGACATATTGATAGAACAATATGTGATTGAGGGATTTGGAAGAAAAAATTAGGAGAAAGATGAACCGTCGGCACAAAACACGAGAAGAAGGACTCGGATTTTAGAGACTTAGGACGGAAAAGTGCAAGAAATTTTGGAATCTTATGCCATGAAAGAAATAATCCCCTTCTTATTTTCATTGATTGAAAGGGTATATATACATTTACATATTTCCATAATAGGAGAATCTTATTCCTATTCTACTCCTAAAACCTTAATCTACTTGGATACTAACTATACAATTATGGTAATACAAATATTATGGTAAGTGTACACTACTAATTACATTACAACTTTACCTAAACTAGAATACTAAAATATACTACCTAACTATACACGGTAGAGGGGGAATCCGAGAATCCGAGAATCAATATACATAGGATATACACGTGTATATCGTGTATATCCTTTGTATATTTAACACAGACTAAGTTACCTAATGCAATTGGATTATATTTTACCATCCCTATCGGTGTACTTATTTTGTATGGGACTTAACCCTTTTTTGACAGCAATAATACTTCAAGAAATTGCATTCCACTTTACCATGTGAGGAAAACTGAGAAACCAGCCTTAAAGAAAACACAATAGCAGAAGGTACAAATGACATTAGAATCGACCTCCTCTTATGGAAGATTTATTACAGTGATTCATTCCTCAGAGGGGAGAGCTAGAAAGAGAATCTTCCACCTTGTTTAAGTTTAAGGTCTTTCTTCCTAAGCAAGAGGACGACAAATCATCCATCAATAGAGAGAGAGAGAACAAAAAATGCATCCCGATTAGGAACCACCAGTAAAAAAATTTAACAGACATGAAAATAGCTCAAGTATTTTCTGGAAAAAGGAGAGCAAAAATCAATTTAAATCTTCCCTTTCGTGTTTACTTAGCTTTTCTACTTTATTTATCCTATTGTCATACCAGCTACATATTTACTTCAGAACGGATTCCGCATAAAAAAAACAAGGAGCAGAACCAGATTTTCAACAGCTTTAAAGTTTTGATACTTGTGTATAATTCTATAAATAATAACTACGCCTCAATCCCAAACAAGTTGCGGTCGGCTATATGAATCCTCACTGACCAGATTTCTCCATTTAGCTTAACTCATGTCATTATCATACCAAATAAAAATAGAAGTAAGAAATAAGTTAATTATATAAAAATAATAGTAATAGTAGCAATGATGATAATATTAGAATCTGGCAATCTGCTCTAATTTTAATACTCCTAGAAAGACAATTGGTCCAAATTCAACATACTAACAAGATAAACCTATTTCCAACTAGTAGATATCATCTATATGGATCTTTTTCATTGTCACCTATATTTAGCCAAGTCTCCACTGATTCCAAGAAATTGTAGATCTTTCGAGGCATATCTTTCCATGTGATTTTAGGTCTACCTCATCCGCTTTTAACACCTAATGTTAATAGGCAGCATAAGGGAAGAAGTGCTACACCTAGGAATCAACAACACGAAAACTTCACTTACCATAGATCCACATCTACAATCAGTACATCTGTAGGTCGACGTAAGACATGGACAAACCATCTCAAGCGCTTATTCTATCCTCAATGTGTGCTACTTTCACTTTCTGGCGAATGTGGTCACTATTAATCTTATCTAATCTTGTATCTGTGTCTATGCAATACTTATCTTGTGGATATGTTAGACTTAAGCAGCTAACCATTCACTACCAGATAACATTGTTGGTCTTATAACTATTTTGTAGAACTTACCTTCACTTTAGTAGACATCCTTCTATCACATAACACTCCAATAACACTTCTCCATTTGAACCATCTGATTTTAATTCTCTAAGTAACATCTTCATCTCTCATTTCATTTTCTTGAAACAACGAGCCTAAATATCTAAATTGTTTGCATTTTGGCACCGCAATCCTGTATAATCTCACCTCAACTTCACTCTTCTCATGTTGACTAAACTTGCAGTGCATGTATTCACTCTTACTTCTACTTATCCTAACCCCTTTTGCTCTAAAGTGTTTCTCCATAATTCAAATTTTTGGTTGACACACTAGTCGATTTCGTCAATTAACACAATATCGTGAGCAAATAGCATACATCATGGGACCTCATCTTGTATTGTGTTGGTTAGCTCATCCATAAATAAGGAAATGTTGTCATTATTACATGGAAAGATGCCAATAAATGGATGTTGGCAAATGCTATCACTATTACATGTAAAGATGCGAATAGATGACATTAGCACACACTTAAAATTTTGTGGCATTAAGCTTCAACTGGCCCATCATTCAAATGATTGTCCTTTTCACCAAACCTCCTATTAAAAAAATAAAAAATTACAAAATCTATCTTAAAATTCCCACATCTAAGCTTAGAAGATTTACATCATAAGACCATTTAGACTTTTCAATCTTCAAAGATTTTGCATACTCTCGAGAATTAGCACACGTTTTTGAAGAGTGAGTTCTCCGAGAAACTAGCATCAACCACATCTGATTTGAGTTGGACAAGATGAAAGTGTTAGACAACACAACACGTGAAAAACGTAATTACTTTATTATTGTAAAAGTAATTGCACCAAGACTTGAACACTATAACTTGACCACAATATACACCAAGTTCTTACTCTTTTATTTTTATAAACACTTGACACTCACACTTAAGCTTACTTAAGTATTTACACACATTTTAGACTCACTTGGACACTTTTTGGATGCACACTTGGAACTTACTTCCTTAAGGACCCAAGGTCCCTATATATACATGATCAATGTCGGTTCATCAACCAAATTTACATTGCTAGAAGATTCTAGCTATAACATCATAATGGGCTTGGCCCAACATGGTAAACAACTAGGACATTGACTCTAGAATTTTCTAGCAATTATTTTTCTATGTATTTCTTGAATCTTTACCACATTTCTAGATAATTATATAACTTAATATAGAATGTTCTACTAATGAGAGAGACGGTGGTGATTTTAACACTCCCCCTCAACACCGACTCTTCATACTGAGTTGTTCTCTGAGTTTCTGATATCTTGAAGTGTTAAGTGCTTTTGTGAACAAGTCTGCTATCTGATCTTCACTTGGTGCATCTCTAACTCTTCTTGTAGTACTTTCTCTCTAAGAAAATGGTAATGCACCTCCACATGCTTTGTTCGAGCATGAAACACTGGATTTCCTGCTAATCGAATAGCAGGCAGGTTATTACAATAGAGTGGCACCGCATAATCTGTAAGTTGGTGTAGGTCCTTCATCAATTGCATTAACCACGTACTATCTTGAGCTGCCATTGCCACTGCTCTATACTCTGCTTCTGTGGTTGACAAGGACACTAATGGTTGCCTTTTGCTACACCAAGATACTACTCCAGATCCAAGCATGAATACATATCCAGTTATTGATCGACGAGTATCGTGATCTCCAACATAATCAGCATTGCAGTATCCAACTATCTTTACCACATCGCCTTTCTTATAAAAGAGACCATAGTTAATGGTATCTTTGACGTACCTCAACATTCGTCGCACTGCTTTCAAATGAGGTTTCTTTGGTTGTTGCATATATCGGCTTACTACCCCTCCTGCATGTGAGATATCTAGTCGAATCAATGTAAGGTAGATTAGACTACCTACCAGTTGTCGATACATTGCTTCGTCTTGCAAGTCCTTCCCTTTATGAGCGCATAACTTGGCATTAGCTTCCATAGGTGTTGAGATGGGCTTGCACTCGAGCATTCCAAACTTTTGTAGCAAGTCTTTTGCATACTTTTATTGGCAGAGAAATAGACCTTCCTTAGTTCGATCAACTTCTAATCCAAGGAAGTGTTTTAATTCTCCAAGCTCCTTCATTTGAAAACGAACTGACAGATTCTCCTTTGTTTGACATATTTCTGCCTCATCATCGCCAGTGATAATGAGGAATCGACATCTACTAGAACAACTGCGATCTTTGATTCCTTCACTTTGATGAATAATCTTGAATCTGCATGTGCCATGTCATACCCGCTCTATACTAAGAACTCAACAATTTTGTCATACCATGCTCTCGGAGCCTACTTCAATCCATAGATGCCTTCTTCAGTTTGCAAACATAATCATGATGCTCTTTATCCTCAAATCCTCTTGGTTGGATCATGTATATTTCTCGATCCAACTCTCCATGTAGAAAGGCGTTTTTCACATCCATTTGCCACAGTCTCCAATCTTTACTTGCTGCAAGTGCTAGCAGGACCCTTACTATTGTAATCTTAGCAACTGGGCTAAATGTCTCATCATAATCTAGCCCATACTATTGAGAGAATCCTCGAGCTACTAACCGAGCCTTGTATCTTTCAATTGATCCATCAGGACGAGTTTTTACCTTGTAAACCCGTTTGTAGGAAATGGGTTTTACTTCCTTTGGCTTTGGTACTAGCTCCTATGTTTGATTCTTCTCTAGAGCACTTATCTCCTCTTTCATAGCTTCAAACCACTTCATATTATGGGATGCCTCTTCATATGTCTCTAGTTCTCTAAATTTTTCTTCTTCAGCTACGGCATCATTAGCGTACTTGGGAATTGGCTTTCGAACTCTTTTCGATCTCCGAGGTTGTGGGCTTACTCCTTTTGGTTGACGTTCTTCTACTCTTTGATGCATGCCTGTTTGCCACGGATTCTGTGTTGCCTCGTCCTCGGTATTTTCTTCCTCACTTTGATCTTCATGTTCCTTTTCTGGACTTGGATATACTTCAACAATTTGCTCCCCCATCTTCTTTTGCAAATTGTCTTCTATTTCCTTGGAATCTAGTAACTCTTCCTTTTGAGGTGACCACCATGATGTTGCCTCATCGAATACCATATTTCTTGATGTATAACACTTTCCAGTTGTTGGGTCGCAGCATTTCATTTCCACCCTTTACTTTGGATGTCGTATCCCACAAAGATATACCGTATCGCATTTTTATCAAATTTGCTACGTAGATGACTTGGCACAAACACGTAGCACACAACCAAATACTCGAAAGTGACTTAATGTAGGTTTACTACCCCAAAGTTTTTCAAAGGGTGAAACGAACCCTAACTTCGCTTGAGAAAGTCCTGATGACATGAGATGTTGTTTTCATACCTTCTGCCCAAATCCTCCTGGAACATTCTTCGAATGTAGCATGCTTCGACATATCTCTACAAGATGTCGATTCTTCCTCTCCGCTACTCTATTCTGTTGTGGTGTATTTGCACATGTGAATTGATGGCATATGCGGCATTCTCGTAGGTACTGAGAGAACTCATCTGATGTATATTCACCACCATTGTCTGTTCGGAGGCATTGGATTTTCTTTCCGAGTCTCCTTCCGCTATTTCCTTAATTTTTTTAAAATTTTGAAAAAGTTTCAAATTTTTCTTTTAGAAAGAAAACCCATACGTACTATGAGAAGTCATCAATGAATGTAACCATGTATTGCATGCCAATGATTGATGATTGCTTGACTCGCCCGAATACGTCAGAATGGACCAGCTCCAATGGTGCTTTGGCTTTGAACTTTGAATCTTCATACAGTAACTGATGCGCCTTACCGTATTGGCAACCTGCACAAACGGTCTCTGTTCTGACCTCGAGTTGAGGAAGACCTTTCAACATAGATTTCTTCATCATCACCTTGAGTTTGTGATAGCTTACATGTCCAAGTCCTGCATGCCACAAATCAGTTGTTTCGTTCTTTTCAGTGTTGTTTACATAAGCTAACTCAGCTGACATTACATAGACAGACTCTAAGCGTCATCCTCTCATCATCGGTGTTCAAGATATTTCAAGATCCTGATAGATCTTGACATCTTGAGGTCTGAATACGACATGGTGGCCTGATGCCGTTAGTTGCGCTACTGATAGTAAGTTTTTCTTCATCCCAGGTACATGGTAGACATCCTAGAGTGAAACCTCTTTCGAACTGAATCTTGGCATGATTGTTATTTTTCCGACGTGAGCGATTGGTAGTCTTGAGTTGTTGGATGTCACCACCACAGGACCACCTTTGTACTCGGTCATGTTCTGTAGCTTCTCTTTATCTCCTGTCATATGATTTGAGCAGCAAGAGTCGACTATCCAATCATTATTGTGTCGATAGTTCCAGGAACGATAACTGCCAGAGCTAATTCTTCTTCCTCTACTGCTAAAGATGCTTCAGCGTCCTACTTTTCATCGCTTGTCTTTCCTGCAGTTGACGTGGCTGCATTGCTTTCTGCAATGTTCTTTTTTAACGAACAATTTTTAGCCATGTGGCCTTTCTTCCCACAGTTATAGCATTTTTCATCAAACTTATTGTTATTCTTTGACTGGCCACCCCGGTTGTCTTTCTTTAAAGCTCCCCCTGTTTGGGAGCTTCCATAATGATTATCCTTATCATCATGTTTTATAGAATTTCTACTAGCATTTGGTCGGGATCGACCTTTCTTATCACCGCTATAGAGTGCTTCTTCGTCACTCTTTAATGAGATTCCAGTTATGTGCTTAGTCAACGCTTCTTGGTCAGCTAGCAAGTTTTCTAATTCAACAAAAGAAGGTTGGCTTGGTCAACCTTGTATTGCGGCAATACAATTTCTATATTCTGGCCTTAATCCATGAATAATAATTCTTCTAATTCTAGCGTCTGACATGCCAGCAGCAGAGTCTAATGCAGAAATTTGGCGACAAAGAGATTTTACCTTGGTAAAGTATTGGTTGATCGTCATGTCGTGTTGTTTGATAGAGAGAAGCTCGTTCCCCAGAAGCTGCAGTCTCGTATCATTTTTTTTGTTGAACAATGTTGCGAAAGTATCCCACGCTTCCTGCGGTGTCTTAGCCGGCCTGATGTGCTCCAACATTTCATCTTCAACTATGGTCCGAATCGCAAACATGTCTTTGCCAGCTCTAATCTTTCATTTCTTCAGAGCAGCTGCGTCTTCTGGTTGTGTGACCTCATTGCCACCAACGATTCCCTACAAGTCTTGGCCTTGGAGATATGCCTCCATATGCATTGACCACGTGCTGTAATTCTGATTGTTAAGTTTCTTGATTCCACCGACCACTTGAAGGTCACCCATCGTGTCTTGGCTAAAATTCTATTTTTACCAAGAAATCTTGATTTCGACAACAAGCTCTGTAGTACTAAACCACACACGAACACTCTAAGAAACTCAACAAACGACTCTTTGGTATGAACCGATCTAGGTCTAATGGCACTTGTTAGACAACACAACACGTGAAAAACGTAATTACTTTATTATTGTAAAAGTAATTACACCAAAACTTGAACACTATAACTTGACCACAATATACACCAAGTTCTTACTCTTTTATTTTTATCAACACTTGACACTCACACTTGAGCTTATTTAAGTATTTACACACACTTTAGACTCACTTGGACACTTTTTGGATGCACACTTAGAACTTACTTCCTTAAGGACCCAAGGTCCCTATATACATGATCAATGTCGGTTCATCAACCAACTTTACATTGCTAGAAGATTCTAGCTATAACATCATAATGGGCTTGGCCCAACATGGTAAACAACTAGGACATTGACTCTAGAATTTTCTAGCAATTATTTTTCTATGTATTTCTTGAATCTTTACATATTTCTAGATAATTATATAACTTAATCTAGAATGTTCTACTAATGAGAGAGGCGGTGGTGATTTTAACAGAAAGCATAAGAAATATTTCTATATTAATTAATATCAAACTTACATCAAATTTTACAATGTCTCACGACTTCAACATGTGTAAACAAACTAGTCAGAGTAAAGTGATCGAAAATAGCTGCTACTAATGGATTCTCAAAAAAACAAATTTAAGGGGAATTGAAACAAGATGCACTGCATATGGAAAATACTAATTTAGCGATTTTATTCCAAAAGTGCATCAGTGCATCAAATTTACTCCACAAAATCTATCTGGTCCTAACTGGCTTGGTAGACTGGTAAATAAAGGATATCTTAATCTTATCTTAGAATATATGCACCGACCTGATGAATAATGTGAAAGGGGTAAGGGAGTCTCATTACCTTTGCAAATTTCCCACTGAAAATCGAAACAGAAACTTTCCAGAAGGCAGGTACATGATGGATAACAACAGTAGTCAACCTACGTATATATTTTCCTCTAAGAGCATCACCTTGTTCACCGGTCATCTCTAACGGTTCCAAATCACCAGGAAGATGTGTATTTCCAAGAAATGCAGAGTAATCAATGTCTGACTGACCATCATTTATAACATGTAATGAAAATCATTAATTAGTAGTCGAATTAATAATCAACAGCTTTCTGATAACAGGCAGTCTTACTTACGGAATGGTTCATATCTTGCTGAATTTGCCTCCATTTTATATCAGATAAAGCTCTTTCTCTCATCTTATTTTGTAAATTCTCCATCCTTGCTTCATGATCTAAAGAGCATTTCTCAAGCAAGCCTCGAATTCTGTGGTTCTGAAAAGTAGCAGAATTATGTCCAATGTTTTCTCCTATTGTGGATAAGTCAGAATGAAATGCCATCTGTAAAGCTAGATAACATTTACCACATCCATAAGGGGAGACACTATTACACCGTGTTAAAGGAAGAAAGAAAATGCCAAACATTCTTATTAAGAGAAGCACACCCTACATTTTCCTATTCTATGAGAATTAAGCAATGAAAAGCCAGATTTCACAAACATGATAAGCATAGAAGTTCACAGAAAATAGATAGAGAACAAAGTTAGAAGTACTAATGTTACAATATGATTAGTTAGAGCACTGAAAACATTGAAACAGTATAAGATCAGTTTGTTCATATTAAAACCATGAGAAGATAAAAGTTTTAAAAGGACTCACTATATTCTTTACTAATCCCAAAAGCTAATTCTTAATCAACATTAAAGACAATGTTAAACTCCTTAAATGTTTCTTATTGGCATAAAATAACTTAAATAACTGACCAAAAAGAATATCTTTTTAAAAGTTAATCGGGCTTTTGTAAAACTAAGTTCAGAACAAACAAGAACTGCCTTACAATAACTGACTAGGTTTTAAACTTTAACAACATACCCAGTGAAATCCCACAAAGTGGGGTCTGGGGAGGGTAAAGTGTACGCAGTCCTTACCTCTACTTTGGGAGATAGAGAGGTTGTTTCTGGTAGACCATCGGCATAAGGACAAGCAATTAAAAGCAGTATGAAAACAGAAATAACAGAAATGAATAAACCATGGCAACAAACTATACAAGCATGATAGACTAGGTTTTAAACTTTATTAAATGCAAATGGTGGGATTAACATGATAATCTCTGTAAAACTGGCTCTGATCTTAAAACACCCCCTAAGCCAAACTTTTCATCTTTCTCTTTTCCTGGAATCTCTTTGAGTTATTGTATGGGAAGAAGATCTCAATGACACATGGAAATGAGAGAGACAAATTAAGGGTCTTTTCACTGTAAGATCCTTCTATCATACATTACTGGGAAGGGAGAACAAGATTTTCTCTCAGTCCTCAATGTAGGTCCCCAGAGCACCATGAACATATGATTTTTGCGTTGTTAGCATCACAAGTACATACTTACACGTGAGAATCTAATAAAGAGGAAGATAATTCAAGTTAGCTGGCGTTCCATGAATAAGAGGGCAGGGTATCAAAGGGAAGTCGTGAATCGTTATTACTTCTGGAAGTACTACCCTCAAAAATTTGCCATTACTTCATTGACAAGGTGGCACATCAACTATGGGGTATAATTTGGAATCGGTTTGGAAATTGAAATGGGTGAAGTGGGTTACCATAAAACATGTGCTGCACAGCTTGGCTTTCATGAGGAAAAGGAAGGGAAGTAAAGCCTGGGAAGTGACCCTGCGAACTTACTAGACCACGTGAAAAAAAAATTTGATGTTTCTAGAGATTAATAGTACTTCAATGTTTTTCTAAAGTTTGAAGCAGTTATGTATAAAAAAAAAAAGATAACCTTCGTAAAGAATCATATTTTTGAATGAATAATTTCACTTTTTCTATAGCTCTTGAATACGAAATTGTCTCCATTAGTTACATTACATCAATAACTTAATATGTTATCAACAAACAATGACAGGATTAGTTTGCCTTGGTCCAATTTTTTAAAGTGCCAATGAATCGTGGACCTTGATAGAATTGACTAAAACTAGGCTTCTAAAAGCCAACAACTAAACAGCATTTTAAGGCCATGGTCGGTGGTGGGGGTGGGGGGGAGTGGGAGGGATAGCGCTGAGGGTCCAAACCTAACACCTTCCAGCAAAGGGAATACAAGGAGGATTTTGTGAGGGCAGAACACCTCCACCCCCCTTAGTCCACCCTAAGCATAGCACTAATACAACAACATACCCAATGAAATCCCACAACGTGGGTCTGGGAAGGGTAGAGTGTACGCAAACTTTACCTCCACCTTGGTAGGTAGAGCGGCTGTTTTCGGGAGACCATCGGCTCAAGACAAAGCATAATCACAAGCAAAGCAAGAAAAACGGTCAGACTCAGACAGGAAATTAAAGCAGTATGGACAGTATGAACATGCTGATAACAAAATCGAATACGCCATGGTAACGCATTCTAACAACAGAAAGCAGTAGCTAACATAGCTAAATAAGATAAACAAAGTACACTAAAGAACACATAGCAGCAAAAATCAAACTACAGGGGACTATAAAGCAATATTGTGCCTATAAGTGTGATAGACTAATCGGGCCTACAGTAATAACACTACAGATATCATTTTATAAGCGCAAGTAGGACTACGCTCGACTACCTACTACCCTTCTACCCTAATCCGTGTCCTTCACAACCCCCTATCTAAGGTCATGTCCTCAGTAAGTTGCACCTGCTAAGCATAGCGCTAATATGTAATAAAAAGGGATGATATCAGATTTAGATGCCTCACCTGTATATTTAAGTAGTGCCATACAGGATCTGATTCAGGTTCCAACTCCAACAAGAGCCTCACTATATTTTCAAGCTACAAGAAGCATTAAGAAATAGCACATGTAAAACGTGAAGATTGAGAAACCTCAGAACTTTTTAAAAACTAATACATGAGTATAATTGTCAGTATTTAAAAGGTTGCACCCAATGCCGAGGTATGTAAGTAAAGCCAAATGGAGATGCAGACTGCAACTGAATCAATTTTATAACAAAATCAATCATTTGCTAGAACAATGGTAATATCAAGTGTTTGGTACACCAAAACACTTGAATGAATACCGAGATCTGACTCGTCCTAACACAAGCAAGACAATGAATACAGAATTACTAAATCTTTCATCAGGTAAATGGAATATGCAACAATATTTATTGACTTCCCTCATGTACTGCAAAGATAGATTTATAGTCCAGGAAGTATTTTACTCTTTTCCAATACCACTACTGTGCAAAATTCGAGGGTCAACAAGGGCCATATGGAACAGAATGGTCAAAACTGATCACTGGCTATCAAAACAGATTTGGATGTGTTATAGGAAGGGAGGGGGGCAGCTGTAACACCCGTACTTTCGGGCGATGTTTTAAAAAGCTAGACGTATGCAAGTAGATTCGAGCATGAAAGATTTATGTTATATTCACGTATGCAAATAAAGAGCTTAATATAGAAATGGATGCAGTCCCGAAATAATTTAGGATTTAACAAGTGTGACGATAGAGATTAATAGTAATAGTTGTATGTTCCAAAAGAAGTTATGGACTAGTGTTATATCGCATAATTATAACATTGAGTATATGAAGCATGTAAAATAATTTGGTATATAAATAAAGTGAGATCAAGGAGTTAATTATGTGTGTAATTAGTTAAATTTTGGAGTGAAGTAGAAGAAGAATAAAGAAGAGAAATTGATTAAATCCTAAAGGAGGCTACTAGATTAGTGTAGAAAACATTTGTTTTCACCTGGAGGCTATATAGAATGGGAGAACATGACTCAGATAATTATACAAAGTGATCTGGTGCCTTACCCTTAGGAGGTGTACAATTCACATAAATAAATGGACCCCACAGTCAACTAAGTATTACTACCTTTGATGCTTTATGTTTCCCTCACTAATTTTATCTTGAAAACGTCAATTGCTACCTTGAGGACTTCATTAGCTTATGAAGATTTCATGAACTTGTGCAGCAGTAATAAAATATTTTTGAGGATTATAACTTTCTACGTTGGGTGTCCTTTTTAACACCAAGAGGAAAAATATAACGCCCCAACAATTCATCTTACGAAACTAGGTATGTTGAGGCAGAAACGTGAGTAGCAACATAAGTTTAACGTGTGTCGGGAGTATTGATTTCATTGTAGTGATTGAAAGGTCAATATTCGAGATATATAATCGCTTCCTAACGTCGTGGAAAGGTCGCCTTAAAGGTATGTTAAGGCTACTCTTTTCTTCTTTTGGCATTTTCTAAGTACGAAACGTAAACATGATATTGTCCCATAAATGATTCTACTTTTAGTAGTTAAGGATGTTCATATTATTCATTCTTATTTTCAAAGCATGTCTAAATATGTTCCTAAATCCCTATTGAGGTATATGGGAAATATATTAATATTCATAAGGTTAATCGGATGTGAAACGATATAATGTCACTCCGATAAGCTCAGAATGTCTTGTTATTATTCATGCATTATATTCATGTATTACCCTTGACCCACATGTGTTATATACACTACAATATGGTATGCATTATATATATATATATATATATATATATATATATATATAGGGGATGGGAAAAGGGATACGGCGTTATATACGCACACCACCTGATCAGCTGGTATATGATAATGATTATGCACACAGAGGCCAAAATGATATGATGGGAGACGGCGTTATATACGCATATATATATATGTATGACCGCATTGTGCATGACACTTGGGTATATTATGACCCTCAGAGACATTCACTACTGGTTGGTTGTTTCTTGTCCCAGTTTACTTTTATGTCTATGTTATGCTATTCTTCATGCCTGACATACTCGGTACATCAGTCGTACTGACATCCCTTTTTTCGAGGGACGCTACGTTTCATGCCCGCAAGCTCACGTAGGCAAGGTGACGATCCGCATTAGTAGGTTGCTGACTCAGCGGATATTGGAGCACTCCCCTTGTTTCGGAGTGTTGGTCTAATCTCGGTTACGGTATTTTTGCATGTACATATGGGTATGACGGGGCCCTCTCCGACCTTATGATATTGCGTACTCTTTAGAGGCTTGTAGACAGTGTCTTGTGTATAGCAGTTAGGTATGGCCTTGTCGGCCTTAGTATGTATATATGCATAGGTTGAGTCCTTCTGTTTGTAAGATTTTACATAGCTTCTTTTCCAGTTTACTATTTCCATATGTCAGCAGGGTATCTCATGGAGGCCCTCGTGGATCTTGAGAAATTACAGTTATATGCTAAATATATGATTAGTGGTACTCGGCAAGTAAGGTCCGGATGCCCGTCATGACCCTCCGATTTGGATCGTGACAGGAGCAAAACCAATTGTAAGGACTACTGAGTATTCGTATATACATACTGAAAACCCAGGTCTAAATTTTAATATTTTAAATCCAGAAAGACGATAATTTTAATATTTAAAAAATCTGAGATCTTCAGTCTTTCAACTATTACAGATTATACTGCAATATTCATGCAGCTCCTTACGGAGACTTTTAGAGAACCAACATTCTACCATGACGCCATCCTAAACTTCCCATATAATTACCTCTCAAAAAGATAAACTCAAGTTGGTAAAATAACTAAAGTATGGCTTACATTTGTTAGGTCAATATGAGGATCTCCCAGAGACTTGTAAAGCATTCCTTTAAACTCTTGCATAACTTTTTCAACCTCCCCAACGACACGCTTCAAAATTCCTACCTGAAGAGAACACATAAAATAAATTGTGACTAAAACAAAAGAAAAACCTTTGAATAATGATGACAAAAAATAACAAAAAAGGCAGAATCTATATGCAAAGAAGTAGAAAACCTAACAAAGAAACTTAAGTAATTATCAGAAAGATAACCTTAAGGTGTCCAGCATCATATAAAAGTTAAAGCGCACATGTTCACTACTAAATCAAAGTAAAGACATCAACAGCATGAAACTCGATCAAGTGCCATTTTCCCATGTTGATACCTACCCAAAGAATCTACATATCAACGAGCATAAACAACCTGCACTAGTCAGAAATAAGCCTTAAAGCATTTATTTTAAATAAGCATGGACTCGTTTGTAGGGATTTGTTGGGTTCGTTTGCATTGCGGAAATTTAAAAATTTTACTTACCCAACAATGATCTGGCATGGCTTATACGATAATCATATAAAGTGTTCAAAACACGATGGAGGAAAACTTAAAAGTTTTCGAGCGCCGGATTCACCACTAAGGTATCCATGCGATTAATTTCCTCGACTGCAAGTTCCAACTCCAGTGTATCTCCTGTGCAAGAAAGCTAGGAAATCTTGCTTCAGGAATTCAGAAGTAATTTTCTGTAACCTCATAATTATTGGGTATGTGTTGTATATATAGGAGTCAGGATAAAACCTAAGCAGATTCAAAACAGGAAAACCTGGCCCATGTTAATGTTCAGTGGACCAACCCAACTGGTCCACCTCACACGTCCAAGTTGGACGGCCAAGGTCTCATTTTTCTCATTTTTTTGCCAGTAATTTCTGGCTCAATTGCTTTCCTGTATTTGTCCGAGTATCCATATAATATATCCAACACATTTAATTAAATACGAAATTCAATTCGACTTAATTAAATAATTTCTATCAAATAGAAATATTCCATAATTATTATAAATTAAAGATCTCGATTCTCAATCGATTATTTAATACTTTCTCAATACACTCTTAGATCGAAGAAACAATCGCATATAGTGTGGCCCTATAGGCCTTCACATATCGACATTAATCTAGTTAAGGTCCATACGAAAATCCTAGACTGCGTCGTATGACGAACTCAATATGTGAAGTACGTTTACATGAATCCAGCAAACTTAACCTTTATGCGGAACTATAAATTCCTTTCATTCGCGACACACTCGATTAAGCTTAGGATTTGCCAAGTGTATATCCAAATGGCTTAATCACTTTATCTCACATTTATTAGTTGACAACTAGACCATATTCCAAATATGTCT
The DNA here is from genome assembly GCA_029783415.1 of Anisodus acutangulus. NCBI lineage: Eukaryota > Viridiplantae > Streptophyta > Magnoliopsida > Solanales > Solanaceae > Anisodus > Anisodus acutangulus. Next base: position 38,414,262 of record CM056504.1, read on the forward strand.
CTTGCGCTGGCCAGTGACTTTAGTCAACCTAATAACATTGAGAAGCTGAGTTTTCTCTCGAATTTCTAATCGAGGAATGAATTCTATTCTTGGCTCAACTACCACCTTGATTTACATCCTGATTCACCCAACACAAGCCGTATCTTATCCAGAAGGAGTTTAAGCTTAGAACTTGGTCAAAGTACATCATTCTGTAAACAATGTGTGTATTGACCTCAAGTCAAATGACCTTTATATTCCACACATCGATAACACTATAGACATGTATAACAAATAGTTTATCGGCAGGGTATACCAATACTTCTCCAAAGTATTCATGTGTCCATCACGAGTAACAATTACTCGTAGCTGTGAGACATACTACATTCTCTAAGAATGTGATGCAGATCACATGTCGATTTGTAGCATATCATCGATATCTTATTCTCGATGATCATTAATCGAGGCTATTTTGAGAGTTATGTTCTATCATTAATATCTCACTCTATTAATGACAACGTAAGCTCAAGGGATGCACATTTATGAATAATTGCAAACAATCAAACAATAACTCAATAATTTGCAAATGTCATAAATATTAATCTCATTAATAATACGAATGTGTTCAAGTACGTTTTGTCCTTAATATAGATTGTCCTATAGGACATACATATTTTCATCGTTAAACAAGGCAACCAGGAAATTTCTATTCATGTACATTGAGGTGAACACAAATGGGTTAAGCAAAGAAAAGATGTTAATTTCGAGCATAGAACATCCGCATTTGCCAAAATGTATGTCATAGGAAGGACCTTGCTGAAATTTACATAAAACCCCTAAAATAATTCTTATAGTTAAGACTTTTCTACTCAAATTACTAGAGTTGAACATTTCCGACAGCCATGTGTTGTATCATAAACTTGATCCATTATGGCAGCCCAAACCCAAACCGAATCAAATTGGAGTCCAAGTCCATAATCAAGGTCCAAAACTACAAGTCTTCTACTTAGATCTTCTAGGGTGTGGTAATTATGCATGTGAATCATTTGATAATTTAAAATATTATTAGAAGGATGGAGAGGAATGGAGAAGAATGAGGTGTATGGTTATTGTAATTTTTGATTAGTTTATTTGTGTAGTGTAGGATTATTTTTAAGTAGTATAAATACACCTCCCTATTTTAGTTTAGGTATCAAGAAAAATTAAGAGCTTCTAAGTGAGTGAAGAAGCAAAGTCTTATAAGAGTGAGTTGTAGTAACTTGTTGTTGAGTGAGAGTGCTCTTGTAATATTTGTTTGAGTTTGAATAAAAGTTATTTGTGAGAGTGTTTCATTTCCAACAAAGTGTTATCAGAGTCGGTTGGAAAGTATACACTATTGCATATCAAATCGAAGGTCTTAATGATAGGAATCCGCCGCCGCCAGAATCTCCCCGATCAGAGTTCAGACGCGCCACCGGAAGAGTGCTGCCAGAAAACTGAGTTGACTCACCGAATTGAGCTGAGTCAGCCGAGTTGGAGCTGAGTTGACCAAGTCGTAAGCCTATTGACCAAGCCGCTTGACCGAGCCATCCAAACCGAGTTGACTAAGCCATCAAAGTCGTTGACCGTTGATCAGGTCTTTCGGCGTTTCGGATTTTGCAAATTCTCATTATATTGAGAGATATGGCAAATGGTATGACACCATTCCAAGTCCTGACACGCAACAACAACAACTATGACAATTGGAGTATCAAAATGAAGGCACTTCTTGGATCACAAGATGTGTGGGATATCATAGAGAAAGGATATAACGAGCCTGCGTATGATGTTGCTTTTGATGTTCTTACACCAGATCAAAAGACAACTTTGAAAGATTCAAAAAAGAGAGACAAGAAGGCTCTCTACCTCATCTACCAAGCATTAGATGATGATGATGACTTTGAAAAGATTTCGAGTGCAAGCTCTGCCAAGAAAACGTGGGAGAAGCTACAAACCTCTTACAAAGGATCCGAGCAAGTGAAGAAGGTCTGTCTCCAAACATTAAGAGGTGAATTCGAATCCTTACACATGATAGTATCTATTTTGGATTATTTCTCAAGAGTAGTAGTTGTTTCTAATCAATTAAAAAGAAAACGTGAGGATAATGGAGAAGATACTCCGTTCATTGGATCCCAAATTTGAGCACATCGTTGTGACGATTGAAGAAACTAAAGACTTGGAAGAAATGACGATCGAGTAACTCCAAGGATCATTGAAAGCATACGAAGAGAAGCATAAGAAGAAGCAAGGGTTTACTGAGCAACTCCTCAAGCTGCAACTCAAAGATATGCATAAAAGCCAAGACAATGATAGAAACCAACGTGGCCGAGGCAGAGGTAGAGACCATGGACGAGGTGGAAGTCGCGGTCGTGGACGAGGTTGAAATTACAAAAACAAAAATTCCAACAACAACTATGAGAAAAGAGAAAGCTCAACACGAGGTCGTGGAAGAATCAGTCCGAACTCAAGGTACGACAAATCTCAAGTTCGATGCTAATTGTCAGAAGTTTGGGCATTATGCTTCAGAATGTAGAGGTCCAACCCAAAATTGAGGAGAAGGCCAACTACATGGAGGAGAAGACAGATAGCAAATGAACTCTTCTTCTAGCACGAAAGGAAATTGATGGTGGCCACGCAAATTCCTAGTACCTTGACAGTGGTGCAAGCAATCACATATGTGGAAAGAAAGACATGTTCGTGGAGCTAGACGAGTCAGTAAACAGAAATATTTTATTTGGAGATAATTCCACAATAGCAATTAAAGGGAGAGGTAACATCCTTATCCGTTTGAAAGATGGGAGACATCAGTTTATTTCCAATGTCTATTATGTGCCCAATATGAAAAGTAACATCTTGAATTTAGGACAACTGTTACAGAAAGGTTATGATATTCATATGAAGGATTATAATCTTTCTATAAAAGATGATAAAAATAACTTCATTGCTAAAGTGCCAATGTCAAAGAATAGAATGTTCCTGATCAACATATAAAACGATGTTGCAAAGTGCCTGAAAGTTTGCCACAGAGATGCATCATGGCTTTGGCATCTTCGATTTGGGCATCTCAATTTTGGAGGTCTAGAGTTGCTATCTAAGAAGGAGATGGTGAAGGGACTACCTCTCATCAACCATCCTGACCAGCTTTGTGAAGGGTGTCTAGTCGGGAAGCAATTCAGGAAAAGCTTTCCAAAGGAGTCAGAGTCAAGAGCCAAGTAGCCACTCGAGCTCATCCATACTGACTTGTGTGGTCCGATCAAGCCTAGCTCTATCGGTAACAGTAACTATTTTCTTCTCTTCATTGATGATTTTTAAAAAAAAACCTAGGTATATTTCTTGAAACAGAAGTCAGAAGTTTTCAAGAAGTTCAAAGCTACAATGGAGAGAGAAAGTGGTAGAAAGATTAAAGCCATGAGATCCGATCGAGGTGGAGAATTTACTTCCAGGGAGTTTCAAGAGTTTTGTGAAGCAAATGGAATTCGTCGACTAATGACAGTTCCTAGATCCCCAGCAAAATGGCGTGGCAAAAAGAAAGAACAAAATAATCCTCTACATGGCACGAAGCATGCTCAAAAGCAAGAAACTTCCTAAGGAGTTTTGGGCCATAGCAGTAGCGTGTACAGTCTACTTGTCAAATCGATCTCCAATAAGAAGTGTCTGGGGAAAGACACCGCAAGAGGCATGGTGTGGAAGAAAGCCTGGCATTTCCTACCTGAGAACCTTTGGAAGTATAGCCCATGTTCATGTACCAGACGAGAGAAGAACGAAGATTGATGATAAAAGTGAGAGCTTTATCTTCATCGGCTATGATGCTAATTCGAAGGGCTACAAGTTGTACAATCCAGACAATAAGAAGATTGTGATTAGTCGAGATGTGGTATTCAACGAAGAAGGAAAATGGGATTTTAACTCTCATGTAGATGACTTCAATTTCTTTCCTCAGTTTGAAGAAGATGAGCAGATAATGGGGGATCAATTAGGTGAACCTCAACAAGAGCTTGCAACTCCACCCACTTCACCAATATCAACCACTCAAGGAGACTCATCACCTTCGTCATCATCAAGTGGGAGTCAAACTAAAAGATTTGTGCAACGTACAAGAAGCCTTAGAGATCTCTATGAGGTAACTGAACGATAAGATAATCTTATATTATTTTGTCTATTTGTCGATTGTGAAGCAGTGAGCTTTCAAGAAGCAGTACAAGAAAAGAAGTGGAGAGATGCGATGAACGAAGAAATCAAGGCCATCGAGAAGAATGACAAATGGGAACTTACCTCACTTCCGAAGGGACATAAGGCGATAGGTGTCAAATGGGTGTACAAAACAAAGCAAAACGCTAAAGGAGAGATTGAAAGGCACAAGGTGAGGCTAGTTGCTAAAGGCTATAGTCAAAAGGCAGGTATTGACTATGATGAGGTATTTGCTCATGTTGCTCGATTGGAGACTATCAGACTAATCATTTCTTTGGCAGCTCAAAACAAGTGGGAAATACAGCAGATTGATGTAAAATCTGCCTTCCTAAATGGAGTTCTTGAAGAGGAAGTCTACATTCAGCAACCATCAGGCTACGAAGTCAAAGGCCACGAAGACAAGGTGTTGAAGTTGAATAAGGCTCTTTACGGGCTAAAACAAGCATCAATGGCATGGAATAGCCGAATCGATAAGTACTTCCAAGAAAATGGCTTCAACAAATGTCCCTACGAGCACGCTCTATATATCAAGATCAAAGATGGAGATATTTTGATCTTGTGCCTCTACGTGGACGATTTGATCTTCACCGGAAGCAACCCAAGCATGTTCAATGAATTCAAGAAAGTAATGACGAAAGAATTCGAGATGACAGACATGGGGATCATGGCGTACTATCTTGGCATTGAAGTTAAGCAACAAAAGGATGAAATTTTCATTTCACAGGAAAGCTATGCAAAGGAGATCCTGGAGAAGTTCAAGATGGAGAACTGTAAGCCGATAAGCACACCGACGGAATACGGAATCAAGATGTCCAAACATGAAGAAGGCGAAAGTGTAGATCCAACATTCTTTAAAAGTTTGGTGGGAAGTCTTCGATATCTAACTTGCACGAGGCTTGATATTCTTCACGCAATTGGATTGGTTAGTCGCTAAATGGAATCTCCAACAACCACCCATTTTAAAGCCACAAAGAGAATTCTTCGCTATCTAAAAGGTACAATTGACTTTGGCTTGTTCTATTCAGTTTCTAATGATTACAAGCTTGTTGGATATAGCGATAGTGATTGGGGTGGAGACATAGATAATCGAAGGAGCACTACTGGATTCGTATTTTTCATGGGAGATACTACTTTCACATGGATGTCAAAGAAATAACCTATTGTCATATTGTCCACTTGTGATGCGGAATATGTTGTTGCTACTTCATGCGTTTGTCATGCAATTTGGCTTAGAAATCTATTGAAGGAGATAGGCTTGATACAAGAAGATCCTACCAAGGTTTGTGTCGACAACAAATCAGCCATTGCCTTAGCAAAAAATCCAGTATTCCATGATCGAAGCAAGCACATCGATATTCGCTACCACTATATAAGGGAGTGTGTTGCAAGAAAGGATATGCAAGTTGAATATGTGAAGTCACAAGATCAAGTTGCCGATATTTTTACCAAGCCACTGACAAGTGAAGACTTCATAAGATTAAGGAACTTACTAGGAGTCACAAGATCAAGTTTAAGGGGGGTGTTGGATCATAAACTTGATCCATTATGGGAGACCAAACCCAAACCCAATCAAATTGGAGTCCAAGTCCATAATCAAGGTCCAAAACTACAAGCCTTCTACCTAGAATCTTCTAGGGTGTGGTAATTATGCATGTGAATCATTTGGTAATTTAAAATATTGTTAGAAGAATGGAGAAGAATGAGGTGTATGGTTATTGTAATTTTTGATTAGTTTATTTGTGTAGTGTATGATTGTTTTTAAGTAGTATAAATACCCCTTCCCATTTTAGTTTAGGTATCAAGAAAAATTAAGAGCTTCTAAGTGAGTGAAGAAGCAAAGTCTTATAAGAGTGAGTTGTAGTATCTTGTTGTTAAGTGAGAGTGCTCTTGTAATATTTGTTTGAGTTTGAATAAAAGTTATTTGTGAGAGTGTTTCATTTCACCATGTATAGCCTGGAGTATGCTATGTTATTATGACGACAAGGTATCTTGGATTAATTGGTTACTAAGACTGGGAAACATAGGACGTCACAGAGAGAGAGAGATGTGAACATGTATAGCTGCAATAAACTTCTGCATATTCTTGTGTAAGTGTATACTTGTTTGCACGATTTAGATCAATTTCAACAGTTTCAACAAAAAGCGAAATCCATTACTGGCAAGTGTTAAATCACAGAATAAGTAAGTGTTCCATACATGAGAAGGCAGCACAATTGACTTCGCTTTCCTGTACTCCCTGACTGCCAGGTCATATTCACCCTTACTAATGCTTTCACGAATGGTACTGGGCAAGTTAAACAATGTTCGGAACCTCTGAAGCATTCCTTGAACAGATCTTATCTTCTCAGCTTGAGCCTACACGGAAATGTTTCTATTTGTTACATACTAACAATAAAAGAAGAGGCAATAAATCTACGGTTAGAATAATCAACTTCACTAAATGGATTGAATTAAAAAATATAGCATCACATCCTACCTACCTGTCTTTCAAATAGTGACTCAAAAGCACGGTTAGCCACTGAATTGATTCCTTGCATACAATCATATAATTGTTTAGTTCCAGAACCTTCAGGATCTTCTTCTATGCGTCTCAACTTTGATTCAATATCTATAGCAAACGCATCACTCTCAGAATTAGATCTTCCAATGATAAATCAAAGTAAGACGAAAACTTCATCCCAAACAAGATGTGAAGCTAACCATCAATCGTCGTTTTGCAAGATACAAAGCAATCAAAATTCTCTTTGACCAATTGTTTTTTCTGTTGCATACGTGCTTTAAGATCAGTCTTCAAAGAAACAGCACCTGCTTCTAAGTCTGCTGCACTAGTATCTTGGTGGATTCGGGATAGAAACAACTTTGAGTCAAACTTCTCAGAGAAATAATTCAACCTCTCTGCAAAATTGACACAATATCTTAAAAAAACTATTCAGTTGATTAGAATCAGACATAACTGGCCTGAGATTGAGAAACTATAGAAGGAATCATAGTAGAAAGTGAAAATAGGAAACAAGTAGTTCATCAAAAAGATCCTGTAAATTCTCAGGCTTTATGCAAAAAGAGAGAAACGACACGTACAAGAATCACTTAACATATGTGAATTTAGCATTTATAACATCAAACTGCAATTAAAACTACTAATTTCAGCACCCAATATACAATAATGCCTACATTAAAACATAGCTCAAATTTAAATATCATTAAGATGTAATTCTGACTAGGCCGCTGAGAGATAACTCCAGCCCGTAGTTTTCAATAGTCAACCATTAAAAGAACTAATGTGCAGTATTTAATTGCAATAGTAAATAAGGGAACATAGAAAAGAAGCGTAGAAGCCATATAAACAAACAATCATCTTTTTTTGCATTGTAGATTCACTGCCCAAATCTGGGCAACACACTGCTGATTTGCTGAGTTGTTGGATTAGAAGAGGGGGAAGTAAGAGTCAAAAGAAATGGTGGAGGATAATTCCGGCTTGTGTTTGGTGGACAGTTTGGAAAGAAAGAAATGGGAGAGGTTTCGAAGATAAGTCCAATTCTATTCAAAAAGTGAAGTGGAATTGTATTGTATTTTTCTACTTTTGGTGTAAAGAACATTGTATAGAAGATGTAGAGGAGATTTTTCAGTTCTTAGGATCCTTGTAATCTACTATTTTCTGTTTTCTTCCTTTCTTTTGTCTCCTTTTGGTGGTCGCTAAATGCTGAGGAATACAACAGTACTATTTTCAAAAAAAAAAAAAAGAAGCGTAGAATCAGCAGTAGCAGCAGAAGTGAGCTTGCATAAAAGAAGGATGAGTCATTGTCTGAAGAAGAAAAAGAGGACCAGAGAAGTAAATCAAAAGTGAAGCAACCTCTTTTCTTCTCTTCTTTTTTTCCCCTAATTTGAAGTCACATCCTAAAGAAATGGTAGCTTCTCACTTAGATCACTTGGCACTTTACTGTCTGAAGCACATCGCTTTGCTCATGAAGCGATAACCCCTGGCTTCACATCACTCTGTCGCTAAGTGACAAAGCCATGGCATTTAACAGTGCCGAATATCCCTGAAGTCACACAACAGGACAAACCGTGCTTGGTTTGTGGATTATTGGTGGGATAAGGAGGACAAAAATAGCATGCCTAGAACATGTACATTACAAGTCTTATAATTTTGGTAATCTACAAATTCTAGGCATAATCACATCTCCTGACCATAACCATCAAACGCATTCAGATTGTGTACTACTCTAGAATAATTTAGACCAATCTTCAATTTCATTAAGTCCGTTCAATAGATTTAAAAATTGCTTTTTTGCTAAATCAATTACAGAATTATTCATCACAAGGGATCTCTAATTGTTGTGTTTCAACCATCAACCCAAGTAATCAAAATAAAACTCATTACACGGTAAGGGTATAAGATGGAGATTCACATGACTACAACATCTTAACAGTCCAGAACTATTTCCATTAAGATGCTCCTCCCCACATAGGATCTATAGAAGAAACTCTATTGTGTTTCCAAAATTCAGCCAGGTGTGGGGGCAAAAGGGAGAGTAACATAGAATTAGCACTCATATACAAAGAATTTCCTTCTCTTTTCTATTCCTTCTTTTCTTTTGTGTGTGGGGGGTGGTAGGGTGGAACCTCTAAGTAGTAGCTTCGGTAGTTCTGTTTTAAGATATGTCCTGTCAACTTCAAAGCATAGTTCTAGTGCACGTCCTGCATTTCTGTCCACCACCAAAGATATTCTCAAGAGATGCACACATCACCAAGGGACTGCCACCAATAAAAGAGGAAATAGTATAATCAGGGAATCATCCCGCTGTAGTCACCAGTTGTTAGGCGTCTAGTAATCTAATGCCTATTCCGTCCACATACAAAGTGCACTACAGCAGCATCCCATTCTTTTTCCTCAACCACAAAATGATCTATCCTAGTAGGATAGTAGAACATTATTCCCAAGGGATCCACAACATAAGGAATAAAATGCCTGTCTTAAATCTGCTAAGGAGCCTAAACATTCACATGCCTTACCATGCAAACTTGAGATCCTGTTACACGTTTACCTACATGAACTATAAAGGGAGCACAGCTACAGGCCTAAAGGATAATGCAATGAAACAAGTTCACTCAACTGTACTAAGAGTAAGTGCCCCCACTTGAATCCAGAAGCATCCAATAGCTGCAGGCACATAAAGTGCTATATCATCCACTGTACAAAGTGTATTATGAACAAAATTTCCATCATGCAGATTCATCTCAGTATTTCCACTGCATAGCACGTTCAGTTCGCAATAAAGTAATTTGGTGACAGAATTAAGTACCGCGAGTTTTGGGGTCTAAATGATCCCTATCGCCTACAGATGGGGAACTTGATGAGTGCTCACTGATCATCCTTAATGTTCTATTGTCAACTATCCTGTCAGTAAAAGCAGCCTCCCAGTTAGCACAAGACATTACCAGTGAACAGTTTGAAATACAGAAATAAAACAAGATGATAATAAGTACCCCAATCTTAGAGGATCTATGCATTCCATGCCACGAGGGAAAGACTGCAAACTCTGAAGTGCCTTCTTTGCCATTGCCATCTTCGCCTCCTCAGCCTTAATTTGAGTGGCTGGAATTGCTCTAGTCTCCCTCATCTCGCGAACATGACGTCTTAGCTGAAAAAGTTTTGATCTTTAAGTTCAGCACTCACTCGAGAATGTTTTAAACACTACTGGCCAAACAAAAATTGTGTGCACACATTCTGATTTACAATGATAAAAAGACAATTTATCTACTTCCACATGGAATAAAACTTGAAATTTATATAAAGGACCTCACAAATAAGACTGACTCCTTTAAATGAACAACCCCTAAATGTATGCAATACAAAGAGTAATCTCTGATAAGTAAATAAGCAAATATAGTCCTAGCAAGTACATACCAATAAAGCAAAGTCTCTTTTGGTAAGGAAGATAATTTTTCAGGAAAATATTTTCAGCCGAAATCATTTTCTTTAGGGATAGTCCAATACTTACTCCACACCATTTGCTTCAACTAATTTAGAAGGTGATGTTAATCTTTAATACACAAAAATATTACCAAAACAATATAATCATCCATATCCTACACCTTGACTAATTATCTGTTAGGAAAAATTACGGGGTCGAAGCAACCTCACTACAAAAGTGAAAGTTGAGAAAATGCGGAAATAAACTTTAGACACAAGATTTACGTGGAAAACCCCAAACAAATTAGGGAAAAAATCACGGGGCAAGTGTAGGAGGATTTCACTAAGATAACGGGATTATAATACTTCTCTCTAATGTACAAGGAGATAACAACAATTACCTATCTCTCTTGTAACTAGGAGAACACTCAATCTCTCTAAACCAATATCTAAGGAGAAACCTATGTTTTTCTCTCTTAAGAATACTAGGAGATTCTAGGGAGGTTTTGGAATGAATTAGAATGGAATGAATTGGAAGTGCAAACCTAAGGCCTATTTATAGGCTTCAAAAGAACACAAGTTAGACTACCTAATTTTGGTAGCACACCAAGTTTGATAGCACACCTTGTTTGGCTTCACACCCTCCTTTGTTGAATTCAAAGTCTAGAAGGATTGGCTCATATTTTGCCCATTTTCCATATTTCCCACATAAGGGACTTCACCCTTCACATTCTCCCACTTGAAGTCGCCTTTGGTAATCCCTCCATCCTTCCTCACTTGCCGATGCCATGCTTGCTTACGTATCCGCTAGGCCACAGGAGGATCGACACCATTCAAACTTGTTAGCATTAATTGGCTTCGTCATAGCGTCTGCTACGTTCTCATCGGTGTGGATATTTTGCATGTCCACACTCCCTTCCTCCACTACTTCTCGAACAAAGTGGTACTGGACTCGTATGTGTTTTGTCCTTGAATGAAAGGCTGGATTCCTTGCAATGTGCAAGGCACTCTGACTGTCACAAAACAGAACCATCTTCTCTTGTTTGTGCCCGAGCTCCTCCAGTAACCTTTGAATCCAAACAACTTTCTTGCAAGCTTGTGTACCCGCCATATATTCTGCTTCTGTTGTTGATAGAGCCACAACAGTCTGTAACTTCGACGCCCAGCTTACAGCTCCTCCTGCAAGAGTAAACACATAACGCGTAGTGGATTTACTTTTATCGAGATCGCCTGCGAAATCTGAATCTACGTAGCCTCTGACAGTAAATTCTGATCCTCAGTAACATAATGCAGCATTTTAGGTTCCTTTGATGTATCTTAGAATCCTCTTCACAGTACTCCAATGCTCTCCACCAGGGTTCTCCATAAATCGACTAATCGCTCCCACTGCTTGTGCAATGTCTGGTCTTGTGCATATCATGGCAAACATTAAACTTCCTACTGCCAATGCATACGGTACTCCAGACATCTCCATCCTCTCTGCTTCATTGCTAGGACACACACTTGAGGATAATTTGAAATTAGTAGGAAGTGGGGTAGAAATTGGCTTACAATCTTGCATGTTGAAGCGTCACAAGATCTTGTTAAAGTAGTTCTGCTGGGAAAGCCAAACCTTCTTGCTATCTCTGTCTCGGTGAATTTGCATCCCTAGAATCTTGTTTGCTGGTCCCAAGTCCTTCATGTCAAACTCCCTAGCCAACTGTGCCTTCAATTCCTGGATTCGATCTTTGTTGGGGCCTGCTACCAACATGCCATCCACATACAACAGTAAGATAATAAAATTATTACCACCAAACCTCTTGTAGTACACACAATGTGCTGAACCAAGTTTGTTGTATCCAAGGCTCATAATGAAGGAATCAAATCTCTTGTACCAATACCTCAGCGCCTGTTTGAGACCGTACAGAGATTTGTTCAACCTGCAAACCAAGTTCTCCTTGCCTGTTTCAGCAAAACCTTCTGGTTGGAGCATGTAGATCTCCTCTTCAAGCTCTCCATGAAGAAACACAGTTTTCACATCCAACTGCTCCAGATGTAAGTCAAACGTAGCACACATCGCCAGAACAACCCTGACTGTCATGAGTCGAACCACCGGAGAAAATATCTCATTGAAATCAATGCCTTCTTTCTGAGCAAATCCTTTCACCACCAATCTTGCACGATACTGTTCCACTTGATCGTTGCTATCCCGCTTGATCTTGTAGATCCATTTGTTACCAATGGCCTTTCTTCCATGTGGTAATGATACCAGCTCCCAAGTCTTTTTTTTGTGTAGCGCTTCAATTTCCTCCACCATTGCTGTCATCCACAAAGATGCATCTGAGCTACTTATAGCTTCATGAAAAGTTGAGGGCTCTCCATCCTCCGTTAGAAGACTATGTGCAACATTGCTTTCCGTAACATACTCCGAGTGCCAAGCTGGCGGCCTTCTCTCACGAGTTGACCGATGAACTTCTTATGCCTCAGACTCGACTTGTTCTTGTATCTCGTGCTCTGGTGTAGCTTCAGAAGAAACTGAAATTTCAGGTTCCGTGTTATTCACCACCGGAATTGTTGTAGTCTCCGAGCTTACATTCGATGTGCTACCTCCTTCATATTTTTATTGTAGTTGATCTTCCGCAAAGATCACATCCCTACTGACGATAAGCTTGCGGGTAGTGGGATCGCACAAGAGATACCCCTTAACACCATCAACATAGCCCAAGAAGATACACCTTCTGGATTTTGGCTCCAACTTCGTTCTTTCTTGGGTGTTGTACATCACGTACACAAGACATCCAAATGAATGCATACCAGAGTAATCAGAGGGCTTCCCCGTCCACATCTCCATTGGTGTCTTCAAATCAATAGCCGTTGAAGGAGACCGATTTACCACATAACAAGCGGTTTTGGCTGTTTCTGCCCAGAAAGAATTGGACTGACCCACAGTCCTCAACATAGCTCTCATCTTTTCTGTAAGAGTTCAGTTCATCCGTTCCGCCACTCTATTTTGCTGAGGCGTATATGTGACCGTGAACTGTCTTTTGATTCTCGCCTGCAAAGTGCAAAAAACTCCCCGTCTGTGTACTCCCTTCCATTATCTGTCCTCAAGTACTTGATCTTCTTTCCAGATTCAAGTTCTACCTGTGCCTTGAAGTCTTTGAACACCGGAAACACATCTGACTTCCTTTTGATTGGAAACACCCAACATCTCCCGGAGAAATCATCAATAAAAGACACAAAATACTTTGCACCTCCTAGGGACAGTTCTGGTGACTCCCAAACATCAGAATGAATCAAGTCTAGTATGTACTTACTCCTAGCATCAGATCTACTAAACTTTAATCTATTCTGCTTACTTCTAACACAATGCTCACAGAAAGGTAAATTTACCGATTTGAGCCCTGGAAGCAGCTTCCGATCGGAGAGAATCTTCAATCCTCGTTCTGACATATGGCCAAGTTTGAGATGGCACATCATCTTCCACTCTTCTCCTTTGCTGGTTGACACAACACATGTGTTGGCTTCCTATAGTGTTTCCCCTTTAAGCATGAATAAGTTTACCGCGATCTTTTCTGCTTTCATAACCACAAGTGCACCTCTAACAATCTTCAAGATCCCATTCTCGATATGCGTCTTACACCCGATATTATCTATTTTCCCCAAGGACAATAGATTCTTCTTTAGGCCCTTCACGTGTCGTACCTCCTGAAGCATGATCATCCCCCATGTGCATAGAACCTCCTGAGCTTGGTTCATATTTGTGGAACCATTCTCTCCGATATGGCATATGCCACGATTCTCCTGAGTCTAGTAACCAGACATCATTGAACTTATTTCTTCCTCCAACCATTGTTGTAGCCTCGCCGTATAGAACTTCACCATCATCCGGGGTACTCGCCACATTCCCATGAGTATTTGATGACTCAGGGTCTCCACTCTTCTGTTTGTTCCTGCAATCCTTCTTGAAGTGCCCTTTCTTGCCACAGTTGTAGCACTTGAGTTGTTTCTTACTTCATGACTTCGATCTACCATGGTTCTGACTCCATCTCGAGCCACGTTCTACCGATCTTTCTCTCGTCACCGTCAACGCCTCCGCTTGCTGCGAACCCATATGCCTATCTTCTTTATTTTTGCGCCTGATTTCTTCTTCAAAAACAGCGGTTGCAATCTCATCGAAGACAAGATACTCCATAAGAGTGTTATTAGTCAAATTGATAATGAGTTGATCGTACGAGTCCGGTAGACTTTGAAGTAGAAGTTCTGCACGTTCAGTCGTCTCTATTTTGTAACCTGTAGATGTCAGTCGCGAAAATAGAGTATTCAAGGTATTGATATGGTCGGTTACCGATATGGATTCCGCCATCTGAAGAGTGTACATCTTCTCTTTAAGAAGATCTTATTGTGTAGTGACTTGGCCTCATACAACCTGCACAACGTATCCCAAATTTCCTTCGCCGTCTTCTTCTCCTCCACGCTGGACAAAACACCATCGGCTAGTGCTAGGTGCAGGTCGGCAACTGCATTGCCATCCATCTCGTTCCACCTAGCATCATCGGTTATCTCAGCGGGCCTATCTCCAATTGTTGCTCCTTCCTCAGTATTGCCTTCATCTTTATTTTCTATAATGAGAAATTACTCCCGTTGAACTTCTCAACATCGAACTTTGTTGTCTCCATTGTAAACAACATTCTGCTTCGTCACTTGAACCGGCTCCCACTATTCACATGTGAATAGTACCCGCGAACAGTACCGTTTACAACCTTGCTCTGATATCGTTGTTAGGAAAAATTACGGGGTCGAAGCAACCTCACTACTAAAGTGAAAGTTGAGAAACTGCGGAAATAAACTTTAGATACAAGATTCACGTGGAAAACCCCAAACAAATTAGGGTAAAAACCACGGGGCAAGTGTAGGAGGATTTCACTAAGATAACGGGATTACAATACTTCTCTCTAATGTACAAGGAGATAACAACAATTACATATCTCTCTTGTAACTAGGAGAACACTCAATCTCTCTAAACCAATATCTAAGGAGAAACCTATGTTTTTCTCTCTTAAGAATACTAGGGAGGTTTTGGAATGAATTAGAATGGAATGAATTGAAAGTGCAAACGTTAAGACCTATTTATAGGCTTTAAAAGAACACAAATTAGACTACCTAATTTTGGTAGCACACCAAGTTTGATAGCACACCTTGTTTGGCTTCACACCCTCCTTTGTTGAATTCAAAGTCTAGAAGAGTTGGCTCATATTTTGCACATTTTACATATTTCCCACACAAGGGACTTCACCCTTCACATTATCAAATATTCCTACTTTACATTGAATCAAACATGGGAAATAATCCAGCAAATGATTTTCCAATTTAAAATATTTTCCTCCAAACCAAACGGCCAAGAGCAATTATGAAATTACAAATCAAAAAAATCAAAGAACGGTATGGAAAACCACAAGAATTATCCAAGTAAAGAGAATGAAATAAAATAAAAAGAAGCTATCCGCAGCTTTTGCTGCTTTGACAAAACATCATTGCCATGGCCCATGAAATCAGAATTATAGCATATGCTTATAAAGCTACTACACACAAATATCTCACTAGCAACAACTCCACAAAGCATATGCAAGCAGAGGTGGTTGTTTTCCTTCAATAGACCCCACTATTTCGTGTCAGATCATGTATGTGTATGAAAAAATAGTAAAATGTAATTATACATATTGCCACATACTCTGAAGCCACTGATTCTAAGGTGACGTTTGGTAGGAGGAATTAGAGAAATTAATACTGGTATTAGCTTTGATATTATTTAATCCCTTATTTGGTAGTGTTTTCAACCTATGCGTAACTAATATCTGTATTAGTTATAAACTCTATTCAGTATTATTCTTATACATAGTAATCATGGCATTAACAATACTAGTATTATTCCTATTCTAATATACCTTATTCAGTAATATTTTGAAATTATAAAATGCATGTTATTTAATACATCAAACCAAACAGTCCATAAAAAGCAATGTCAGCATAATTAATTTCAGCAATCACTAATACAACCTATTCAGTACTATTTTATAAACCCTGGATAGGACTTGTAAATTTGTAAATATATAACGCAATGTAGTAAAATTAGATATATACCTCGTCTTCATCGACGCGTTTCCAGCAATCAGGTTCACCACCTTGCCACAATTCATCATCATCCTTCCCTCCTCCTCTACTTACACCCCTTCGTTTCGACGCTCCTTTACGTTGATCCTTTGAATCCGATTGTTCCTCATCACCAGAGGAAATGCTGAGTATCTCCAAGTCTGAATCATCTTCATCCTCTTCCACACCTTTCCTCTGCTTCTGCTGCGGCACTGCATTCGAACTTTTTCTGTTCGGCGTCGCACTTCCTGCAGCTCCTCTGCTGGTGCTAGCACTCTTCGGGTTTGGCTTTCGTGTTTTTTTTCCAGTTGCTTGCTCTTGTAATGCCACTTGTAAGAGCTCATCTTCGTCACTGTCACTAGACATTTTAATTGAGTGTTGAGAATTTTGTAATGGTTGTATGTGAGTTTGATGGTAACTGGGGAAATTGTAGAGGTAAATTAGATATGGCATGTTGAGAAGAATGAAAAGCGCAACTATTTTCGTTGATCCTGTTTTTTGGTGGAAACGTGTTAACGTGAATGGGGGAAAAGAAAGACCGTTTCTATAATTGAATGTACAATCATACTGCCTGAAATGGAAAAAAACAATCCTACTCTAATGTATTTATACATTTTATTTTATTTTGGATAATAGCATTTGGTCCTTCAATTATTAATGTTTTAATTTGATCCATATTAGATAGAAATTAAATTTTTATCCTTTTATGTAGGAAATATATTATATTTGATCTATTCCTAAATATGAAGTAATAATTCAAAGGGGCTAGAATCTGTCATTCCTCATGAGGGGCAAGCAGTCAAAACATGTAGCACGGGTTAATTCAGAGGAAGTGGGAGTAAATACTATACCAGCAAGGCCTCAAGTTGATGATAGGAAGACTGAAGTGGCAAATCAGCTGTTAAATGATCCAAAATATCAATACAGGTAAAGAGGAGTGTAACTACTACTACTAATGGCTTTGCAGATGACCTGCTATGTATTTGACTATTGTTTTAACATGTTTTCTCAAGGTAAATTGTAGTAAAAGTTCAGTATTCCCTGTTGATATTCAGAATGAGATCTTGAACT
Source organism: Anisodus acutangulus (assembly GCA_029783415.1). Lineage (NCBI taxonomy): Eukaryota > Viridiplantae > Streptophyta > Magnoliopsida > Solanales > Solanaceae > Anisodus > Anisodus acutangulus. The sequence continues at coordinate 38,431,561 of CM056504.1, forward strand.
TACTGGTAAAGGGGAGTGAACTGCCTGTTAGGTATCTAGGAGTTCCTTTGAGTACAAAAAGACTCTTTGTCATTCAATGCTACCCCTTGATGGAAAAAAAATGGTTGGTAGAATTACATCTTGAACTGCCAGGCTCTTATCCTATGCAGGAAGACATCAACTCCCTAAGAAAATCTTTAAGATGCTTGAGGCAGTATGTACATCCTTTATTCGGACTGGTGGGTGTGAGATATCAAAAAAGCTATGCTAGCTTGGGAAAGAATTGGTTTTCCAAAACCAGCAGGTGGGTTCACTGTGACTAATGTGTTGAAATGGAATAAAGCTGCTATTTATAAGCATTATTGGGATCTTTGCAGGAAGAAAGATAGGCTTTGAATTCTCTGGGTCCTCAAAGGATTGAGTATAGAAGATGTATTCCCTAAGCAGGCTGCCTATATGACAAGGAAGATATGATGAACTGGTGGCAATGACCTCTTTCTCAATTAAAATTATGTATTGCTGCTCTCAGATGTGACTTTTCCAAAGTACAGTGCATGAGGATGGTGTGCAACAACTTAGGAAGTCCTAAATGTATCTTTCACTTGACTTTAGTAGCTCATAGCAGTCTATATACAAGAGATCGACTGGACAAATGGGGAATGACAAATGATACTTCATGCCCACTGTGTCATGCAACAGATAAGACTATTGAACACTTATTTTTCCTATGTAACTTTTCATCTTAACTGTGGAAAAAGCTTCTTACGTGGCAACACATACAAAGACAGGTTATGGGGTGGAATAAAAAATTGGACTGAACAATTAGAAAGGCGAATAGTCATTCAGCAAAGGCACATACTTACATAATAGTGCTTGCAGGATGTGTCTACCATATTTGGCAGGAAAGGAACCTTCGTGTATTTCAGAATAAGAGGAGAACTGTGGAGCACATGAGCATAATCATCGTCCAGGAGGTCCATGCTAGAGTTGCTGGTGTTTTGCAGAACTTAGATTACTACCCTTAGGCATGTGTAGTCGTTGGTAACAATAGAGTGATAAGGGGAGATTTGCAGATTTTTTTTCTCTTTACTTGTATGGGTTTTGTTCGACATTGTACAGCTTTCCTTGGTAAATAAAATTGTTAATTACCAAAACTGTACCATAATATATGAATAATTAAACAGTGAAATGGTTAACAATTATGATATATGATTAGTCAAATTTCACAAAGCAAAGGTAGCATTACATTGAGTAATAAGTTGGACAAATAAAATGCAATAACAAGGAAACGGAAGGAGAGTAATGCAATTGAGTAATAAGTTGGACAAATAATATGAATTAATTAGCCTAACATGAAGTGTGATACACGACAATGTAATAGAGGACTCAAAATCTACCACCATGGACAAAGTTTCAACCATCTTTGCATCTTACAGAAATCCTTGAACACAACTTCTTCCACCACGGAATAATTATATATTCAGTAGTAAAACTATATTTATTTTTAATATAGATCTGTTAGGTGTCCAGGAGACCAAATAGGGGCGAGGGTTAGGGGTAAGTGGGGTAAAGGTGATGCTAGGCTGAGAATAGGGTTTTGGAATATTGACACTTTAACGGGAAAGTCCATAGAGCTAGTTAAGATTCTTAAGAAGAGGAGGATTAATATAGCATGTGTCCAGGAGACCAAATGGGTAGCTCCTAAGGCTAAGGATGTGGACGGGTATAAGTTATGGTTCTCGGGTAGGTCGAGGTATAAGAATGGGGTAGGCATTTTGGTAGACAGCGAACAAAGGGATCAGGTGGTAGAGGTTAGGAGAGTCAATGACAGGATGATGGCGATTAAGTTGGTAGTTAGAGGATCCACTATGAACATTATTAGTGCCTACGCGCCGTAGATGGGCTTGGACGAGGTGATGGGAGGTATACCACCCACTGAGAAGTTATTTGTAGAAAGGGATTCAATGGACATATCGGGTCACTTCCGGGGGTTATGAAGACGTGCATGGAGGCTTTGGCCTCGGGGATAGGAACGGGTGAGGCGTTTCACTCTTCGAGTTTGCTAAAGCTTTTGGGATGGTGATAGCCAATTCAAGGTTCATAAAGAAGGAGGAGCACTTGGTGACTTTCCGTAGCTCGGTGGCTAAGACTCAGATAGACTTTTTGCTCTTTAGGAAGATTGACAACAGTCTTTGTAAAGACTGGAAGGTTATTTTGAGTGAGTATCTTACAACCCGACATAAGCTTTTGGTGATGGACTTAGATATCAAGATGGAGAAGAAAAGAAGGGTTGTGGATGACAGGCTAAGAATCAAATGGGGGAGTTTAACCATGGCCAGTGCAAAAGAGATGGGGGAGAGGTTGATGGCCAAGAAGGCCTGGGGGAGACGGCCAGTTGCATTCGGGAAATAGCTACAGAAGTGTTAGGGGTCTCTCGGGGTAGCCGTGGTAGGCATCGAGGGGACTAGTTGTGGAATGGTAAAGTTCAAGAGAAGGTGGAAGCAAAGAAAGTTGCGTATGTGAAATTGGTAGAAAGAACGGACGAGGCGGAGAAGTGGACGAATAGGGAATCATATAAGATGGCGATAAAGGAGGTAAATCTAGCGGTTATGGTGGCGAAAATGACGGTTTTTAAACACCTGTATGTGGAATTAGAGGGAAAAGGCGGGGATAAGAAGTTGTACAAACTAACCAAGGCGAGTGAGAGGAGGGCATGTGACCTGGATCACGTGAGGTGCATCAAGGATGAGGACGAAAAAGTACTGGTGGAGGACGCGCATATTAAACGGAGATGGCAGTCGTACTTCCATAAACTCTTGAATGAAAAAAAAGATAAAGACATTGTGCTAAGAGATCTGGAACAATCCGGAAGGTACTGGGATTTTGGATATTGTAGAAGCATTAAGGTTGAGGAGGTTAAGGGTGTTGTTCGTAGGATGCGCATGGGACGAGCGACCGGGCTTGATGAGATCCCAGTTGAATTTTAGAAGAGCGCAGGCAGGGTAGGTTTAGAGTGGTTGACTGAGTTGTTTAATGTCATTTTTAAGATGACGAGAATGCCCGAAGAATGAAAGTGGAGTAAAATGATTCCATTGTATAAGAACAAAGGTGACATCCAGAGTTGCGACAACTATAAGGGTTTCAAGCTGCTAAGCCACACTATGAAAGTTTGGGAAAAGTTCGTGGAGATGAGGGTGAGAAGAGGCATGTCTATTTCCGAGAACCATTTTGGATTCATGCCGGGGCGTTCGAATACATAATCCATTCATCTTATTAAGAGGTTGGTGGAGCAGTATAGGGAGAGGAAGAGAGACTTACATATGGTTTTCATCGACCTCGAGAAGGCATATGACAAAGTCCCTAGGGAGGTCCTACAGAGATGTTTGGAGATTAGAGGTATACATGTGGCATACACTAGGGCGATCGAGGATATGTATGATGGAGCCAAGACCAGGGTACGGACAGTAGGAGGAGACTCGGGGCACTTTCCAGTAATGATGGGGCTGCACCAGGGATTAACTGTTAGCCCATTCTTATTTGCCTTGGTGATGGATGGACTGACGCGATAAATTCAATGTGAGGTGCTATGGTGTATGTTATTCGCAGATGACACAGTCTTGATTGATGATACTCGCAGCGGAGTGAATGATAAGCTGGAGGTTTGGAGACAAACACTAGAGTCTAAAGGGTTCAGGCTGAGTAGGACCAAGATAAAATACTTGAAGTGCATATTCAGTAGCAGGAGAGACCTTAAGAAAGGCGTGGAGGTGAGGCTTGGTACTCGGGTCATTCCAAAGAAAAGAAGTTTCAAGTACCTCGGGTCTATTATCCAAAGGAATAGAGAGATTGATGACGATGTCACATATCGTATTGGGGAAGAGTGGATGAAATGGAGGCTCACATATAGAGTCTTGTGTGATAAAAAGGTGCCACTAAAACTTAAAGGCAAGTTCTATAGGGTGGTGGTTAGACCGCCTATGTTGTATGGGGCGGAGTGTTGGTCAGTCAAGACTTTGGACATCCAAAAAATAAAAGTTATTGAGATTAGGATGCTAAGATGGATGTGTGAGCACACAAGGAAGGATAAGATTAAAAATGATGATATCCGAAACAGAGTGAGAGTTACCTCGGTGGAGGATAAGATGCGGGAAGCGAGGTTGAGATGGCTCGGGCATGTGCAGAGAAGAGACACAAATGCCCTAGTGAGGAGGTGTGATAGGTTGGCTATGAACAGTTTCAGGAGGGGTAGATGTAGGTTGAAGAAGTATTGGGGAGAGGTGATTAGACGGGATATGACACAGGTGCAGCTTACTGAGAACATGACCTTAGATATGAGATTGTGGAGGACACAAATTAGGGTAGTAGGTAGTTGAGCGTAGTCCTACTTACGCTTACATACTGGTAGTTGTAATGTTATTATTGTAGGCCTGCTTAGCTTATCATACTAGTATGAGCAATATTATTTTATAGTCCCATGTCGTTTGATTTCTGCTACTATGTGTTCTTTAGTGTACTTTATTTATCTTGTGTATCTTATTTACCTGCGTTAGTTACTACTTCCTTTTTACGAATGTTTTATCATGACTTATTCGCTTTTGTTACCATCATTTTCATACTGCTTTAAATTTTTTGTCCGGGTCTGGCCATTTCTCTTGCTTTGCTTGTGCTTATGCTTATGCTTTGTCTTGAGCCGAGGGCTTTCAGAATCAGCCGCTCTACCTATCATGGTAGAGGTAAGGTCTACATACACTCTACCCTCCCCAGACCCACGTTGTGGGATTTCACTGAATATATTATTGTTGTATGTGCACTACTTGTATTTTGCTCTTTTATTTGAAGTTGAGCCACATCTTCCTTAATACGGATCAGCTAAATTTGTATGTGCCTGAGGCGTACTGATCAATAAAGGCAGAATAAATTTGAGATGTATAGTTCAAATCAGATAGAGGCAAAAAAATAATACTTCCTCTGTCCCCGTTCTAGCTCTTTTTACGTTTATTAAGAAAACATGAATACACAATATAATTACTTAGTCACCCTATTTATTAAATACTTTTTGAAAATTGAGCAATAGTTAAAACTTTTTTATTGTTAAGGGTATAATTGAAAATAATTACCGACTTTAATTTTGTGAGAATATATTGGGTATGTTGTTCTTGTTGTAATTACCGAGTTTAATCTTGAATTCCTAAAGCAATTATATTTTGGGACATATTTTTGGAGCTAAAATGACTATTAACTTGGGACGGAAGGAGTAGTAAGTAATTTCATTCTAGTCTAGGCATTGGTTAAAAGCACACACCCTGTTTATTCAATAAAGAAAAAATGAAGTGAATTCTCAAATCTTAGCAGCTAGAAATCTTTATTTTCCAGTCTATTTTTCTTGAGAATTTCAGTATCTTCTTTGATCTTCATTTGGAATAAATAAATACATGAAACAGAAACACAATAATCTGCTGATTGCTCATTTATATGCATGTATTATTATCACAGAAGCTAACAAGCTAATGTGCAAGATACATCTGTAGTCATAATTGATGATTTTATAACTTATAACAAACACCAATTTGCTCTATTTCAACAAATTAGTAATGAGCATCAACAAGAATTGTAAAGTGAGAGAAGGTAAATGTGCATCCATTAGTTTTTGTCTTCAGCAGCATAAAGCCTTTTGATCTCCTCCACATCATCATAACTACCAAGGAATATTGGCGCCCTTTCATGTATCTTCGTAGGAACTAACACTACAAGAAAATCAGGCTACGGTGGCAGTTCACATGTGTCATAAATGCAAGTGTCACATCTTTTTACTAAATTTACGCTTTTTCTTGACATTCATGTGACATGTTTTTTAAGTGTCATATAATTATGACATTTGTGTGACGGATTTTTTAAGTGTCATTTATTTATGACGTTTGTGTGACGGTTTTGTAAAATGTCACATAAATAAGTGACTTGTGTTTTAAATTGACCAAAAATGACGTGTTTGACTAATTAAAACGACACCATTTTTATTATTTATTTACAACTTTTTTAATTCAAATTAAGACTTACACGATTTTTATTTCTTTTTTAAATTTGTTTTTAATAAAAATAAACTAAACATTGTCGTTTTAACATTATAAAAAATAAAAGATCAAAAACTCTGTAAAAATACTAAGTGTATTCACGCTCACATAGTTAGGTTTTGCTTCCCCCCACTTCACTGACTCTCGCTGGTTTGATTTTTCTTATTTTATCTTAGCTATTAATCTGAAAAAACAAATCAATTCTACTTCCAATTCGTGAAAGTGAGACTGAAGTATATTATCATATATCATTTGCATAATTTATATATTTTTTATTTTTACAAGTTGACGAGGACAATTATCTAATTAATTATCATTTAATTGATAAATATTTTATTCCATAAAATTAGGAAAAATTAGTAATTAAATAGTGTCAAATAGCACCTCAATTTTATTTGTCAACTTGATTTTAATTTTAAAAGTTTTTTTTTCATTTTCTCGGTTGTTTATTTAAATGTTTATTGCAAGTTAGCTTTAATTGAGTTTTAATTTTTATTTCAGATCAACTGAACCCAAATACCCAATCAACTAAGGACCAGACCCGACCCATTAGCACGTTTAAAGGAAAAAAGCCCTATGATCTCTTTCATTTCGCGATCAGGCAAAGGGTTAGGACAAAACCCTAGCCGCCTTGTACTGTTCATCTGCTCCGATGCCAAAACTGGCATTATCCTCGCACCATTTCACTTTACACAGACCTCTTGTGGTCATTTCGAACAAGGCATTTATTGCTTGCACTCTCTCTCCGCTGTGGAGTAACCGGGAAGAGGTAACCCACTCCGCCTCTCTGTTTTTCTGCTTTTCCTGTTCAGTAAGGATGAAATCTTATTTTTGTCCTATTGTTGACTAAATTCAATTTTAGTGGGGCATTGGTCATAGCCGAAATTCGTCGAAGGGATAAAACCAAAATAAAGAAGAGAAAGAAAGGGAAGTTTTTTCTTTCGAATTGACCTAACATGAAACCTATTAGGCCAAAAGCTCCATGGAGAGACAATAAGTCCGTAGTGACGGGAATGACGGAATGAATGGGGATCCCTATCAATAAAAAAAGAATATCTAATTAGAGTTTTCTTCCTTTCTCTCACTCAATAGATCAGAAAGAGGGGATTCAGGTTCTCTTTTAAAAGGATTGGATTTGCTGCTTGCCTTCCGCACCTTGATCTGTCTAGTTCTATTTTGACTAATCTAGTTTGGGGTCTTTCGGTTTCCTATATAAAGGACCCCTTATCTTACCTTCAAGAGAGTTCGAAAATTTAGATTTTCAGCACATAAGTCTCAGTTTTTAGCATCTGAAACCCTAGAGTAAATTTTCTAAGGTTTCCTTTAGTCTAAAGTTTTTTCGTTCTTTCTTTGTGGTGGCTGAGTTCGTGGGATTGGAGGAAAGTTTTCAAATCCGGACTCGACTACGGCTGCGCAAAGAAGATTTAAACTCAAGCTCTTTTCAGTTATTTTTTCAGTTTCTGTGTGTTATGTGTTTTATGTGTTAGCTTAGTGATAATAAAGTTTATTTATGTTATTGTGCTTAATCTGCTAAGTATGATTTAGTTATGAATGTTTGGAAATACTTCTGTGTTTATAGGCTTATAGTTGGTATCATGTGTTAATGTGATATTAATTAGTGTCTGTGTAGAAGGATTAGAAAGTAGGTTAAGTTAAAAAAACTTATGATTTTGGCTATTACTTAAGTATATGACAACTAAGTTATTCTTACTAGCATGTTGCTTTGATCGTAGTGCATAAGTATATTGTGCTAAGTTCATAGTTAGAATTGTATGATACATGCTGTTTTGATGCTTGTTTGATAGACATCATGAATAGTAGGGATGTTTATTACCATTTCTGAGAGATTGTGATCTGTGCTAACTCAAGGTTTGAAAATGTGACCATTGTTTGGTTCTGCTACATATCCTAAGATTGTGATAGAGCTCATTGCCTTTATGAACTTGGATATATATTTGCTTGATATGTCCATATATCTTCTATGGTTTAAGAATAGTATAGGGCAGATTAGTCTTGAAATGTCAACTAGCATGCCTATGAAGCTAATTTAAGACCAAGTCTTTGTGATCGGCTTCGGAAGGGGGACAAGGGACAATATCTTTTCATGCCATATAATCCAAAGTAAGATGATCACATTACACATATATGTCAGTTTAATTTCAAGAATGCATTACTATTAGAATTTAATGGAATTTCACCTTTAGGGATCACTGGGTTTTGATAGTGTTTAACATGAAGAAGAATGAGGTGTTTTATTTAGATCCTCTCGGTAAAGCTCCGGATACAGATTTGGAAAGGCTACTAAACATGTACGTCACTCTATTTAGTGAAATATGCTTCTATAGTTATTGTTTTGAATCTGAAATTGTTCATCAAATTTCTCGCAGCGGCATGCAAATGTTTATAACTACAGTTGGTCAAAGGCAAAAGTGGGCTTACTCGACTATGGTGAAATATGTTAAAGTATGACTTTTTTATTTGGTCTGCATACTTGAGTGATTATATATTTAGTGAATCTTTACAACTTTTGTTTTAAGTTATATTTACATGTTGATATTTAATTCAATGGCAGGCACCACTACAACTTGGTGGTACCGAGTGTGGCTATTGTGTGATGCAATTCATGAAAGAGTTGATGCTAGGCCCGACTTTAATGACAAATTTATGTAAGTACTTTTATACTTAAATGATAGACCATTAACCATGTTAATTGTTACATCATTTCAAACATTACTAATTATTTTCTTTTGTGGTTTATAGTTCTACGGCAAACACATGTACTCACAAGAGGAACTTGATGATATTCATGTCGAGTGGGGATTGCATTTTTCGAAGATACTTGCTGAAACAGAAGTTCGTAAACTAAATGTTGATGAGTGAACATTTTAGATTGATAAGATACTTGAGTAACAATGTTTTAGTCTTTAATTAAATACTTTAATAACACTTTGAATGATTATCCATTTTGGGAAGACTTTGTACAACGGATTCTAGCTATTCAATGTATATTTTTGGTGTTATTTAAATTTTTATTTCATTTCATCGGTGCACTCAATTTGCAATATTGAAATTAAATTTCTAAAAAAAATAATAATAATTTTCTGCCAAATTTAATTTTCCCCACCATATTAAAATAAATTATTAAAAAATTGAATATTTGGCGCCAATTTATTTTTCAACGTAGTTGGGAAATCTCAAAATTTGAAAAAAACAAAGCCGGAAAGTTAAAATTTATGTGACATTTGTGTGACGGGTTTGAATTGTCACATGTCTTGTGGCAGATATAGAACCGTCATCCGTTTGTGACAGTAACAAATATGACACTTACAAGAATCGTCATCTTAGGGGTTAGATGACGTTTTTACCTATCACCGTAGGCTATTTTTGTAGTAGTGTAAGTCAAGTGCATGCATAACATGATCAATCAGAGTTCATATAGCCGACACCAACTTGTTTGGAACTAAAGCATAGTTGTTGTTGTTGTTCATTTTCTCTCTAGATTAACTTAATCATAAATTGAAATCTCGAGCACTAAACTAAAATCTCGAAAAGAAAGGTATAATATAAATGGAATGAGAATATCGTCCACCGCACTTCTCATTTGTCTAGGAGAAGATGTCCCAAAAAACTTGCAGTTTGTCTTCTATTATAGTGAAACTAAATATTCAGAAATCTTACCCGCTCCTTTCCTGTAAATGCTTGGCCTCCTGCTTGTTCCATCAGAAACGACATGGGAAATGCTTCATAGAGAACCCTGTTTCGTACAATTTCATTTTTAACCTTGCAGAAAATTATCACTGAGAAATTCCTTCGTGACTCAGAAGATGTTCATCTATAACTTACCGCAGCTTCCCATTGGGGATTTTCTTATCAGCTGGGTAAAAAAAGATACCTCCATAGAGTAATGTACGATGAACATTAGCTACCATACTGCAAGTTACAGTCCATATGTCATGTAAAATTAGGTGGTACTAATAATTATTTACACCAGGCAACATTTAACATTACATTTATGATCTAACAGACTAACACAACATGATTAGTTCATTTACACAGATCTTGTCAATCATTCAATGCTTGAACAGAAAATATGAAGATGCAATTCTTTAATAGAAGGAAATGAAATCACAACAATACACATAAGAAACGAAGCAATTTAAGCACTTAAGATCTCACACTACATAGCTCAAGTACCTTCCAATATATCTTAAAGATTTGGGTGAAGAACCATCCTTGGGGAACTAGCAGCTCTCCACATATCTGAAATTCGAAGAGAAGTAAGGCATCATAGAAACTGGAGAATGTATTAATACACCGTATTAAACTCATTACACATACTTGGATGTTGGACCATCCCAGTTCTTGGCATTTCCTTCATTCACTGAATATATCTTCCCTTGCTTAAGAATCTGCATGTAGGAAGCAATGTAATGATCTTGCTAATTAGAAAGATGCATCAATCCAAATAACATCAAACAAAACATCATAAATTGGAATTTATAGGCAGAAAACAATATTTACAAAAGCCAGACAAGCTATGGAATGTATTAACGTATATTGATATAATATACTCCATATTTTGTAATATTTAGGGTTGTATAATTATGGTACATATAAGATCCTGTATTAGAGTTCCACATTGTACACACTATATATATTTGTATTAATGAGAAAGATTCCTTAGGGAAGATTAATACAATCAAACAGAATGAGTGATGTGGAAAAGATGAGGTCAAGAACTCAAAATATCGGGCAGAAAGGATTTAAAGTTTAAGCAGAGGTAACTTCAGAGCAAGAAAAGGACATAGGAAGTTACTATGCTAAAACATATTCATGTGGCATGCTGTCTAGCATTCTCACAAAGAGAGCCTATTTTACATATTAAACCATTTCATATTATAAATTTATGTTGTTTGGTTCACCAACAAGCTATCACATATTCTATTAATAGAATCTATAAAAGTGTATTAATCTCCATTGGGAGTCTTTTTCATTAATATAAATATATATAATGTGTACAATGTGGAATCTTAATACAATACGGATCTTATATCTACCATAATTATACAACACTAAATATTAAAAAAATATATGGGAAATATTTTATAATATATGCTAATACACCCCCTCAGTCAGAACGGGAGGAGGCCGGATGCTGAGACTGGATCTAAAGTCGAGGAATAACTGTCTAGGAAGGCCCTTCATGAAGATATCTGCATACTGATACGAAGAACGTACATGCAACACCTTAACATGACCGATAGCAACCTTCTCACGAACAAAGTGTATATTCATCTCAATGTGTTTGGTTCGCTGATGCTGAACCGGATTATAAGATAAATATATGGCGGATATGTTACCACAATATACCAAAGACGCCTTGCGCAAGGGACACTGGAGCTCCAAAAGAAGGTTTGGGAGCTAACAGATCTCAACAACAACATTTGCAACACCTCTATACTCTGCTTCTGCACTCGAGCGGGACAGCGTGGCTTGCCTCTTGGCAGACCATGAAATGAGATTATCTCTTAAGAACACACAGTAGCCAGAGGTGGAGCGTCGTGTGTCCGGATAGCCTGCCTAATATGCATCCGTATATGATAACAACAATCTTGTTGGGGCAGGGGGGTATACATGCAATCCATAATCAAATGTGCCCTTAACGTATCGAATGATACGTTTAAGAGCAGTAAAATGAGGCTTCATGGGGGCACGCATGGTGAAAGTAAGATACTGAAGTGCACCTGCAAGACTCCTATACGGAGTAGGATCGGATACTGGATCACCATCAACAACACTTAGCTTTGATTTAGAGTCAACTGGAGTGAGCATGATCTTGCAGTTCGTCATTTTAGCCCTGAACACAATCTCCTCTGCATACTTACGCTAACATAAAAATATAGTATTTGCAGATCTAGTTACTGAAATCTCCAAGAAGTAACTTAACTTTCCAAAGTGAGTCATAGCAAATTCGGTTTTAAGCACTGCAATGATCTCATTTTTCAACATATCAAAGGAGACAATAAGGACTATATCATCCACATATAACAATTATAAAGCAATGTTACTACTTCGCTGAAAAATAAAGAGAGAAGTATCACACTTGCTACAAACAAACTCAATTTGCATAATGTACTGTGCAAAGTGATCATACCACGCTGTGGGGGCCTGTTTCAAATCATAAAGTGACTTACGGAGACAACATACATAATGAGGGGCTGTAATGATGGAAAAAACTTGGCGGTTGGTGCATGTAAACAGTTTCTTTCAAGTCCTTATGTAAAAATGCATTCTTTACATCAAGTTGATGAATATGCCAATGCTTACCCATAGAAATACTCAGAACTGTGTGAATAGTGTCCGATTTAACAACCGGACTGAACGTCTCACCACAATCAATACCCTCATGCTGATTAGTACCATTAGCCACAAGTCTCGCCTTATATCTCTCAAAGTCACCACCATCTCTGAATTTGTGACGAAAAAGCCACATGCATCGGATCACATTCACCCCATCCGGTCTAGGAACCAAATCCCAAGTGTGTTGTTTCGTTAAAACATTAAATTCCTCACGCATGACCGCATTCCAATTAGAGTCAAGTTTGGATAAATTTGGGTTTTTGGGAATTGAGGAGATGGTTTGTGCAGAGAGGTTAAATTGGACTCTGGATTTGAAAATCACGTGTTGGGCACAAGTTTCCATTTGGTGTGTCGGGGCAGGTTCGGTATTTTTGGTGGGTACCGGGTCTGGGTGAGGTTGCAGGATTGGGTCTGTGTGCTGCTGTGGGGTCGGGATCGGTGGATCAGTGACGGTCGGGAGTTGCAGACGGGGTAGGTCGACGGGGCTGATAAATCGGCTGGTGGTGTTGGGTGACAGTGACGTGTTTGGTGGGGTTGTGTAGCCGGTCGAATATGAGGATTGTGAGTGATTCGAATCCGGGCTTTGTGATGGTGAGTTTGGGGGGAGTGGTATCGGGTTGTAAAAGTGTATTAATCTCCCTTGGGGAGTCTTTCTCATTAATACAAATATATATAGTGTGTATAATGTGAAATTCTAATATAATACGGATCCTATATCTATCATAGTTATACAACACTAAATATTACAAAATATATGAGAATATTTTATAATAAATGCTAATACAATCAATAGAATCACTTGATTATTTTCAATTCTCTTACATCTGTTTGGTCAATTACATTAAAAGTTCAATAGACAGTGTTTAATCTAACTTTGCTTCCATTCACATCCTTGGCCTATTTACCTTAATTTATTCAATTTTAATATTTAGTTTCACTGTGATGTAATTAAAAATCATTCCCACACTATTAATAAGGGCAGCTCGGTGTACTAAGTTCCCGCTATGCGTGGGGTCCGGGAAAGAGCCGGACCACAAGGTCTATTGTACGCAGTCTTATCTTACATTTCTGCAAGAACGATGTTTTCACGGCTTGAACTCATGACCTAAATAAGGATTATAATAAAAAAATTATAATTTACCAATATTCAATAATCTCAAATAGAGAACAACATTAAGAAGATGATTTAAAATGGCATACAAAAATATGAGAAATGAATATTTAGTATTTACTTTAAAGTTGTAAAAGAGTACTGTTTAAAATATAATTATCATGTTTAGGAGATGACTGCAATAGTTAACCCTCAAGGACTATATCTTGTTCCCATCCAAACTCCACCATCGGACTATATTCAACTTTAAGTTCTAAGACAATCTTCAGTACTCATGACATGATCCAGAAAAGGATGACCAAACACAATCAGCAGGTACTAATGTTCACTTTAGAATGAAGTAAATAGCTGAGGAACAAATGTTACCTTGATATCTGGATGAGTTAAGATGAACTCGCCAAGAGAGGGGTCAAGTGCAAAACCATTAACACCTTTTCCAGTGCTCAAGACAAGCTGCAAACACAGAGCCCCAAAAAAGATATTGTCACTGGTACTTGCAATTCAAACACATCGAAACAATTTCTAATAAGAATCATATGACAATTTGTATAATTTTTGATCTACGTTTGTGGAATCTAACAACACTCTAAAATCTATTACACTAAAAGGCAATATACGTACCGTACAAGAACTTGTTGGGTATTACAAAGGATTTGCAGAAACGGAAATTACACGTAACTGCTAAAGTAAGAATTGAAATTACAATTCAACTAGAAAACTGGAAATTACAATATAACAATGAAACCAAAATCACAATTTTTGTTGAACAAGAAGACCGGAAACTGCTTTGATTTTTGCTGAGTCGAGTGTGGCACTCTGTCCTTAAGACAATATTGCCCCGTATGTACCTTTATACGTCCCGGACAATTCGTCTCCCAAGATAAAACAGCAATGGAACAATTGAGCAAAGGAAACTCAAAAGCTACCGTGAAGAATATTGAATAACGAAATGATGCTTGGAAGATTAGGAAGAAACTGCTTTGCTTTACTTTCTGCTTTGTGTATTTTCGTGTATATCAAGTGTCCCTCAACAATGGTGTAAGGGGTGTTTATATAGGAGGAAGAGGGGTTTGTTTGATCGCTTCCATAATGACCATTATTGGCCAAATAATGACCATTATGGAGGTAGTAAAGCCACCAAATAAATGGAGAAAAAATTGCCAACGGATTGGCCATTATTGGAGGTGTAATTCAGCCAAAATAAATGGCTGAATTGAGTGCTGGAACGTTTCTGTTCTGGACCGTCGAAATTCTGACTTTCTGAAAACTTCAGGGACCAAACTGTACATCTGACAAAATTTTCTGGCCCAAAAAGATAATATCAGAAGGCCCACAGCCCACGGCCCGTGAACCCGAGAACCCGAGAACCCGAGAACCCGGAACCCGGAACCCGGAACCGGAACCGGACCCGGACCGGACGGGCGGGCGGCGGCGGCGCGCGTGTGGTCTTTCCTTGAACCGAAGCACATCTAGGTCCTCCCTCCTTTAAACACATGGGTTACCCCTTGGGGTCCCAAACCCCAAACCAATTTCGAGTCTTATATACACAACAATTCTTTCTTCCTCTACCGATGAGGGAGAATTGAACACAACACCACACTTTCCATGCTTCAAACACCTCACTTCGTGAACCAATATCTCTTTCATTTCTCAATGAAATTTGACGATTCTTGGCCCTACGGTTATCTCTACTTCATCATGCATGTGTGAAGAACCGGATTCTCCAACATACGTAACACTAGTGTTTAAGCCGTTAAAGTTGGTCGGTCGCAACTCCCGCCAAAGGCTAATTTCCAACAATCCCTCTTGAAAGAGATTTTGGCGCACTCACATGGTGCCTTTTTCATTTCCAAAGAATATTTCAAATGGACCGATGTTGCATAAGGAGAGGTAGCATCAGCTTTGAACCTTCCATAGTTGAATACCATCGGACTTACTTACTGCACGGTGAACGTGATGTCTTGAACCGTCAGTGTTTAGTGTAAGCCAAGTCAATGGTACCAACACAACAAATTCCCTTACTCTATTCTTCGTAATGTTTTGTCCGTTTTGGCCATGGACAACGTCTTGGATTCTTAAGTGCGTTCATCTTGAGGCGGCCCGTCCTCGCACTTAAATAGGTGGTCTCCTACAAGGTATCCTGCTATACCCTATTTCACAAGTGTTAGGAACCATTAAAAGTTTCCCAAAACCTAACCTCAACTGTTGAGGAGCATTACAGGTTTTGAAAACTTAACCTTTACCCACACTGCAGATAGCACTTAAAGTCTATCGCGGGAACGGCTTTGGATTTGGAGTTTCTTTTCGTAAATCACTATCCGGTGCTCATACTTCCACCGGCGATCAATCGAACCTTTACAACTTCGTTTTCCCATTGAACCAAATTACTGGGATCTCCAGTTCGTAAGGTTGGGTTACCACTGTATTGGTCCTTATATTTTGGGTTTTAAGCCCATTCCCCTAGACAGGCAAGCCATCTGATCTTTGGGTAAGCCCTTTGTCAATGGGTCTGCTATATTATCCTTAGACTTGATGTAATCAATGGATATTATACCCGTGGTGATCAGTTGCCTAACGGTCTTATGCCTCCGTCGAATATGACGAGACTTGCCGTTGTACATAGCATTTCGTGCCCTTCCTAGAGCCGACTGACTGTCGCAGTGGATCATTACCGAAGGTACGGGTTTGTTCCAACACGGAACATCCTCTAAGAAGTCATGAAGCCACTCAGCTTCTTCTCCTGCTTTGTCTAAAGCGATAAACTCCGATTCCATTGTGGATCGGGCGATGCAAGTTTGCTTAGAGGATTTCCAAGACACAGGCCCACCACCAATTGTAAACACATACCCACCGTGGACTTGGTGTTCTCTATATCAGATATCAAGTTTGCATCACTGTACCCCTCTAGTACAGCTGGATATCTCGAATAGTGTAACCCGTAATTTAACGTGTATTTCAGGTATTGTAATACGCCTTCCAGTGGTTATCACTCGCATTACGGTGAACCTAGCCAACTTATTATTTGCGTAAGCAATATCGTGTCGGGTGCGGTTTGTTATATACATCAAACTACCGATCACCGCAAGATATCGCTTCTGGTATACAGTGCACCAAGATTTTTATCAAGCTTTTGATTTGTATCCATTGGTGACTTTATCGGTGAACTGTCTAACATCTCAAACTTTCTCAAAACATCCTCGATGTAGTGAGACTGAGATAAGACCAGCCCGTCAGACGTCTTAGAGATTTTAATCCCTAAGATGACATCTGCGATACCCATATCCTTCATGTCGAAGCATTGTTTCAACATGTTCTTAGTCTCTAGGATTACCCTAGGACTGCTTCCTGTGATTAACATTTCGTCTACATACAGGCATATCATAACAAACGAGTCAGAGTTACCTTTCGTGTAAACACATTTATCACACTCATTAATGGCGAACCCCTTCGATAGTAGAGTACTATCAAATTTTTCGTGCCATTGCTTCGGCTTGTTTCGGCCGTGCAGAGATTTGATAAGTCGACGGACTTTCTTCTCTTGCCCTTGAACCACGCACTTCGGATTGGTCCATATAGATTTCTTCTTCCAAATCGCCATTTAGGAAGGCCGTCTTAACATCCATCCGTGTATCTCAAGGTCACGCAAAGTCGCCATCGCAATAAATACCCGTATGGATGTCATTCGGGATACCTGGGAGTAGGTATCAAAGTAGTCAAAGCCTTACATGCCGATAGCCCTTGACTACCAACCTGACCTTGTACTTGTCTATAGACCCATCTGCCTTGTATTTCCGTTTGAGTATCCACTTACACCCCAACAGTTTATTTCCCGGAGGAAGATCAACCAACTCCCAGGTATGGTTGTGCAGAATTGAGCTTATTTCACTCTCAATAGCTTCTTTCTAGAGCGGTGCTTCTGGAGTTGACAACGCCTTAGCAATTGTCCTTGGTTCATCTTTAACCATATAAGCTACAAAGTCAGGACCAAAGGATTTATCCTTCCTGGCCCTTTTACTTCGCCTTAGATCCATCTCTGGAGTCTCCAAGTTCTGAGAATCTGGAACACTAGATTCCGGATGTTCAGCCACCTCGAGATTCGCTAGATCTGAACCATTCAGATCCGGGCAGTTAAGGACTCCCGGTTCTTGAGAGCTTTGTGCATAACTTCGTTTGAGAGAGGTTATGTCTTTCTCCTTTCTAGGAAAGGTACTTTCAAAGAATAGAGCATTCCTTGATTCCATTATTGTACCCTGGTGGATATCTGGAATATCTGACTTATGCACTAAGAAGCGATAAGCACTACTGTTATTTGCATATCCGATGAATATGCAATCTACAGTCTTAGGCCCAATCTTGACCTGCTTTGGCTTAGGTACTTCAACCTTTGCCAGACAACCCCACACCTTAAAGTATTTGTAGGTGGGTTTCTTTCCCTTCCATGATTCATATGGAGTTTTGTCCTTACCCTTATGTGGGACTCTGTTAAGAATCATATTAGCGGTAAGGACGGCTTCTCCCCACATGTTTTGGGGAAGACCGGAATTGATAAGTAAGGCATTCATCATTTCCTTTAATGTGCGGTTCTTACGTTCCGCCACACCGTTTGATTGAGGTGAGTATGGAGCCGTCGTTTGATGAATAATGCCTTCTTGGGCACAATATTCCTCAAAAGGCGCTACATATTCTCCCCCTCTATCGCTACGAATGGATTTAATTCATAGGCTAAGTTGATTCTCAACTTCTGCTTTGTAACGTCGGAACGCTTCAAAGGCTTCATCCTTACTTTTCAACAAGTAAAGGTAACAATACCTTGTGCTATCATCTATAAATGTCACAAAGTACTTGTTCCCCCATCTAGTTTGTGCAAACTTCAAATCACATATATCTGTGTGAATAAGTTCTAGAGGAGAGGTATTCCTTTCGACGGATCGAAAAGGAAGCTTGGTGAGTTTTGCCTCTACGCACACCTCACATTTATGTTGAGGGTTTACGTCGATAGAAGGCAACAACTCCATCTTTACCAGCCTTTGAATAGACTTGTAGTTCACGTGTCCTAATCTATGATGCCATAAATTAGAAGACTCAAGCAAATAAGAAGAAGGTTCAACTTTATTTCCTTGACGCAATACAGACATGGCATTCACTTTGAAGAGGCCTTCACAGACGAAGCCCCTCCCCACAAATGTGCCATTTTTAGTGAGTACAAATTTATTTGATTCAAACACTAGCCTAAAACCAGCATTAACCAATAAAGGTCCAGAAACTAGATTTCTTCTAATCTCTGGGACGTGCATCACTTCCTTCAGAGTGAGTTCCTTGCCGGAAGTCATCTTCAGGACCACCTTTCCAACCCCTAGCACGTCCGAGGAAGCGTTGTTGCCCATGAACAGCTTCTTGTCGGAGACCGGAGTGTACGTGGAGAAGGCATCTTTGTTGGAACAGATGTGTCTTGTTGCACCTGTGTCCACCCACCACTGCATCGGATTCTCAACCAAGTTGGCTTCTAGCACCACGGCCGAGAAATCCTCAATCATGTCATCCAGGAGCGTGTCCTTGACGACGTTAGCTTGAGCCTTGCCTTTCGACTTGGCTTTCAGTTGTTGCTCAGTCTTGAGCTTGCGGCATTCCTTGATCCTGTGACCAGGTTTCCCACAGTGATGACAGTTACCTCACGAGCGTCTCATTGCGGGGCTTTGCCGTCTTTGTGGAACTTCCGCTTGTTGCTTGTTTTCCTTTGGCCTCACCAGATTCGCCTTTGCCTCGTAATGTTGTCTACCCTTTGGCAAGGTCTTCTTATTATCTTCCTGAATTTGCAGTTTGATAACAAGCTCTTCAAAGGTCATCTCCTTTGTCTTGAGTTTCAAGTAACTCATAAACTCATTCCACGAGGGAGGTAACTTTTCAATCAGTGATGCAACCAAAAACTGCTCGTTTGGCTTTAGTCCTTCCAAATCCAGGTGATGTAAAATCATTTGGAATTCCTGGACTTGGGACATCATCGCTTTCTTTGTCCACCATTTGGAATTTTAGAAATTTCCCAACGATGAACTTCTTAGTACCCGCATCTTGTGCGTTGTACTTCTTTTGCAGTTTTTCCCACAGCTCTTTGGAGGTGCCAACGGTGCAATAGACCGTGTAGAGAGGGTCTGCCAAGCAGTTCAGTATATAGTTCTTGCACATGAAATCGCTATGATTCCACGCATCACGAACCATCTTCATGCCGTTAGCGACATGGATACCAAGGCCCCCTTCACCCGTTTCAAAGAAAGTAAGAGTCCATTTCATCTCCGACTTGTGGAGGATCTTCCGTAGGAACCGGGCCATGCCCATAATCATTAAATAGAACAGCATCTTTTCGCCATCTTTTAAATTCTCGATCCCATGAACTTTTCAGGCGATCATGGTGGTGTGAAGAAGAAGGAGCTCCAACAATCGGGAAGGCAAAGGCGGTGTTCATCGCTTGAAGCGATGCGGCAGCGGCGGCAGCGTGATAGTGGCGGCGGGGTTCTTGCCAAGATGCGGCGATGGGAAGCGAAGAACGTTGCCTCGAGAGGCAACGGCGATGCGACGCGTTGCCTCGAGAGGCAACAGCAGTAGCAGCAACATCGGTCATATTTCCAGCCATGTTATTGCAGTTACCGTAAGTAAAATTATTGTCTTAAGTTGTTGAAGTTGGTCGGTCGCAACTCCCGCCAAAGGCTAATTTCCAACAGAACTTCCATACATGCAGTATCAAACGGCTAACATATTCTTTCCAGGTTGCAAGACATCATCTAGTGTTGGTTCATGAGCATCTTTCATCATGTAAATTCCAAAGATCTAGATGAAAACAGATGCATTTTGTCATTGTGCCATCACGAAAGAAGTAAAAGTTATACTAGTTGAAAGCCTGTGAGTGAAAAATGAATAGCTCAGAGTGGAATAATACCGTTCCGATAGAAACGCCACAATCAATGTTGGAAGATCCATCCAGAGGATCAAAAACTACACAGTGCCTGTTTTTAATATTGAATAAAATGAAATTCATATTAATGATAACCCAAATGGAAACATTTTAGTTCTTAAAACTTGTGAAAACTATGAAGAGCTACACAATGCGTACTTTCCACGCTTAGCTGGCTCTGCAAAAGTAGCTTCCTCATCTTCTTCAGACACGAGAACGCACTGTATAATTTGAGATCTTTCAGATCAGGACCACTAGGTATTTTAACACAGTACACTAAAACATGAGTGGGTCTTACTGTTCGTCCACTGCTGACCAAAGCTTTTATGAAAACTTCATTTGAGAGTACATCCAGCTTCTTCTGGTCTTCACCCTTCAATTAGAAATTATAACATTATGATAAGAAATAAGTAATTAAATGATTTAACACTATTGAATGCAGTCGCATCGAATATGAAATGAAAATATGGACTCCTTATATGGACTCGGACAATTCTCACCCTATAAGCTAGCTTTTGGGGTTGAGTTAGACCCAAGATCTATTATTTACATGGTATCAGAGTCAGACTCATTCCAATTCTTTATTCACCGATGTTGGGCTCCTAAATTATATTATTCACGCTCCAGTTAACAAGTTCTGGGCGTGCAGGGAGTGTTAAGAGTCTCACATTAGATATGGAATGAGAACATGGACTTGGACAATCCTCACCCTACAAGCTAACTTTTGGAGTTGAATTAGGCTTAAGATCCATTCTTTACATGCAACACTTCTAACAACTTGCCTGGACATTAGTCTCACCAGCAAGCCCAAGGAGTTTGGCCAAACCTGCCTGAAAAGATGTATCCACAGGTAAATACATCAATAATGGAAGGAAGGATAAAACATAAATCTTCGTGTAAGATTTAAAAAAATGCTTTCTTCTCACTCCTCTCTTCTCTTTCTCTTTTTTTTGAAGCTTCACGGTTCCTTGTGATTGTGGTCCAGTGAGATATCCAGATAGATCTCCTTCAGACCTATCTTTTGACAGGGGTCAACTTTTTGGAGTGAACAGTATTGTTAGCATGAACAAGCATAACCCAGATCTCCGTATCGGCGACCCCTCTCCAACCCTCAGTTACTGTCGGCGAGCAACACAATCAATCAAAAAAAATTTTGATTTCCATCTGCACCAACAACCTCTTTTACGGCCGACGAGCATCACAATCAGTATAAAACACTTGAGTTGTCTCTATCAGTGATGGCTAGCACTACCCATTCATAAATTTTGCATAGTTCTAATCTTTTTTCCATAAGTGGGGATAAATCTTTCGAACTTAAAAATACGGGGGGGGGGGGGGGGGACATTACAATTGGTTTTTGTTAATAGAAAGGGGCAAGAGATATAACTAGTAAAGGAGTTGGCCTGGTCAATAAGAGGGAGTCATACTTTGGACTACTTTTTTCAAAAGAAACTATCTGAAAGCCCTTATGGTTTGCTACACAAGCAAGATCAACGTGGATATTCATAACATGAGATGGGTGTACGAAGCCCTTATACAAGCATCAAAAGGTTCTGGACGACTATATAGAAGGTGAGAAATAAAGCAATAACACAATCTTTTCAGAGTCTACCAAAACTTCAACGTTTATGGTAGATTTATTCGCATAAAAGTATGGCATGGTTCATTTAAAGCAGAAGTGATCATCCTTGAGATCAACCTCAACAGTGGATGAACAGAGATTGTGGAGAAAATCCTTCAATTTCTGGAGAAATTCAGCAAAAAAGTGACATCTCTTCCTCTATTGACAAAATAGTATCACGCAGCAACCAACATTGAGAGATGGCCAGAAATAAGTCAAAGAACGCACAGAGGAGAGTTGAATGAAAAGCATACTTTACACAAAATCTTGGTCGGCACATTCAATGATCCATTTCACCACAGTCCTAATCCTGACACTATTCGAAAATGGTTCATTAGTAGATGGAGAGTAACTACTGGCATCAAAGTCATATATTTAGACCACAATCAGTTCCTCTTTGAGCTTCCTTCCAGGCAAGAGGCAATAAGAGTAAAGGCATGGGATTGGTTCTGGTGCAGAAGATACTACTCTTTATCTTGGTGGTCGCATGACATTATCTCCTCACAGTCTGGTAGCAGCCCAGAAAACATCTAGTTGAAAGTTTTTGGAATTCCCCTAAATGCTTGGTCAATTGACATTTTCGAACATATATGGGCTTGTTATGGGGGATTTATCAGTGTTGATAAAGATACGAAGAACAAAACCCATCTAATATGGGCTCGTATCTGTGTCAAAAAATCAGGCATGAAGTTTCTGACAAGTTTGAATTTTGAATTTGATCATAGGGTTTTCGAACTGCCAATAATTTCGAGAATCCGCTCTTTTCCTTTACCCGTTGGTTCTTCGACTGGTTTGGGTAAGGCTGGTAATCAGATGGGGTCGAATTCTTTTCCAGTTCCACGTGCAAATACCATTAATGAATCACGTGACACACACGTGGAAAAACCTGTGGAGAAAAGAAAGGATTCGAAAGATTTAATTATTAGTGGGTCACCCCAATTTTCTTCTAAAAGCCAGGGTAGTAAGAAACACTACAAAGGGAAAACTTCATTATCTTTGAACATCAACTTCATCTTCTTTCAATGCTTCTTCCTCTTTTGATCCATTTGAACTAGAAATTCAAGCATCCAGTATTAGGAATTTAGAACTCATGGATGGGACACTCTCTCAGCTTGAAGCAGATGATGAAGCAAACCATGCAGGACACTCGATGGACACTTCTATCCCCAAGTTGATTTTCTCATAATTGTCAGGACCTGATGAGCCTGACTCTGGTATTTCATCTCAATCCTTCGACAGTTTTCTTCATTTGCCTTGGCATGATGATCTTCAAATTCAAACTATTGATACCCTTGTGGTGGTGGAAACCTCAAAATGGACTAAGTTGAGAATGATGAAGGCTTGTAAAATGTTGGGGGTAAATGTTGTTGGGTTTGAACATGAAATTATGGATATCATTATGAGAATTGAGGAGAGAAGGAAAACACATATTCTTGAGCAAAAAAATAAAGCATGGAAATTAAAGAAAGGGAAAAGCAAATTTGTTACAGAACTTAAAAAATTGGATTGGGGTCTCCAGGAGGGGAACAGGAAGAAAGAAAGGGTCAGGTCTCACAAGGCTCATTCAAGATGAGAGTTAAAACACTCAACTGGAATGTGCAGGGTCTTAACAATAAAGATAAGAGAAGCACTTTGAAATCTCTTATTCACAAGTGGGGAGCTGCTATTATTTGTCTACAGGAAACCAAAATAGAGGCTTGGAATTTATCTCTAATCAGACATATTTGGGGAAACATATGGATCTCTTCAGTCAAAGCAATTGGTACCAAAAAAAGGATACTAATGTGGGACAAAAGAACTTGGAAATGTGTTGATTCTGAAGCAGGATCCTTCTCTCTATCATGCATATTTGAAAGTCTTATTGAAGACTTCAAATGGGTTTATACTAGTGTTTATGGTCCTCATACCAATCCAGAAAGAGAGGATGTTTGGCTTGAAATTAGCATCTATCAGGGGATTTTTGTCTGACTTATGATCATAGGAAGGGATTTCAATGTCTGCAGATTTGTGGAGGAAAGATTGAACTATGTTAGAATATCAAGGGTTATGTTGGCCTTTTCCAACACTATTCTAGATCTGGATTTGATTGATCCTCAGCTTAAGGAAGCATAATTCATCTGGTTAAGAGGGAATGAGTCTCTCTAAACCTCTAAATTTGATAGGTTCCTCATCTCACCAGAATGGAGTGAGAAATTTAATGTTATCAAACAGTACTATCCGCCTAGAGTATTTTCAGATCATAAACCTATTATCCTGGAGAGTGGGGATTGGGATGCCACACCTTTCTATTTCAAATTTGAAAACATGTGGCTCCAAGCTGAGGGTTTCATGGGCATGGTAGAAGGATGGTGGAATTCTTACACCATATCAGGCACCCCAGACGTTGTGCTAATGCAGAAACTAAGGAATCTCAAGAAAGACATTACTAAATGGAACATGAAGGTTTATGGAAGAATCGAGACTCAAAGGAGCAAGGCACTTAAGGAACTGAGGAAGCTGGATCAGTTAGCTGAATTCAGAACTCTCTCTAAAGAAGAGAAAAGTCGGACATTGAATCTTAAACTTGAACTACAACAAATAGCAACTGTTGAAGAGATCTCACGGAGATAAAAATCAAGATGTTTATGGTTGAAAGAAGGGGATAAGAATATAAAGTTTTTTCAAAGAATGGTCAATTCTCATAGAAAGAGCAATTCCATTGACAAAGTCAAAATAGGGGATGAAATAATTGAGGATAAATAAAGGATCAATGATGGTATTATGGAGTACTATCAATAAATCTACATAGAAACAGAATCTCGAATACCCTCAGTTGTCTTTGAAGGTTTTCCCAGTCTCAACATAATTGATAAAGAGGACCTTGAACTTCCTTTCACTGAACTGGAGATCTTAGAAACTCTCATGATTTGTTCTCCTGACAAAGCTCCAGGCCCTGATGGTTTCACCATGACATTCTTTCAGAAATTACGGAACTTCATCAAAGAAGACTTGCTTGCAACTTTTAATTTCTTTCATCAGAACTGCCAAATTATGAGATCATGCAATGCCTCATTCATTGATATTATCCCAAAGAAGAAAGGTGTTGTAGAACTTAAAGATTATAGACATATAATTCTTATAGGCAGTGTCTACAAATTTCTGGCCAAAATACTAGATGAGAGGTTGAAAAAAATGATTGGTTCATTAGTTTCTGGACAACATAGTGCATTTCTAAAGAATAGACATATTACTGATGCATCCATGATTGCCAATGAAGTTCTAGACTGGAAAATTAAAATTAGAGAGTCTGGAATCCTATGCAAATTGGACACTGAGAAAGCTTTTGATCAGCTTAACTAGGCTTACTTAATCAACATTTTGAAACAAATGAGTTTTGGAAAAGGTGAATTTATTTTTGTATTTTAACAGTGAAGTTTTCAGTTTTGGTGAATAGAAGTCCAGTTGAGTTTTTTCTTCTCAAAAGGGACTCATGAAGGGGGATCCACTATCCCCTTTTCTCTTTATCATTACCATGGAAGGATTATCTCAGTTGTAGCTAAGGCCAAAGAATTTTAGTGGATTCAAGGGTTCCAAGTTGGCAGAAATTCTCTCAACTCAGTCTCAGTTTTTCATTTTCTATATGCATCTACACCCTTATATTTTATGGAGCTGATTGTCATCATGTTTCCAATCTCAACACCATCATCATGATCTTTGAGGCCATTTATGAATTTCATATCAATATGCTTAAGAGCACTATCTATCCAGTGAATGAAGTGGTCAACCTAGAAGTTCTTGCTAACATTCTTAGCTGCAAAATAGGCTCTTTTCCCACCACATATTTGGGACTTCCTTTGGGTGCTAAATTCAAATTATCTGGGATATGAAGTGGAGTCATTTAAAAAATGGAGAAGAGACTAGTCACTTGGCAGATGCAATACCTCTCTTTGGGAGGTAGACTCACCCTTATCAACAATGTCCTAGATAACATTCCCACTTACTATATGTCACTCTTCTCAATTCCAAGCTTAGTCCTATAGCAAATTGACAAGTTCAGAAGGAAATTCTTATGAGAGAAAAATAGTGTTACTCACAAATCCTCTTTGGTCAAATGACAATCAGTTATTCAACCCATAGGCCAATGAGGGTTGAGGATCATAAATCTTAAGCTTCATAACAATAGCCTTCTCATGAAGTGGCTCTGGAGATATGGTCAAAATGAGGCAGGGTACTGGAAGGAAATCATCAAGGCTAAGTATGATATTCAAGACTATTGGATTGCAAAGAGAAGCAATGAACCTCATGGTGTTGGAGTATGGAAGCACATCAGTAGTCTCCAAGAGGAATTTTTCCAGAATGTCACTTTCAAGGTTGGAAATGGGCTCAAGATCAGATTTTGGCAGGACAAATGGCTTGGGGACGCTCTAGTATTTCTGATAGCTTCTAACAAAAGAAGCAACATTAGCTCAAAATAGAGACAACAATTGTTGGACACCAATTTTCAGAAGAAACTTATAGGATTGGGAATTTGATGAATTTCTTTCTCTCTTACAAACAATGGGACAAAGCACTTTGGTGGCAGAATCTCAAGACAAATCCTATGGGGCAATTCCAAGGAAAAGATTTACACTGTGAAGGAATGTTACAACTACTGGAGCTCTTAAAATAACCTTTTAGAGGTTTGACCATGGAAACTTGTAAGGAAAACAGATAGCCTCTCAGAGTTATTTGCTTCATTTGGACTGCTCTGAAGGAAGCATGCCTAACACAAGACAATCTTAGGAGGAGAGGTATAATCGTCGTCAACATGTGTGTCATGTGCAAGCAGACCAATGAAAGTGTCAACCACCTATATTTGCACTGCCCTACAATAGCTAGCCTTTGGTATTTCTTTTATTCTATACTTGGACTACAATGGGTAATGCCTTTCAACATCAAAGATGCCTATGCTAGCTGGATACTTTGGAGAATCGACAAATCCATCAAAAGGATCCGGAGAATGATACAGTAATTTTTTGGACCCTATGGAAGGAGAGAAACATTAGATGCTTTGATGGAATCTCAACTCCTATTTCCGCTCTAAAATCTAGGTGTTTAGTTAGTCTTTTCGATTGACACTTTTTTGCCCCAGTAAACAGTGTGGATAACTTTATGTATTTTGTTAACTTCCTATCTCTAACACAGTAGAGATGCAGAGATTTCTTTAAACTGTTTTACAGGTTTTGTTTAGTATGCTTCATGTTTTTTTTGAAGCAGTTTTCTGCTCATATGTAACCTTGCATCTTCTTGATGCTTTTTTAATGACCTTTTATTACTTTACCAAAAAAAGGATAAAACAGAACAACGTAAAGCTAGTCTAAAGTGCATGCTTAAAGGATAGGTTAGCGAGCAGCTCTTGGGCCTATCCATCAGGAATTGCTGTCAATTTGAGTAGAGAAGAGAAAAAGACGAATTGGCATTCCTCCATTCAACTAAGTACTATAAGGAAAACAATTTTATCAGAGAAAAGCTGACCTCTTACGCATGAACTTGTAATATTCTAAGCTTTATTTTCACACAAATTAAGAGTTCTTTCGTTTTATCTTGACCCCAAACTCAAAGACAATGGTGAGAAAACCTGAAACCAAATAGGGCAGCCAGACCTGGATTACCATAAAAGAAGTTAACAAATAAGAATAAAAAGATCTCTTGATACTTGATAGCAAGATTATATATTTTGATGCATAGCCTAAGCAGAACAATCCTTTTCTAAAGCAAATTGGCAACCCATCATACCAAGATTATCATTTTTTATGACAGTTGTTTTGGGATAGCTTGCGCGTAACTCGATTATTTTACTGACCACGGGCTACCTGCGCAAGGAATCACAC
Organism: Anisodus acutangulus; assembly: GCA_029783415.1. Classification (NCBI taxonomy): domain Eukaryota; kingdom Viridiplantae; phylum Streptophyta; class Magnoliopsida; order Solanales; family Solanaceae; genus Anisodus; species Anisodus acutangulus. The sequence continues at coordinate 38,459,492 of CM056504.1, forward strand.
ACAATATTATACTAATAAAATTTCAAACCCATATACTAGCAAATACTGAAGGAGGGGTGTGCATATATACATATAGAGATGATCGGATGAGGAAATTGACTGTGGCTCAATTTATTCTAGCTAAAAGCAATATGATTAAGTAAGATTCTAATAAGTCAATCCAAGTAAAGATGTAAAATAGCCACCTCCGAAAATACCAAACACAAAATTTATGTATACACTGTTTAACTTAGCAAGAAAAATATCAGTCAACGAAACTTCAATGGAGTTGGCTATTTGAAGAATCATCTGTATATACTACTATATAAAAAGTGACCTTGTTAACAGCAGTACAAACGAATTTGCAGCCAAGAAAAATTGAATTCTAAGTACTATATACGTATCAAAATATAATAATGGGGACAATTGGGTGGCACGCAATTCCATGTTGACACGAGTAGCACGCAACCCCAGCAAAACATAAAGAAATACTTCCTCCGTTACAATGTGTGTGTTACTTCCAGTTTTAGTGGGACTAAAAGTTAGATAATTCAAATATTTTACAAGTTTAAATTATTTAAAAATATATTTTAAAATATTATATATCTTAATTTAACACCATAAGATTCAAATATCATTTTACCATATTATAAATATTATTAATTTAATAAAATTTAAAAATCTCCTTTATTTTTTAAAACTTTATTCTCAGTTAAACAAAGACATTTAAATTGAAACGGAGTATATTATGTAATCTCTGAACAATTTATGTGACTTTTTTTATTAATGTACAAAGTTAAACTATATAAAAAAAATTAAATTAAATTATTTTTAATTACGAAAAGATAATATTTTTTAAGTTAGATTAAAAAAATATCACATAAATTTAGACGGGAGGAGTGATAAGTTGTAGATTGTCGTTTGGTACGTAGATATCTCATCTTATCCCATTAAGCTTGGAATTATTTTATGCCACCTCTCATATGAGATAACTTAGTCCCACTATTATAATCCCAAAATAATTTAATCCACATATCCAACAACCCCAAGGGTAACCTGGGTAAAAGAAGGGGATTGGGAGGATATCTGATGTCAATGGAATTTCGTATGACACGTAGAGAGAAGCGGGGAGCTATGGTATCAGTGGTTAGAAGAAGATAATAAAATATTTTGTCCTATGCTTATTCTGTTCCGTTGTGATAGTGTATTGTATGTATTGCTACTACTGCTGCTGCTTCCTCTGCTCACTTCATCCTATGGTTGACCTTGTTTCTAATAAGCTAGTAATGAAAATTTTGGTAGAGGTTCTTAATTTAAAAAGGCTTATTGAAATTTTAAGGGTAATATCCACGATGTTAGAAATTTGCGATAAGGATTGTGCTTTAATGGGATCAATGAATAACAACAACAACATACCCAGTAAAATGTTGTTGTTGTTATTAATTGATAAACATTAAACATAAACTTTGTTGTACATGAGTTGTGACAATTGTTAGCACTAAGGATGGAAATTGTGCCTTGCTTTAATGATGACAATTTTGGCATTTGTTTAATTGAGTTTGTACTTTGTCTTGGCAGGACAACAATATACAGTTAGGGAAGTGTTAAACAGAACAATATACATGTGATATACACTGAATATACAACAGTGTATATCACATATATATCAGTGGCCTAAGCGACAGCGGCGGTCACGACAGCGGCGATGGGCTGTTGGGCCTCTCGGCGATGGCCTAAGAAGCAAGCGGCGGTGCAACAAGAAGCGATGGGCTTGTTGGGCCTCTCGGCGGTGCTAACACGCCCAAATTTCCATCACGGGAGTTAGGGCAGCAAAACAGTAGACAAGATTTGTATATTAAGGAAAGTATATTGTGTGTATATTGTAGTATATTTGTTACCTAGATTAGGATATACACTTACCATAATTAGGATATACACTTACCATAATTGTATAATTAGAATTATGGTAGAAGAAAGTTTTGTAACTTGTATATATATTTATTCAATCAATGAAAATAATCAAGGGGATTATTTCTTTCATGGTATCAAAAGACTAGGTCTAAACAAAAGTTTTTTTCTCTCAAACTTTTGTCTTCCTTGTGGGCGAGACATCCCCCCTCCCCCCCTCGGGTTTCTCTTCCAAAATTCGTCTTCCGCTCTAAAAAAACACCTCTCTTAAATTTCCCTTCCTTCTTTGTTCTTCCAATATGTCTAAGAACAATTATCACCCTGCCCTCACGGTGTCCAATATCAAGAGCAGTATCCCTATTGTCCTTGAGATGGAAAACGTCCAATATGCGACGTGGGCGGAGTTGTTTAAAATTCACGCTATCTCTTATCAAGTTCTTCATCATATCATTCCTCCCGCTAGACCCCTTCCTGCGGAGGATCCTGAGTTATGGATTACACTTGTTACTACCGTTCTCCGGTGGATCTACGCCACTATTTCGGTGGACCTTCTACAGACGATTATTGAGCCGGATACCACGGCTATGGCTGCATGGAATAGATTGTGTGACATATTCCAAGACAACCAACATTCACGTGTCGTCACACTCGAGCAGGAATTCTCTCTCGTTCGAATGGACGAATTTCCAAACGTTTCTGCATATTGCAAGAAACTAAAGGAGTTGGCAGATCAACTCCGTAATGTTGGCGCACCGATAACAAATAATCGTCTAGTTCTACAGTTGGTTGCCGGTCTTTCGGAGGCCTATAATGGTGTGGGAACTCTCATTCGCCAAAGCAACCCTCTTCCCGACTTCTATCAAGCCCGCTCCATGCTTACGTTGGAAGAAGCCGGTTTGGCTAAAAAGGCGGCTACCGGAGCAAGCCCAGTCGTCATGGTGGCATCCTCTCCTAGTTCTTCGGGTTTTATGAATAATTCAGGCCAAAACCATAATAATGGTGGCGGCAAGAATAATCGCAAAAATAATAACAAAAACCACGGGGGCAAACGAGGCAGTTCTGGTGGCGGTTCCGGGGGTCAACAAGCAGGCGGTGGGTCCCATACAGGGTACAATGGCCCACCACCCCCTAGGCCCAACAGTGGGGCCCATTGCAGTGGAACCCGTACCATCCAGCAACAGGTTCCAGCGGCCAGTGGGCTGGCCAACAGTCCAGGCCTAACACCCAGCAGTGGCGGCCCACTGGCCAGTGGCCCAACAGCGGCAGCAACATCAGTTACGGCCCAGCTCCACCACGGCCAGGAGTTCTTGGGCCCCGACCTCCACAAACCCATCATGCAGCAGGCCCCACTCAAACCGACATCGAGGCCGCAATGCACACACTGGGGTTATCTCAACCGGACCCAAATTGGTATATGGACACCGGTGCCACTACTCACATGACTTCCGAATCAAGTACTCTCTCATCTTATTCCAATTTGAGCACCCCTCGGGGGATAATTATTGGTAATGGCAATTCTATTCCAATTCTAGGGTATGGTCAGAAAACGTTGTCTCCCCCCAATCCACCACTCCTCTTGAAAAATACTTTGCATGCTCCTAAATTGATTAAAAATTTAGTGTCTGTCCGAAAGTTCACAAATGACAATTCTGTTTCTGTTGAATTTGATCCTTTCGGTTTCTATGTGAAGGATTTCAAGACGGGGAGTCATCTCATGAGGTGTGATAGTAGGAGGATCTGTATCCTATCATGCCCGATTTCAGTCCATCGAGTCCAAATTTTGCCGTCGCCTTTGCGACCATCTCTCCTTCCATGTGGCATGCTCGCCTGGGTCATCCGGGATCTTCTATTTTATCAGTTTTAGATAAAAATAGCTTTATTTCTTGTAAGGGTACGAGTCGTACTACAATTTGTCAGTCTTGTTCATTAGAAAAAATTGTTAAATTATCATTTGTAGACTCCGATTCTCATACTTCTATGACATTTGACATTATTCATAGCGACTTATGGACGTCTCCGGTTCTTAGTTCATTGGGTCATCGATATTATGTTCTCTTTTTAGATGATTATTCTAGATTTTTGTGGACATTTCCAATTGCGAATAAATCACAAGTGTTTTCCGTCTTTATCAAATTTAGAGCGTTCATTCGTACTCAATTCGAAAGAGAAATAAAAAATATTCAATGTGATAATGGGAAAGAGTATGACAATAGGGAGTTTCGGGAGTTTTGTGCTAATAATGGGATAAATTTTTGTTTTTCGTGTCCTCATACATCTTCACAAAATGGAAAAGCCGAACGCAAAATTCGTTCCATAAATAACATTGTCCGAACTCTCTTAATTCATGCCTCCGTACCTCCATATTTTTGGCATCATGCTCTACAAATGGCCACATATCTTCTTAACATAATTCTGTCTAAAGGTCTGACATATTCTTCCCCCCTCAAAATCCTATATAATAAGAACTCTTCTTATTCTCATCTTCGGATTTTTGGGTGCTTATGTTATCCGTTATTCCCATCCACCACAATTAACAAACTTCAGGCTCGGTCTACCTCGTGTGTATTTTTGGGTTATCCGTCGAATCATCGTGGTTATAAGCGTTTTGATTTATCCTCCAAGAAAATCATAATAAATCGCCATATCATTTTTGATGAAACTCAATTCCCTTTTACGAAAGTTCATACTCCCGAGCCTAAGTCGCATAATTTTTTGGATGATCAAATATCCCCGTATATTATTCGGAATTTTCGGACATCTCCCGCACCCAAAATCCTCCAGCGGGCCCACTGCCCGCTGGACCCACAGTACCGCCTAGCCCAACAATTCCGATGGCAAAGTTCGAATAGCCAATTGGGCGATCAGCCCACTCGAACCGCTCCGTAAGAGGCTTCCGATTACGATTTGGGCCAAGAAAGCCCACCGCTTGGCGACCCGTCCCGAGCCCAGAAAATTCCCAAAATTCCCTCAATTCCTCCTCGAGTCATAGACCGGTCACTCAAAGTCAGCGGGGTATTTTTACACCTAAAAGACATTTTAATTTACATTCTAATGTCTCTAAATCCCCCTTGCCCCGCAATCCTGTGTCCGCATTAAATGACCTTAATTGGAAAATTTCTATGACTGATGAATATAATGCTCTTATTGATAATAAGACGTGGGAGTTGGTGCCCCGTCCATATGATATTAATGTTATCAGGTCTATGTGGATTTTTGCTCATAAGGAGAATTCAGATGGGTCCTTTGCTCGACATAAGGCGCGACTTGTTGGTGATGGTAAGACTCAGCAGGTTGGGATAGATTATGGTGAGACGTTTAGTCCGGTGGTCAAACCGGCTACTATTCGCACTGTGCATAGCTTGACTCTTTCAAAGACTTGGTCAATTCATCAGTTGGATGTCAGGAATGCGTTCCTACACGGTGATCTCAAGGAAACAGTCTATATGCATCAGCCTTTGGGTTTCAGGGATCCAAACCGTCATCATCATGTATGTTTGTTAAAGAAGTCCTTATATGGGCTTAAGCAGTCTCCAAGGGCCTGGTACACGAGGTTTGCTGACTTTGTTTCAACTATTGGGTTCACTCACAGCAGGTCAGATAATTCCTTATTCATCTATCGCCGTGGTTCGTCTTTGGCCTACATTCTGTTGTATGTGGATGATATCATCTTGACTGCCTCTTCCGATGCCTTGCGCTAGTCTATCATGACCAGGCTCAATTCTGAGTTTGCTATGAAAGACTTAGGGCTTTTGAGTTATTTTTTGGGGATTGCCGTCAAGCGTCATTCAGGTGGCTTGTTTTTGTCGCATAGCAGTATCTTCTGAGATCATAGAGAGGGCTGAGATGTCATCCTGTAAGTCCACTTCCACGCCGGTTGATGCAAACCCAAAGCTAAGTGCCGCAGCAGGTGCACCATACGAGGACCCGACCCGCTATCGCAGTCTGGCAGGGGCCCTCCAGTATCTTACCTTTACCAGACCGGATATTACATATGCGGTTCAGCAGGTGTGTTTATTCATGCATGATCCCAGAGTTGAGCACATGAATGCAATCAAATGCATCATTCGGTATATTCAGGAGACACTAGACTATGGGTTGCACTTGTATCCTTCATCTACATCCACACTTGTCTCTTACACGGATGCTGATTGGGGTGGTTGTCCCGACACCAGACGGTCGACTTCTGGCTACTGTATGTTCATTGGCAACAACTTAGTCTCCTGGTCAGCAAAACGTCAGGCAACTCTATCACGCTCAAGTGCCGAGACAGAATATCGAGGGGTTGCGAATGTGGTCTCCGCATCATGTTGGCTATGTAATTTGCTTTTGGAGCTTCATTGTCCCATTCAGAAGGCAACCTTGGTATATTGCGATAACATTAGTGCCATCTACCTTTCAGATAACCCAGTTCAACAACAACGCACCAAGCATATCGAAATGGACATTCACTTTGTCCGTGAAAAGGTTGCAGGGTCAAGTTCGCGTATGCCATGTCCCGTCTCGGTATCAAATTGCAGACATCTTTACAAAGGGTCTACCAGCGGTTCTCTTTGAAGATTTTAGGGACAGTCTCTGCGTTCGAAATCCGCCCGCTATGACTGCAAGGTGTGTTAAATGTAACAATATACATGTGATATACACTAATATACAAATGTTGTATATCACATATATATCGATGGCCTAAGCGACAGCGGCGGTCGAAGCGGCGATGGGCTGTTGGGCCTCTCGGCGATGGCCTAAGAAGCAAGCGGCGGTCGAAGCGATGGGCTTGTTGGGCCTCTCGGCGATTGCCCAACACGTCCGACCCATCACTGAGTTAGAGGCGACAAAGCGATGAGACAAGATTTGTATATTAAGGAAAGTATATTGTGTGTATATTGTAGTATATTTGTTACCTAGATTAGGATATACACTTACCATAATTAGGATATACACTTACCATAATTGTATAGTTAGAATTATGGTAGAAGAAGGTTTTGTAATTTGTATATATATTTATTCAATCAATGAAAATAATCAAGGAGATTATTTCTTTCAGGAAGATTCCATTCGATCTTGATTAAGTTTAAATGAAACATCGAGGATTCATATAGTCAACTCCATTTGATTAGATTAGGTTGAAGCATAATTATTATTGGACGGCATACTTTTTGTAGTTCAGTATGTTAGATGCAAAATTGTGAACTTGTTGCTTTCTGGATAAGCTGCTGAGACAAATGCCAATGTATTTAATGAAACGATGTTCCCACTCAACCTGTGCAAGTCACCTAAGTTTAACTTAGGATTAAATCTATAAAAATTGCTTATTTTGAAAACTATTTTTGTCAATATTGCAAGTACTTTTGTCGAGTAAAAAATTTGTGTTTGACTAATGCATATGCGAAGTGCTTTTCTAATATTGGATAACCAAATTCTGTTTAGCTTATCTTGTGTAAAAACTACTTTTGCATGTCAAATTACATAAAAAGATAATATCAAAGTTCAAGAAGAAGAAGAAAGTTGTACTTATATTTGAGTGACAGTTAAATTAATAAGGTATAGTTAGGTAAAATTGAGAGATTGATGATGATCTCACACATCGTATTGGGGCAGGGTGGATGAAATAGAGGCTCGCATCTGGAGTTTTGTGCGACAAAAAGGTGCCACCAAAACTTAAAGGCAAGTTCTATAAGGTGGTGGTTAGACCGACTATATTGTATGGGGCGGAGTGTTGGCCAGTCATGACTTCGCACATACAAAAGATGAAAGTTGGAGATGCCATAATTACCTCTCTAATTATTGTAATTGATATTGTAATTATTCTCATTATTGTAATTGTAATTAGGATCTTATAAATTATGTAAAGATGATTAGTCTTCTAGAATAGTCTTCCATTAATCAAGCATATGATCCATATATATTGTATATTTGGGAAAATAATAATCAAGGGATTCAATTCTTACAATGAGGATGCTAAGATGGATGTTTGGGCATGCAATGAGAGATAAGATTAAAAATGATGATATCCGGGAGAAAGTGGGAGTGGCCGCGGTGGATGACAAGATGCGGGAAACGATGTTGAGATGGTTCGGGCATGTGCAGAGGAGAGACACAGATGCCCCAGTGCAGAGGTGTGAGAGGTTGGCTATGGACGGGCTCAGGAGGGGTAAAGGTAGGACGAAGAAGTATTTGGGGAGAGGTGATTAGACAAGATATGACGCAGATGCAACTTACTGAGGACATGACCTTAGATAGGGGGTTGTGAAGGACACGGATTAGGGTGGAAGAGTAGTAGGTACTCGAGCGTAGTCCTAGGTATGCTTACAAATTGATAGTTGTAGTGTTATTACTGTAGACCCGATTAGCCTATCACACTTATAGGAGCAATATTGCTTTATAGTCCCCTGTAGTTTGATTTCTGCTGCTATGTGTTCTTTAGGGTATTTTGTTTAGCTTATTTAGTTTTGTTAGCTACTGCTCCCTTTAGTTCGAATGCACTTTATACTGCTTTAATTCCTTATCTGAGTCTGACCGTTTCTCTTACTTTACTCTTTACTCTTGCTTTGCTTTGATTGTCTTGCTTGTGATTATGTTTTGTCTTGAGCCGAGGGTCTCCCGAAAACAACCGCTCTACCTACCAAGGTGGAGGTAAGGTCTGTGTATACTCTACCCTTTTCAGACCCCACGATATGAGATTACTCTGGGTATGTTGTTGTTGTTGTAGGTAAATATTGTAATTTTTAGTAATAAGAATATTTTTGTTTTGAAAGAAATTTATGTTTTGCTTCTACTTCTGTTTTTTGGAAAATGTTTGTAACTTCTTCGCCATGTTGCTTAAAAGCACTTTTTTTTTGGCCAAACACTTTAAACCTTAAAAAATATTTTCTTACAAAAAAGAAAAGAAAAATTAACTTCTTATAAGTTTGGCCAAACAAATTACTATTAATTTTGATAGCTTCGTTTTCCTTCCGTTAGTAAAACCATATATACTCAAGTTATGAGTCGTTTGGTTGGGATAAATTATCCGAAATTAGTTATTCCATCCTAAAAATAATACTACAAAAATTTTATTTTGAAATTAAATATCTTTTATCCCTCCAAGTATTAAACAGGAGCTCATAGACACTGCTCATATTAAACAGTTTCTATTTGAGAGTGCCAAAAGTCCTCCATTTTGGACTTCTCTTTTTTTCTTATCTCCGCAAAAGACATAAAAATTGGGATAGACAGAGAGATGAGAAAGAAATTGAAGAGAGAATTAACACAACAATAGGCTTTTTGCAGTTAATGGAAGATCATTGAAGAATTCAGCTCCAGTGTCTTTCACTCCATATTATAGGTTCTCTCTCTAGCTTATTCATCTTTATACATGTTTTATAGCTTTCTTTTCTTTCTTGAAAATGATTTGAATTTGAAATGTATTGAAAATGTTACCTTATTAGCCAAGAAATCCTCAAAAACATTACTCCCTCTGACCCAATTTATGTCCTATTTCGAGAGTCGAACAAGAAAACTTTTTACCACAATTTTTTAGTGTTTTAAATTGTTAATTATTTAGACTTATAATACTTTTTGTGTCTAAATATATAAATTATTTTTCAAAAAACTTAAAGTTTGACTCTCAAAATCCAAATTGTATCACATAAATTAGGACAAAGGCACATCAGAAGGCTGTAAATGGTAAAAAGATCCATTCTTGGTGGATATTTCGATGTAATTCTACAAAATTCTAGGGGTATCCTATCTAATAGTAGCTGTTAAGACAACTAATTGACTGATATGCTTTGAAGGGCAGTACTACCAAGGTTTATTTGTTTTATATCTAAGTGGTAACTAGCAAATGGACTAAAAAATTGGAACTTTAAGTGTGTAAGCTTCTATGTTTGATGTTAATATTGAGAGACTATGTTCTCTTTGGTTAATGAAGAAAAAAACAGATCTTGCTTTGTCAGGCCCCTTAATTTATTAACCTTGAGGGTTGTATTCTGTAAAAAGGATGCTCCATTGGCTTAAAGAGTAGTATCCTTGTTGAGAGTTTCTCTTGAGAATGATGAGCACCATTATGGGCTAACTCTAAAATTATGCTTTTGGTTGATGAGGGAGAATATTTTAAGGGTGTGCAAGAACCGGTATGTACAGTTAACTAGCATGATTGTTGATGATACGTCATGAATAAAGACTGAATTATTTGAGACTTGGGGGTTGGTGGGATAAGGGTTAACAATCTTCGGATAAACTGCAGGATTATTTATCCCGTGTTTGGTTATGGGTATTAATTAGTCCTGGGAACCATTTTGTGCTAAAATGGTGGGATTAGCTATCCCATAGAAGGTGGATAGCTAATCCCATGGGATATCCTTGTCTATCCCTTCCTGGTAACCAAACAACCCCTAAGGAGTATAGATTTCCTGATGATTTGCTCAGAGTTGAATCGAAGCGTTATCTGAATGGTGGAAGATTTACCTCACCGAGAGGTGAAGGTTCAGTCGATATTTAGCTGCTGTTGCAATAGAAGAAATGACTAGAAAGGAAGGTCATAAGCCTTGTTTTTCATGATCCTTGCCTCCAACCTAGGTCCAGGAAAGGTTTATAGATTTAATTCGAACTCCATATATTTTCACTTTATTCCCGGCTTGATGGTTTCTATGGGTTCAAAAGAGATGCAGAAGAGATCAACGGGGCTGACTGGTGCATGAATTACTGTCACTGACATTGTGGAAAAGAGCATCAATTTTGAAATGGGGTCATTTTAGAGAAGAAATTTGCCTTCCAGAGGAATTAAATGTTTTGTTGATCAAGCATCCTGGCATAGATATGTTCTCTTCTGTTGAAATCTCTCCAAGAAGCTCTACTTAGGTCTTTTGTTCAATTTGTTTTTCAAACTTATCCTTTTGTTGTTAAGAGTTGTGAGACTTAAATACCTTAGTCTTCTTAGTTCTCAAGGAACAGAGAAGGAGAAAGAGATGTCATCGAGTTTGCGTATTGCATCTTACAAGATCTGCTTATAATATACTCTCAGAGCCATAGTTCACCGGTTTCCTATTAAGGCGTATCTTTGTCTTTACTTTGAGAAAATATAGAGTATAACATTTAGGATAAGTTTGTGACGTGAGAAACTTATCCGGCCACCAAAATATAAGCGCAGCTCTGATAATGTGCTTCTTATGCTTGTCATTTTGTTGTCTAACAGTCTTGAGCTTTAGCACTTCTAATTTTGTGGCTTTGGTGTTTTTTCACTTACATGAATGATTGATTGTTGCGTAATTTACAGGAAAATGAGGCGAAGCCTTGAGGTCTGGAAGATGGGCAAGGTCAATTACTTGGAGGCGCTGAAGCTGCAAGAGAAGCTGGCATCTGATAGAAAAGCCCTAAAAATTACTGACACCCTATTATCTCTACAACATCCACCGACATATACAGTTGGCAAAAGGGAAACAGTTCATAATCTACTCATTCCTGATTCGGAGATCAATGCAATGGGCGCAGAACTTCACTATACGCAAAGAGGAGGTGACATTACTTTTCACGGTCCTCACCAAGCGATCTTGTATCCCATTGTTTCGTTGCGCGATATTGGTTTGGGGGCTCGAAAGTATGTCGAGAAGCTTGAGCTAACCATGATTGAATTGGCATGTATGTATGGTGTGAAAGCACAGGTTGGAAATAAATGCGAAACTGGGGTTTGGGTTGAGGACAGAAAGATTGGTGCAATTGGAGTTAGAATATCATCTGGGATTACGTCTCATGGATTAGCATTCAACATGGATCCGGATTTAAACTACTTTAAGCATATTGTGCCTTGTGGCATTGCGGATAAAGGTGTTACATCTTTGAAGAAAGAGGCAAATGTAGAGCTTCCTGCTGAAGAAGTGATACAGGAGCAGTTGATCTCTTGTTTCGTGAGGATATTCGGGTACCATGATGTTGTATTAAAAGATAAGTCATACTTATAATTTCATAAGCAACAATATTGACACACATTGATACATTGTCACAAACTTTTTGTGTAAGCTTCCACTATTTCATTTAGTTACAAGATTAACACTTTGGATGAATAGTCGTCAATTGCAGTAGCTCACTGCAATTCATTATTTTAAATTATCAAGCTTGGAAAGAAGGTACATCTCTGTGGATTTTCTCATAGGATTCCACTACATTAGCTTTCTTCATCCCCTTTATGACAGAGAAAATTAGGGCATCTCCATTCTGCCTCCAAAAACTAGGTGACTATCCGCTGTTAGCATATATGGATTTTTTCATCTAGATCCGTTCCAAAAGACAGAATTTACTGATCCATTTTTAAATATAGCCCGTCGATCTGCTTTTTGAGGTCTTATTTGACTGGCTCTGGAGATTTAAGGGGGAAATACCAGTTGCAATTTGTTACTGCACTTGGTTTCATCTGAGGCTTATGTTTATTCTTGATTTTTTGTTCAAAAAGCATAATCTATTGTGGAGAACACATCTAAGCCCCAGTGTTATTTTAATGACATTTGGGTCGTCCAGCTTAAACAAATCCTTAATTCATGTTGAAAGATTCATCTTTCCATAACATGCTAGCTTATCAATTTGAAAGTAGATAACACAAGTGGAGACAAAGGGAGGACAGTAAGGACTTAGGATAAACACTCAAGATATTCATGCAGAGTTTCTGTGCTGTTTAGACAACCTTATTTGCTAATTAAAATTTGTTCCTATGTCTTGCAATCTACTGATATTGTCTCTGAAGAAGAAATATAGCTATGAATTGTGTCGTGAATCTTCATGTGACAATTTTCAGAGAAGCTAATGTTCCCGATGATTCTCTTTCTAAGCTAAGCCACGATCAGAACAATGCTATCCTTTTTAGCAATATGCATGAGCTTCCAAACCATATTAGGGGCCAAGTTAGAATGGACAAGGTTGGATTTCCCTCCTTCAGAAGCTCCAAAACGAGGCAACTGGTTTTATTGGATTAATCCAATCCCTGTGGTATTTAACTCTCTGTTTCATATGTTTTCTGGTTGATTAGTACAGCTTATCTCAGGAGCTGTTTCATCCCTCAAAAGCTACAGAACCAAGACTGGTGGCTCTTTAAAAGGGCTATATCCTGGAAAGAGATTATAGCTGTTAAGAAGGTCTCCTATTTTGTCAATTTTCACAATCTTGGTCTGCCTGGTTTATATGCTTTCTCAGTCCATTATCTAGTTTATTTTGTTTTTCATGTGCCTTAAGAAGAGCTATGTAAATAGTTTTTGCCTGAAGATAGGAGCATCTTCTAGGATTCTAGTAGAACTAGGCCCCTTTTCTACTCTAATCCCCTTGTATTTTGGCACTGTTTTGTTCTGATTTTTCCATCAGTCTAGAGTGTGTGCTCTTCTTTATTCTCTAGGAGGTCTTTGTCTATGTCCCCTTCCTATGTATCCTTTTGCTATTAAAAAGTAAAAATCCTATGTTCAATGGGATCCGTAAAGTTGGAACACTAGAGTGATCGGCTATGTTTTACACACATATTACTTGGCTTGTATGAAGACAGGCTTTATTTGGAGTAGGATAGTGAAGAAAACACTTCCGTGCTGCATTAGGAATAAAGGCAAAAGTTTGTTGGTATAATGGAAAATTATAGGTTTTCTTTTTCCTTCTATAAATCCATGTCACTTTGGAGAAGTGGGAGAGAAAAATCTAAAAGATACCCAAGAACACGAGGACCTTAATTTGATGAGTTTGCATTTGAACATACTTGCTCCACTAATCTCTGGCATTTGAGCATGCTGACCAAATAAAAGCCTGTTATAGTAGCTCTACAGACTACAATTCCCACAAATATTTGTTTCACTCTTCTTTCTCTTCAATATGTTACACAAATTTCAGTTTAAAGGGTTTTTGGTCCCTATCCGATGTCCTGTGTCCTTGATCTATTAATTACCTGATTGCTCTTTGATAGGTAATGTTAGCTTTGACATTGTTCTGGTTTCGAGCTCATTTCATGTTATTTAAATAGAAATGAGACATGCAACTTTATAGAAGGTGTGATGACTTTGCTGCTTGCATTAGGATTTGTTGGGATATTGTGATAATAAATACTACAAATATAGTTTAGACGCTCTGAATGTTTTCCGCAATCTTTGAATGTTTAATGGGAAATTGTTTGTCAAACTTTTACCTTGTTATCCAGAGGCATCAGTTTACCTCTTAAGGCGGACAGGGGTACTGCTTTCTTGTTCTTAAGTACATGAACGACGGATCAATTTACCTCTTTATGTGAATAAGGGTACCCCTTGTTCTGTAGTACATGAACAAATTGTTCACGTTGTCATGATACTTAACCAAAGGCGCTCTTGGTAACAAGGTCCAAAAGCTGACGTGCTTGGAATGTTTCCTCAGGAAGAGGAAATTAATATAATGTCTTGGATGAAAACAGGATTTAGTGCAAGCGGCAAGTTTAGTCTGGACTAGATCATAACCATGAGTAATCTGGTCATGTTTATGAGGATCGCATGGCTTTGACTAATCATAGAGACAACACAAATTGGCTGTTAATATTGTTTCTGAAGAATGAACGGTTTGTCTCTGGCATTCTAGATGGCACTGACCGGCTACAATTTTAGAAGAGACTCCTTGACTCTTATTTATACTAAATTTATTTTCAAGTCTATATCTTTCTAAAAGCAAAAAATGTGGACCTTTTTTGGTTAATTGTGAAGTTTGTGTTTATTGATGATGTTCCTTTATTTCTTTAAAATATTTTAGTAGCCAGAATGCATGAGTTGAGTTATTTTTCCTGCTGTATATTCTCTAACTGATGGATGGTATTTGCATTTTGAGAAGCAACTGAATAGAGCCATACTTGGAGTGATATGAGCTTTAACCTTCAGAAAGTTCTTTGAGATATAGAAATGCTGGCGTTGAAGCTCAGAAGTCTTGAGTCCTAACTCCTATTCTCAAGTACATAAAGTTGACAGTGTTTAGCTGTTATATTGATATTGAAAGATCTGTTATGAGCAATTATATCATCTAACTTACAGGCTCATTGCTCAAGCTGCAACTAAGATTCTAGCTATGGCTATGGCTATGGATCCTGGCAACTTGCATATTTTCTGAATTCCTATATCTTCAAGATTCTGTAGCATACAGAGTCTTGTAGTGCAGCTTTGGACTTATCAAATAAAGATGAGCAAAGAAAAAATTGAACGAATCAGTCAAACGAGTAGATGTTTCAACATGAATAGCATCAAATTTAAATATACATATAAACAAGAGAGTTAGCGAAACTTTAATCTTAATACATATCATATAATCAAGAAACAACTTGTGAAATGCGATTTACCTGACTTGTTTATGTTGCTTGTAAGTGTCTCGGTTTCATTGCAGTTGTTCCAAGCTTCCTATGGCTAATAGTTTACATAATACCAGTGCCTACTGTTACTTTACTTAACTCCACATCGTTGTTCAACTGTCAGCATCCTTCTCTTGATATAATTCTAGTTTACTACTGTCTCTTAAGTGGGTCAAAATTGGAGTCTCTGTAATGCATCTTGCTGAAATGAGAGGAAGCTACACTAGACTATCTGCTCTCTTACATGCTGCCTTATTTTGTTTTTGAAATTTGTTGTACCAAACATGTTATAAGTCTGTAGTTCTAATTGATTTGATTGCGAAAGAACTATATTGTCTCTACAGAATACAGGTTCTAATGACCAAATTGAGAAGCTCATTCTCAAGGAGGATACAATTGTGAAATAGTGGTCTATGGAATGGAACTGCTGCTTCATTTTTTTTTTCTTTCTGATTTCTGATTTCTGATTATTTGTCTTGAACATCTGGTGTCATTCATTCTTTTTCGATGAATTATAAGTACCATATATACAATATGGATATTATCATATTTTGATTCCAGTTAGCAATGATGATAGATGCCTGGTTTCAGGACATAGTGCACGGATTGAAGTCTTGAAAATTTTGGATGACAAGTTGGGTATAGAGAGAACATTATCATTATCACGTTCTCCGGTTGAATCAAAGCTTGTTGAGCAATTTGTGCTGCCTTACAGAGCTCAGATTCCCAATCTGTATCTCACACAAGGAAATAGTGAAAAGATAGTACTTCTGAGTAGCACTTTTTTGCTATTACATGCAGAAATTTATATCTTAGTCTTTCATATTCACTTTGGTTGTTGAATATTTTTTCTTGCAATTAATATATATATATATATGACGTCAGGAGATTTTATATTTGGATTGAACAACTTTTTCATACTGCAACTGACAACATTGGCTTCTGCAGGCATCTAGCTGCCTTGTTTTTGCCATGGCAGTGTTCTAGTCTAAATCTAAGTTTTCGGAGTCCCCAACTTAAGTAACCCACTTTGTTGGATTTTAAACATAAATAACCACTAAAAAAAGTTATCATACTATCTTTTGCGCAGGAATTTCCTGTGCAAAATGAGTTAATTGTAATGGCATAGTTAACTCCTTTTGCGTAGAAAATTCCTGCGCAATAGGGGTTAATATAATGCCCAACACTTGACCATTTTCAAGTCACTTTTCACCTCCTCCATTTTCACTCTTTCAACATACTTTAGCCCTTCGAAAATCATACCTCAAAACGCCGAAACGTTAGACTTTGCTATAGAACCTGATGTTTGTGAATGCAATTATTATTGTAAGCTAAAAACATCAAGGACCCAAGATAATCCGGGTCGTCGTTTTTGACGCTGTAAAGTGCCTGAAGTAAGTGTTTTTACAAGTTTTTAGGGTTTAGATTTTTTCACATTATCTACATATTTTACTTTCAAAAATTGATTTTTGTGTAATGTTTATAGGATATGAATGGTTGCAAACATTTTCGATGGGAAGATGACATTCCTGTAGATAAAACAGTGGCGGCGAAGTTTAAAAAGCCTCGTGTTGATAGAGATACCTCGAATTCACGTATCAATAGAGATACCGTGAAGTTTTACTTGCAGTATAGACTTATGGAAGTTCAAGAAAAAATTGACCTTCTGGAGGGCTTGCTAAAATAATCCGAAGAAAAATAAAAGATTTTCAAGCATAACCTTATATACACTCAACACGAGAAAAATCTTTTGAAAGAAAAACTGAAATTTTGAAAGATTATTTGTGCTATCTTCTTGTTGTTTATTATTTATATGTATTTTGTTTATTAAGTTTATTATTTATATGTATTTTGTTTATTAAGTTTATTATTTCTATGTATTTTCTTTTTATGTATTTTCGGTTTAGTTTGTTATTTTTATGTATTTTGTTTTTACTAGTTGCATGTTTTCATGTATTATGTAATCAACACCTTCTATGTACTAATTTATTTGTGTTTTCTTTAAAATTGTGAATTGTTGAATTTTTTATGTATTATTAATTAGAAGAAGCTTCTATAAATTAATAATAGACTATAACAATAAAAGCAAATTAAAACATACTAATTTTCTTTAAATTGATGACTTCATCATAAATTAAAAATATAAATAAATCATGAGTCCAAAATTTAAATGACCCAAAAACTAAGCAAGTGAACTAAAATAACCTAATCATCATCAGAATAGAAGTCCTCAATATCGTTTTCAGAACAATATTTTGGGTTTCTTAAGACATATCTTCTTTCTGTAGATGTTAGTTCTCTACCCGTTCATGATGCTTGTTTTTCGGCCAATTTTAACATGTAAAATCTACAACGTCTTGCTAGCATTCTGTTGTTTTCTTTTCTAATCCTCTGCATGGCAACCTCGCAAGAATGTGGATCAGTTCGAGGCATGGTCATTGAGAACCTTGTTAGGATTTGAGTGTTGAGATTCTCCAAGTCACGAACAAGACGTTCTGATTCGGCATGCCGACATGCCCATTCTCGACATAACCCGCAATAATATTCTCGTGGATCTGATTATTTCACATTGCAAAAATCATCATTACGCTATATAAAAAAGTGGGATTTCAAATCGTCTATTTTGAATTCATTGTTATCAAGATAACTCGATTCACCGGAGTAGCTGCTATGATTTGAGCTATTATCACCACTTATTCGAATCATTTTGGAAGAAATACCGACCAATATACATTTCTACTACTCGACATTGAATATGTTGTAGTTTAATAACAAATGAAAGACTATTTATATAGTTGCAAACCCCCAAGTACCCTTAGGGTCATCATTATGACCCTACCCACCTACTTTATTATAAAAAAATATTAATAGGATCACGAGGATTCATCTTCATCGGACAACTCACTGTCCGAATCCCACTTGGATTTGAATCTGACGTAACCATGTTGATCATATTCTACCCTGAGGCAATGCATTTTTATCCGATTGTTCTCTTCGCGAAAACGATTAAGAGAAAAATTGAACTCTTGTGGTGTACCACGAGGCATTGACGTAGCACGACTTTTTGGACGTTTGAGTCTGAGTTCCCTCAAGGTTTGTTCTAGCATTTTAGCCTCCCTAACACTCTAATTCCACTCAATTCTCATTGTATTATTGTATTCTTGATTGTATCCGTGGTTCCGGTTATTTGAGTATTTAAAATCATCCTCATCTAGTTCTCATGTCCTACCCATTGCTTCGAATATGTTTGCTGGGGTAAAACATGTAATAGAACCAATATCAGAAAATTGTTTCCAAATTGACATAATAACTCGTTTTAATGTTAATGCTAGTTGTTCGTCATTCATATTATATACTACTCCTTGATTTGACAATACTATGCTCGATTTGGACCGCTTTATATGACACACTTAAATTGCTCAACTTTTACATGCACAAAATATGAGTTCTCGGAATGACATCCTGATTTGACAATACTATGCTCGTTTTTGACCCTTTTATATGATACACTTTTATTGCGCAACTTTTACATGCGCAAAATATGAGTTTTCGCAATGACATCCTTGATTTGACAACACTATGCTCGCTTTTGACCGCTTTGTATGACATACTTATATTGCGCAACTTTTATATGCACAAAATATGACACTAATATAATAGAACTTTTATATAACTCATTCAGTTAAAAAACTCATATTTTAAAAATGCCTAGAAAACTTACATTCAATAGTTGGTTCAAAAATAGACAAAAAGACGAGGGTAGCTGAAGAAGGCCTCATGGTAGGATAGAAACAAACATAAACACAAACACAAACACAAACACAATTGAATCATATTTTGAAAAAGAGATATTAGGATGTTACACAGATTTATCTGATGAAAAATGGTATGATGTTCTTCGTCCCTTTGAAAATCAATCAATTTTTATCAATGTTGATTTAAAAGTTGTTGGACACATAATTGAGGGTGACACACTCTCATCAAAACCCGGATGAGTAATAATTTGGGGTGAAAAGCTTTAATGGGTTCAATTATATTCGAAAAGGTGTGATTATGAGGTATTATGTCGTTGACATAGTTTAGTTGTGCAAGCGTTGGCTGCTACATATCAGACCTCCAAATTCAAGGATAAACCACTGGTTATCCAACACTTAATGAAAGAAATTTCAAAAATGCAGAAAGAACTAGATATGTATCATGCTTTGGACGATCTTAATTTTTGAGGAGCGGATGAAGAAGATCATTGGAAACTGTTAGAAAATAAAAATCTTCATCGAGACTCTTCTTATCCAATAATTTAAGAATGGACATGTCTTTCAAAATATTTACCATAAACATTAGATTGTGGAGTGCATATTGTTATGTTAACCAAGCGAGTGCTCCTAATGATGATAGTTGGGATCTACACTACAACGAGGATGATGGAGAGAGAAATGAAGGGGAAGAAGATGAAGAAGAGAATGCAAGTAAGGAGGATGATGAAAATGAAGACGATGACGAGGTGATTCCAGAAAGCGACGAAGATTAAAGTTATTTTTCTAATTTTTTTATGTTATGAAAATTTTTAATAGAATTTTCATGATGATAAAAAGCCTAATTCAAGATACTTCATTAAAATAATAATACATCATTCATTCCAAGAAGAAAAATACTTAAGATTCATAATTCAAGACAATTCGAATACATCAAAAAAAATTAAAATACATTCATAAAATCATGAGGTTTTTCAACCACGAGAAGCTCTTCCACTACGAGAGGTTCTTCCATCACCACAACCCCGTAAGTTACACAAACGCTTATCATGGCCAAACTCCTTACAAATTGAGCACCTTCGAGAGTATGTCCTATCCGGA
Organism: Anisodus acutangulus; assembly: GCA_029783415.1. Lineage (NCBI taxonomy): Eukaryota > Viridiplantae > Streptophyta > Magnoliopsida > Solanales > Solanaceae > Anisodus > Anisodus acutangulus. The sequence goes on from CM056504.1 coordinate 38,479,526, forward strand.
ACATCTATTTGATTAGGAATTCGAGTTCGTACGTTAACACGCAATTTACAGATATACTCCTTGTTAGCAATCATTGAAAATGACTTGTTTGACCAATAAGCCTGATCACCGTCTGGGTAGAAACGACTGGCATACGCTTTAAGATAACTTTTGACGTTGTATTCCGATGCCACATAATTTGATACTGCTTTTCCAGTTGCCTCAAAACACTTGATGGCATGAGAACACGACATGTGGTATGATTTTCACTTACCACAACTACACGTCTCGTCATCTCATAAACGGTATGTGTTTCCTCTCCGACATTGATAATAACATCTCCTGACTTCAAACACATGTTCCACGTGGTTATATTCTACCTCTAAGAAAGAGTCTCGACCGACCCAGTATTGACTTATTATATATAAGTTTTGGCATCTTGTGTAGCTCACATTTTTTCCTATGACGCTTGAACATTTTTGCAGGATTTGGCATCCATTTCCCACTATATGCTAATATGGCTTTGGCCTGTCTTATTCTATCCACAAACCGCTCCACAACTTTCTTGTAAGTCATTCTCACCATTGCAGTAACGGGCAGTCCCCGTGCAGATTTTAGCAAACCATTGAATGACTCTGAGCTGTTTATTGTTAGCATCCCCCATCTCCCGCCTTCATCCGCATGTAATGTCCATTTATCAATGTTGAGTGCCTTCAACCAATCATATGCTTCCGGCTTCACTGCCTTTATCATCTCCATACGTACAAGAATTATTTTTCTTGATGCTCTATTGCAGCTGCCCACATCAATTTTAGTGTATTGTTTCTAAAGGCCATTTGAAAATTTGCCTTTACGTGCCTTAAACAAAAGCGATGGTACGCAAAGAGAGTTTTCCACCCCGCCAAATGAAACATATTGTTTAATATATCGTGATGTCGATCAGATAGCACACATATGCCCATACGATTCTTAATAACATATCACCTCAAATATGTCAAAAACATCCCCCATGTTTTGTTTTCTCGTTAGCGGCAATGGAGAAAGCAAGAGGAAATATCGACCCATTGGCATCCATTCCTACTGTGATCAGTAGCTTGATGTCGTATATCCCATACACATGCCTACCATCTATGGATATGACTGACCGAAAATGAGCAAAACCATCAATGCATGGTTTGAATGTCCAAAATACAAAATTGAAAAATATTACCGGCCACACCAGGTTGGGTGTCGAGCTTCCACTCTACAACAATACCAGGATTGAATTTTTGTAAAGCTGCCTTATACCTCTGCAATTGCTGGAAAAAGCCCTCCTAGGTACCATAAATCATCTCAAAAGCACGCCTACGCCCGAGATATCCCTTTCTCTTGCTTATCATTTTACGATATACTCTCTCAATGTTTCTAATGCAATCTTTGATGGGGAACCTGGACAAGTTTAAATAAATAACATTTAGCAATGATAATTTAATTGTTGTTAAAATTATAATGAATTTGGTCGAATAGGTTACCTTGGAGTTTCGGCAATGTCAACAAGTAACACTTGAGCAATCATATTTGTATCTAAATTAAAATGATCTGCTCGATTCTCTTCCATATCACAAGTGTGACGTGGATGGAATTTTGTGATAGTCCATATACTATCATGAGTAACAATACCCCGAATCATCCATTGACAACTTTGATAATATAGTCTGCAAACCAGTCTCCACATTTTTCGGGTTGAATCATCAATCCTAAACTCCCTCATTTTCTTGAAGCTATAAATTTTGACAGCCCTTTGCAATGCCTTTTTGTATTGGAACATCATGTCTTTTGCAAGGTGAACTTTTTCATTTACAAGATCAATCTATTCTTTTCACATTTTTGGCGAATTGGATCATCTTCTCTAGTGAAGACAAAGGTATCAACACGACCTTAAAGATTGTCAAGATATGAAATCACGTCAGAATGCCATTGAATTGGGTTTTCTGCCATCGGTTCGTGCTGGTGAATTTGGTTTCCTGCCAGCGGTTCTTGCTGGTGTGGTCGACTTTATATCATTTCTACTAACTGTTGTTCCTGCCTATGAGGATGAACATCAACTTCATTAACTGATATATTTACGTCGTCATCATCGAATACTTCTGCATTTTTGGTATATCATCGCTATCACTCGATGATGTTTCTATATGATTTGGATAATCATCACCATCTAGTAAAGACCTCTTCATATACGAAAAATAGGTAACCTATTTTAAATATCAACATCAAAATATATATGATTATTTAATATCAAGGTGATGAACCTATTGATAATGATCAATATTGTCAGGGTTTGAAGAAAGGATCAACTGCACGAAATCAACGTTTGGTACCACTGGCGAGTTTTGTGAATAATTTCACTACAGAGACAATTCAAGTAGTGTAATTACTAAACATCAAAATACTTATATTATTTAATTAATAAAAAATATACCTACCGATAATAATCATCTGCATTGAACTGAGAGGATTGTCCAATATTACTCATATCATTTGTATAACCCCTAAAAAGATACAAAAAAAATATTACTATTATCATACGTATAATAAACATGTGCTACTAAACAAAATAATAATTAAAAAATAGATATTTACCAATTTTCTCCGTAATTTTGATTAAATTATTGGCTTAGAGTTTCCAGCGGCACCTGACCACGCAAAATGTCTCCATAAGAACTCAAGTCTGTATAAGTGTTACCATGAGTAGGCTGGACTTGAGGGACTTCCTGACGAGTCCTGGCCAAGACTTCACTACGACTGTGAGGTATCTTTTCAATATACATTTCAAGAATATTGAGGGTGATTAACCCCCTATATTCTTCCGGCGCCCTCAAATATTCCCTCAAAGACTTATCACCAGTGATATTCCACTCTCCATAAAGCACTAAACCTTGCGGTGCAATGGATATTGAATATCTGCTTATTACAGATAATCCATACTTACGCTTACTTTTCATTCTTTTGTGTATGGCATCGAGTAATGTTTCGTAATCCAAGATAGTTGGAAACTTAATATGGTATTGTGGTTTAATACTATAACTAACAATATTATTATCATGAATAATCTCTCCATCCCAAAATAAAGAAACCTTAATAGTTGAAGGAGGAGAGGTCATTTTTTATGAACTTTGGAGTTGGATATTTTTTTCAAGAACTTGAAAAAATGATGACTTAAACTTATGAAATGGATGAGTCTTTACCTCATCCAATATTCATATTAAATAAAAAAAAATGGATGTGTTGTCATAGTGTCATGTCAAATTAAGTACAAATTGGTAGATGAATAATTGATTGTAAAACGCAATAATTTATTGCGTAATTGGACTAAACGTGAACATTTGAAAAACGTGATTGCTACGGTTTTATATTAACCCGTATTGCGTAGGAATTTTCTACGTAAAAGGAGTTAACTGTGCCGTTACAGTTAACTTCTTTTGCACAGAAATTTCCTACGCAAAAGGTAGTGTTGTAACTTTTTTTAGTGGGTATTTTTGCTCAAAATCTCACAAAGTGGGTCAATTAAGTTGCGTCCTCCAAGTTTTCAACGGTATTTTCTGTTAGGAATGTTTGGTCAATTGTGTTAGACTTCCAGCGGATAAAAAATAGTGTGCACTTAACCTTTATTTTTTGTGTAAAAAAGAGTGTTCACTTACTAAATACTCCCTCTAAATAAAAAAGAATATTCACTTAGTCATTTGCATTTCTTAAGAAAATACTAAATCCTAGGTAACAATAAATAATTTAACTAAAATGCTTCTAATTAAACAGGTATTGAAATTTAGTCACCTCACACTTAATAAGGACAAATCTAAAAAAGTAAGGTTAATTTTTTATGATTTGATAAATGAACATTTTTTTTAAACCAAAAAATTAAGTTAAGTGGACACTCTTTTGATCCCGAGGGAGTAGTGTTTGTAATCCTTTTCTGTTAATTGTTTCTCCTTCATCATAAAGCTAACGTTAAAATTGAGTCTAAAATAGTACTCCTTTCGGTACAAAATAAGGGATTGTTTAAGTTACGTAGGTTGTAGTAATACATAGATTAGTTATGAAGGAATTTATGTATTATTTTATGCATATATTAATTATGTAGGATTTAATTATTCATGTATTAGTAGATGATTTACATCCACACAAATATTTAAGACTTGTTTTGAATACGCATTTCAAAAGTCTACCGTTATTTCTTAAACTCTATGTCAAATCAAACTAAGACAATCTTTGTGGTTTGATAGATTACGTACACCTCCCTTCAATTTTTATGCACCAAACTAGTTTTAATTAATAAAAAGTCTATGTATTACAAATTTACCCTTTTTATAACTTAATTAGTCGAACAATGTTTTAAGTATAACAGTTCTCTCCCCTAAAGTTGATATTATATACTCTACAACATTTAGGCTAAAAAATTTAAACTTTCTTATATTTAAATAACATTAGAAACATGAAATTATGAGAAATCCTTAATTATAATGTTACTGTAATATTTCTCTTTTTTAAAATCACTGTTATTTAATTAACAACAATATTTAGACTAAAAAGAGCACATTTCTCTTCTTTTTTTTAGAGAGTTAAATGAATAACCTGTTTCTGATTTTTTTTTTTTTTAGAGATTTCTCATAATCAAACTTTGTTAACTGCAATGAGTTTCAAACTAATTTTTTTGGTAGAAGGAACATAATAGTTGTGGAATTTTCGTGTTTTTAGTGTTGAGATGAAAATTTTCAAACATAGTAAAAAGAAACCCAAAGTACCTATAAAATTACATTGCTATAAAGTAGGAAAAATCTTACAATCAATGAGAAGCTACGATTATCAACAGTTTAAACATTATAAATTTGAATACACACCTGATCATTAATATTTTCTATTTTCTTATGATTTGAATATATAAATTTATTTAAAATTAATAATATAATTAATAATATATTTCTAGTAAATTGATAATGAATATGATATTCATAAAATATTAACTAACATTGTATTAAATTAAATTATTTCATTTTTTAAATAAATTAGAAATAAACTCAACCCTTCAACTTTATGATGTTTTAATTTCATTATTTTTTTCTTATTATTTGTTTTAATTATGAAATGTAACTATTTTCCTCTATAATGGCTACATTTCACATATAAAATAGGGAAAAAGCTCAAATATGTCATGAACTATCATCAAAGGTTCATTCATGCCACTCATTGATAGTTTGGCTAAAAAATGTCACCGTCGTTATCATTTTGAGTCATATATGTCATTACTCACTAACAGAACTCTACTAGTATCAGATTTTGACACGTGACATTATCTAAACCCTTCATTTTACAACTGACATATATGAGCCATTTTGTAGTTCAGTGGCATATATGTTAAAATATTTTAATAAATTTTCTTATGGGTCAATTTAGGTATATGTAGTGTTTTTTTCCCTCTTTCAGCATATTTTATATGAATGTGATATAAACGCACCGCTATTCCATAATAATTCCATTCTGGATAAGTAGATGTCTCTTTGATTCATAATTATACAATATCTCTCTCAGAAAGTTTATTCATGGGTTGTGAGTTTGATAGTCATATAATAACAATGATGTTAGTCCCATAATGTTGATCGGAGGTGTAATGAATTTACATCACTCCGAATAAATTGGTAATAATGACATGTACTTCAGTTGTTGGATATATATATATATATATTGTGCATTGATATTTCCCTCATAGGCCTATGGTGTTATATACACAACTTATACACATATGACATTGCCCTAAGAGGCCTATGGCGTTATATATGCAGCTTATATATGGACTATCAAAAGACCAATATAAATCATCAATTTTACCCTGCAAAATGAAATCTCAGGTCTGGATTGATGGTCCAGATTGACGGACTGTCAATCTGGCCGTCAAATAGGTCGGTGCAGATTATTTTTAGTATAAGAGTCATTTTCTCAACTTAAGATCTCATTTTACCTAGTCTTCAAACCCTAAATGATCACTAAACTTATCCCTAAGGCTCTCCATCCAATTGGAACATAATTCAAGGGCAAAACACCAAAGATCAATGTAAAGAATCCCCGAAATATCGTTAATTTCACCTCTTCGTGTTGTCTCAACTTTGGTAATGATTTGGGGATGGAATAAGCTTCAGAATAGGGAGGTTCTTGGAGTATTCAAGGTAGGATTCGTCTTCTCTAGCTTAATCCTAAATTGGTATATGAGTTAGATTGAATTTTGGGGAGAATTCTTGAAGAACTTAATGACTATGAAATTTGAAGTTGAATTAGGTTGTGTGGGTTGTTTTCATTGATTGGAGTTATTGAATGGAACTGTATGAGTATGTATATATTGATAGGAAAAAGTAGGAGCAAGCATAAAGGTTGTTGAACCGGGATATATATTGAATCTGACCTAGAAATGATCATATGAAGTATTGTACTCAAATTGTTTGACGATTTGTCTAAATAAAAACCTCGAGATGATATGAGCTTGATATTGACACAAATCCCTTATATGATGTAGATAATCATCCATATGGCATACAAGACTTCACGGGACATAATTAGCTTTCTTGATAGGGTATGTAGGGTTTTTTCCTCTTTCGGAATGATTTATATGAATGTGATGTAAACACACTTCTATACAATAATAATTTCATTCTGGATAACTCGAGGTCTCTTTGATTCATAATCATACAATATCTCTCTCAGAAAGTTTATTTATGGGTTGTGAGTTTAATAGAGTCATATAATAACAATAATGTTAGTCCCATAATGTTGATCGGGGTATAACGACCTTACGTCACTCTAACTAAATTGGTAACCATGACATGTCCTTCAGTTGTTGGTCATATATATATATATATATATATATATATATATATATATATATATATATATATATATATATATATATATATATATATTATGCATTCATATTACCCTCGGATGTCTGTGGCTTTATATACACAACTAGCTATACACATATGACATTGATGATATTACCTCAGAGGCCTATGGCGTTATATGCTTATACATATATGACATTGATGATATTGCCCTCAGAGCCTTATGAAATTATATACGTAGCTTATACAATACATAACAATGAGGACATTGCCCTCAGAGGCCTAAGACATTATATGTGCGACTATTATACACATCTATATAGTTAATGTATTGTGGCATTATGTGTTCCAGGTAGTACTTTCTCACTTCCTTGCTTACAATTGGTTTATTTATAGTTGATTATGCCCTACATATTTAGTATATCTTTCGTACTGATATCCCTCTATGGAGCACTGTGTTCATACACGCATGTACAGATATATAGAGCGGCGCTCCTCCTCAGTAGGTGATCTGCTCAACTGTGATCCCTTCTCTAAGAGTTGCAGTACAGGAGTTCTTAGGCACTATTATATATGCTACTAGTGTTTTGGGTATGGCAGGGTCCTGTCCTGACTTGTTGATGTGTATGTACTACTCTTGGAGGATTACAGACTTATGTATAGTGGGTGTTGTAAGTCGTGTCCTTGTCAGCCTTTTTTTAGTAGTGTACTCATCTAGTGGCCTTGTCGGCTTTGGCTATATATATATATATATATATAAATATATATATATATATATATCCTACTGGGACTCTTCTGCATGCATGCTACCATTTAGTCTTGTCGTATATGGTTATTTGGAGGCCTTGTCAGCTCAAGTTTTATATTACACAATTCAGATACTATAGTCGTACGATCAGGCCTTCAGGCGCAGGGTGCCGACCACACCCCCCAAGGCTGGGGTGTGACAAACTTGGTTATAGAGCAAGTCTGTCCTAGGGAGTCTGCGAGCTGTATATAGTATATTCTTGTTTTTGGGTGTGTTGTGCACCACACTTATAAGTAGGAGGCTACAAGATATTTAAGATGGTTACTGTTCTCTTGATCTAGATTGTGCGGTAGCACTAATTCGTACGTGTTCATTTATAATTCCTATCTTATTTATGTTCTCAGTAATGACTGCTACTACTCGACGACAAGAAGCCCTGCGGAGGGTATATGAGGAAGCGGGAGAGGGTGCCAGTTAAGCACCACTCGTTGACCCGGGGAGACAAGAGCACCAAGATGAGGTGGTATCTCAGGCCTCCAGGACTTCACCCTCACCACCACCTCTGAAAGGACTGGGGGGAGCTGATGTGCCTCCAGTTCGTCCTTTAGTTGTCCCTGATCAAGACCTAGATATATGGAGTGCAGTTCAACTATTGACTTGACTTGTGGCCTCTCAGGCCCAACGTTAGACCCCAGTGTTTCTGATAGAGATGTGAGTGCAAGAGTTCGAGATTTTATTAACCTAGACCCTTTGGTATTTACAGGGACAGATCCCAATACAGACCCATCAAATTTTCTAGATAGAATGCAGTGGACCTTATGAGTTATGCATATGATGGATGCTGAGATAGTAGAGTTGACTTCCTATAGATGACGGGATATGGTCGCAACCTGGTTTGAGACATGGGAGCAGACTCAGGGACCTTAAGCCCCCCTTTAGACTGGAGGAAATTTTCTGAAGCATTTTTACAGTAGTCTCTACCGGTCGAGCTGCGACGAGCCAGACAAGATACATTCTTACATTTGGAGCAGGGTAATATGAGTGTCGGATAATATGGCCTGCAGTTCAACTCCTTGGCCAGGTATTCTCCCACGATTGTTGCTGACATGAGCGATCGCGTACATCTATTTGTTAATGGTTTGGCACCACACTTGGTGAATCAGTGCATGACAACTTCTCTAAATCTGAATATGGATATCTCCTGTATTCAGGCCTACACACAGAATCTAGAGGATCGTAAGAGGCAGCAGTGAGTCGATCGAGAGTATAATCGGGGCTAGCACAAGAGGGATTGGTCTGTAGGTGATACAAGGGGGTTTAAAGGTGGATTTAGGCCTGAGTTTCCTAGATGCATATCTTATTTGATGACTAGTGTACCATCACAATTGCAGATCCAGTGTCGTGATTCGATCACTTATTCTGGTCAAGGTCAGAGTTCACGGGCAACATGCCCACAACATAGAGAAGTGTCAAGCCAGTTCAGGCTACCTCTACGACGATATGCTTAGTGTAGCAGGGCCTATCAAGGTCATTGCCACCGAGAGATATATATATGTTATTCTTGTGGTTACTCAGGCACTTTGCTAGGGATTGTCCGATGAGAGGTAAAGGAGGTATGGCTCAACCGACTGGGTATGTAGCACATTTTTCTTTATTAGTACGCTCTTTAGGGAAAAGTACACATGCACCGGTTGGTAGGGGCAAAGGCAGAGTTGCAACATCTAGTTCGAGCGATCCCCAGAACCGTATCTATGTTTTGTCAGGTCGACAAGATATTGAGTCATCCATAGATGCGGTTACAAGTATATTATCTATCTTTTCTCTTGAAGTATATGATTTGATAGATCCGGGTTCCACCTTATCTTATATTACACTCTTTGTTGTTGGTAAGAGTGGAAAAGAGCTTGAATTGTTACATAAGTCATTTGAAGTGTCTACACCTGTGGATGCACTTGTAATTGTTAGATGGTGTACAAGGATTGTGTTATAAATATTTATGATCATCATACTGTAGCCGACTTGAATGAACTAGAAATGGTGGAATTTGATGTCATTATGGATATGGATTGGTTGGCTTTTGGCTACGCTAATGTTGATTTCTAGATGAAAGTCGTTCGCTTTAATTTTCAAGCGAGCCGGTCATTGAATGGAAAGGCTATATAGTAGTGCCAAATGGTAGGTTTGTTTCCTACCTTAAGGCTCAAAATATGATCTTGGAAGGATATAGCTTCCACCTCATGCGAGTTTAGGACGTGGAGGCAAAGTCTCCAACTCTTTACTCAGTCCCCGTCGTTAGTGAATTTTCTGATGTATTCCCTGATGAACTTCCTGCCATTCATCCCGAAAAGGAAATTGAGTTCTCTATCGATCTCATCCTAGATACCCAATCTATATCTATTCCTCTATATCAAATGGCTCATGTCGAGTCAAAATAACTAAAAGCTCAATTGAAGGATCTTCTGGAAAAAGGGCTTTATCAGACCTAGTACTTCCCCGTGGGGTGCACCAGTGTTATTTGTTCGTAAGAAAGGCAGTTCCTTAAAAATATGTATTGATTACCATCAACTGAATAAGATGACTATTAAAAGCAAGTACCCGCTACCAAGAATCAATGATTTATTTGACCAGTTGCAAGGCGCTAAGTATTTTTCAAAGATTGATCTCAGGTCTTGATATCACCAGCTATGGGTTAAGGAGAAATATATTTCAAAGACCACTTTTGGAACAAGGTATGGCCATTACGAGTTTCTTATCATGTCTTTTGGTCTAAATAATTCGCCACAACCTTCATGGATATGATGAATAGAGTATTTAAGCCATTTCTGGATATCTTCGTAATAGTGTTTATTGACGATATTATGGTATATTCTTGATCAAAAGACGAATATGCAGATAATTTGCGATTGGTGTTACAAACACTCAAGGATCATGAGTTATATGCTAAGTTTCCTAAATGTGAGTTCTGGTTGAACTCAGTGGCATTTCTGGTTCATGTATTATTGGACGAAGGCATCAAAGTGGATAGCCAGAAGATCGAGGCAGTAAGGAATTGGCCGAGGTCGACAACTCCCATAGAGGTGCGTAGTTTCTTAGGCTTGGCAGGTTATTATCGAAGGTTTGTAGAGAATTTCTCTTCTATTGCCGCTTCATTGACAAAGTTGACACATAAGGCAACTATGTTTTAGTGGTCCGAGGCTTGTGAAATGAGTTTCTAGGAGTTGAAAAACATATTAACATCAACACATGTGTTAGCACTACCTGAGGGATCAGAGGGCTATATGGTGTACTGCGATGCCTCTAGAGTAGGATTGGGTTGTGTTCTGATGGAGCATGCTTCGAGGAAATTAAGGAAACATGAGTAGATCTACCCGACTCACAACTTGGAATTAGCAGCTGTTATATTTTCTCTAAAGATATTGCGTTATTATTTATATGGAGTCCATTTTGACATATTCACAAACCATTAGAGTCTACAGTATATATTTAGCCAGAAGAAGTTGACTTTAAGGCAAAGAAGGTGGATCGAGTTATTAAAGGATTATGATGTTGACATTTTATACCACCCTGATAAGGAGAATGTCATAGCGGATGCCTTAAGCCGCAAGTCTATGAGAAGTTTGGATGGTATTGAAGCCAACAAGTTATAGATGACCAAGGAACTACGTCACTTAGCCAGTTTAAACGTGCAACTTTTGGACACGGATGACGGAGGAGCGGTGGTGCAGAATACCGCAGAATCATCCTTGATAGTAGAGGTGAAATCAAGACAGTTTGATGACCCTGGGTTAGTCCGAATGAAAGAAGGGATTCCCCTGCAGAAGAAGCCGATGTTGGAACTTACAGGAGACAGAGTCCTTAGATATTAGGGTCGACTATGTGTACTGGATGTATGAGGGCTACAATAGCAAATCATGGATGAGATCCACCTGTCCAGGTATTCCACTCATCCTGGTTCGATAAGGATGTATCATGACCTCCAACAAATTTATTGATGGAACGATATGAAGAAACATATCGTAGAATTTATTGCTCCGTGCCTAAGTCTTTTAATTCGTTATCTTTTCTGATTATTTGTCGTAATTTTTCTTCTCTTAATTTCATATTTTCTTCCTCTTTTTGTCTTAATCTTTCTTCTTTTAGGGATATCATGTTTCTTAAGATTGTAATAGTATTTTCTTGTTCACTTACTTGTTGGGAATATTCTTGTAGACGTTGATCTTCATCTTTTATAAGATCCATGCTTATTCTACAACTTACTATATGTTGGTTTATATCTCTATAATATGTAAGGATTTTTTCGGCTATCATTCTAAGTTCTCTTAACTTATTTTGTTGTTATATTAGTTTATTTTCATCCATAATGTTCTATTGTCATTCGTATGTCTTCGTTCAAATCTGCTATTACCTGATTTTGTCTAATTATTTCATTGTTGAGATCTATTAATTCTCTGTATATTCTTATAACCTCATCCAAATTTGTACTTATTTCTGCTAAGTCAGTCTCTTCATCTATCATTTCATAATCTTCTAGTCTTTTTATTGCTAATTCTTTTTTTCTTAATTCTATTAAATCACTATAATATTTTAGCAGTATTTCATTTTGGTTTCTTCTTTGTATTAAGAGGTGTTTTAGTACTTTAAATAAAAATATTCTAGTTTGGCTAAATTCTGAACGTTTCTTCATTGTTTATAACCTATTCCTTTTACAAAGCTCTGATACCAATTTTACGAGTGGATCTTTTCATCATCTAATAACCCTGAAGAGGGTAGGAATATAAATGGTATATTAGCATAGTTACATGTAAGTTTATCAAATAATAAGCATGTAGTACGGAAGCAGGTGTTATCAACTCAAAATTCATTTTTTAAATAAAAATCTATAACCTTCTATCAATATTTAAATAATTGTAGAGACCTATACTTATCAAGATTATAATTAGAAACACATAGTATAAAAACATACCTCTTAGTAGAATTTGAAGATCACCGGAGATACTCAACCCACCTGGCTCTGCCTCCCTTTAACATCAGAAGAAATATTTTCACAACTCAAATACTTAAAATACAAGGCAAAAGAAATAAAACTAAAAGAAAAGATAAAATAGTTAGAACAACAATGTGATAAATTTGACAAAATATGGATAGATATGAGAAACAGATGAAAAAAGAGAATAAATAATCCTGACTAACCCTAACAAAAAAATTAATGTGTTATGGGAAGAAATAATAGTAAGAGAAAAAATGAAAAATACATTAATAATGATGGATGAAATAAAAGAAAACCAAACACATATGCAAGAAGTAATAAGAGAAGAATTAATAAAATTATGGAATGTATTTGAAGTACCAACATTTAAAATAATACTGAAAAAACTTAACATATTAGTAGAAGAGACAAATAAAGGTAAAGATAAACAAGGAGAAGAAGAGAATGGTAAACAAGTAGAAGGAGAAAATGAACCTAGTACAAGCAAAGAAAACACAATAATTAGTACTGCAACTCAACAATCAGAAATTGTACCGATAGATGCTTGGAGAAGAAGTAAAGAGCCTATAATGGTAGATATTAGTAAAATAAAAAAAAATTGTCAAAAAAGTAGAAAAAATATTAGATAGTTTAGCAATATTAAGTAAAAAAGGACAATTTTAATGGAAAACCAAGAACCTAGTGTACTTACGTTTTTAAAAAACCATGGGAAAAATATAATAGAAAGAGAAAGATACAAGTATGAACCAATAAAAAAGAAAGAAAAAACTACACTATACAGTAATAACAATTCAAAAGGTGAAAACATTTACTTAGAAAACGCAGAAAAAACAACCAACGAATATTTAAATCTAAAACTAGATAAACAAGAACAACAATTATGTGAATTAAAAACAGAAAACAACAAATTGAGAACACACAATAATGAAGAATGGTATAACAAATATAAAAAATATAAACACAAATTTAAAGATACAAAGAAAATACTAAAATAAACCAAAGTGGAGTTGAAACAAACAAAAGAAGAATTGAATGAAGTAAAACAAGAATTAAATGAGGTAAAACAAGAATTAAAAGAAGAAATACAAACCCTTAGAGAAGAGATAAAAAGGTTAAAAGGAAAAAAGAAAGTAAGAAAAATTATTAAAACAAGCGATGAAAGCAACTAGTAATGAAAAAACCGAGAGTGATACAGCCGAGATAACAACATTGAATTAGCTAATCAAGAGATACAAGTAGCAGAATTCATAGAAGAAGAAGACTCAAAAATAGTAAAAAAATAAAACAACCAGATAATAGAAACCTTACAAAAAATAAAAAGGGTAAATGCAATCATAGAAGCTGAACCTGAAAGTGATATAGATGAGAATTTAATAAGCCTGTAGAAACAGAAATATAAACTGATGATCTAATAAATGAAGATGCAAATGATTATCCTGAAGAAGAATTAGTAGACCCTAATCTAGAAATAATAACAAGAAAATGAACTAGATTACCAAATCATATACCAGTAGGACAACAAGCTGAATTTAAAGAATTTGTAGGATCAATGGCACAAGGTCTAAATTACAATAGATATTTTTTAGACTTAGATAATGTTTATGATGAACAAGAAATAGGAAGAATAATAAATGATTGGAATCTTGGAATGTATATAACATTAATGAACTCTACATAAACAGAAAACCTAGAATATATGTATGACTTGATATCTAAAATATTAATCGAAAAGGTAGCTTATTGGATAGAATCTATAACATACCAATTAAGAGGTGAAGTATTTATCCATGCCGGAGATTGTAAATCTATGTTAATAATATTTGATATTATACTAAAAAGAGAATTTTTAGGAGAAAAACGGTTAGTAGCACGAGAAAACGTACTTGCAGAAAGAAACTGAGATAATAATGAATCTAACTAACATGAAATGTTGTAAAATTAAAAAATTACCAGAATATACAATACGTTTTAGTAAGTTCTTCTATGAAGTAAGATTTTTACCACAAGAAGGTTTAATAAATCAACAACTCTATTATGACCACTTACAAATACCTTATAATACTGAGATATCAAAAGAATATACCCGACTAGAACCAAAAGAAAATACAATAGGAGAATGAATAAGAGTACTAAGAGCATACCTAATGCGAAAATGTGAAGAATATAGAATGCAACAAAAGATTAAAAAAGATAAGAAAATAGGATTAAGAGAGATATGTGGATTTACAGAAAGAAGACTAGTATTTGGATGTGATGATAATAGAAGAGAAAAGAAATATAAGAAAGGTCATAAAAAGAGATATCAACACAAAAAATATAAAAGATATAATAATTACAATAGATAAAACCAACAACTTTATTACAAACCTTATAGGAAAAAGAGATTTAAAAGATATAGAAATACCCCTGAAACCAGGAAAAACTTTAAACATAAGAGAAAATTTAGGAAAAGAAAATATATAAAACAATTAGAAGAAGAAAAACTTAAAGAATGTAAATGTTGGAATTGCAATGAAAAAAGACATTATGCTAATAAATGCCCAAAGCTAAAGAAAAAGGTATAAAATATATAAATACAACACAATTTATAATGGGTCTACAACAAATAAAAGAAGACAATAATAAATAGTATGAATATGAAGACTTTTATGTCAGTCAAACTGATGAAGAAAGTGAATCAGAATTAGAAAATATTAATTTATTAACCAAAACTCAGAAAGAGAAAGTAGTTCTAACTAAATGGAATTACAAGAAGAAAAAAGAAAATTATTAGAGGAAAGAAATTACTGGATACAATATGAAAGGCATGTTCGCCATAAGCTTATTACAACTACAACTACTAGTGAAACATGAAACAAATACTATAATGATAGATACAAAAAGATTACTAAAAACCTTAGCAGAATAAGAGAAAGATTTAGTGAAATAAGATGGAAAAAACTACTATAGGAAGTAAGAGAAATGGAACAAGATGAGGAGCTTCAACAAAGATTAGGAAAGATAGATTTGGAACAAAATGATGATTAGATGATAGCAATCTATATAGAAGCTCATATAGAATACAAGCCTAATAAAATGATAAAATAAAAGATCTTTATTGACAGTGGAGCAAACTTATGTTTAGCAAAGAGAGATGTATTAGAACCACACATGAAAGAGATCTAAAACACATATAACAAGAGTATCAGACTTTAACGAACAAACAAAATAATTTGATATAATAGCGGAAAATATGAGAATAATATTAGGAAAGACAATATTTAGAATACCAGTAATATACCAACTGAATGATATGAAACACCAAGTATTGTTAGGAAATAATTTCCTAGACTACTTTAAAACACAAGTGATAAATAATAATACTTTTAGCTTACAAATGCATTGTAATAAGTGGATAATACTAAAGAGAGTACTACCAATACACACACTAAGAATATGTAACATAAGATCAGATAAGAATAGTAACCTACATTTATTAAGAGAAAAATATCTCAATATATTAAAAATAAATTTTGGAGAAAACCCAATGCAACTATGGGAGAAAGAAAAAATATATGCTGAAATCAAGTTAATAAATCCAAGTGATATAGTTAGATCTAAACCTATTAGGTATAGCCCAACGGGTCAAAAAGAGTTTGAAACCCAACTAAAAGAATTATTAGAATTAAAATTGATACAAGAGAGTAAAAGTACACATAGTAGCCCAACCTTTTTAGTTAGAAAACATAGTGAACAAAAAAGAGGAAGGCTATAATGGTGATTGATTATAGAGAACAAAACAAATAGATAATATTTGATGGATATTTTTTACCATACAAAAGAAACCTTATCAATAGATTAGGAAATAAAAATGGTTCAGTAAATTTGATTGTAAAAGTGGATTTTGGCAAATAAAACTAAAAAATGAATCAAAATCTTTAACAACCTTTAGTGCCCCTCAAGGACATTACGAATGGAATGTACTACCCTTTGGATTAAAAAATGCACCACAAATATTTCAAAGAATGATGGACCAAATGTTCAGAAAATTGACAGAATTTTGTATAGTATATGTTGATGACATATTAATATATAGTGATGATTTGGAAAATCATATAAAATATCTAGAAGAATTTATAAAACTGTGAAACAACATGGAATATTATTATCTGAAAAGAAATCTGAAATCTTTAAGAATAGTATAAAATATTTGGGATACATAATAGATAATGAAGGATTACAATTACAAGAACCCATTGTAACAAAAATAAAAAAATTTAAAGATAAATTAGAGAGCAAAAAAGAGGTATAACAATTTCTAGGAGTAGTAAACTATGCTTCAGACCATCTAAAGGATTTACCACTCTTAAGAAAGTCATTACAAGAATTAACTAGAAAAAGTATAACCTTTGAATGGAAGGAAGAACATACTAAAGTCATAAATAAAATCAAGAAAAAAGTGAAAGCCTTGCCACAATATAGAATACCAACAGAACTAGATCAACTAGAACTTTTTACTGATGCTAGTGATATAGGATGGGAAGCAGTCCTCATAGCATATAATAAAGAGGATATAGATAAAGAAAAACCACTAATTTGTGGATATGGAGGTGGAGCATGGAAACCAAATGAGAAAAATTATCATATTAACAAAAAAGAACTATTAGCAGTAAAATTTGGAATAAAGAGATTCCATTATTACCTATTACCAGTAAAATTTATTGTTAGAACAGATAATACCCAAGTAAGAGCTTTCATTACAAATAAAATAGACCATTTACCAGAACTAAACAAAAGAAGGAAGTGCCAATCATTATTTTATTGTTATGATTTTATTGTTAAAAATATATCTGGAACTAAAAATATTCTAGCTGATTTTCTTAGCAGGTATAACGATGTCAACCAGCAATGAAAAATTTGAAGAATATATTACCAGTGTTACAAAAATCATCAAGCAAAACAATGAAATCATTACAATAAAAATGCAAGAAAACGCACATCTGGTAGATCAACTGGCAGAAGCCTTTCGAGACTTCTAAAACCTACAAAACCTAAAAACCACTCTATCTACTACAGAAAAACCAAAAACATTTACATCCAAGCTTGTAACCATGCCATCCACTATGCCATCTACCATAACAGCCTCATCTTCTCAAAATCCAACAGCAGTATCAATGAGTGACAAATTGAAGTTCGCACCTGAATATATTACAACTTACGAACAAATAAATAAATTTTATGACTATAAATCTAACCCTCATATTTTACGAAGTGCAAAACTTAGCAAATACCTAAGATTTTTATGTAATGAAAAATCTAACCCTGATATCGTTGCAAAACTATTTACTTATGGTTTTTATAGATAAAATACTAGTAGATGAAACTTTTTACAATATTGCTAAATTACTTACTGTTATAGTACAATCTGTTCAAGCAATGATGAAATCATTTGGAAAATGTATCTATGGTATACAACTATTTGATGCCTCAACAGATCTAACGGAAAACCTATTATAATATGCCAGTTGTTCAAAACTGAAAGAAATAGCAACATTAGTGGAGATGATGAAGATCTCAAGATGAAAATACCATGTACCCTGGAAAAATTTCAAGAATGGCTGAGTGCCAAAAGAGCTATTGGACTATTAATATTAAAATAAAAAATTGAAGATATGTTAAGAGTAGGTAAAGATAGCATTATTGGAAATTCCAAAGGTGGAGAAATTGAAGAAATTACTACCCTATACTACAACAACGACGTATTATCTCAAGATACCATGCAACTTACAATTATGCATGACTGGATCATAAACTTGAAACACAACCACTTCAGTGCAACTGTGGAACAATACAAGCTTCTGATAGGCCAGAGAAAAAGGCATGTTATCAGTACAAAAAATGATACCAATACTACTCATACTACTATGAAAAAAGAAGGATCATCTAATCCTTTCGCATGAAATGACCCAATGTAGTATAACTACAGAAAGCCACAATGTAACAAATTGATACGGCCCAATGTAGTCTAACTACATCAAGCCCATATATTATCATATATTATCAGTATTACTACTAAAAGAGATATCCTTCCTATTCTATAGGAGTATCTATTGAAAAATTGAAACGATACCGTTCCTATTCTATAGGAGTATCAAGAAAAAAAAATTTGTCTTATTATAAAAAAGACAGCTTGCAAAGATATTTGTGGAAGAAAGCAACCGGCCTCAACAAATTGCAAAAGCCGCCGGACCCACAAAGAATCAATGACAAGGATGATAGTTGACAACGTTGAAAAAATGGCAACAAAGACAAACAACTTTGAAGAAAAATCTGGAAATTACTATTTACTTTTAGACTTTTGTAACCAACTACTATTTGCTTTTAGACTTTTGCAGCATAGCAATAATCTAAGCAATCAAAGATGTTATCTATATAAAGAGCCTCATTGTAACTTCTGAAATCATCTTTCAAAATACAACAACTTCAAATATTTGAAATACTCTATCTCATGTCTAGCTAAACCACCTTCTAGTCTATAACCCATATCAAGAATAATATCATAATATCAGAGAATATATACTTTGAAAGCTTATACTTAGAACCATACTAGTCCATAAAACACAATCTCTTAAAAGAAATTTTAAGAAAGAGTCTGTTGAGCAACTCTCAGCACCTAGGCCATTTATCCCGTCGAATCCAGTGGGGAAAAAGGAGGCAGAGCCAGGGTGGGTTGAGTATATCCGGTGATCTTAAAATTCTGCTAAGAAGTATGTTTTCAGACTATGTGTTTCTAATTATGGTCTTGATAAGTATATGTCTCTGCAATCATGATTTTAAATATTGATAGAAGGTTATAGACTTTTATTTAAAAATGAATTTTGAGTTGATAATACCTGCTTCCGTACTACATGCTTATTATTTGATAAACTTACATGTAACAATGTTAATATACCATCTATATTCCTACCCTCTTCAGGGTTGTTAGATGATGAAAAGATCCACCCGTAAAAATGGGAAAATGTAGTGTTATTCTTATTGCTGCGGAATGGTGGAATAACTAATCCCGGGATAACTTGTTCCCAACCAAACGATCCCTTATGGGTTGTTTGATATGATGTGTAAAGAAAATAATCATGGTATAAAATTTAGTGTAATTTTATTCAATGTTTGGTTGTACTTTGAAATTTGAATCACGTGTAAATTAATTCTTGTATAATTTAATACATCAATTGATCTATTATTTTATACCATCAATAGTATGGAATAGCTAATCCATGTATAACTTATACAATATTGTATAATATACATGGATAAAACTACCTTTATCTTTTTTCTAAAAACCAACGAAGGTCATCCAAGGGTATAATTGTGAACTCATTACTTTTAGTTTAAAAATAAATAAATATTTTAAATGATATCTTGTATATCTAATTTTAGTGCATTAATGTACTAAGCACCCAAAAAAAATGTATAGAACTAATCTCTCTATATATATCATAACAAACAATCCCTTAGTATTAAGTATATATATATACGTAAAAATCTATGTCAACATCTGTGGAAGGAAAATATGATGTTGAGGGAGACTAGTATAAAGTGAAGATTGTGACTCCAATTATCTACAAATTTTGAGTCAATCTTTTTTTTTTTCGAGTCAATCTTTCATAATAGTACTTGAACTAATAAGTATTCTATCTTAATTGTTAGAAAGGTCTCTAATCACAGGCGGAACTATATCCAAGTAAAATTCATATACACATGGTAACTTTTCTAACTCTTATATATATAATTAAAAAATAGTCAATGCCCTGAAATTTTCGTTGGATGTGCCAATAAAATCCTACATTGATAGCTCAAATTAAAAGAAGCTACATATATAAAGTGTTGTGATGTTTTTAACGGTGTAAGACTTTTTGCGAAAAAAACTTATAAATTTGACCCAAAATAACAATATCACACAATATTTTTAAATATGTATATCTTTGACCTGACTTAGCCCAACAATTTCAAATTCACAAGCGAAATTTCACGACATTATCCAAAAAGTCTTTGTTAAATATACACAATATACATGTATTGACTCTCGGATTTGGTCTCCCTATTACCGTATATACTCTATATATTTAGGAAATATTTAGTTTTCTAGTTTAGGTAATATTGTAATGCAATTAGTATTGTACACTTACCATAATAATTGTATTACCATAAATGTATAGTTAGTATCCAAGTAGAATAAGGTTTTAGGAATAGAGTAGGAATAGGATTCTCCTATTATGGAAATATGTAACTTGTATATATAACCTTTCAATTAATGAAAATAATCAAGGGATTATTTCTTTCATGATATCAAGAGTCTAGGTTTATTTTCTCTCCCAAATTCTCCCAAATTCCGTCGACTTCATTGGACATTCTGAGACCTTGCTCTCGGTTGTTCATACCGACGAGAACCCCCTTCTTCCCAATATTTTCTCCCTAATCCCTCAATCACATATTGTTCTATCAATATGTCTACATCCCGGAACATGTTTCATCTTGCCCTTACAGTTTCTAACATCAAGAATAACATCCCTCTCGTTCTTGAAATAGAAAACGTATCGTATCAAGTGATCCATCACATAATCTTTGCGGCTCTTGAGGATACAGAGGTGCCAAAACGTGAGGATGATCCTAAGTTGTGGACGACAATTGATGCTACCGTCCTTCAGTGGATATATTCCACCATATCTACCAATCTTTTGCAAAAAATTATTGAGCCTGACGCTACGGCACAGGAGACTTGGGATAGACTGCGTGATATATTCCAAGATAATCAAAATTCTAGAGCCATTACCCTTGAGAAGGATTTCTCCCACGTCACTATGGAAGATTTTCCTAATATTTTGGCTTATTGCAAAAGATTAAAGGAATTGGCGGACCAACTTCGCAACGTTGGCACGCCGGTTTCAAACGATCGTTTGGTCCTCCAAATGGTTTCCGACCTCTCCGAGGCCTATAATGGTGTGGGAACGCTTCTTCGGCAAAGCAATCTGCTTCCACAATTTTATCAGACACGTTCTATGCTTACAATAGAAGAAGCAGGCATGGCGAAACGAGCGGCTACCGATACTAGTCCCGTAGTCATGATGACCGAGTCCACGGTGTATCCTATCGGTTCCAATAACTCGGGCCAAAACCACAACAACGGTGGCGGAAAAAAGGGTGGAAATAAGAAAAATAATGGCAAAAACCGCGGCGGCAGCCGGCAGAATGGTGGCGGCGGTGGGGGTCCTAATGGTGGTCAATCGCATCAACAACAGTTCTGGGGCCCACAGTGGGCCCCTATGCAGTGGCAATGGGCCCCACAACAACAGTTTGGGCCCAACCAGTTTACCTTCTAGCGGCAGTGGCCAGCCCAGCAGCAGTCCATGCCCAATTCGGCCTGGTCCAATTACGGCCAGCAGCAGTCTGGGCTGAGATCGAAAGTAGGGGTGGTTGGGCCTCGGCCCACGCAAGCCCATCACGCAGCGGCACCCACACGTACCTACATCGAAGCCGCAATGCACACGCTTGGTTTAAATCCATCGGATCAAAATTGGTATATGGAGACCGGGGCCACTACCCACATGACATCCGATTCAGGTACGCTCTCGTCTTATTCCAATTTGAGCAACCCCGCGGTATAATTATTGGTAATGGTAATTCTATTCCAATTTGTGGTTATGGTCATAAAACGTGGTCTCCCCCCATCCACCCCTTATCTTGAAAAATATCCTTCATGCCTCCAAATTGATTAAAAATTTAGTGTATGTCCGTAAATTCCCGACTGACAATTATGTTTCTATTGAATTTGATCCATTTGGTTTCTCTGTGAAGAATTTCAAGACTGGGAGTCCTCTCATAAGGTGTAATAGTAGGGGAGATCTTTATCCTATCACACCCAGTTCCGGTCCATCGAGTCAAACCCTGCCGTCAGCTTTTACAGCCATTTCTCCTTCCTTGTGGCATGCTCGTCTTGGTCATCTGGGGTCCTCTATTTTGTCATCTTTAGATAAAAATAGTTTTATTTCATGTAAGGGTACGAGTCGTACTCACAATTGTCAATCTTGTTCTTTAGGAAAAATTGTTAAGTTGTCGTTTGTAGACTCCACATCTCATACTTTAATGTCATTTGATATTATTCATAGCGACTTATGGACGTCTCTTGTTCTTAGTTTGGTGGGTCATCGATATTATGTTCTCTTTTTGAATGATTATTCTACGTTTTTATGGACGTTTCCGATAGCGAAAAAATCGCAAGTCTTTTCCGTCTTTCTAAAATTTAGAGCATTTATCAGGACCCAATTCGACCGAAAAATAAAAAAAAATCAGTGTGATAATGGCAAAGAATATGACAATGGGGTGTTTCGGGAATTCTTTGCTAATAATGGGATAAATTTTCATTTTTCTTGTCCTCATACATCTTCACAAAATGGGAAAGCCGAAAGAAAAATTCATTCCATAAATAACATTATCCGCACTCTATTAATTCATGCTTCCGTACCCCCATATTTTTGGCATCACGCTCTTCAAATGGCTACATATCTCCTTAACATAATTCCTTCCAAAGGTCTGACATATTTTCCCCCCTATAAATTTTATCTAATAAAACTCCTTCTTATTCTCATCTTCGGGTTTTTGGGTGTTTATGTTATCCGTTATTCTCATCCACCATAATTAACAAACTTCAGGCTCGGTCTACTCCGTGTGTGTTTTTGGATTTTTCATCTAATCATCGTGGCTACAAATGCTTTGATTTATCCTCTAATAAAATCATCATTAATCGCCATTTCATTTTTTATGAATCCCAACTTCCATTTTCAAAAGATAATACTCCCGTGCCTAGTTCGTATAATTTTTTGAATGATAATATATCCCTATATGTTATTCAACATTTTACGGACATATCCACTTTTAAATTCTCCAGTGCCCACTGCCCGCCGCTGCGTCTACAGATTCCCGCCCACCCCGGTTCGATTCTGTATTTGGACCAAGGTCTGCCCTAGTTTCCGTCATTAGCCCAGTTACCGAGCCCATTCTAGCATCTAGGTCAGTCTCGGCGTCAGTCTCCAGTTCCGAGTCCAGATTGGGGCCAGCAGACCCACTGCATGCTGGCCGGTCATCCCCGAGCCCTGCAAATTCCCAAAATCCACCCAATTCTTCCTCGAGTTATACACTGGTCACGCGTAGTCAACGAGGTGTTTTTACACCAAAACGACATTTTAATTTACATTCTAATGTCTCTAAATCTCCTTTGCCACGTAATCCTTGTCTGCCTTAAATAACCCGAATTGGAAAATTGCTATGACTGATGAATATAATGCTCTTATTGATAATAAGACGTGGGAGTTGGTGCCCCGTCCATCTGGTATTAATATAATCAGGTCTATATGGATTTTTGCTCATAAGGAGAACTCCGATGGTTCATTTGCCCGACATAAGGCATGACTTGTGGGTGATGGTAAGACTCAGCAGGTTGGTATTGATTGTGGTGAGACCTTTAGTCCAGTGGTCAAGCCGGCTACCATTCGCACCGTACTTAGCTTGGCTCTTTCGAAGGCATGGCATATTCATCAGTTGGATGTCAAGAATG